>CP124714.1:113155000-113780000 GCA_031232105.1 Capsicum rhomboideum | reverse complement strand
TAAATGATCAAAAGAACCATGATAACATACATACGAGGGGAATAGTAACAATCCGACCCCATGAATATCAACAATAGATCCTCACTTCATAATTTTTCCATAACAATATCCGATCTAAACCCATGCTCCCAGCATGCTAATATGTAAATCAAGGCACTAAGAACTCAACACTGGGCAAATATAGCACAAAAGTCAAACATCTTAGAATCCTAGTCCAAAAAATTAATTAGTTACTTTTATTCTCTTTATACTACGCTAGTACCCTGCATAGGTGTCGTCATCTCATCTATATGGGACTCCCATTAGCCCAGTGTTGAGTTCTTGGTTCCTTGAATAGTCTAAGAAAATCCCATCTTGCCTTAGAGAAAGTCCGAAAAGTCAAAACATAGTCTTACCCTTCGTAAGAGCCGTTGAACGAGCCCAATCTGGTCAAATACGGATTCTCATAAGAAAATAAAATCATAGACACCCATATTGCTATACTTAATTTTAGGGTCTAAAAGTCAATTCAAAGGTTAACCCTGAGCCTACGAGGGTAACATTGACATTTTATTGAAAAACCACGTTACACATAAGGAGTTCAAATTTGAAATTTCATCAAAACCAAAGTTAAAATTGGTCTTAAAATCGTCAATTTATCATTCTATAACTTTACCCAAAAATCTCTAAATTTTCAATTTGAAAAAACCAAGATTTCAAGATGAAATCATGAATAAAGTATTGAGGATTGTGTAAAAGTAGTATAAGAATCATACCAAATGAAGAAATCTTGAAAATCACCTTTTGAATCTCTCCAAAATGAATTTCCAAGCTTCAAAAATTGAGTTATGAGGTTTTTGATCAAAAAATGGAACTTAATATCTGCCAGGTGAAATCCTTCTTTGCAAAGGAGGGACCTCGTCGAGTTCGCAATGACGTCTGAACCAGATCCATTGCATTCACAATGAAAAAATTAGCCCCGACACCAACTCGGTCATTCCTTCTACGCGATCGCATGCCCTTCTAAATGATCGTGATTTTCAAACCCATCTGTGCTTTGCAAATGCGAGAGGGACATTGCAAACACGAAGAAGGGAAGGGTGCATTAGTTGACACTAACTCAGCTGAAGGGAACAGTAAAAAAACTTCCGAATGGATCCTCAGAATGAGTTCAAAACTCCGTGAACACAAATCTACTATGCTACTGGACTAAAATCGATATTCCGGACAAAATGGAATAGTCTGATTTACGAATGGAGGCCTCTATAAACAGATACTGACCAAAGTCAACTATATGCCATACACTTCCAACTTTCTGACCAACTACTTAAAGTCTATTCGAACGCCTTAGGACTGGAACCAACAGTCCTATTAACCCAAAAATGACATTTCGGAGCTAATAGAATTGACGAAATTCTCATACAACCCCAAAATCTTCAAATGTTGACCTAAGTCAACTATCTAACTCTAAGGCCTTCTAAAATAAAAATATCTCAAAATATTCAACCAACTACCTCGGGAATGGAACCGTCCACACTTACAAACAATAAATACCATAATGCAACTATGGAGAAGGGTAAAACAGTCGAACAACACCAAAAGTAAAAAATCTCTATGAGGTCATTAAATCATCCACCACTAAGACACATTTTTTTTTTGGAAAAGATCCACCAGTAAAATGCATGTTCGTCCTCGAACATAAGAGTAAGGAAGGTACCTGAACTGTCGAAAAACTAGGGATATCTACTCCGCATGTCCAACTCTGTCTCCCATGAAGCCTTCTCAACCGGATGATGCTTCCACTGAACCTTCACTAAAGCTATATCCTTAGATCTCAACTTCCTAGTCTGCATATCAAAAATGGCCACGGGCTTTTTCTCAAATGTCAGATTATGATCCAAATCAACCGAATCCCATTGAATCACATGAGAACCATTGTAATGATACTTTTTCAACATTGAGACATGGAAAACCGAATGCACAGTTGAAAGGCTTGGAGGTAAAGCCAACTCATAAGTCACCTCCCCAACACGTCTAAGAATCTCAAAAGGGCTAATAAACCTCAGACTAAGATTGCCCTTCATCAAAAACCTCATCATACTCTTCATGGGAGATACCTTCAACAAAACCCGCTCACCAGTCATGAAATCAAAGTCACAAACCCCCTATCCACATAACTCTCCTGCCTACTCTAGGCTATCAAAGTCAGTCCTATATCAACTTCACTCTATCCATGGAATCCCTCAACAAATCTGTGCCCCGTTGCCTAATATCAAAGGAATCAAACCAACCAACCAAAGATCTATACTTTCTCCTATACAAAGGCTCGAATAATGCCATCTGAATGCTGAAATGGCAACTGTTGTTATAGGCAAACTCCGCTAAAGTTAAGAACTTTCTCACCGACCACCAAAGTCAATCACATAAGCTCCAAACATATCCTATAACACTTGAATAGTCCACTCTGAATGATCGTTTGTCCATGGATTAAAGGTTGTACTTATCTCTAATTAAGTGCCCAATTCTTGTTGTATCAAACTTTAAAAATGCAATGTAAACTGAGTAGATCTATCTAAAATGATGAAAATAGGAACACCATACAACCGAACTATCTCCCGAATGTAGATCTTAGCTAGCCTCTTTGTATTATAGTTAACCTTCATCGGTACAAAATGAGTTGATTTGGTCACTCTATCCACAGTCACCAAAATGGAGTTAGACTTCCCAAAGTCTGAGACGACCCAACCATGAAGTCCATAGTAATGTGCTCCCACTTCTACTCAGGAATAAGCATCATCTGAGTCATGCCACTCTATCTATGGTGCTCATACTTCACTTGGTGATAATTCAAATGCTTAGCCACAAACTCCACAATGTCTTTCTTCATTCTACACCACCTATAATGCTGCTTTAGGTCATGATACATCTTGGCTGCACCTGAATGAATAGAGTCTTTCAAACTATGAGACTCCTCCATGGCCAATCTAGTCAAATCACCAGCTTTAGGAACATAAATCCGACAGTTGATCCTCAAAACACCCTCCAAATTAAGAATTGCTTCCTTAGCTTCACCTGTCTATACATTGTCCTGAATAATCCATAACTTCCCATCCTTAAACTGCCTATCCTTAATCTGTTCCACCAATAAAAACCTTATTTCAACACAAGAAAATACCCTACCAAACTCAGAAATATCAAGTCCCACAAAACTATTTGCTAGACTCTGAACATACATGGAAAAAAATAACTCCTCCACTGTCAACAAGGTCAGACTACCCATACTCATCGCCAAAGCATCCACCATTATATCAGCCTTGTTTAAGTGATAGAGAATAGTTATATCATAATCCTTCAACTTTTCCAACAACTTGCGTTGTCTCAAATTCAGATCCTTCTGGTTGAATATGTATTATAGGCTTTGATGATTGGTGAACACCTCACAATAAACCCCATACAAGTAATGCTGCCACAACCTCAAAATAAAAACTATCGTCACCAACTCCAAGTCATGAGTGAGGTACTTCTTCTCATGAGTTTTCAGCTACCTCAGAGCATAGGCTAGAACCTTCCCTTTCTACATCAACACTACCCATAGGCTATATCCCAAAGCATCACAATATACGGTGAATCCTTCTCCCTCCACAAGTAAATACAAGATAGGTGCTGAATTCGATAAAGCCTTAAACTTTTGAAAGCTCACCTCACACTCGTCAGACCACTAAAAAGCAACATTCTTTTGAGTCAACCTAGTTAACAGAGCTTCAATAGTAGAGAAGGCCTACACGAATTGTCTATAGTAACCGGCAAAACTAATAAAACTCTAAATCTTTGGAGGTAAAGTAGGTCTAGACCAATTTCAAACCGCCTCTTTCTTGGTTAGATCGATCATAATACCCTCCTTGGATACCATATGCCCCAAGACTTCCATAGAACAAATATAAAACTCACACTTACTTAGCATACAACTTTTATCCCTCAATCTCTAAAGCACAATCCTCAAATATCTTACATGCTCCTCCTAGCTCTTGGAATAAATCAAGTTATCATCAATGAACATAATAACAAAGGAATCAAGATAATGCCAAAACACTCTATTCATCAACTCCATAAATGTCACCAGAGCAGTAGTCAACCCATATGACATAGCCAAAAACTCATAATGATCATACCGAGTCCTGAAAGCCATCTTAGGGATATTCAAAGCCAGAATCCTTAACTGAATCATCCTTAAGTCAATCTTTGAAAATATCGAATCATCCTAAAAATGGTTGAACAATTCATCAATTCATGGAAGATGATACTTGTTCTTGATGGCCACCTTGTTCAACTATCGATAATCAATACACATCCGCATAGGCCCATCATTCTTCTTCATAAACAACACCTAACCACCCCAAGGAAAAATACTGGGTCTAATGAATTCTTTACTCAACAGGTCCTATAACTAATCCTTTAACTCATTCAACTCCACCAAAGCATCTTATAAAGAGGAATAGAAATGGGCTTGGTTTTTGCTCTAAATCAAAATCGATGTCTCTATCTGGAGAAATACCTGGTAGTTCCATAGAAAAAATTGCTAAAATCTCTAACCACCCTCACTGACTTCAAAGAAGGTGTGTCAGTGCTAGTATAAAAAAAAAGCACAAGTAAGAAAGACACTGCTTCTTCACCAAATGTTGCGCCCTAAGGAAAGAAATCACCCTTTTAGGATACGAACTATGAGTACCCTTCCACTCCAACTTTGGTACACCTGGCATAACCAAAGTAACTGTCTTGGCATGACAATCCAAGATAGCATGATACAGGAAAGCTAATCCATGCCCAAAATCATATCAAAATCGACCATATAAAAGATAATCAAATTTACCCAAGTATCATATCCCAAAAGAGTCACAACACAGGATCGATACACCCGATCCACTACTAAAGAGATCACATACCAGGGTAGAAATATGAATATGCACAGCAAGAGACTCATACATCATATCAAGACCCAATGCAAAATAAGCAAACATATAGGAGAAAATAGAATCAAGATCAAATATTATTGAGGCAGGTCGATATTTGTGATAACTACATCAGAAGACTCTACCTCAGGTCTACCCAGAAAAACGTAACACTGAGCCCTATCACCTCTTATCTGAGTGGCTCCTCTACAACCTCCTCTACCAGCTAGTGGTGCACCTCTACTAGCCTAAGGTCCACCATGACCCCTATCTGATGGTGCTACAATTCTAGCTAGAGCATGAAAACCATGTTGTGAACATCCTAGTTTGAACTGTGGGCAATCCTTCCTATAGTGCCTGAGATCATCACATGTAAAGAAACCATTATAAATAGACCTACTGAGATGAACCAAATGACCAGAATACATTGGATAACCAAAATGGCCACAACAACCCAAAAAACTTTAATAAGAACCTTTAGAAACCCGCCCTGAACTAAAAGAGTCACATTCAAAATACCCAACATCGGATGCCTGAATGACTGCATGAACCAACCTACTCTAACTAAACATAAAAACCTCTTATAAAATAACCCCTACCTCCAAATGAGGTACCATTGAACTGATCAGAAGTGTGGGATCTCTTGTCCCTTAGATCCCCAAATTTCTCACAACGCATTAGCTCGAACTCCTTGGACGCCTCAACCATCCTCTGAAAAGTAGCCCTAGGATGAGCTTTATAAAACACCATCTCTCAAATCTTAAAGGTAAAACACCCTTACAAATTTTTGAATACTCTTAGTCTCATTCGGTAAGATCACTATGGCATGACGAGATAATGCATAGAATCAAACCTTATACTCAGTCACTAAAATCCAATCCAGAGTTAAGTTATCAAACTGATGCCTTAACTCCTCCCTCAATCTAAGAGGAACAAATCAGTTAAGGAAAGCATGGGCTAATAACTCTCAAGTCATAGGAGGAGATCCTGTGGGTGTGGAATCAATATAAGAGCACCACCACTACTTAGCGGGGCCACACATATCCAAAGCTATATAATCAACCCCATGGGACTCCACATACCCCACACTTTAAAGCCTCTCATGACAACTCAGTAGGATCATAAGCATCCTCACCCTGTCCACTCTGAAACTAAAATGGATCCTTCTTTCTAAACCCCTTAAATCTTTTTTATTCCAAATCAGACATCACCAGTCTAGCCATACCCATGGCTTCTGCACTTGGCAAAGGCATACCATCATACCTAGCTTCTATGACTGCGGTCTTACCTACTGGGCCCTGAAATAATATGATGGGCTACTGCTCTGGGGTCTGGGCCCCTATTCTTGTCTATGAACCCTATGGATTACTAGCTAAGCCGCCACTTATTCCATACTCTCCAAAACCTCTAACACACGAACCAAGGCATCTTGGTAGCTATAAACATTGGTGGAGCCTGAATTGGGTCCACCTCTTCAATTGGAATCTAGTCATCCTCAAACTCATACCTAGCCTCCAGAGACTGTTCTCTGACTAGAATATGAGAAAATGCCTCAGCTCTATCCTAGTCCGACCCCTACCTCAGCCTCAACCGTGTCTGTATGTCCTGGTATGTGTAATAGACCAGGGTACTGGTACAGACTCTTGACCACTCTCCACTGTAGCACGATTCCTCATTATCTGTGACAGAATGAGACAAGAATATCAGTAAGTGGTGAGTTCAACCTTTTCATGATAAGAAAGAAGAATGAACATTTCCTAAAGTTCTATAGCCTCTTGAAGATAGATAACAGACATCTAAGCACCAATCCAAAAGAATCTACTAGATTAGGTTTATACTTGTGAGACCAATGAACCTAGCGCTCTAATACAAACTTGTCATGACCCTAAACTAGTCATGACCCTAAACTAGTCATGATAGAACCTACAATACCCCCGATAGGTAAGCCTACCCAAATACTCAACAATAGCTAAAAGATTAAATACGTAGTAAAGATAATAACAATAAAATAAAATAATCAACCGAATACAAATCCATACTAAGAACTGGCGAAATATCATCACCGCAGTCAATCAACCACTCGCCACACTAAGGCAAAATTTGATGAGAATGATACATGTCATGAAACCAGTGGGGGAATGAGGATGATAAATATGATGTATGTCTATCCTACCTTTATACACTTGGTGCTCTGTTTAGCTATTTGGGACCTGTTGACACCCAATTTTGACCTCTCTATACTCAACTCGGGTTGCTATTTGATTAATTAAAGACTTTTAAATCTTTTCAAATATTAAGTTCATTTATATAATTATTTACACATTTGAACAATTAGTCATACATTTTATTATTTTTACATATCTTAATTATTTATTATTGTTATTATTATTATTATTATTATTATTCTCATAAATAATTAATATATGCATACTTTCGTTAAATAATGTTTCGTTTCAAAAGTAACTTTTCACAGTTTTCATACATTATTTATAATTAATTTCAAAATAACATTTTGATATAATACTATTTCTAATTATTTTTATCACTATTATTTATTTATCGATCTATATATATGGTATTATATTTATTAAATAGCAGCCTAATTCTATTTAATTTTCCCTAAATTTATTTAATTTCTAGCCACTTTATTCCCTATTAATGTCAGTTTTAGTCTAAATTGACCTCAATATTAAATCCCAATTCAATTCCATTCAAACTCAACCCAATTGACCCATTTTGGACCCGTTTAAATCTCAGCCGTTCATCAAGACTGATCCAACGATTGAGATAAATCCTATCTTACTTTCCTTTTAAATTAACAAAACCCCAAATCCTGATACTATTTTCCATACAGCAGCCGCCCCATGATCCGATACTCAATGAAATGATATTGTAGCAATTGTCCAGGGTTTAGCCGAACAGTCGAGAGTGAGGTTTATGGGTGACATCTATGGTGTTTTGGTAGCAAAAAAAAGGCAACGGCTAAGAGAGAAAAAGATGGGGAGCAAGAGGGAAAGGAGGGAGGCAGCGTAGTAGAAAAGAGGGAGAGAGTGGCTGATTTGATTGGTGGTAGCGACTGTTGGTGGTGGTCGGTGGTGTTCATGGTGTTTCTTTGGTGAAGGTGATAGCGGCGTTGTGGAGGAGAAGAAGCGAATGGCGGCTAGCTGTGGAGCAGTGGGTAGAGTGATGGTGTTTAGATAGAAGTAAAGAGAAGTGACGGTAAAGATCTCATCGTACTTTGAGGATCGAAATGCTATGGCGAATCATCAAGAATATTTCCCCTATTTGAATTTTTTCGTGATTTAAATTTCAATTGATTGTCTGCTCGTGAATTGTCCCATGACACATTCTTATATTTGAAATTTGTGATGTTTGGTTAATGAATTTTTGTTTGAATCTTTCGATTTCATGTTTGTTTAATCGTTTAGAATACCATATCCAAAATCCCCAATTTTTGTGGAATTTGACTAACCCTGATTTGTTGAGTTTACGTACTGATTTCATGTGAAATTTCTTTTACTCTCGGGATTTTACATATTTAAGTAAGAATTACAATCTTACTCTTTCTCCTGCTCAATATGATTATGGAAGGAGTTTATACGATGAAATAGTTACTTTAATGATGTTACTAAGTGTGTTAATTCAAACTTTGTGAAATCTTTGGTACTCGTTTATTTATGGTAAATTTGAAGACAACTTTGTAAGTAATTATTTTGGTAATCTTTGATTGATCTTGTGCATAACTGATTTAATTGTTCTATTTAAGGTAAGCTTGATTTCATATAAGTAAACTCTTGTTGTCTTTCACCTAGATTATTGATTTTCTCCTTTTCTTTAGTTGGACAGATTTTAACTTGTTTAATTATGGTAAACTTGGCATGATCTCCTATTCTTAATTGCTTCAGCCATCTATTTAAGGAAAGGAGTCTCCCTGATTCACTCTTTTGATTTATTCTTTTCCTTCTACTGACACTTTATTTTACTATATAAACAATACCTCCCTTCACTGTTTAGATAGACTTTCACCCACACTTTTCGCCACACTTCCATCACTACTATCTTCTCCATTTGTTTATTATTGACAAATTGCTCAAAGTGTTGGTTTACAAGAGTTTCTGGATACACTCAAGAATATACATTTTAAGGTTTTTCTCACTACTTCTGGATAGCTCTGCTCGAGTTACTTTAGTTTAATCACTTCTTGGTTTATCTTCTTGTTGTTGATCTACTTCCAACTAGTTAGTAGTCTATCGATGCAATTCAATATTCCTATGTGTCAAGTTCTGTGTGCATTTAAATTCTTACATTAGTTAATATACTTGGGAAACTTGAATGCAGGTATGTTTTATTAAACTCTTTTAAGTGTTGAATGTTGTTTGTTTACTTATAATGTTTGGATCTTTAAGTGTTGATTAAGCATGCCTATAGGATTTAAATCTAAGTCTGACTCCTTGCCTCATCAATTTCTGTTTTCTATGTTCCTGTTACTTGAATACCAATGAATAGTCTATTAAGGTCCAAAGCTAGACCTTTTCCTTTCTTGGACCATTTCATATATGTGTTCAAATTGGCATTACTAATCTATTGGTGATTTATTTCGTTTGTGAATCTATCCGAATGTGATCAAGAAACCCTCCTTGTAATTCTATCATGTCCTGTTTAGTGTAGTGAAATAGGTCGTTATGTTGCAATAATCTGTCAACCAAACATGAATACTAGGTCCTTCTTATGAACTTGCATGCCTAGATATTATTTATAAAGATATGTATACGTTTGGTTCGTGTATTGTTATGTTTAACAGGGACTTCAACCTCAGTTGGAATTTTCAAAGAATTGCCTGAGATAAGGGAGTTAAAGGGAACCTTGTTACCGGATTCCATTTGATTTAAATTTCAAATCTGATTTCCTATTCTTATTTAGGTCTGTAATAATTCTTGTATAAATACTATTGACATAATGAAAATCAAGGGCTGATGTAGGGAGGGGATTGCTACTTGCTCATCTGTTTCTTGTTTCTATTTACTAGCATGCTACATGTGTTTGGTAATAAGAATCCAGCCAAACACATCGTCAGACCCCTAAACTTGGCACGAACTTTCACTTTGGCACCTAAACTAGACGTTGTTCATTTTAAATACTTAAACCAACCTCCAACTGTGTTATTTTGGAACCTTTTGCACAGTTGGCACGTCGAGTGAAATTCACCCATCAAAGGTGCCTTGAAAGCCCTTTTTTGCTTATGTGGCATTCTGGTTGGCCCTTCAATGATAATATTGACCCATACCCTTATATATCTATCTTCTTCATTCCCAATTTTAAAATTTAGCCCTAAATTCCCTAATATATGAAAGATCAATTTTTCTCTCTTTTTTTTTTTCATCTATTTTTTCTTCAATATTAGTATTTGTGTAGTCTTGAGAAATATAGCAGAAGTCGATGATAGGTTCAAAAACAAATTAAAAAACAGGGGACTAGTGGTGACAAAGTGGGTTGATCAAAGAGAAATCTTGAGCCACGAGAGTGTTCAAAGTTTTCTTAGCCACTGCGGTTAGAACTCAGTGACAGAGAGCATATGCGCAGAGGTGCCAATACTGGCATGGCCAATGATGGCAGAGCAACACCTGAATGCAAGAATGGTGGTGGAGGAAAACAAGATTGGACTAAGAGGCAAGACGTGTGATGGGTCAGTGAGAGGTTTCGTGAAGTGAGAAGGTTTGGAAAAGCTGATAAGGGAGTTAATGGAAGGAGAGGAAGGTAAAGAGGTAAGGAAGAAGGTGAGAGATTGGAGAAGCAGTCATTACTGAAAACTGAGTAAAAGATTATCAGTGGAAAATAAAAAGATCTTTTCCTTTTTCCCCTTTTAATTTATCAACGTCTGACGTGGAAAGTAAAAAAGAGTTGGCACATTTTAATTGGCTTATAAAATCGACGCGCATTGGATTTTTTTTCAACTATACAAAAGGTGCCAAAATGACACAGTTGGAGGGTGGTTCAGGTATTTAAAATGAACCACGTCTGGTTTAGGTGTCAAAGTGAAAGTTTGTGCTAAGTTTAGGGGTCTGGCGATGTGTTTGGCCTAAGAATCCCGCCTATAGGATCTTCAATTGAATAATTTGATTTAAGTGTCATGCTTATAGTATAGAACATGTTCATGCTTTCATGCATTTTTCTAATTGAGACCATTTTCTTTAATTAGACGACATGCTCATAGAATATTCTGTTAACTTTTCTATGCCACGCCTATAGAACATTTTAAGTAAGCTATAACTTGCCAATTACCATTTTTAAAAGAAATTTATTTCACCATGCTCATTTTACGCTTTCGAGATTATGTTTATTGGATTTATTAACTAGTGTAGAAATGCCCGTGCACCCGGCCCAATGATCAAAGATACCTGTTATGGAAAAAAATTGGAAAAATAATAATTAAATATATTATTACTTAATTATTAACAATAAAATATAATTAAATTTTGAACTATAAATTAAAATTCTACTGTAATTAACTTTTAATGAACAATGTAATGTGATGAACTAACTTTTTTTTTTCTTTTTAAAAAACAAACAGAATAAAGCCTTTAAGGCTTAGGCAATGGAAAACAATGGGGCAAGGCCCAAATCCAAATACAAAACAATTTAACATCTACACCTCCCTACTTCTAGAGTGTTTTGTTAAAGTCAAAAGAAAAAGTGAGGCGGTGGCTATGCTCTTCTCGACTGTCCGCCTCAGCCTCTCCGTGGGCTGTGCTCCTTTGTTGTTGATAGAGGCTCTTTCTTTTCCAGTTAACCTCCATTAGCCTCTTTTGCATTGTAAGTGAACTTCCTCTCCTTGCCCTCATTTTCAGCACTTCACACCTCACTACTTCTTATGTTTGCTTTCAAATCATTTTGTATTAATAAGGTAAAATACAAAATCAGTTGCTTTATCTTCTGCGAAAGTTTTATTTTCATTAGATTTGTTGATCTTTGTTGGAATAATAAAGTTTGTTTCTTTTAAACTGTTTTGTAGATCTGATTTTGAGTTTAATGATTATCAAGAGATAATCTCTGATTTGAAGATTGAGATGTCGTATTTTCAGAATTAGTAAAGAAAAATTTTCTGGAAAAGGTTGATTTTACCTATAAGATAATTCAATTTAATCGGAGAAATCGTAACCGAGGTGTACGAAGAAGGAGAGTGGTTTTTGGCAAATGAATCCACGTGTTCAGCTACAAAGAAGTTCCATAATACGAAGCAAACATGTTGACGGAGTGCTGCTTGCTTAACGTGTACTACAATATGGGGTTGCAGCTGTAGGTAGAAACCAGTGAAATGACAAAAAAAACCCTTGGTAAGCAATTAAATTTTAAGGAAGCACACATGTTGACGGTCTGGTGTGTGCTTTCTCTTTCCCGTTTCCCTCTTATTAGTAAGTAATGTCGGCTTGTCTAATCTGGTATTAATTCACCTAGTTGATCAATTTTGCATGTTTATCACCTAAGCAACTTTAATTAATCAAGAGGCTTATTTGAGACCATTACATGCTAATTGCTTAGTCTTGTTTGTTTTGTTTGATGCTAATCCCGAGTTTAATTAAGAAACCTATGATTTTATTTTATCTAGACCCAAATTTAAAATAACAAGTCCAATGCCTCTTGGACATTAAGTCGGGACGGATAGGTATTCTAGAGAACACTAGTTTTATCATGTTCTTTTGTGCACTTCTAGGTTTAATAATAACCTAAATGATAGTCAGTGCTCGCTGAATAATATGAGTAATCCTTAATTGGGTTGCAAAGTATTATTTTAGTTGCACAGGATCATGGGTTGCGAAGTATTATTTTAGTTGTACGAAGTGATCGTGTTATGATAAAAAACCTCTACCCCCTCAACTGTTTTCCTCCTACGTAGGGAGTGATCTACATGATACACTTATAGCTTGATAGTCATTGCACTTTGACTAAGAGGTCTTTTAATTAAAACTTAGCACGAGGTTGAACGATTACTCCCCAACTTAGAGGACTTTTCATTAGTTTTGTTTGTTACTTTGTTTGGGGTAGTTTTAGGCTTATTTTAATTTATTAGTGAATCTCTTTTACTATATTATTTGTGTCACTTATATCTTCTTGCTTATCTGATTCATATTTTTGTTATTTACGTGTTTAATCCCTTCATCACCTAGATAATTATTAATTATATAATAATTAAATTGTATACCTAGATAATAATAATTGTATTACGTGGGGGATTTATGTGAGAATTATTAATAGAACCATGATAATATGCATATAAGGGGAAGATAGAACCCAATAGAATATCAGTATCAGTCCAACCCCATGAAAATCTATAATAGATCCTCACTTCGCAATTTATCTATATAATATCCGATAAAAAACTCATGTTCCCAGTATGTTTATAAGTAAATCAAGGCACTTGTAGAGGTACGTGCAAGTTGGTCTAGACACCACGATTATAAAACAAAATAAAAAAAATCAAGGCACCTCGAAGTCAACACTGGGCAAATGTAGCACAAAAGTCAAAGATCTCAGAAAGCCAATCCAAACAATCAATTAGTTCATTTTACTCCCTTCACAATATAACAGTAACTGCATGGGTGCTCGTTATTTCACCTACACAAGACCCTCATATCCCCAATACTCCCCTTACACGCAACTAACACATAAATACATCAAAAAATGAGTCTAAGAAAGTCTCAACTTGCCTTTAAAAAAGCTTGAAAAGTCAAACCAATGCCTCACCCTTCTAAAGAGCCTCCATACAAGCCCAATCTGGTCAAGTACGAATTCTACATATGAAAATGAAAACATAGACACCTATATTCTTATAAATTTTTGGGTCTAAAAGGTCAATCGCAAGCCCACAAGGATAAAATTAGAATTTTATTGGAAAATCACGTTACTCATAACTTAAAAAGTTTAAATCTAAAATTTCATCAAAAGCGGAGTTAAAATTGATCTTGAAATCATCCTTTTATCATTGTTTAACTTTACAAAGAAATCTCCAAATTTTTAATTTAAAAAATTAAGATTTGAAGATAAAATCATGAATAAAATATTAGAAATGTGTAAAAATAGTATAAGAATCATATCAAATGAAGAAATCTTGAAAATTGCCTTTTGAATTTTACAAAATTAGTTTTCAAGCATAAAAAATCGAGTTGTTTTGGATCAAAAAATGAGATTTAATAGTTGTCAAGTGAAATCCTTCTTCACGAATATGGGACCCCTATTACGTTGATAGTGACTTCTAAACCTGAACCATCACATTCGAGATGATCCATTTGCATCCGTGATGAAGAAATCCAGCTCGACCCTAATTCAGACCATTTCTTCCATCGCGATATCGATGGTCAAACCCATTTGTTCTTCTCTAACACGAGAGGAAAGTCGCGAATGCGAAGAAGGGAGGGGTATGCACCAATTGACAACAATTGAACCATAAGAAATAATAAAAAATCTTCCAAATAGACCCTTGACATGTATTAAGAACCCCATGAACACAAACCGACTATACTACAAGACTAAAATTGATAATTCGAACTTAATAAAATTGTTAGATTTATGAATAAAGGTCGTTATCAATAGATATTGATCAAAGTTAATGTCACAATCCAATTTCTCAGGTCATGATGGCACCTACTATAACCCACCAGTAGGTAAGCCAACCTATAATCCGAAATGGCTAGTAACAAACTATCAAGAGAAATGAATGAAAGAAGCGGAATAAACATAATAAAAAGGCCAATATAATCCCAAAACTTGGTGGAGCCAGTACAAGAGCTTCTAATGCATCAGGAGTACAAGTGAAATACAGGATAAATATATCTGTACAAGATGTCTCTAAATAAAACATAGAGATTAGTCTAACAATAAGAGAGAGAGTAGGAGCAACTCTGAGCGTTAGGAGCTCACCCTAAGTCCTCGATCCATAGCTGCTCCGCACGATGCACACATCAACAATGATAACTCGTACTATGATCTACAGGCTGCAGAAATATAGTATGAGTACATAACACGTGGTACTCAGTAGGCATCGACCAACTGAGCTCCAGAAATAATGTAAGCATAAAATGACATATAAGGCATGAATGTAACTACATGCAACTATCCAGGAAGACTAAGCATAATGAGGCTAATGGAGCAATAAGGGTAAACTACCCTATTATAACAGTGCTAAGGAACTAAAGTACAATACCGTATATCACTAGCCAATATACCATTGAAGAGTGAAAAAAGGATAGGTAATAGTATATTAGGACATAAAATACATATACAATATGAATAGACAAAGAAAGAGAGGGATATACGGTAATACCATATATATATATATATATATATATATACAAATAAACCTGTAGTATACAAATAAACCTGTAGTACTAACTCAAATGTAACAACCTGAGGGGGTCAACCTAACCTCTCGAGGGACTTAGCCAAGTAAAGGAGCTAATACTAGCATGATCAGGCCTCTAACCAAAATGTGACTAAGCATGAGGTAACTCAACCATAAAGTAACTCACCGAAATAAAGAAGGGAAACATATGCATATCGACAATCTCAGGTACCATTCCATAATCATCCTGCCACGAACTAACCATAATAACCAACAATAAAGTAACTGGCTAACCCGGACATACAATAACCTAACCAGGCCCCTATAAGCCCGATAGGTTCATGGAAGCACTCAATAAACAACAATCATAGCTTATGCTTATACAACCCCTCATAAGGCCGATAGATATAAGCGCCAAATGGTCATACTAGTGATAGGCAATGCATATGAATAAGTGAATGAAACATAACCATAAATACCATGCCCGAACCGAGTGCCATAATATTCCAAGTACCATAACGTAACAAGTGTATAGACCTCCTCCAGCTCAGTAGCTTGCAAAGGCAAGACCTACGACGACCATCCTTCTCCTGCACTACCTCTTACGGACGAAGGGGCTCATAGGGAATTCGGGATATCCGTATACACTGCCTTGTCCAGAAACTAGGATATCCAATAACAATAATAATTAATCTACTCCATCGAACACCGGAGATATATATATATAATAAGTAAACAGACTCAAACCTTGACTAAAAGAGTGTACATAGTGTAATAAGCGCATGGGCACGAACCGTGACTAAAGGAATGTACATAGTATAATAAGTATACGGACTCAAACCGTGACTAAAGGAGTGTACAATGTATAATAAGTGCACAGAATCGAACCGTGACTAAAGGAGTGTACAGTCTATAATAATGCACAGACTCGAATAGTGACTAAAGAAGGGTAAGTCCATAAATCCATTGCCCGAGATTAAGTTTGGGACTAAATCGGCATAATAGCACAGAAAGGGTTAGAATCTTTCTCGATCGAGTAAGTAGAAGTGGTAAAAGAATGGAATAGTAATGGACCAAAATCAATCTCGATTTTATTTTCAAAACATCATATTTAGTTCCAAAAGCTCATATTTCATTAAATAAGGTGGTACAATTCACATTATAAAAGAATCCATTTTAAAAGTGAAAAGTGGGAATAGTTCCCTTTTTAGAAAAATAATAGAAAAATCAAGGTTTTGGTTGGAATCGTACCACTAAGTGAGCATGAATGTGCTTATAAGTATGCATGCCATCACCAATATCCAAACAATACCACTATAAGTGCCTAAGCATCTATAAACCATAATCACGTCCTCTGGCTCATAGGATACTCACCTGGAGTCCAACTGGTATCATAACCACGACCTCGGGCCCAATAATACATAATCAACATGACAAGCCTCATAACTCGAGAATCCATAGTAATCAAGGGCATAAAGCCACTACAAGGATCTAATCGGGGAAATATCTCCCAAATCACTAAGTCAAAAGATAAATCTTATACTAAGGGGTCCTTAATATTAAACTATTATCAGTATGCTTATAATCTAGGGTAATAGGATTCTATAGCCATGACAAGTGTTTTACACTAAGGTTCGGGTCACATTTTTACCCCAAATTCCCTAAATGGCCTAAGTTAGGCTATACTAGTCATAAAGATATCCAACCATCCCTACCTAGAATGTAAACTATACTATACATAGTCTCATAGAGAAAAGTAGACTGAAGCCCACCTCGATATCGAACCGCAAATCTTGAATCGCCCACAATTCGTTCGACTTTGCTCCACGATCCCAAAATGCCACCACGCTATCAAAACTATCATCTACATGTCAATACGAGTAAACCGAGACCTATATTGCTAAATAAAAGCTCGGGTTGAAATTCGGGTTAAGAATGGGCCTACGGGGCTCGCGAATGAAATCCAAAAAATTAAATCTATCACGAGGTCCCTCGAAGGACAAGGAATATGTGCTCAAAAGTTGAGCACAAACAGAGCGTATCGGGGCTCAAATCAGCCTCTAAAGTTTAGGAATCAAAGACCTAATTTCTAAGAATTTACATTGAAAAGAGACTGAATTCAATAGGAAAAACGATGGAAAATGACCAAGGAGTGTTGGGCTAGCTTACCTTAGCTTCAATGGATGATTTCCCACACTTTCCCTTGTTCCAATCTCTCAAAAATAGGGGAAATAGGGTTGTGAAGTGAATGGAAAATTAGGTGAAGAAGGGGATTTAAAACCCCCAGGTACTGCTAAAGCGGTCACTTGGCTGCTTAAGCAGCTACCACTAAAGTGGTCGGGCAAAGATAGGCGGAGGCCGCTAAAGCGGAACTTGGCCACTAAAGCGACGTCCGCTTAAGCGGACCTCAGCCAAGGGGATAAGGCATCTAAAGCTGCACAAGGTCAGTAAATCGACTACCTCTTAAGCAGTCCTTCGGCCGCTTAAGCGGTTGCACTATAAACTTTGAGGCATCAGATTTTCTAAGTCCAAATGGACTCCGACCGGGTGTTCAGGATTCATTCGAAACCCCATGCTCGCAAACGAACTATGCTATCATATCAAATTTAACAGTTCGGACTCAATAAAACCATCAAAATTTTCATTCGAGATCATTTCGATTAAATGTGGGCCCTACACCCGTAGTTCCATTTGTTATCAAATCTACCCAATAGTTCAAAACGAGTCCGAAAGCCTTGGGATCGGAACCAAGGGTCCCCCTAGCCTAAAATCAATGTTCTGGAGCTGATGGTCCTGTTAGAATTTCCATCTGAGATCGTTTACTAGCAGTTTTGGTCCAAGACCCATTTCTTAACAGCGAAAGCTCCAAAACAGGGAAATGAGCCTAAAATCCAAACGAACTATCTGATGATCGAATCGATAGTTTCGATAAGTCATAAATGACATATAGCTGTTGTGGGAAGGCTCGATATGCTGGAATGCATGGAAATTGAGAAAATAACTTAGAGGATCATTACAATATCCACTACTGAAAGGACCACAAAAATCAATGGATAGAAAGAGTCCAAAAGCTCGAAAGAATGAGGTGCTGGGCCCACATGCTCCAAGCATGACTCCCCATATATTCTCAAAGAAGTGACAACGCTTCCAAGGGATTTTGCCAAAGGTATCTCTTTTTCAACCAACTTCCTTACTTCACTTTCGAAATAACCAAAACTCAACTTCAACAACCAACTGGCCTTCAATTGAACCAAGAATGACTGATGCATGCAAATCCAGACCACAACATACTGACAACACACCAATACAAGACTATCCAGGCGGTAACTCAACCAATCCAAAGGCAAACCAAGGAATGAATCATGCAACCAACTCCAATTTCAAATCTAACCTTCTTTTGCCTTTCCAAATCTGCTACCCACTCCGAACCATACAAAATATCATCTGAGTCCTGCCGGCGAATTCACATCACACTAGCCTCGAAAGACTGAAGCTAGTAGACTGAAAATCTATAATGACAAGCATAAGAATAAGCCCATAAGGTGCTACCTGGACATACAAATGAAGATTATCAAAGTCTGCGATCTTTAGCCACAGCTACAACTGGTCTGGATGACCCTCGAAACTGATAGTCAGGAGTTCGATGCACTAACTCATAAAACTAATTGATCCGCTCCAAGACACCCCACCAACTGTAGGTGAAACCATGCTAGATCAAAGTCGAGTACACTTCTTTCACTGAGTAGGAATTCAAAATTCCCAACAAAAACTGGGAATCGAGGTTAGCTGCGGTAGCAACCAATACCATGTACCGATGGACTAATCTTCGAGTATCTATCAAGTATAATCCATCTGAACTAAAAGAGATTGGGTCGGTAGGAAAAGAGTAGGCTTAGTCAGCCTATACATAAATGCTCAACTGAAGCGAATCTAGAAACGGGGATACAACTAAGTTATGCAATCCAAAGCTATAATCTCAGCACCGAAGCTGAACTACTCAAACTCAACCATCCAAACTGATCCTGTTAATGAATAAGCATCCACATACCAAAATCTATCATAACTCCTAAGCCGTTATCTGAAGGTATAAAACTCCAAAACTGGAGTCAACGAGCCTTTACTAGGGTTAAATACCCAAATCTATTTCACTATCAGAAATTAAGCATATGCTTAATGGTCCTTGCAAAGGCTGAAAATGTAATATCGCCGAGGACATAGTCATGCCAGAGGAAGACCACAAGTTGAAGATACAAGGAGCCAACTCTACATCAGCAGAAGGGCATAATGCATCGAGGCATAACCAAACACTCACCAAGGGTACAAAAAGCACTAAAGGCACCCAAATCTCAAGCAAGCCCAAAAACATAAACTTAGCTTGAATCTGGTCAAACCCATACCCAAAACATGGAAATGAATACTCGTTCTCAACCGACTTCTACTTTAATTACCAATAACTGATGCCCAAGCACATATCACCAAGCAGAAGTCGAACAAGTACCAAGATGAGAAATTTTCTAAAATCTCCCAATTTATACC
The DNA here is from genome assembly GCA_031232105.1 of Capsicum rhomboideum. Lineage (NCBI taxonomy): Eukaryota > Viridiplantae > Streptophyta > Magnoliopsida > Solanales > Solanaceae > Capsicum > Capsicum rhomboideum. The sequence continues at coordinate 113,760,206 of CP124714.1, read as the reverse complement.
AACTTTAACTCGGTTGAGCCATGAACCATAGAGCAGAAAGAATAGAGTATCCAACTCCACATATATACCCAGATCAAAATGATCATCAGGAGACAAACCCAACAAATCAGAAAGTAAGCCTTAGACTTTCCAACAGCCGAAACGGGCAATATGACCAAATTACCAATTCTAACTTAATACCGACATCAAGGTTAAAACCACTACTAGGCGATGAACTATATAGATTGGAAGAATCAAATCCCAAATGTATCACCAATAGCAACGAGCTATGGAACAAGACCGCTAATGCTAAAATCACAACAAAGCCATGGAATGCCAAACTTACCTTTACTTTCTCTCCATAACTGATCTAACCTCGCTAACAGGAGGGAAAATCAACCAATCTAGGTTCTAAGCCAAACGAGCAAGAATGGAAAGAAGAGAAAAATGCTAACTAGATAACACTAGTCTAGCCATCAATTAAATAAGAGTCAATAAATGTCAAAATAATGACTATGATACCAACAACATAAGATACAGGTGGTACCAAAAATAAAAATCAACAAAAGTACCACTCTAGGGCATAACAAGGCCAAAATGCCATAGGAAATGAGACTCGAACCCAAATGCTACACCCCCAAAGAACCCATAATACCAATCGACTCATCTACTACTAAAATAAAATATCTATTGGGGTAGTCAAATAAGGATAAATATACACTATGTAATGACCCTCCCAGTCGTTTTCCTCATTTTCGTGCATTCTCAGTGTTTAGAGTTTTTCTATAACTGCCCCAAGTTATTTATGATTTGCTGGGACTGACAGTTTGGTTTCTGGGCAGTTCATCTGAGAATGTTATTTAGACCGAGCACGTTGTAAAATACTTAATTAAATTAGAACTTAGTAACATGATGTAGTTAATTACCTTTCTAAAATGTCTTTGAAATTTATAAAATTCTTTAGTTATGATATATCTATACTACTTTATAATAGTTTTATAACCTATTAACAATTTAAGCGGAGATAGTGAATTTAAATATGTTAAAATAGTATTTTTATTTTTAGAGGTTTTGTTAGGAATAATTTTCTATTAACTATGGTATATTTAAAATGTTATATTTATTTTATCACGAGCCTATGCAATACCCGAATATATATATAAGGGGATAAAATTGCACCGATGTGCCACCTCCACCACCACGTGGAAGGTGAGGAGGTGCACATCACCTGATCACCTGCCACTTAGCAAATGGAAAGTTAGTGGTGGTGTTATATGTTTATATATGTATTCGGTGGACAAAATGTAAAATATTACATTTTGTCCACTTTTTCCAATTACCTCTCACCATTATTGAATATTTAAGCCCAATATTGAGCTAATCCATTAAGGTTTGAGCTTAGGGGTTTATATATTTGAGTCCGTGGACTCGCTCTCTTCATTTCTACGGTACGTTTTCTTATTTTTATGATAATTTTCGTTTACGATGGTATGTTTTGGGATTAGTATTGATGTTTGAGCTACATTTTGAGATCAAATTGAGCGGTGCTAGTTGTGAATATTGATCACGGGGTGATTTGGGACACTGTGACGATTTTGGTTTTGCAATTCTGTAAGCGATCCCCAAGTGGGATATTCTGACATTTTTTGAACTAATGCAATATGGGTATCAATAGTCATGTTTTGACCTGTAGTTTATTATTTTGGTAGCTTGGCAGCAGTCAGTGGCCTCTCGGTAGGGTAAGGATCCTGTATAGATGGTTCTTTATGTCACGCCCCAAATTCCAATGGGGCGGACTGGCACCCGAAGCCGATAAGACCCGAGAGAACCAATCTTTGCTCATGTCCATTCATATGCATGTCATTCAAGAAACATCATCATCACGTATACATGCAAGATGCTAATAGCGAAATTTATGGAAACATGTGATATATACATATAAGAAACTTGGCCGTTAGGGCCATCAAGTCAAAATGGACATACATCCCCTTACATTCGTATTCCCACATGCGTATACAAAGCCTCTGGGCTGACCTGTGAAGCCACCTGCACCCGCATGTGGTTGAAATGCGGCGCAGGTGCCCTATGTCCTTGTCCAGAGCCACCTGTATTGGCATCTGCGGCCGCAGGTGCTCCAGACACGAGGGTGGATGCCCGTTTCGGCCAAAAAGGGTCTCTTTTAGGTCCTTTTTTGTAATAAATGGTCCATGGCCATGAATAAACTTCCCTTTACATAATTTAGGTCAACTTGGATGCCAACAATCAACCATGATTTCACAACACACATGAACATCACCAAAACCACATTTTTCCTTCACTACACCACCAAGTCTATGCACAATTTTGCACTAACAATTCCAAATATTATGTACAAGGATAAAAAAAGTTAAGGCTATAATCACATCTCACATGTCAATAATGAATCCATCAATTTCACTTCCTTCAAGACCCCAAGTCCATTTTGAAGTTTATAAGGCAAAACCCTTTTCCGATTGCAAAAATAGACAGTTTTACACATAGTGAACTGTCCAACACTTTTTGAACATAACCTACATGATTTATGCACCATATTAAGCATATAATATATTAAAACATGAAAGTAAACACTTACCAAAGCTTGAAAAAGAGTGATCTTTCCCAAAGAGAATAGTTGCTTAGGGTTTGGAAGAGAAATAAAATATCTTGTAAAAGTCTAGACTTGGCATGTGTATTGTGTTGAATAAAATCTGATTTTTGCTCCCTTTTATAGTCCCTTTTAGTCTCATCCTTATCCATATATTACTCATAAATGTTAGGCTTACTTGGTCAAACACAAGAATGGGTCATTCCCACTTGGGCCATGTCTTTTGTCTACTTTTTGGGCCTCAATTGAGCCCAATAGCACAAGATTTATTTAAGCACAAAAAATTAATGCATAATTCACCAAATATCTCATGTTTAAATGATTCCATAAATTTTAAGGTAGTCTCATGGGTTCGAAAATGTACGGGGTATTACATGCTTCCCCCCTTAGAAACATTCGTCCTCGAATGTTAGTGACATTATTCAAATTAAATAAATTCGGGTCTTGGATCATTCTTCATGTTATCATATATATATATATGTAATGCTTATAAGTACCTACTTGTTATTACTCCCGTCCCGTATCTTGAAACAAATGAGGGTATTTTGACTTCATTATTTCTTCAGCTTCCTACGTGATCTCTTCTATTTGTTAATTTCTCCAAAGTATCTTTACGGAAGCTATGTCTTTATTCCTCAACCTCTTCACTTATCTATCCAGAATAGCAATAGGTATCTCCCCATAGGTAAGATCTTTCGTAACTTGTACATCTTCAATAGGAGTAAAACGAGATGGATCTCCTATGCACTTTCGAAGCATCGAAACATGAAATACTGGATGAACTGTGGAGAGTTCTTAGGGTAGTGCCACTTCATACGTGACTTGCCTAAATCTTCGGACAATTTCATATGGCCCTATATACCGGGGACTCAACTTCCCTTTCTTTCCAAATCTCATTACCTCTTTCATCGGTGACACCTTCAAGAATACCCAATCACCTATGGAAAATTTGAGCCTTCTTCTTCTAACATCAGCATATGACTTGTGTCGACTTTGGGCTGTTTGTAGCCGCTTTTGGATCACTTTAACTTTCTCCACAGCTTGGTGAACAAGATCTGGCCCAAGTAAAGAAGTCTCACCTACCTTAAACCATCCAATCGGTGATCTATACTTCCTTCCATATAAAGCTTCATAAGGTTCCATTTTAATACTTGAATGATAGCTATTATTGTAAGCAAATTCAATAAGAGGCAAATGGTCATCCCAACTGCCTTGAAAATCTAACGTGCACGCTCGTAGCATATCTTCAAGTGTTTGGATAGTACGTTCTGCTTGTCCATCTGTCTGAGGATGGAAAGCCGTACTCAAATTCACTTGTGTACCCAAGCTCCTCTGACAAGATCTCCAAAAATGCGCAGTAAATTGATCTCCCCTGTCAGATATAATGGAGACCAAAATTCCATGTAACTGCACTATCTCTTTCACATACAACCTTGCATACTCCTCGGCTGTATAGGTGGTCTTGACTGGTAGGAAATGCGTTGATTTGGTAAGCCTGTCAACTATGACCCATATAGAATCAAATTTCCACAGTGTACGAGGCAAACCTGTAATGAAATCCATGTTAATCATAACCCATTTTCAGACTGGAAGATTGATACATTGCATGTAACCTCCAGATTTCTGATGCTCTACTTTCACTTGTTGACAATTCGGGCATTGAGCTACAAATTCTGCAATGTTCTTTTTCATATTTCCCCACCAATACATTTCTTTCAAGTCATGGTACATTTTGGTAGATCCCGGATGGATAGAATTTCGTAACGTAGGCATTACAGTAGTCCCGCTTGCGTAAGATCAAATGCATTTGTTAGGCCCTATTGTACATTCTCTTTCAGTTGCAATAACATAGAATCCACATATCGCTTTTCTTTCACCTTAGCTACAAATGAAGACTCTGCCACGTTTTACACTATAATTCTTTCATCTGAAATTTCAAGAAGACGAACCCCCAAGCTGCCTAATTGACATAGACCCTTAATAATACCTGACCTTTTCGTACGTGGACCATTCATCAACATGAACTCCATACAAGTAGTGGCGCCATATCTTTAAAGCAACTATCACAACTGCTAACTCAAGATTATGCGTGGGATAAGTTCTCTCATGTGGACACAATTATCTTAAGGCGTACGCTATTACGTCACCGTGCTACATCAATACACATCTTATACAATGTGGCCCATGAATGCGACGGATTTTAACAAAAATTCACATTTAGAGAACTTCGCATACAACTTACGCTCACGAAGGATTTGTAACACTTGCCGTAAGTGATTAGCATGGTCCTCTTGTGATCTTGAATAAACCAGGATGTCATCTATAAACACCGTCACGAACAAGTCTAGAAATGGCTTAAACACCCTATTCATCAAATCCATGAACACAACTGGTGCATTTGTTAGTCTAAATGACATAACTAAAAATTCATAATGGCCACACCGTGTTCGAAAAGCTGTCTTGGGTACATCTTTTTCTCTAACTCTGACTTGATGGTAGCTCGACCTCAAGTCAATCTTGGAAAAATATATAGCACCCTATAACTGATCAAACAAATCGTCAATTCTGGGGAGGGGATATTTGTTCTTGATTGTTACCTTATTCAATTGTTGATAATCAATGCACATTCTCAATGTGCCATCTTTCTTCCGTACAAATAATACTGGTGCACCCCACGGGGACATACTAGGCCTTATAAAGCCCTTTTCCAGTAAGTCTTTCAATTGCTCCTTCAATTCACGCAATTCTACTGGAGCCATTCTATACGGGGGAATAGAAATAGGTTGAGTGCCTGGATTTATATCAATGCCAAACTCTACTTCCCGTTCGGGAGGCAAACTGGGAAGATCCTTAGGAAATACATTGTCATGTCCCAAATTCCAACAGGGCGGACTGGCACCCAAAGCCGTTGAGGCCCGAGAAAACCAATCTTTGCTCATGTACATTCATATGCATGCCTCTGTATGAACATCATTGTATCTCATGCAATTATGCGAAAGTCATGGAAACATATGTTATATATATGAAACTTGACCGTTAGAGCCATCAAGTCAAAATAGACATACATCTCTTACCTTCATCTTCCTACATACGTCTACAAAGCCTCTAATAGATACATGTACAAACCACCCTACAGTCGCTCTTCCATTCAAGAACATTCATTTGTGGAAAATGAAAATGTACTTTCTTAGCTTGGCAATCTATCGTGGCAAAACAAGAAGCCAACCAATCCATACCCATTATCACATCAAAATCCACCATGTCTAGTTTAATGAGATCATCCAGTGTATCATGACCACACACAGTTACCACACAATTACGATATACTCTTTTTGCAATAATATATTCACCAACTGGTGTAGATACTTCAAATGGCTTAACTAGTGAATTTGGTATTCTTTCAAATTTCGCAGCAATCAATGGAGTAACATATGACAATGTAGAACCTGGATCAATCAATGCATATACATTATACGAAAATATGGATAATGTACCTGTGAAGACATCAGGAGAAGCCTCCGAGTTCTGCCGGTCCACTAGAGCATAGGTGCGGTTCTGGGTTCCATTGGAACTGGCTGCTCCTTTAGCGCCTCAACCACGCCCCATAGGCTGCACTCCTCTACCTAGGGAAGGAACCGATGATGATGATGCAACGACCGATCCCCTTGGTCGTGCTATACCACCCATGCTCCTCTGGGGACACTCTTTCATTATGTGCTCCGTCGTACCACACCAAAAGCAAACATTTGTTCCCAACTGGCATTCACCTAAATGATACCTCCCACAACGCTGACACGGAGGAAGAGAAAATCCTGCTGCCTGTGATCCGTGAATTCCACTACTCTGCCCAGATTGACCACCTCTAAACCTCAAAATTGAGAGTAAGTGCCTGTTGTGGAATAGGAGAATGATGGTCTAGGCGGTCTAGGAAACATCTGAGGCCTAGATTCTCTTTGGGATGCCATAGACTGTCCCATAGGTCTAGCTCTTTTGGATTGTCCTCTTTCAGATTCATGTACCCTTCTTCTCTGTCTTTGGTCCTCCATTTTCTGTGCGAAAGCCTGAATTCTCGCTATATCCATATCTCTGTTCAAAGCAGCAATAGTGCAGTCCCTTACCAAATATGGCTCCAATCTGTTCACATATCGATGGACCCTGTCTGTCATTATGGCTACTACATTCGAAGCATATCGAGCCAAAGAATTAAACTACAAACTGTATTCTCTAACACTCAGATTCCCTTGACGGAGATTTAAGAACTGATCCGCATGAGCCTCTCGGATCTCATAGGAAAGATAGTGATCAAGGAATGCCGCTTTAAATTCTTCCCAATTAGGTGGATTTGTACCGATGTCACGAGATTTCTTCCAATCTTCATACCATAATATTGCCTCTCCTTTCAATCTATATGCAACAAGTTCAACTGTTTCTACCCCAGTCACATGCATAACATCTAGAGCCCTCTGGATTTGATCCACGAAGTCTTGTGGATATGCTTTCGGATCTGACCCAGTGAATATAGGAGGGTCTAATTTCAAAAAGTCCTGTGTCCTGCGACTCGCCACTCTAATCCTTAGTTGTCGTTGGACCAGTTCATCCTTGACTTTGTGCAGCAACTATCTGAGTCAACATATGCACTGCATTTCTTAAATCCTGGTCAGTGGCATTCATTGGCGGTTCTGCGGGTATTTCTTTACCTCTTGGCTCTCCCAGAGCTGGAAAAGTAGAAGAAGACCGCGATGCAAATTCAGTGTTCGCTCCACCTTGATTAGCTTGGTCAGGTGGTGACTTACTCATTCCTTCACCGGCAACCATATCTACCTACTTACCTTTGCCTCTACCTCATCTTGTCATTGGCATTTTACTATAACAAAGAAAATCAATTCTAATGGTTAGATACGATTCCACTTACCATATTGGCTCTATTGCACGATCTAGAAATAAAGAAAAGAAATAACTCCTAAATGTCCCGTAGCCTCCTACTTATAAATGTGGCGCGTAATACATACATAAGCAAGACTCTACTCAGACACGGCTTTGTAGACACCCTTAGAACGACCTGCTCTGATACCACTTTTGTCACGCCCCGAATTCCAACGGGGCGGACTGGCACCCGAAGCCGATAAGGCCCGAGAGAACCAATCTTTGCTCATGTCCATTCATATGCATATCATTCAAGAAACATTATCATCACGTATTCATACTAGATGCTAATAGCGGAAGTTATGGAAACATGTGATATATACATATAAGAAACTTGGCCGTTAGGGCCATCGAGTCAAAATGGACATACATCCCCTTACATTCATATTCCCACATACGTATACAAAGCCTCTAACGGATGCATACACATAACCATCTTAAAGTCGGGACAATTCCCCGCTTTATACAACATTTACAATACCAAAACAAATGTACAACTGTGACTCGAAAAGCCCCGAATCAACTAGAGCTCACCAAAGATATGCAAATGACCGGCAACCTACTGTGGAGGTCTACTAGCACCTGCTCCTGCAACAAGTAAGGTAAGTCCCCCAAGGGACGTTAGTACGGAGAATGTACTGAGTATGTAAGGCCATATGAAACTGTATGATATACAAGTACTTCCATGAAATCAAATATAAGAGATTAGTCAGTACAGATAAAACATCGGTCTACATATGTGGAACCATGTACATTACGTCCTTTACTTCTTTTGCCTTTACATTTATTCATCTTTATCGTTCTACCCATGCTAGGCTTTTCTGTCGCCCCTGAGATGAGATTAACCCATGCTAGGTATTATAACCCCTGGGATGTGATTAACCCATGCTAGCCTTTCATATCGCCTCTGGGATGTTACTGTGATAACCCATGCTAGGCTTTTATATCACCCTTGGGATGTTATTGTGATAACCTATGCTAGGCTTTTCTATTGCCCCTGGGATGTTACTTAACCAAACAATTATACATTACTTCATATCTTTACTTCTATGAGATTGATACATTGGTGATTGTACATTATTGGAACTTTGGAACATTAGTCAATACACATGAGACATGTGAATCACAATTGATCAATGCATAAGGAACATGTGATGAACAATAATTGCTAACCGGAAATGGGATACCTTAGAGTAATTCGGAATGGAACAAATACAATGTCAATGTGAATACTATGTGCTGCAGAAGGATACGGGAAGAGTAACCTTACATACCTTATATTCTCAATATGAATACAAAATCCTATGTGTGAATACAATAATCCAACTCCTTCTTTACGTGTTACTCTACAACACAAGTTCATAACGGAGCTCACGTTAACAACTAGTTACCTTACAAGTGCATAAAATGAAAATGAACTACATGACTGCCATATAGCGTCATTTCACCCTTTACAATGCCATCCACTGCATTACCATACCAAAAACACCATAACATTCCACACATTGACCAAGACATCATAAACCAATAGCATTTCACACCAAGTTTACCCTTTACGCTTCCTCATTATCATTACATCACTATTATTTCATCAAGTCACCTCAATACCTTTCATAAAAATATATTAACAACAATCCATAACTGTTATAAGCCAACATGCCTCCAAATTACCCCTTAACATCATTCAAAAGGTATCATAAGTTGATAATTACATCCAAAAAGGGTATAGGGGCCTTCGGGGATCAAAGAGAGACAAAAACATACAAAATCAAATTCTGAGCTGACCTGTGAAGCCACCTGTGCATGAAGGTATTTTAAATGCGGCCGCAGGTTCCCTCTGGCCTTGTCCAAAGCCACCTGCATTGGCATCTGCGGCCGCAGGTGCTCCAAACACGAGGGCGGATGCCCGTTTCGGCCAAAAAGGGTCTCTTTTAGGTCCTTTTTTGTAATAAATGGTCCATGGCCTTGAATAAACTTCCCTTTACATAATTTAGGTCAACTTGGATGCCAACAATCAACCATGTTTTCACAACACACATGAACATCACCAAAATCATAGTTTTCCTTCACTACACCACCAAGTCCATGCACAATTTTGCACTAACAATTCCAAACATTATTTACAAGGATAAAACAATTTAAGGCTATAATCACATCTCACATGTCAATATTGAATCCATAAAGTTCACTTTCTTCAAGACCCCAAGTCCATTTTCAAGTTTATAAGGCAAAACCCTTTTCCTATTGCAAAAATAGATAGTTTTACACATAGTGAACTGTCCAACACTTTGTCAACATAACCAACATGATTTATGCACCATATTAAGAATATAATATATTAAACCATGAAATTAAACACATACCAAATCTTGAAAAGGAGTGATCTTGCCCAAAGAGAATAGTTTCTTAGGGTTTGAAAGAGAAATAAAATATCTTGTAAAAGTCTAGACTTGGCATGTGTATTGTGTTGAATAAAATCTGATTTTTGCTACCTTTTATAGTCCCTTTTAGTCTCATATTTATCCACATTACTCATAAATGCTAGGCTTACTTGGTCAAACACACGAAAGGGTCATTCCCACTTGGGCCATGTCTTTTTTCTACTTTTTGGGCTTCAACTAGGCCCAATAGCACAAGATTTATTTAAGCCCAACAAATTAATTCATAATTCACCAACTCTTTCATGTTTAAATGATTCCATAAATGTTAAGGTAGTCTCATGGGTTCAGAAATGTACGGGGTGTTACACTTTTGGCAGGCTTGAAGCAGCTTCCAAGGAGGCTAGGTTTACTTTCCTTTACACTTAGATTGAACTTATCTATGATATATGTATGCTATTGTGCTGGCGTTGTGGGCTGGTATTATAAATTTGGTGGTGGAGGTTTTCTGTGATTTAGGCCTTCTAGGCCGGATAGGGCTATTCAGATATATTTCAGGCCCGTTATCCTCATGGTACACCACAGATGACCTATTTGGGGTAGGATAGTATTGTTGTTGTTGTTGCCAGTTTGGGAATGTTATTATTGGACCTTAGTCCAGGCTTAGACAGACTTAGCCCAGACTTAGACAAGTATAACTAGACCTGATTTTTGGGACCCGATAGCGGACCCCGTTACCCTTTTTGATGACTTGTCAGAACTTTGACATCTTTGGGATTAGATAAGTCCTATATGACTGTTAGGGTTGTGACGGGATTGAGTCACTTCGATTATACTCAGTTGGCCTGTTTAGCTTTGTTTGTCTCTGATAGCACTGTATTTGATTGGGGTGGGCTAGTTTGACTTATAACGCTGACCCGCCTTTCCATGACTTATAATGTATACCCAAAATTGTATATACATAATTTTTATAGTATATAGTTGACCTAGAAGGAACCTGAGATTGACTTGTAGCATGTTGTAGGGTTAGCTTCTGTACTTATATACTAGTATTGACTTGGGACTAGGGTTTTCCCCGTTTATCTGATATGACATGACATTTGATTCTGTTCTTGTTACTAGCTATGATGAGTTCCAATTCGAGTTCGGCTATTGATTCAGGTATGATGATTTTGGTTATTGACTATTGGATGTTTCGGTTCGAGTTCGATCCCGGATTGTGGTACACTATGAGTTCTGGTACTGGGTACCTAGTTATGATACTGTTGTTCTTTGAGTTTCGGTTCGAGTTCGACAGATATGATATATATGTGGCCTATTATTATTACCCACTGCGTCTGGTTTGATTCCGGCGTCTGGCCTCTTGTTATTACCCATTGGTGCCGGTTCAAGCCCGGTGCACTCTTGTTGGTTATTGTGGTTGCTAGATACTGATACAACTTTTAGACACTGGAGACTATGCATTTACTATTCTTTTGTGTTCCGCCGATTTATTGGGGCCAAGCTGGGTTATTGTTTTCGTTCGTGTGCCTATAGAGTTTATGGGGGCCCAGATAGGTTACGTTTGACTTGTGTGTTTACTTACGCATTTATTTACTCGATTGTTCGGTATCACACTTATTTATTTCCTAAGCAAATCTACACGCCTCGACAGTTACTTATGTATTTATTACTTATACCCCGGACTTAGCATGCACCCTCGTATTTTAGCTTGCTTACATTACATTGAGCTCAGTCGGCCGATGATGCCTACTGAGTACCTGTTGCCTCGGTACTCATACTGCACTTCTGCATCTTTTTCCCTGATGTAGAATCGGGCCCTAGTCGGCGAGTTTGACGTGACTCTCTTCTCAGTACTGACTCTGGAGTAGGGTGAGCTTACTGACGTTCAAGGCAGATCCTACTCCATCTCTACTGTATAGTCTTTTACACTCGAGACTGTTGTACTTATTATTTATATTTGGTTTCTGTCTTGTATTCTGGATACGTCTAGTAGTGGCTCTTGTACCGACCTCACCAGGTCTTGGGAGGGGTTCTTGACTTTATATATATTGTCCTCTTCCTTCTCAGTATCGATATGGGTATATTTTGGTTCTTTTTGTTTTATATTTCTAGCATGTTTATTAGTATGATTACTTTCACATCATCTCGGGTCTTTTGAGATTTCCCCCGTTAGCCCATCGCTTGTCGCTCTGGGCTAGGGTTTGGCTTGCTTATTGGTTGGTTATGGTAGGCGCCATCATGACTCAAATATTGGGTCATGACAGCTTGGTATCAGAGCCAGGTTGTAAGGGTAGTGTTGGTACATCAGCCAATGTGTTGTAGAGTCCTGCGGATCAATGTAGGGACGCCTGTATCCTATCCTTGGGAGGCTACGAAGCATTCTTAGGGGAGTCTCTCATTTTCTTGACTCATGTTCGTGCGTCGGGTCTATGTTGGTTTCTGATTTTATTTGGTTCACTCTTTACACAAATGGTTAGGACGTATAGTGCAAGAGCCGGGGGTCGGGACCCCGAACCTGCAGCGAGGGCTCCAGTTAGGGGCCGAGGTTGACCTAGAAGTCGGAGGCAGGGCATAGTAGCATCCCCAGGCTGAGATCATGATAGGGATCAGTCACCCGATCCCGTTATAGTTCCAGATGTTCTACCACCACAGCAGCCGGTGGGCCAGGGAGCAGCCCAGGCTCCACCTGGATTTATTATTGCTTCAGTACTTTGAGACACTTTGGTGCAGTTGTTGGGATTAGTTGGAGGTCCGTCAGTCGAGGGAGCCCAACCAGCAGTACAGGGAGTTGGTGTTGGGGTGTAGCCTGCAGCTGCAGGACCTAGAGTTGAGATTCCGCCAGCGCTGGTAAATCCACAGCCAGTAGTAGCTTAGCCAGTTATATTTGCTGAGGAGCAGAAAATGTTGAGTCATTTTTTAAGACTAGCTCCACCCAGGTTTGCGGGTACCCCAGGAGAAGACACTTATGAGTTCTTATCCAGCTGCCAGGAGAAGCTGAGAAATTTGGGATTAATGGAGTCGCGCGGGGTAGAATTTGTTGCTTATCAGTTTGATACAGTTGCGAGGAGATGGTGGAGAAGTTATATTGATTCCAGATAAGCTGGATCTCCACCCGTTACTTGGGTACAGTTCTCTGAGGTATTCTTGGGAAAGTATATGCCCCGCAGCATGCGTGAGCGTCTTCGAGATGAGTTTTCCAGGTTGAGACAGGGGTCTATGACAGTAGCTGAGTATGAGGCGAGATTCTATGATTTGGCCAGACATGCTACTATGATCTTTCCTGATGAGTACGATAGGATTATATACTTTGTTAGAGGGTTGCGATTAACACTCCGCAGAGCCACACAGAGTTTAGTGACTTTGAAGAAATCATTTGTTGAGATAGCTGAGCATGTATATTCGATAGAGGAGATGGATCATGAGGCCCAATGGGGCAGCGATAAGAGACCCCGATTCCAGGGTAGTTACAGTGGCAGTCACATAGCTCGTAGTTTAGAGGTTGCGGGTTTCAGGGTAGGTGCCCACAGCAGTAACATCAGTCCTTTCAGCGACAGGGTTAGCCTAGTAGGTCCGTACAGTCAGCCTTACAGATTTTTGATAGGGGTCAGCCCGCCTATAGTGGTTCTGGTAGTCAGCCTTAGGGATGTGGTCAGTCTAGTTCATCGACTAGAGGTAGTAATACTGGATCAGTCGGATCGTCTAGGCTCAGCAGGGAGCCAGAAGCATGTTATACTTGTGGGGTTGTCGGTCATTTAGCGCGTGAGTGTCCTCAGCGTAGGGCGATTGAGCCTTTATATCAGACGGCACAGCCTATCAGATCTATATCGCCAGTAGGCAGAGGTGGTGCACAGGGTCATTGGGGTGGTCCCCAGGGTTCCCAAGGTGGAGCGTAGGGAGGTCGGACTGGTAATCAGGTCGGTGCTCAGACTAGTGGTAGCCAACGTCAGTTGTATGCCGTGCCGGCTAGGTTGGAGGCTGAGGCTTAGGATGCTGTGATTACAGGTACGATTTCCATATACCACTAGCCAGCTTCTGCATTATTTGATCCTAGATCCACATTTTCTTATGTATCTACTTATTATGCACTACGATTGGGTTTATGTTCTGAGTTATTATCTGTACCCTTACATATATCTACCCCGTTGGTGATTCCTTAGTAGTGGATCGGGTATATAGATCTTTTCTGCTGACTATTCAGGAGTTTGAGACTAAGGTTGATTTTATTATATTGGCCATGGTAGACTTTGATGTGATTCTGGGCATGGACTGGTTGTCTTTTCATCATGCAGTCTTGGATTGATTTGCCAAGATTGTTACCATAGCCACGCCCGGTGTACCCCCAGTGGTGTGGCAGGGTTCTGTTAGCCGCACACCGATAGGGATTATTTCATATGTTTGAGCTCATAGATTGATTTTGAGGGGATGTGATTCATTCCTTGCTTATGTTTTGGATGCTAGTATTGAAAGTCCATCGCTTGACTCCGTCCCTGTTGTTCGTGAGTTTCCTGATGTATTCTCGACTGACCTACTTGGCCTTTTTCCTGAGCGTGATATAGAGTTCATTATTGACCTCGACCCGGGCACCTAACCTATTTCTATGGCTCCTTATCGTATGGCTCCTACTGAATTGAGGGAGTTGAGTAGTCAACTCCAAGACCTTCTAGGGAAGGGTTTTATCAGGCCTAGTGTATCACCGTGGGGTGCTCCAATTCTGTTTGTAAAGAAGAAGAATGGCTCCATGCCTATGTGTATCGACTATAGACAGCTAAATAAGGTGACAGTAAAGAATAAGTATCCTATGCCTCGTATCGATGATTCGTTTGATCAACTTCAGGGTGCAGTGGTATTCTCGAAGATAGACTTGAGATCTGGATATCATCAGTTGAGAGTTAGGGCTGAGGACATCCCAAAGATAGCCTTCAGGCCTCGGTACGACCATTATGAGTTCCTGGTGATGTCTTTTGGGTTGACTAATGCCCCATTAGCTTTCATGGATTTGATGAATAGTATATTCAGGTCATACTTGGACTCCTTTGTGATTGTGTTTATTGACGACATCTTGGTTTTTTCAAGGAGCAGCGAGGAGCACGAGCAGCATTTGAGGATGGTGCTCCACACTTTGAGAGATCATCGGTTTTATGACAAGTTCTCAAAGTGTGAGTTCTGGGTTGAGTCTGTAGCTTTCCTAGGGCATGTTGTATCCAGACACGGTATCATGGTAGATCCAGTAAATATTGAGGCTATTCGAGGTTGGGCTAGGCCCACGTCGCCTATTGAAGTTTGCAGTTTGTTGGGTTGGCAGGGTACTACAGGCGGTTTGTTGAGGGCTTCTCGTCTATTGCATCTCCTATGACTAGACTAACCAGGAAGGAGGTTCTATTTCAGTGGTCTGAGGATTGTGAGGCGAGCTTTCTGAAGCTCAAGGACCGACTTACTTCTGCCCCTGTATTGGCTCTTCCAGTTGAGGGCGAGGGTTTTACCGTGTATTGTGATGCGTCTGGTATTGGTTTGGGATGTATTCTAATGCAGCAGGGTTGTGTCATTGCTTATGCATCGAGGCAACTGAAGGTGCACAAATGTAATTACCCCACTCATGACTTGGAGTTAGCAGCGGTAGTCTTTGCACTACGGATTTGAAGGCATTATCTCTACTGTGTTCATTGTGTGATCTTTACAAACCACCGCAGTCTTCAGCATATTATGACTCAGAGGGATCTTAATTTGAGGCAGCGCAGGTGGATTGAGTTGCTGAAGGACTATGATATCTCTATTCTCTCATCCGGGCAATCAGAAGGCAGTGAGTATGGGTAGTTTAGCCTTCATTCCAGTCTCTCAGCGGCCATTGGATTTGGACATTCAGTCCTTGGCTAACTCGATGATGCATTTGGATATTTCTGACCCCGGGAGGGTTATCGCTTGTGTTGGTGCGAGATCTACTTTGCTGGAGTAGATTCAGAGTTGTCATTTTGAGGATAGCGGTCTCCGTAGCATTCGAGATCAGGTATTGAGGGGTGAGTCTGAGATAGCTACCTTGGGTTCTGATGGTATTCTGAGGTTTGACGATAGTATTTGTGTTTCGAGCGTTGGAGATTTGATTCAGTTGATTAGGCGCACTATTCTATATATTCTATTCACCCTGAGACAGCTAAGATGTATCAAGATCTGAGGTAGCACTATTAGTGGAGTGGTATGCGGAGAGATATAGAAGGGTTTGTAACTCGATGCCTTTGTTGTCAGCAGGTTAAGGCCGAGCACTAGAGACCTGGTGGATTGCTTCATCAGTTGCCCATTCCCAAGTGAAAATGGGAGCGGGTCACTATATTGTTGGATTGCCTCGCACCTCCCATGGTTTTGATAGTATTTGGGTCGTCGTGGATTGGTTGACTAAGTCCGCGCACTTTATCCCTGCTCGAGTCTCCTGTAGTGCTGAGAGATTAGCTCGTGTATATATTCAAGAGGTGGTTCGCCTACATGAAGTGCCAGTATCTATTATCTCAGACAGAGGGTCTCAGTTTACCTCCAGTTTATGGCGGACTTTTTAAGAAGAGTTGGGTACTCAGGTGGACCTTAGTACTGCATTTCATCCTCAAACCGACGGGCAGTCAGAACAGACGATTCAGGTATTGGAGGATATGCTCCGCGCTTGTGTGTTAGACTTTGGGGGTCAGTGGGATCAATTCTTGCCTTTAGCAGAGTTCGCGTATAATAATAGCTTTCATTCCAGCATTTAGATGGCTCCGTTTGAGGCTTTGTATGGTAGACGGTGTCGATCTCCAGTTGGATGGTTTGAGACTTCAGAGGTCAATCCTCGTGGCACGAATTTGCTCCGAGAGTCTTTGGACCGAGTTTGGGTGATTTAGGACAGGTAGCAGACAACCCAGAGTAGACAGAGGAGTTATGCAGACCGTAGATGTCGTCCGTTGAAGTTTGGAGTTGGTGATAGGGTCTTGTTACGAGTATCGCCCATGAAGGGCGTGATGCGGTTTGGTAGGAAGGGTAAGCTTAGCCCCAGATATATTGGACCCTTTGAGATTCTACGGACAGTCGGGGAGGTAGCATATCTGTTGGCTTTACCTCCGTCCTTTTCATCTATTCACCCGGTATTTCATATTTCTATATTGCGATAGTACATTCCGGATGAGTCGCATGCGCTTCAGTGGGACTCGATTCAGTTAGATGATAAGTTAACATTTGTGGAGGAGCCTGTGTCCATTTTAGCAAGATATGTCAGACGGTTACGCTCCCGGGACATTCCAGCTGTTAAGGTACAGTGGCATCACCGTCCGGTTGAGGAGGCCACTTGGGAGCTTGAGCGTGATATGCGAGCCCAATATCCCTACTTGTTCACGTCTTCAGGTATGCGCTTACTCTTGACTTTCGCGGACGAAAGTCCTTTTAGTAGTGGATGTTGTAATGACCCTCCCGGTTATTTTTCTCATTTTCGTGCGTTCTTGATGTTTAGACTTTTTCTATAACTGCGCCAAGTTATTTATGACTTGCTGGGACTAATAGTTCGGTTTTTGGGCAGTTCATCTGAGAATGTTATATAGACCGAGCACGTTGTAAAATATTTAATTAAATTAGAACTTGGTAACATGATGTAGTTAATTACCTTTCGAAAATGTCTTTGAAATTTATAAAATTCTTTAGTTATGATATATCTATACTACTTTATAATAGTTTTATAACCTATTAACAATTTAAGCGGAGATAGTGAATTTAAATATGTTAAAATAATATTTTTATTTTATAGAGGTTTTGTTAGAAATAATTTTCTATTAATTATGGTATATTTAAAATGTTATATTTATTTTATCATGAGCCTATGCAATACCTGAATATATATATAAGGTGATCAAATTGCACCCATGTGCCACCTCCACCACCACGTGGAAGGTGAGAAGGTGCACATCACCTGGTCACCTGCCATTTAGCAAATGGAAAGCTAGTGGTGGTGTTATATGTTTATAGATGTATTCGGTGGAAAAAATGTAAAATATTACATTTTGTCCACTTTTTCCAATTACCTCTCACCATTATTGATTATTTAAGCTCAATATTGAGCTAATTTATTAAGGTTTGAGCTTAGGGGTTTATATATTTGAGTCCGTGGACTCGCTCTCGTCATTTCTACGGTATGTTTTCTTGTTTTTACGGTAATTTTCGTTTACGATGGTATGTTTTGGGATTAGTATTGATGTTTGAGCTACATTTTGAGCTCAAATTGAGCGGTGCTAGTTGTGACTATTGATCACGGGGTGATTTGGGACGCTGTGATGACTTTGGTTTTGCAATTCTGCAAGCGAGCCCCACGTGGGATTTTCGACCATTTTCCGAACTAATGAAATATGGGTATAATTAGTAATGTTTTGACCTGTAGTTTCTTATTTTGGTAGCTTGGCAGCAGTCAGAGGCCTCTCGGAAGGGGAAGGCTCCTGTATAGCTGGTTCTTTTGGCAGGCTTGCGGCAGAGTCCAGGTAGGCTAGGTTTACTTTCCTTTACACTTAGACTGAGCTTATATGTGATATATGTATGCTATTGTGCTGGCATTGTGGGCTGGTATTATAAACTTGGTGGTGGTGGTTTGCTGTGATTTAGGCTTTCTAGGCCGGATAGGGCTATTCGGATATATTCCAAGCCCGTTATCCTCGTGGTGCACCACAGATGACCTATTTGAGGGCGGATAGTATTGTTGTTGTTGTTGCCAGTTTGGGAATGTTATTATTGGACCTTAGTCCAGGCTTAGACAGACTTAACCCAGACTTAGACAAGTATAGCCATACCTGGTTTTCGGGACCCGATAGCCGACCTCGTTACCCTTTTTGACGACTTGTCAGAACTTTGACATCTTTGGGCTTAGATAAGCCATATATGACTGTTAGGGTTGTGACGGGATTGAGTCACCCCGATTATACCAGATTGGCCTTTTTAGCTTTATTCGTCCCTGATAGCACCGTATTTGATTGAGGTCGGCTAGTTTGACTTAAAACGCTGACCCTCCTTTCCATGACTTATAATGTATACCCAGACTTGTATATACATATTATTTATAGTAGATAGTTGACCTAGGACCCCGAGATTGACTTATAGCATGTTGTGGGGTTAGCTTCTGTATTTATTTACTAGTATTGACTTGGGACTAGGGCATTCCCCATTTATCTGATATGAAATGACATTTGATTCTGTTCTGGTTATTGGCTATAATGAGTTCTGATTCGAGTCCGACTACTGATTCAGGTATGATGATTTTGGTTATTAACTATTGGGTGTTTCGGTTCGAGTCCGGTCCCGGATTATGGTACACTATGAGTTCTGGTACTGGTTACCGTGGTTATGATACTGTTGTTCTTTGAGTTTTAGTTCGAGTCTGGCAGATATGATATATATGTGGCCTATTATTATTACCCACTGCGTCTGGTTTGATTCCGGCGTCTGGCCTCTTGTTATTACCCATTGGTGCCGGTTCAAGCCCGGTGCACTCTTGTTGGTTATTGTGGTTGCTGGATACTGATACAACTTTTAGACACTGGAGACTATGCATTTACTATTCTTTTGTGTCCCGCCGGTTTATAGGGGCCAAGCTGGGTTATTGTTTTCTTTCGTGTGCCTATCGCCTTTATGGGGGCCCAGATAGGTTATGTTTGACTTGTGTGTTTACTTTCGCATTTATTTACTTGATTGTTTGGTATCACACTTATTTATTTCCTAAGCATATCTACACGCCTCGGCAGTTACTTATGTATTTATTACTTATACCCCGGACTTAGCATGCACCCTCGCATTTTAGCTTACTTACATTACATTGAGCTCAGTCGGCCGATGATGCCTACTAAGTACACGTTTCCCTGGTACTCATACAACACTTCTGCATTTTTTTCCCCGATATAGATCCGGGCACTAGTCGGCGAGTTTGACGTGACTCTCTTCTCAGCACTGACTCCGTAGCAGGGTAAGCTTACTGACATTCGAGGCAGATCCTACACCATCTCTACTGTATAGTCTTTTGCACTAGAGACTGTTGTACTTGTTATATATATTTGGTTTCTGTCTTGTATTCTGGATATGTCTAGTAGTGGCTATTGTACCGACCTCACCAGGTCTTGGGAGGGGTTTTTGACTTTAGATATATTGTCCTCTTCCTTCTCAGTCTCGGTATGGGTATATTTTGGTTCTGTTTGTTTTTATATTTCTAGCATGCTTATTGTTGTGACCCAGCTATACACGCAAGTGTACATGATCGTTCAAGTAATATAATGGCTCCTTTAAAAGATCCGGATATCGAACCCAAGGGACTTTTGTCAACAGAAGTCAATTTTAGATGTCAAACAGTAATTAAAAACTAGTGTTGCGAAAAGGAAAAGGGATTTGTTTCTAAAAATTAGATGATTGCGGACTATAAACTACTATCTTCCATGCCATAACTTCAGTTTTCGTAAATATGATTTAAAAGTCAATAAAAAGAAAATTCCCAGGGCTAAGGCATTCTGAACATCATCTCTTGAGCATAATTGTTACTGGTTTAAGCAATTTGAGTCGTTTATCTTGGTTATTGTTCACGAGGTTATTCGTCTCCAAACTATAATCTTCTACTAGAAATTGGAAACCTAACTACATCATTGAGTGGTGATAAGTTTAACCAATTCTAATGCCTTTAAGCTATCTTCTTGTAATTAAACAAGCGCGGCGGATTAGGTACCTCTTAATCCTAACCGCATATCAATCTCTTGGAATCTCTTCCGCGAGTAAAGATCACTCTTCTTATATTCCACGTTCTATCTCTTAGTTTCTCTCTCGAGCTCACCTCAAGAAAACGGATTTATTTCAATGGTGATCAAGCATTAAAATAGTAAAATTAAGAATATAAGAATAACCAATTCATGATAAACTTCAGCAAAACCCAATAAAATTCAACTCAAGAGATTCATGTTCATAGCCTCAACCCCAAGAATGAGGGATTTTAGCAACTCATAACTTCCATTAACATCATAAAGTGATAAAATACCATAAAAAGAAATAAAAACTGAAAAGAAGATGAATGAAACCTAATTTCAATGCCAAAAAAGGCCCAAAATAGTCTAGTGATGATGGAATAATGATACACTAACCCAAAAGCCCTATTTATAGAGAAAAACTCGGGGCAAAAATTTACCAAAAAGCGGCCCCGCACGCCCTTGGGCGCGCCTGGGACTTAGGCAAATTTTTGCCTCTGAAAAGGTGAGCCTGAGCGGCCCGGCACGCCCTTGGGCGCTCCCCCCTGCTGCCCACTTGAATAGAAATTTTGCCAAAAGCGGCCCGGCACGCCCCTTGGCGCGCCAGGCCCTTAGACTCAGATTTTCTTCTTTCGTCGACTTTTCTTCGCGGATTTGGTTGGATTCTTCAATTTCAAATCTTTAGCTTGCCTCCTATCTTCAATATCCTTTGCTCGTAGCTCCTTCAAGCCTCGTTTTCCACGCCAAAACGCTCCAAATAGTCGCAAATTCCACCTATAAGAGTCTAATAACATTTGTTAGCACAATATCAAACACTCCATCAAAACCATACAAAATACATACGTATTTCTCTCAAAACTAAGGTAAAAATGGGTTAAAGTCGGCAATAGGGCATAGAAATACGCCTTAGATCACCACCCCACACTTGAACCTTTGTTTGTCCTCAAACAATAACCACACTCAAACCCGGGCGACTTAAGACAACCGACACACAATAGGTATTCCTGCATAGCTACACAACCACATTCATCAAATTATGTACTAACATGCTAGTATCACCAAAAAGTGAATAGCAAATTGAAACAACCTATTCTCACAAAACAACTTTACTAGTTGCGAATTCATGCATGACACATTACCAATAGATCACTGTACTTCGCTAAACATGCGCCCTCACCACAAGAGAATCACCCAATATTTCACACAAAGTAGTTATTAAATGGGTGCATGAATAAAAGTTCACTCACTCTCGAAAAGAATTCACATGCAACACAAGATGAACCATAAGATTGCCCTTAGTGTAGTACGCCACTAATGTCAAAATTTTAAAGCTTAAGATCAAGTAAGACTTTAAGGGTTGTAATGTAGGCTAAGAAATGGGTAGGAACTATTTGGTCAAGAATAGTGACTATCTTCCCTAAGCGCTATAATACACTACAAATTACATTAAGACTACCTTCAACAACCTATTTTCCACCACTTTTGTCTTCCCCATTCTCTTTTGTTTTGTCCCATCTTTTTAAGCTAGCTTAAGCATATTAGGCAAGGAGTAACTGCTATCAGCAAATGATTCACTTCTCTTTTTTTTTTCATTACATTACTCCCTACCAACAACACATAAACTTTTTCACACACCCAAAAGCTATTTACTTGGGGCTTCAACTTCACTTTTTCCTTCTTCAATTTTTACACTCCTTAACATATTAATTTCTCAATTAAAGCACTTAGGAGTTGTGGATCAAATTATGGTTCATTGAAAGAAAAGGATCAAGCTACATGTAAGGCTACCAAAGAATAGGCTAAAGGCTCAACGGGGCTAACTAAGATCAGGCAAAAAGGGTAGATAAAGTCGGTATAAAACATGGCTATCAAAGAAATGCCTATATCATCTCCTAAACTCAACACCTTTTATTTCGCTTTGCAAACACACCGGGCAAGTTCTAGACATCATTATGCACCTGGAATATCACAAAAACCTCACTCACAGATGGCACATGTTTAACTCAAGCAGGCTCACCATACAATTTATACGAAGTCATGCATGAGTTCAACATTAAGCAACTTATCAAGTCGACTAAGTGAGCATTAGATGTCTCAACACTTACTATTGTATATCCTAGCATGTTCCAACATCATACTGGACGTGTATGCATAATTGTATAGCAAGCAAGAACACCCAATAATAACATGACTAATTTGTTCTTAAGACGGTCGTCATCCATCTATCATAGAGCAAAGCTCATAATTCTATGACTACAAGAGACTCAAAGTACAAAAAAAATCTTTTTGTGTTTTTCTACGATTCAAAGGGACTATCCTTAGTAAAAGAACTGAAAACAAAGGCTAAGGAACCCAAAATAAAACAACTAGAAACATACAGAAACACACATATACACACATAAAAAGGAATCCCATAACACCCCACCAAGCATTAAAATAAATCCCTTGTCTTGAGGTGAGCTCGAGAGAGAAACTAAGAGATAGAACGTGGAATATAAGAAGCGTGATCTTTACTCGCGGAAGGGATTCCAAGAGATTGATATGCGGTTAGGATTGAGAGGTACCTAATCCGCCGCGCTTGTTTAATTACAAGAAGATAGCTTAAAGGCATTAGAATTGGTTAAACTTATCACCACTCAATGATGTAGTTAGGTTTCCAATTTCTAGTAGAAGGTCATAGTTTGGAGATGAATATAATTGTAAAATTAACCTCGTGATCAATAACCAAGAAAAACGACTCAAATTGCTTAAACCAGTAACAATTATGCTCAAGAGATGACGTTCGGAATGCTGTAGCCCTGGGAATTTACTTTTTATTGACTTTTAAATCATATTTGCGAAAGCTGAAGTTATGGTAGCGAAGATAGTAGTTTATAGCCCGCAATCATCTAATTTTTAGTAACAAATCCCTTTTTCTTTTTGCAACACTAGTTTTTAATTACTGTTTGACGTCTAAAATTGACTTTTGTTGACAAAAGTCCCTTAGGTTCGATATCCGGCTCTTTTAAAGGAGTCATTATATTACTTGAATGATCACACACACTTGCATGTATAGCTGGGTCACAACAAGTTTTTGGCACCGTTGCCGGGAACTTTCAAATAGATAGATTTTAATTATTGGCGTTTTTACTTTAATTTTCAGCTAAGTGTTGACAACTTGATCTTAGCTGCCATCACTACAGGCTCACGTTTGTCCACAACTGGGTCTTTAATTCTTACGGGATCACCCCGTATGCCTTCATACACTAGTTCAAACTGCGGGATTGGGTAATCTGCAGCCTGTATCCTCAATCTATGGAAGTATCTCTTAGGTTCAGACTGCGGGGTTACCAACCCTTTGTTCCTTGTCAGTGTTCAGATGAAGTAAGCCTGCAAAATAGGATAGCTAAGATCAAGTTGTCAACACTTAGCTGAAAATTAAAGTAAAAACATCAATAATTGAAATCTATCTATTTGAAAGTCCCCGGCAATGGCGCCAAAAACTTGTTGTGACCCAGCTATACACGCAAGTGTACGTGATCGTTCAAGTAATATAATGGCTCCTTTAAAAGATCCGGATATCGAACCCAAGGGACTTTTGTCAACAGAAGTCAATTTTAGATGTCAAACAGTAATTAAAAACTAGTGTTGCGAAAAGGAAAAGGGATTTGTTTCTAAAAATTAGATGATTGCGGACTATAAACTACTATCTTCCATGCCATAACTTCAGTTTTCGTAAATATGATTTAAAAGTCAATAAAAAGTAAATTCCCAGGGCTAAGGCATTCTGAACATCATCTCTTGAGCATAATTGTTACTGGTTTAAGCAATTTGAATCGTTTATCTTGGTTATTGTTCACGAGGTTATTCGTCTCCAAACTATAATCTTCTACTAGAAATTGGAAACCTAACTACATCATTGAGTGGTGATAAGTTTAACCAATTCTAATGCCTTTAAGCTATCTTCTTGTAATTAAACAAGCGCGGCGGATTAGGTACCTCT
Organism: Capsicum rhomboideum; assembly: GCA_031232105.1. NCBI lineage: Eukaryota > Viridiplantae > Streptophyta > Magnoliopsida > Solanales > Solanaceae > Capsicum > Capsicum rhomboideum. The sequence goes on along the minus strand of CP124714.1, from coordinate 113,735,609 downwards.
CAATCCTAACCGCATATCAATCTCTTGGAATCTCTTCCGCGAGTAAAGATCACTCTTCTTATATTCCACGTTCTATCTCTTAGTTTCTCTCTCGAGCTCACCTCAAGACAAGGGATTTATTTCAATGGTGATCAAGCATTAAAATAGTAAAATTAAGAATATAAGAATAACCAATTCATGATAAACTTCAGCAAAACCCAATAAAATTCAACTCAAGAGATTCATGTTCATAGCCTCAACCCCAAGAATGAGGGATTTTAGCAACTCATAACTTCCATTAACATCATAAAGTGATAAAATACCATAAAAAGAAATAAAAACTAAAAAGAAGAAGAATGAAACCTAATTTCAATGCCAAAAAAACCCCCCCAAAATAGTCTAGTGATGATGGAATAATGATACACTAACCCAAAAGCCCTATTTATAGACAAAAACTCGAGGCAAAAATTTGCCAAAAAGCGGCCCGGCACGCCCTTGGGCACGCCTGGGACTTACGAAATTTTTTGCCTCTGAATAGGTGCACCTGAGCGGCCCGGTACACCCTTGGATGCGCCCCCCTGCTGCCCACTTGAATAGAAATTTTGCCAAAAGCAGCCCGGCATGCCCCTTGGCGCGCTAGGCCCTTAGACTCAGATTTTCTTCAATTTCAAATCTTTAGCTTGCCTCCTATCTTCAATATCCTTCGCTCGTAGCTCCTTCAAGCCTCGTTTTCCATGCCAAAAATGCTCCAAATAGTTGCAAATTCCACCCACAAGAGTCTAATCACATTTGTTAGCACAATATCAAACATTCCATCAAAACCATACAAAATACATATGTATTTCTCTCAAAACTAAGGTAAACATGGGTTAAAGTTGGCAATAAGGCATATAAATACGCCTTAGATAACTTATTAGTACTATTACTTTCACCTCATCTCTGTTCTTCTCAGATTCCGCCCGTGAGCCCATCGCTTGTCGCTCTGGTCTAGGGTTTGGCTTGCCTATTGGTAGGTTACAATAGACGCCATCAATACTGAAATATTGGGTAGTAACATACCAAGACATACAACAATCAATATAGAAATTCCAAGGCATGTAAACACTGATGGGTATGAACAACCCCAACTCAACTAAAATAGAAACTAAAGGATAGAAAATGAAATCGCACCTATACAATAGAAATCCAAAGTCATAGTCCTGATGTGCTCAAAGGAGTGCAAATCTGAGCGTGTTCGAACTCGAACAGAGTGTCTGAACGACCAACTGAAGCACTAAGTGCACTACCTCTAACTGAAGGTGCCACATCTCTATGAGACTGATCTGGGTGAGCTAAAAGACTAATAATCTCACGTCAGGGACACTCTCTGGACTAGTGACCGATCTTTCTAAAGTTGTAACAAACCCCTGAAGCTCTAACTTGGTGAGAAAAATGTGACCCAAACTGGCTAACTGACTCACACCTGGGGCACTCCCTAAACCAATGACCGATCCTGCCACAATCACAACATGCCCATGGGACTCTATGATGTACCGTACCTGCTCAACCAGAACGACCGATATAGCCTGAAAACTTACTGAACAATCCATACTGCCTGACCAAAACTCTGTCAATTGACACTACCACGATCTTCCTGAGAGCCACCCATACTCTAAGGTGCTACCTGTATGGGCCTAATAGGTTGTATGTGATGCAGATCTCGGCTTGGAAGATCTCGACCTCCAGACGTAATACCACTAATACTGTACTGCTGACATGGCTTTTTACCGCCATCTCCATAGGTATCAATACATTCCATCTCTGTGGCCCTCACATGCTCAACAACCTGAAGAAAAGTAGACTCAGCTGCTACTAAATGCTCCATCACCAAGCGGAGTAGTAAAGCCAATCCTCTAATACACCATCTCATGCTCAGTAGCATATATCATAGATGTTTGACTGGCTCATTCAAGAAACCCAATCTCATACTGTCACGCCTCAAATTCCAATGGGGCGTACTGGCACCCAAAGCCGTTAAGGCCCGAGAGAACCAATCTTCATTCATGTGCACTCATATGCATGTCACTAAAATAACAACACTCTTACCTCATTTAGATACAAATTACCAATGGCAGAAGTCATGGAAAACATATGATATATATGAAACTTGGCCGTTGGGGCCACCATATCAAAAGCATACATTCTTTCATTCATCTTTCCACATAAGTCTACAAAGCCTCTAACAGATACCTTACATAACCATCCTAAAGTCGGGACAAGTCCCCGCTTTATACAACATTTACAATACCAAAACAAATGTACATAGTGACTCGAAAAGCTCCGAACCAACTGGAGCTCACCAATGATACACAACCTACTGAGGAGGTCTACTAGTACCTGTGCCTGCAGCAAGTAAGGTAAGTCCCCCAAGGGACGTCAGTATGAAGAATGTACTGAGTATGTAAGGCTATAAGAAACTGCATCATACATGAGAACTTCAATGAAATCAAATACAAGTGAGTAATCAATGTGAATAAACCACCGTACTGTATATGTGGAACCATGAACATCGCTTTCATTACTTTTTTTGCTTTTACGCTCATTCATCATCATTTGTATCATATCGTACCCAGGCCCCAACTGATCAGTGGGTCTTAACATAACATAACGTTATGTTGGGATCGACCCGAGCTAGGCTTAAGCCTCTAGAGTTTCCACCCATAAACCAATATATCAGATTCAGCTTGAGCTAGGTTCTTACCTCCAGAGCTGCCCCCTGTCAGGTTCGGCCCGAGCTAGGCTTATGCCTCTAAAGCTGCCCCCTGTCCAATAATCTCGGGATTGGCTCGAGCTAGGCTTATTCCTCTAGAGATGCCACCCGTACTCACACAATCAACAACTATGCATTACTTCATTTCTTTACTTTGAGAGATTAATACGTTGATAGCCATAACATTATTGGAACTTTAGAACGTAACATTATTGGACCTTTGGAACCATGTCCACAATTATGTGATACATGTATAACAATTGATCAATGAATAAGGGACATGTGATTAACAATAGATGACAACCTTAACTGAGATACTTTAGAAAATTTCAGAATGAAACAAGTACAATGACAATGTGAACACTATGTGCTGCAAAAGGATACGAAAAGAGTAACCTTACATACCTTAGCTTCCCAATATGAATACATAGTCCTACATGTGAATACAATTATCCAGCTCCTTCCTTACATTTTATTCTACAACACAAGTACATAATGGAGCTCACGTTAACAACCAACTACCTTACAAGTGCATAAGACGACAATGAGCTACATGACTGTCCTATAACGTCATTTCACCTTTATAATAGAATTCACTGCATTACCATACCAATAACACCATAACATTCCACACATTGACCAAGAGATCATAAACCAATAGCATTTCACACCAAGTTTATCCTTTATGCTTCCTCATTAACACTACATCACAATTACTCCATCAAGTCACCTCAATACTTTCCATAATAACATATTAGCAACAATCTATAATTGATATAATCCAACATGCGTCCGAACGACCCCTTAAAGCCATTCAAAAGGTACCATAAGTTGATAATTGCATCCAAAAAGGGTATAGGGGCCTTGGGGGGTCAAAGAGAGACAAAAACATGCAAAACAAAGTTATTGGATGACCTGTGAAGCCACCTGAGCCTGCAGGTGGTTTAGGTACGGCTGCAGCTGACCCTTGGCCCTGTCCAGGGCCACCGTTGGCATCTGCACCCGCAGGTGCCCTGTCCGCGAGGGCGGGTACCCGTTTCGGCCAAAAAGGGTCTCTTTTGGGTTCTTTTTGTAATAAATGGTCCAAGGAAATAAGTAAGCTTCTCTTTACATATTTTAGGTTAACTTGGATGACAACAAACAACCATGGTCTCACAATGCACATGAACATCACCAAAACTACATTTTCCTTTCAATACATCACCAATTCCATGCACAATTTCACAACAACAATTCCAAGTGTTATACACATATAAAAAGCAAGTTAAGGACATTACCACATCTTAAATGATGATATTCAATCCATCAAATTCAGTTCCTTCAAGACCACAAGTCCACTTTCAAGTTTATAAGGCAAAACTCTTCACCGATTCAGCAAAAGTAGACTGTTTTACGCATAGTGAACTGTACAACACTTTGCCAACATAACCAACATGATTTATACACCATCTTAAGCATATAATATACTAAACCATGAGTGTAAACACTTACCAAAGCTTGCAAGAGAGTGATCTTGTCCAAAGGAGTGATGACTTAGGGTTTGTGTGAGATGAGAAATATCTTCGAAATTTCTAGAAATGGCATGTGTGTTACAATGAATAAAAATCTAATTTTTTGTGCTTTATATAGTCCTTGTAGTCATCCTTAGCCACATTAAATGTGTGTTTACTTGGTCAATGGTAGAATGGATCTTTTCTCCATTTTGGGCCATGTCTTCCTTACTAATTTTGGGCCTCATTTGAGCCCAATGGCACAAGACTAATTCAGCCCACCAAATTTAATGTATAATACCCCAACAATCTCTTGTTTAAATAATTGCACAACTGTTATAGTAATTAACTAGATTCAAAAATGTACGGGGTGTTACACATACTCTGAAATAGACAAGGAACCCTGCTGAACACCAATAAATCCAACTCTGGCCTGAGAAGCACTCGATGTACTGAACACCATCTCTGGCTGGGAGGTAGCCACTAAAATACTCAGGATCCCTAACACTGGATCCTAAAGAGCTGAGGTGGTCACAAACTCTATAGGAGTCTGGGCTGACCCCTGACCCTCTGGCTGATGCTGAAGATCCTCTCTATCAATTCTTAACTCCCTAGTCCGTCGCTACACTAAAATTTTAGTAATACGCACAGAAGTACCATCCGCATCAATTAATAACCTCGTGTCATCCATCTGGGAAGGAATGGAGTCAAAGAAAGTACTAGAAGTTCATAGAAACACGGACACATGACAGGGAGTCAAGAATAGAATTTGCTAAGAATGTTCTATAGTGTCCCAAAGATAGGATACAGACGCCTCCGTACCGATCGACAGAACTTTACTAAACACTTAGCTCTTGTACCAACACACTGGTAAACCTAGCTCTGATACCAATTTGTCATAATTTAATATCTCAGGTCATGATGGTACCTACTATAACCTACCAGTAGGTAAGCCAACCCATAATTCGGAACGGATAGTAACGGACTATCAAGAGAAATAAAAGAAAGCAGCGGAATAAACATAGTAAAAAGGCCAATATAATTCCAAAACTTGGTGGAGCCAGTACAAGAGCTTCTAATGCATTAGGAGTACAAGTGAAATACAGGATAAATATATATGTACAAGATGTCTTTGAATACAACATAGAGATCAGTCTAACAATAAGAGAGAGAGTAGGAGCAACTCCGAGCGTCAGGAGGTCACCCTAAGTCCTCGATCCATAGCTGCTCCGTACAATGCACACATCAACGGAGATAACTCGTACTATGATCTGCAGGTGGTAGAAGTATAGTATGAGTACCAAACACGTGGTACTCAGTAGGCATCAGCCAATTGAGCTCCATAATAATGTAAGCATAAAATGACATGTAAGGCATGAATGTGGCTATATGCAACTATCCAGAAAGACTGAGCATAATGAGGCTAATGGAGCAATAAGGGTAAAATACCTTATTATAACAGTGCTAAGGAACTAAAGTACAATATCGTATATCACTAGCCAATATACCATTGTAAAGTGAAAGAAGGATAGATAATAGTGTACTAGGACAAAAATACATATACAATATGAATAGACAAAGAAAAAGAGGGATATACGATAATACCATATATATATATATATATATATATATATATATATATATATATATATATATAAACCTGTAGTACTAACTCAGAGGTAATAACCTGAGGGAGTCAACCTAACCTCTCGAGGGCCTTAGCCAAGTAAAAAAGCTAATACTAGCATGATCAGGCCTCTAACCAAAATATGACTGAGAATGAGGTAACTCAACCATAAAGTAACTCACCGAAATAAAGAAGGGAAACAGAAACGTACCAAAAATCTCAGGTACCAGTCTGTAATCATCTTGCCAAGAACTAACCATAATAACCAACAATAAAGTAACCGGATAACTCGAACAAACAATAAACTAATCGAGCCCCTATAAGCCCAGCATGTTCACGGAAGCACTTAACAAACAACAATCATAGCTTGTAGCAATACAACCCCCCATAAGGCCGATAGATATAAGTGCCAAATAGTCATACTGGTGATAGCTAATGCATATGAATGAGTGAATGAAACTTAACCATAAATACCATGCCAGAACCAAGTGACATAATGTGCCAAGTACCATAACATAACAAATGTATAAACCTTCTCTAGCTTAGTAGCTCACAAAGGCAGGACCTATGGTGACCATCATTCTCCAACACTGCGGGTCACGGATGAAAGGGCCCATTGGGGATTTGGGATATCTGTATACACCGACTGGTCTCGGACCAGGACTTCCAATAACCATCATAATCAATCTATTTTGTCTAACACCGGATATATATATATATATATATAATAAGTGCATGAACTTGAACCGTGACTAAAAGAGTGTACATAGTGTAATAAGTGCATGGACTCGAACCGTGACTAAAGGAATGTACATAGTATAATAAGTGCACAAACTCAAACCGTGACTAAAGTAGTGTACAATGTATAATAAGTGCACGGACTCGAACCCTGACTAAAGGAGTGTACAGTGTATAATTAGTGCATAGACTCATATAGGTACTAAAGGAGTGTAAGTCCATAAATCTATTACCCGAGATCAAGTTCGGGACTAAATCGGCATAACAGCGTTGAAAGGGTCAAAATCTCTCTCGATCGAGTAACTAGTAGTGGTAAAAGAGTGGAATAGTAGTGGATCGAAATCAATCTTAGTCTAATTTCCAAAACATCATATTCAGTTTTGAAAGATCACATTTCATTAAATAAGGTGGTACGATTCCCATTATAAAAGAATCCATTTTAAAAATGAAAAATGGGAATAGTTCTCTTTTTAGAAAAATAGTAGTAAAATTAAGGTTTTGGTTGGAATCGTACCACTAAGTGAGCATGAATGCGCCTAAAAGTAAGCATGCCATCACCAGTATCCAAACAATACCACTATAAGCGCCTAAGCATCTATAAACCATAATCACATCCTCTGACGGATAGGATACTCACCTGGAGTCCAATTGGTATCGTAACAACGGACTCGGGCCCAATAATACATAATCAACATAACAAGCCTCATAACTTGGGAATCCGTAGTAATCAAAGGCAAGAGCCACTACTAGGATCTAATCGGGGAAATACCTCCCAAATCACTAAGTCAAATGATAAATCTTATACTAAGGGATACTTAATATTAAACAATGGTTAGCATGCTTATAATCGAGGGTAATAGGATTCTATAGCCATGAAGAGTGTTTTACACTAAGGTTCGGGTCACATTTCTACCCCAAATTCCCTAAATGGCCTACGTCATGCTATACTAGTCATAAAGATATCCTACCATCCCTACCTAGCATGCAAACTATACTATACACAAACTCATAGAGAAAAGTATACCAAAGCCTACCTCATGCCGAATCGCAAATCTTGAATGGCCCATAATTCTCTCTACTTTTCTCCACGATCTTGAAATGCCACCACACTATAAAAACAATCATCTACATTTCAATATGATTAAAATGAGACCCATATTGCTAAATAAAAGCTCGGGTTGAAATTCGGGTAAAGAATGGGCCTGCGGGGCTCGTGAATAAAATCCAAAAACTTTAATCCATCATGTGGTCCCTCGAAGGACAAGGAATGTGTGCTCAAAAGTTGAGCACAAACGGAGCGTAAATCAGGGTTCAAATCGGCCCCTAAAGTTTAGGAATCAAAGACCTAATTTCTAAGAATTTACAATGAAAAGGGAAGGAATTCAATAGGAAAAATGATGGTAAATGACCAAGGAGTGTTGGGCTAGCTTACTTTTGCTTCAATGGATGATTTCCCACACTTTTCCTCATTCCAAGCTCTCAAAAATAGGAGAAATACGGCTGTGAAATGAATGAAAAATCGAGTGAACAAGGGGATTTAAAACCCCCAGGTACCGCTAAAGCGGTCACTTGTCCACTTAAGCGGCTACCACTAAATCGGTACATGACAGCTAAAGCGATCGGGCAAAGAAAGGTGGATGCCATTAAAGTGGAACTTGGCCACAAAAGCGACGTCCGCTTAAGCAGACCTTGACTGCTAAAGAGGACCTCAACTAAGTGGCTAAGGCTGCTAAAGTGGCACAAGGTCACTAACGCAACTACCGCTTGAGTGGTCCTTCGGCCCCTTAAGTGTTTGCACCAGAAACTTTGACGCATCAGAGTTTCTAAGTCTAAATGGACTCTGACCAGGTGTTTGAGATTCGTTTGGAACACCATACGTGCAAACAAACTATGCTATCATACCAAATTCAAAATTCTGGACTCAATGGAACCATCGAAACTTTCATCCAAGATCGTTTTGATTAAATATGGGCCCTACACCCATAGTTTCACTTTTCATCAAATCTACCCAATAGCCCAAAATGAGTCCGAAAGCCTTGGGTCCTGAACCAAGGGTCCTCCTAGCCTAAAATCAATGTTTTGGAGTTGATAGCACTGTCACAATTTCTATCTGAGATCATTTACTAGCAGTTTTGGTCCGAGTCCAATTCCTTAACAGCGAAAGATCCAAAACAGGAAAATGAGCCTAAAATCCAAACGAACTATATGATGACCGAATAAATAGTTTTGGCAAGTCATAAATGACATGTAACTAATGTTGGAAGGATCAAAAAGCCAAAATGTGTAACAATTGATAAAATGACCTGGAGGGTCATTACAGTTAACTCTACGCGCCATAAGCTTTCAAATTTCCAACAAACTATTCAAAATCCATCCAAACACCTCAGGACAAGAACCAATAGTCCTACTAACCTAAAAATGGTATTTTGGAGCTTACAGAACTGAAGGAATTCCCATACGACCCCTAATTCTCCAAATGTTGCCCAAAGTCAACCATTCTAACTCCAAAAACTTTCAAAATGAAAATCTCTAGAAATATTCAACCAACCATCTCTGAAACTGAACTGCGCACACTCATAGACTATAAATATCATAATACAACTATGAGGAGGGGTAAAATAGTCAAACAACACCAAAAGTCAAAAATCACAAATAGGATTATTACAAGATATGTACAAAAACTGTATAATTGTTGGATAAAATATATTTGCTTAAGATTTCTATTGAAACTATATAATTATTGTATAAAATATGTATCTGTATACGATGTGTGTAGAAATTATATTATTGTTGTATAAAAATGTATCGATAATGATTGTATTGTATATATGTATGTAACACCCTGTACATGCCCGAACCCATGAGACTACCTTAACATTTATAGAATCATTTAAACATGAGAGAATTGGTGAATTATGCATTTATTTTTTGGGTTTAAATAAATCTTGTGCCATTGGGCTCAAATGAGGCCCAAGATCATAAGAAGACATGGCCCAAATGGAATTTGACCCATTCTTCAAGTTGACCAAGTAAGCCCCTCATTTAATGTGGTGTATTGGCTAAGGATGACCATTAAAAGAGGCTATTTAAAGGGACTATATAAGGTGGTAAGAATCATATTTTTATTCATTTATACACACATGCATATCTAGAAATTTCCACAAGATATTTCTTATCTCAACTCAAACCCTAAGCCTTCATCCCTTTGGACAAGATCACTCTTTGCAAGCTTTGGTAAGTATTTATTCTCATGATTTAATATATTATATTCTTAATATGGTGTATAAATCATGTTGGTTATGTTGGCAAAGTGTTAGACAATTCACTATGTGTAAAACTGTCTATTTTTACAATCGGAAAAGGGTTTTACCTTGTAAACTTGAATGAATATGCATTGATTGATCCAGGTTCTACATTGTCATATGTTATCCATATTTTCATATAATGTATATGCATTGATTGATCCAGGTTCTACATTGTCATATGTTACTCCATTGATTGCTGCAAAATTTGCAAGAACACCGAAACTATTAACTAAGTCAATTGAAGTAGCTACACCAGTTGGTGAATATATTGTTGCAAAAAAAGTATATCGTAATTGTGTGGTAACTGTGTGTGGTCATGATACACTGGCCGATCTCATTGAACTATACATGGTGGATTTTGATGTGATAATAGGAATGGACTGGTTGGCTTCTTGTTATGCCACGGTAGATTGTCGGGCCAAGAAGGTACATTTTCATTTTCTGCAAGAAAATAGTCTTGAATGGCAAGGTAATATGGGGGCACCAAGAGGAAAATTTATTTCCTATCTGAAAGCAAGGAAAATGATTGCCAAGGGGTACATATATAACTTAGTACGAGTGAAAGATACTGATGTGGAACCACAAACTCCTCAGTCGGTTCCAGTGGTCAATGAATTTCTTGATGTATTTCCAGAGGATCTTACAGGTTTGCCCCCAAAACGGGAAATAAAATTTGGTATTGATGTGATTCCAGGCACTCAGCCTATCTCTATTCCCCTGTATAGAATGGCTCCAGCAGAATTGCGTGAATTGAAGGAGTAATTAAAAGACTTACTGGACAAGGGCTTCATCAGGCCTAGTATGTCCCCTTGGGGTGCACCGATATTATTTGTACGGAAGAAAGATGGCACATTGAGAATATGCATTGATTATCAACAATTGAATAAGGTAACGATCAGGAACAAATATCCCCTCCCTCGAATTGATGATTTTTTTGATCAGTTACAGGGTGCCAAGTGTTTTTCAAAGATTGACTTGAGGTCGGGTTACCATCAAGTCAGAGTCAGAGAAAAAAATGTACCCAAGACAGCCTTCCGAACACGGTATGACCATTATGAATTTTTAGTTATGTCATTTGGACTAACAAATGCACCAGCTGTGTTCATGGATTTGATGAATAGGGTGTTTAAGCCATTTCTAGATGTGTTCATGACGGTATTTATAGATGACATCCTGGTTTATTCAAAGTAACAAGAGGACCATGCTAAGCACTTACGACAAGTGTTACAGATTCTTCGTGAGCGTAAGTTGTATGCAAAGTTCTCTAAATATGAGTTTTGGTTGAAATCCGTAGCATTCTTGGGTCACATTTTGTCAGATGAAGAAATTCGAGTTGATACACAGAAGATTGAAGAGGTGAAAAATTGGCCAAGGCCTACGACGCCTACAGAAATTCGTAGCTTCCTTGGGTTGGCACGTTATTATCGAAGGTTTGTTGAAGGGTTTTCTTCCATTGCTGCACCTTTAATGAAGCTTACACATAAGGCAGTCAGATTTCAGTGGAATGATGCATGTGAGGAAAGTTTTCAAGAGCTGAAAGATAAATTGACTTCCACACCCGTATTAATACTTTCGGAAGGCACCAAAGGTTATGCAGTATATTGTGATGCTTTTGTAATTAGTCTAGGGTGTGTATTGATGCAGCACGGTAATGTCATAGCATATGCCTCACGACAATTGAGGTCATACGAGAGGAACTACCCCACACATGATCTTGAGTTAGCAGTGGTGGTATTTGCTTTAAAGATATGGTGTCATTATTTATATGGAGTTCATGTTTATATTTACACTGATCACAAGAGTTTGCAATATATCTTTAAGCAGAAGGAACTCAATCTGAGGCAACGGAGGTGGCTTGAGCTATTAAAAGACTATGATATTGATATTCTATATCATCCAGGAAAAGCAAATGTGGTAGCTGATGCATTGAGCCGCAAGGCAATAGGAGGCACTAGTGGCCAATTGACATAAAAACAAGATTTAGTCAAAGATCTACATCAATTAGCCATCTTGGGGGTTCGTCTTCTTGAATCCTCAGATGAAGGGGTTATTGTACAAAATGCGGCAGAATCTTTATTATTAGCTGAAGTGAAAGAGAAGCAGTTTGCGGATCCTATGTTATTGCAACTAAAAGAGAATGTACAACAGAGGTTGACAAAGGCATTCGATCTTACACAAGAAGGAGTACTTCAATGCCAAGGTAGATTATGTGTACCGGATGTAGACGAGCTGAGGAAATGAATTATCATAGAGGCGCATCATTCATGATATTCTATTCATCCGGGAGCTACTAAAATGTACCATGATTTAAAAGAAGTGTATTGGTGGGGAAATATGAAGAAGAACATTGTAGCATTTGTAGCTCAATGCCCAAACGGTCAACAAATTAAAGTGGAGCATCAGAAACCTGGGGCTTACATGCAATGTATTAATCTTCCAGTCTGGAAATGGGACATGATTAATATGGACTTCATCACAGGTTTGCCTCGTACATTACGAAAATTTGATTCTATATGGGTTATAGTGGACAGACTTACCAAGTCAGCGCATTTCCTATCGGTCAGGACCACTTATACAGCTGAAGATTATGCAAGATTGTATGTTAAAGAAATAGTGCGATTACATGGGATTTCGATCTCTATTATATCAGAAAGAGGAGCTCAGTTTACTGTGCATTTCTGGAGATCTTTTCAGCAGAGTTTGGGTTCACAGGTGAATTTGAGTACAACTTTCCATCCTCAGACAAATGGACAAACAGAATGTACTATCCAAACACTTGAAGATATGCTACGAGCTTGTACGTTGGATTTTCAAGGCAGTTGGGATGACCATTTGACTCTTATTGAATTAGCCTACAACAATAGCTATCATTCAAGTATCAAAATGGCACCTTATGAAGCTTTGTATGGAAGGAAATGTAGATCACCAATCGGATGGTTTGAAGCGGGTGAAACTGCTTTACTTGGGCCAGATCTTGTTCATCAAGCTATGGAAAAAGTTAAAGTGATCCAACAGCAGCTACAAATGGCCCAAAGTCGACATAAGTCATATGCTGATGTTAGAAGAAGAGGGCTCGAATTTGCCATAGGTGATTGGGTATTTTTGAAGGTGTCACCGATGAAAGGGGTAATGCGATTCGAAAAGAAAGGAAAATTGAGTCCACGTTATATAGGACCATATGAAATTATTAGAAGATTTGGGGAAGTTGCGTATGAGTTGGGACTACCCCAATAACTCTCCATAGTTCATCCAGTATTTCATGTTTCGATGCTTCGAAAGTGCATAGGAGATCCATCTCGTTTTAATCCCATTGAAGATGTGCAAGTTACGGAGGATCTTACGTACGAGGAGATACCTATTGCCATTCTGGATAGACAAGTGAAGAGGTTGAGGAATAAAGACATAGCTTCCATAAAGGTACTTTGGAGAAATCAACAAATAGAAGAGATCACATGGGAAGCTGAAGAAATGATGAAGTCCAAGTACCCTCATTTGTTTCAAAGGGAAGAACAAGTTCAAGATACGAGATCGGAACAATGAAAAGTAAGTATTTATAAGCATTAAGTATATATATGATAACATGAAGAATGATCCTAGACTTGCATTTTTTTAACTTGAATAATGTCACTAACATTCGAGGACGAATGTTTCTAAAGGGGAAAGAATGTAACACCCCGTACATGCCCGAACCCATGAGACTACCTTAATATTTATAGAATTATTTAAACATGAGAGAATTGGTGAATTATACATTTATTTGGTGGGATTAAATAAATCTTGTGCCATTGGGCTCAAATGAGGCCCAAGATCATTAGAAGACATGACCCAAACGGAATTTGACCCATTTTTCAAGTTGACCAAGTAAGCCCCTCATTTAATGTGGTGTATTGGATAAGGATGACCATTAAAAGAGGCTATTTAAATGGACTATATAAGGTGGGAAAAATAATATTTTTATTCATTTATACACACATGCATATCTAGAAATTTCCACAAGATATTTCTTATCTCAACTCAAACCCTAAGCCTTCATCCCTTTGGACAAGATCACTCTTTGAAAGCTTTGGTAAGTATTTATTCTCATGGTTTAATATATTATATTCTTAATATGGTGTATAAATTATGTTGGTTATGTTGTCAAAGTGTTGGACAGTTCACTATGTGTAAAACTGTCTATTTTTGCAATCGAAAAAACGTTTTGCCTTGTAAACTTGAAAATGGACTTGTGGTCTTGAAGGAAGTGAATTTGATGGATTAAATATTGACATGTGGCATGTGATTATATCCTTAACTTATTTTATCCTTGTACATAATGTTTGGAATTGTTATTGCAAAATTGTGAAGGGACTTGGTGGTGTATTGAAGGAAAAGTGTGGTTTTGGTGATATTCATGTGTGTTGTGAAACCATGGATGTTTGTTGGCATCCAAGTGACCAAAAATATGTGAAGAAAATCTTATTTATGGCCTTGTACCATTTATTACACAAAAGGACCCAAAAGAGACCCTTTTTGGCCGATTTGGGCATCCGACCTCGCAGATGAAGGCACCTGCGGGTGCAGATGCCAACGCAGGTGCCCCTGGATAGGACCAAGGGTCACCTGCGTCCGCATGTGCAGGTGGATTCGCAAGTCATCCTAGAAACTCGTTTTGTATATTTTTGTCTCTCTTTGATCACCGAAGGCCCCTATACCCTTTTTGGATGTAATTATCAACTTATGATACCTTTTTAATGACTTTAAGGGGTCGTATGGAGGCATGTTGGATTATATCCATTATGTATTGTTGTTAATATATTTCTATGAGGAGAATTGATGGAGTAATTGTGACATAATGATAATGAGGAAGCGTAAAGAGTAAACTTGGTATGAAATGCTATTGGTTTATGATTTCTTGGTCAATGTGTGGAATGTTATGGTGTTTTTGGTATGGTAACGCACTGGATTGTATTATAAAGGGTGAAATGACGTTATATGGCAGTCATATATCTCATTGTCGTCTTGTACACTTGTACGGAAAGTAGTTATTAACGAGAGTTCCATTATGTACTTGTATTGTAGAGTGAAACGTAAGGAAGGAGCTGGACTATTGTGTTCATATATAGGCTTGTGTATCCATACTTGGAAGTGAAGGTATGTAAGGTTATTCCATCCGTATCCTTCTGCAGCACATAGTATTCACATTGACATTGTATTTGTTCCATTCCGAAATGTTCTAAGGTATCCTATTTCCGGTTATCAATTGTTATTATCACAAGTTCCCTGCGCATTGATCAATTGTGATTCACATGCCTCATGTTCATTGACTAATGTTCCAAAGGTCCAATAATGTTATTTTCCAAAGTTCAAATAATGTTATGACTATCATTGTATCAATCACTCAAAAGTAAGAAATAAAGTAATGCATATTTGTTGGTTGTAAGAGCACGGGTGGTAGATCTATAGGCATAAGCCTAGCTCGAGCCGATCCTGAGATTATTGGATCAGGGGGTAGTCCTAGAGGCATAAGCCTAGCTCAGGCCAATTTTGACAGGTGGTAGCTCTAGAGGTAAGAACCTAGCCCGAGCCGAACCTAATATATTGGTTTATGGGTGGCAGCTCTAGAGGTAATAACCTAGCTCGAGCCGAGCCTGATATATTGACTTATGGGGGGTAGCTCTAGAGGCATAAGCCTAGGTCGAGCCGATCCCAACATAACGTTATTTTATGTTAAGACCCACTGATCAGTCGGGGCCCGGGTACATTGTGACACAAGTGATGATGTATAAAGTAAAGAAGCAAAGAAAGTAATGAAAGCAATATACATGGTTCCCAACATACAGAATAGTGACTTATCCATATTGGTTATTCATTTATATTTGAGTTCATTGAAGTATTTATGCATCATACGGTTTCATATGAGCCTTACATACTCAGTACATTCTTCGTACTGACGTCCCTTGGGGGACTTACCTTACTTGCTGCAGGCGCAGGTGCCAGTAGACCTCCACAGTAGGTTGCGGGTCATTTGCAGATCTTTGGTGAGCTCCAGTTGGTTCGGGGCTTTCCGAGTCACAGTTGTACATTGATTTTTGTGCTATGTAAATGTTGTATAAAGCGAGGACTTGTCCCGACTTTAGGATGGTTATGTATATGCATCTGTTAGAGGCTTTGTAGATGTATGTGGGAATATGAATGTAAGAGATGTATGTCCATTTTGACTTGATGGCCCTGACGGCCAAGTTTCACATATGTGTATATCACATGTTTCCATGACTTCCGCTATTGGTATCTTATATCTCTCTATGTGATGGTGGGTTTCGTGAATGGCATGCATATGAATAGACATAAATGAAGATTGGTCTCTCGGGCCTTATCGGCTTCGGGTGCCAGTCCGCCTCAATGGGATTTGGGGCGTGACAATCCCAACGAGGCATGATTGGCACCCATAGCCGATAAAGCCCGAGAGAACCAAGCTATGCTTCTATACATTCATATGCATGCCATAGGAACACCACTATCACACAAGAGCATGAACGACTAAAATCGGAAATTATGGAACATGTGACATATATATATATATATATATACACATTTGAGAAACTTGGCCGTTGAGTCCATCAAAACGAGACTTCATGTGACATCTTATATACATACACCCACATACGTCTACAAAAGCCTCTAACATATGCTTTGTCCAAACCAACTGAAAGTCGGGACAAGTCCCCGCTTTATACAACATGTACACCACCAGGACACATATACTACTGTGACTCGGAGAAGCACCGAACTAGATGGAGCTCACAAAAAAATCCGCACACAATTGATAACCTACAGGGGAGGCCTGCTAGTACCTGCGCCCGCAGATGCCCTCGTCTGCGGGGGCGGATGCCCATTTTGGTCCAAAATGGTCTCTTTTGGGTCTTTTAATGCCCTAAATGGTCCATGATCATAACCAAACATATTTGAACATATTTTTGATCATCTTAAATACCCACATTCAGCCATGGTCTCACAATACACATAACAACACCCAAAACCATATTTCAAGGCCAATACGGCACCAAAACCATAACCAATTTGGCAATAACAATTCCAAACGTTATACACTAGGGTTAAACAAAGTAATAACATAAAAACACCTCACATGTCAATATTTATTCCACCAAGTTCTTTTCCTTCAAGACCACAAGAGCATATACAAGTTTACAAGACAAATCACCCTCCGATTTAGCAACATGTACAAGTTTACAAGACAAATCACCCTCCGATTTAGCAACATGTACACTTCACTTATTGTGAACTTCTCCATGTTCCACCAACATAACCAACATAATATACACCATGTATTATGCATAGAATATATTAATACATCATAATAAACACTTACCATGTCTTGCCAATTGATGATCTTGGCCCAAAGAGTGATTTAGGGTTCTTGAGAGCAAGGAGAAAATGTTGGAAAATTCTAGAAATGTGATAAGAGGCCAATGGTATAAAATCTGATTTTTCCTTTATATAATCCCTCATGTCTCTCTTATATTTTACTTGGCATTTAATGCAATGTTGATTTGGTCAAATGGATTACATTGGAAGAATGGGTCAAAATAAAACCCTTTTGGGCCATGTCTTTCTCATTATATATATGGGCCTCACTTAAGGGCCCAATTACACATGCTTTGTTTAAGCCTAACAAGTAAATGCATAATTCCTCAAAAAAATCTCATGTTCAATTAATTCCATGCATGTTATGGGAATTAACTATGTTCGGAAATATACGGGGTGTTACAACAATGTATCAGATATGTATTGTATTATATCAATATGTATCATATATGTATTGAATTATATATATGTATCAATACTTTAGAATATTCAGATATGTATTGTATTGTATCAATACATATGGATGGTGTATCAATATATTAGAAGAAGAAGATACAATTATCCAGATACATGTATTTATCTAGTATCAAAGATACATGTATCTAAGTATATACTCTATAATATAATATATACATTGTGTAATTAGTGTGTGTGTGTATATATATATATATATTAGTCGATATACATTGTACATTGAGCATATATTAATCATACCTTTATTACACATAAATTATACGAAACAATAGGCATTCCATCATATAAGGCGAAAATAAGAAAGGTTGCAAAATCAATAGAAAAATTTGATAATCTAGTAAAATCGGTGTAAGCAGCTGACCAAAATCATCTATTAAGTAAATGCAAAATACAAATAAAACAAATAAATAATTAATTGCAAAGCAAACCATTGTAATGATGTACACCTTCTCCATAGGCATAGGACCCATGGGGGACTCGCGAGGTCCATATACCCTATCTGAAATCATTTTTCTTTTCTACTATAATTAGTATTTAGCCTCGACATCATCAATAATCAATCATCCAAAACCATTTTCCATTGAATTTAATATACATGTATCATTTTATAGTTTCCATATTAACATGCTTGTGATCCGTGAGAATGAATATGTATGTATGATCACAGTAATAAACACTACTTAAAAAAGGCAAAAAAACATCGGATAAAAAAGCGACAAACATCGTCCCTCCAGAAAAGCGACGAAAAATGTGACGCTGTCCATCGAATTTTTAATTTACTTTTAATTTTTATTTAGTTTTACTAAAAGCGACGGACGACGTCTCAATGTCCATCGCTTTTTTTTGTTTTTGCGAATTATTGTGCCGAAATAATTAATAAATAATTTATAACTTTTTTTTTATCAATACAATGGACAACATTGCTATTATTTTTTTTAAAAAAAATAATTTTAGGAAAACGACCCTGTCCGTCACTTTTTTCATGAATTTTTGCGCCTAAACAATTTATAAATAATTTATAATTATTCCTTTTATAAATACGTCGAACATCGTCGCTTTTATTAAAAATAAATAAAAAAATAATTTTATGAACATGACACTATCAGTCATTTTTTGGCATTTTTAATTTATTAATAAATAAATATTTTTTATATTTTAAAAAATTAAATTATATATATAATTTTTTAAAAAAGCTACAGACAGGGTTGCTTTTGTCCTTTGCTTTTTGGTCAAATTTTTAGTCAATAGATTACTAGGGCAACACTCTTATTTTCCCTCCTCTCCTCTCTTTTCCTTTCTTTCTCTTCTCTTTTTCTCTTCTCCTCTCCTTCGCCGTTTTTCTCCTTTCCTCTGCTTTATCCTCTGTTGGTCGTCTCTCTTGCTACCACTGCTAGCACTGCTGCTCGCTGCCGTTGTTGGTATTGCTAGCATTGCTGGCACTGCTGGTAAGCTCCTCCTCCTTCAACTTTCAAGTAAACATTACCTTAAATAGAATTAATATTACCTTAAAAAAGTAATATAAAGTTCAAATCTATTTCGAATTATGACTTCTATTTGATGTAGAAGTCCAATTATGTAGAAAATTGTTTTAATGGTGTTCATTAATAGGAAAATTTAAAAGGAGTGTGAAGGCTATAGAGTAGCCAACTTTTGGAATGATTAGGAAATAAAAAATATTTCATAAGTAAGAATATAAACAGGATTGTAGTCCTACATTTATCAACTTCTTGCTATAAAGAGAAAATTGTAAAGCATATAGATCGACTTTTATATGTTTCAAAAGCTAAATTATTTATACAAATATATAAATCTTTGTTGGATATAATTATAACATTAAAAAACTCTTCGTAATATAAATCTACTTGAAATTCTATGTACCAATTAAATTTTCCATTAATGATTGAAGTTCCAAAGGAGTATGATTCCAATATCGAAAAAAAATTCTTTTAACCATCTGATCCTTCAAATATATGAAGTGTTAAGGTGTTTACTTGTCCTTTAGAAGAAAGACAACTACTTACTTTGTTACTAAAAGATTATAGGGAAAATGATAGTTTTAGTCCTTGTGTTAGTGCATTATTATTACTTTAGTCCTTGTGATATGTAACTAAATATATTTAACCTTCAATTAATTAATGTGTGTGATTTTAATCCTTATACCAACGAAAGCCAAAAAGAATAATGTATTGTTAAGTGTTATGGAGGGCAAATCAGTAATTCCATTATTACTTTTAATGTGGACCCCAAACTCTTTATTATCTTCTTCTTCTTCTTCTTCTTCTTCCTACGAAAGGTCAAATCTCTTCTGCAACAATATATTCTTCCGTGTCCTCTATGTGCCAAAAGCTTCTCCCCCTCTTCTCTTTCTTTCCCCTCCTCTCTTTATCTTTTTTTTTTAAAATCTAATCTCCTCTCTTTATCAATTTTCTTTTTGAAATTTATACAACTTAATTTTTGTTTTCCATTTTTGTTTTTCCAAAACTTGTTTCTCTCTTAAATATTTATTCATTTTCTCTACTCAGTAATTCCATTTTCATATTGCTTTGAGTTACGTTTGTTCGGTAAATTTTTGTAACTCAGTTGATTGACTAATGAACTTTTTCTTTGTTGAATTTTTTTGATTCTCCAACTAATAATTCTCCCCCTCATTTTCTCCTTTTAAAAAAAGCTATGTTTACTCAGAGCAGTTAATACTTTGTGTCTTGTAATTAAGCTGACATGAATTCAAGGAAATTTTCTGGGTAGTATAGGGAATTAAGTCATGCATGAATCATGATTTAATAGTATATTGTTTTATACAAGAAATAATTCAAAGGGTACAACACAATGAAAATTTAGAAATCCAATTTTGCCCTCCTTAATATTTTACAGTCTGTCAATTTATTTAGTTTCTGTTAGTACAAGGACCAAAAACATACTCATTAATTAATTGAAGGTTAAATGTTTTTAGTTACATATTACAAGGACTAAAATAATAATAATGCAATAACATAAGGACTAAAACTATTATTTTCTCAAGATTTTATGCAAATCGTGAACATTTCAATTCAATAAATTTTATTTAATTCTAATGTTATCCTTCTAACAATATTTTTAGATATATTTTAAGACGTGGATACGGTGTTGAATTGGAACTTCGACTTCTCCTTCTCCATCTCCATCTCTTCAACTCCGGTTAAATAAAGGTAAGTTGATTTTCCTCTAGTTTGTTATATTTCACCATGGATTATAAATTCACATTGTAGTATTGAATTTGTGTGAATCTTACTTAGGTATGGTCTTGTTTGAATTATATGGTGTAAGAGGGACATGCAACACCTCTACTTATTTGATTGAATTGTTTGACTTGTAGTAGAAATGAATAATTGGAATGCTTGTTTGACTTGTGAATTAGTGAATAATTAGAATTTTAGAATTTTTATTGTGATTATTTGGTATGAGAGGTACATGCATCGCCTCTACTAATTTGATTGTTTGAATTGAACGAGAATTAAATTAGTGAAGTAGTAACTTGAAATAGGGAAGAAGTGACTTTGTATTGACTTGGAATTAGTGAAGTAGTGACTTAAAATTGTAAAATGTTTAGTGAATTGAAATTGTGAACTATTGACTTGGAAATGTTAGCTAATGACTTAAAATTGTGAAATAGTCACTTAAAAAATGTGAAGTAGTTAGTAAATTGAAGTTGTGAACTATTGACTTGGAAATGTTAACTAGTGACTTGAAAATGTTAACTAGTGACTTGGAAATGTTAACTAGTGACTTGAAAATGTTAACTAGTGACTTAAGATTATGAACAAGTGATTTAATAAATGTGAAGTGTTTAGTGAATTGAAGTTGTGAACTATTGACTTGGAAATGTTAACTAGTGGCTGAAAATTGTGAACTAGTGACTTAAAAAATATGAAGTGTTTGGTGAATTGAAGTTGTGAACTATTGACTTGGAAATGTTAACTAGTGACTTAAAATTGTGAACTAGTGGCTTAAAATATGTGAAGTGTTTAGTGATTTAAAGTTGTGAACTTATGACTTGAAAATGTTAAATAGTGACTTGAAATATTTAAGTAATGAATTGAGAATGTTAAGTAGTGACTTGAAATAGTAAAGTGTATAGTGAATTAATGTTGTGGACTAGTGATTGTAGAAAATGTAAAGTAGTGACATGAAAATGTTAACTAGTGACTTAAAAAATATAACGTGTTTAGTGAATTGAAGTTGTGAACTAGTGACTTGAAAATGTTAACTAGTAACTTGAAATATTTGAGTAATGAATTGAGAATCTTAAGTAGTGACTTGAAATAGTGAAGTGTGAAGTGAATTGAAGTTGTGCACTAGTACTGTGGAAAATGTTTAGTGACTTGGAACTATTGACTTAAAAATGTGAAGTGTTTAGTAAATTGAAGTTGTGAACTAGTGACTGGAAAACATTAACTAGTGACTTGAAATTGTGAACTAGTGACTCAGTATCAGATGCCGCATATTGATGATCTATTTGACCAACTTCAGGGTGCAGTCATGTTTTCTAAGATTGAATTGAGATCTGGCTACCATCAGTTGAGGATTAGGGCGACAAATATCCCTAAGACAGCCTTCCGGACTCGCGACGACCATTACGAGTTCTAAGTCATGTCTTTTAGATTGACCAATTCCTCAGCAGTGTTCATGGACTTGATGAACCATATGTTCAGGACTTACTTGGTCTTCTTCGTGATAGTGTTTATTGATGAAATCTTTATTCACTCAAGGAGTAGGGAGGATCACGAGCAGCATTTGAGGATTATGATCCAAAATTTGAGAGATAAGTGACTTTATGCTAAATTCTCAAAGTGTGAGTTCTGGCTTAAGTCTGTAGCATACTTGGGGCACATGGTGTCCAAGGATGGGATTATGGTTGACCCAATAAAGATTGAGGTAGTTCGTAATTGAGCTAGGCCCATTTCTCCTACCCAGGTTTTCAATTTCATTGGGTTTGTAGGTTACTATAGACGGTTCATCAAGGGGTTTTATTCTATTGCAACGCCATTGACTAGATTGACTATGAAAGATGTCCCATTCCAGTGGTCTAACAAATGTGAGGCAAGCTTTCTAAATCTCAAGTCTCTACTCACTTCATCTCTGATTTTGACTCTTCCAATTAAGAGCTAGGGATTTATAGTGTATTATGATACTTTAAGTGTTGGTTTGGGTTTTTTCTGTTGTAGTAGGGTCGGGTAATAGCATATGCTTCTAGATATCTAAAGGTACACAAATACAACTACCCTACCTATGACTTAGAGTTGGCAGCGGTGGCTTTAACGATTAAGATCTAAAGACATTACTTATATGATGTTCATTGTGAGATATTCATCAACCATTATAGCCTGCGGTACATTCTTATCCAGAAGGATCTTAATTTGAGATAGGGAAGGTGGCTAGAGTTGCTGAATGACTATGATATTTCTATTCTGTACCATCCAGGCAAGGAAAATATGATAGCAGATGCCTTGAGCCAAAAGGCAGTGAGTATGGGGAGTTTGGCATTTCTGGTAGCTTTGGAGCATCCATTAGTCTTGGACATCCAGTCCTTAGCTAATAGGTTGGTTCGAATTGATATTTCTGATTCTAAGAGATTTCTTGCTTGTGTTGAGGCTTAGTCTACATTGTCAGAGTAGATTCAAGAGCGTAGTTTAAGGATAATCTAATTCAATATCAGGTGTTGAAGGGTGAGGCCAGGGCGGCCGCCTTAGAGCTAGAGGAGGTTTTGAGATTCAAGGACCGTATTTATGTTCTGAGGGTTGGTGATTTGATTTAGTTGATATTGCAGGAGGCTCATTATTTTAGATATTACATCCATCTAGGGGAAGCTAAGATGTATAGAGACTTGATAAAGCATTACTTGTAGTATGCTATGAAGAGGGATATAACGGACTTTGTATCATTGCTTGAACTATCAGCAGGTGAAGTTTGATCACTTGAGACTTGGTGGTTTGATTTAGAGGCTACCCATTCTTAGTGGAATGGGAACGGATTGCCATGGACTTTGTCATTGCTTTGCCATGCACTTTTTGGGGTTCTGATAGCATTTGGGTCATCGTTGATCAGTCGACCAAGTTTTCTCACTTTCTAATTGTTCAGTATTTCTAGTAATGAAATGCATACCTTCATATGCACACTTGTATGCATTATGGTATGATTCCAAGAAAAAACATTGATTTTCACTACTATTTTCAAAAAAGGATTTATTCTTATTTTTCACTCATAAACTAAATTTAAAATGGAAACCCTACCACCCTTACTATTGGGTGATGGTTTTTAAAGACTAAAATTCACTATCTATTCTCCAGTTTGAGTCCGAGCACTTGCGGTATTTACACTCTATTACTAATTTTCTCTATTATTTTTTGGAGATGTTCTATCCTTATTTTCACCCATTGACTCCGACTTTGATATGGGATTTGGTGAGATTTTATAAATACATTGGTTTTAAAATGGGAAAATGGATCATTTTAGCCTCGCTTCAATTTTGGGCTCTTGTCATATTTATGATTATTAAAAATTATTACTTGGAAGTCTCGATTTGGGACCGAGAAGTGTATATGCATATCCATAGTCCCCTAACGATCCCTTCTCTATGAGCCACAGTATCGAAGGAGAGGTGTTCTTCATGGGTCCTACCTTTATGATCCACAAGGATAGAAGAGGTGTATACACTATGGTTGGATGTGGCAATCATATTATATTGTATCACTTGATTTCCATTGCACTTATTTATTCATATGCACTACCTGTCACCAGTATGTTTGATATTTAGCACCTTCCATGCTTATGAGAGTTGGTATGGTTATTGTTTGGCACATGCCATGCTTATGGAGGCCGATTTCATTATTATCTATTATGCATACCTTCTGGGATTAGGGGGCCTGTTGGTTTGCTTATGACAGGTTGTATACTGGCGTGTACTCGTTGTCTAGGTATGCCTTGTACAATCTCTTTTTAGCATTTTCAGCTCTAGTGTTAGATTATCTTGTTTTTTCTCTTACTTTGGGTAGTCATTCTGAGTATACTACTATTGATGTTCTTCCTTAATTCTATTCTTTCTGTGTTAGACTATTAGACTAGGTTTTGTAGGTAAATTGCTTCTTTTTGGTTACCTAGTTTGTATGTCCTCTCCTTTTATATTACTTACATCATTCATTATCTCCTTTCATGTTATTTATACTTGCATTTATTTGTTGAGCTCTATTGCCCTATGATGCCTACAGGGTACTGCATGTTTTGGTACTCACACTACACTTCTGCATCTTTTTTACTGATACAGATCCTAGTACAATTTCTTATTACTGATATGTACCTCATGTGGAGCTGTCTTAGATCGAAGACTTGGGGTAAGCTCCTGACATCCAAAGTTGTTTCTTATCCATCTATTTGGTTGGACTGATCTTTATTTTGTATATTCAGAGATGGTCCTACATATATTGTATCTAGGTAGTGTTCTTAATGTATTTAGTAACTTTTGTATCGACTATACTATGTCTTAGGGTGTATTTTGTTCCTTCAACCTTTTTGTGTATATTTTATAGGCCCCATTATCTGTGTTATACTTATATCAGGTCCTCCTATTCTATGATTTGTTCCTTCCTACTGTTAGCCATTACTTGTTATTCTGGGAGGTGGTGTTCAGCTTACCCACTGGTGGGTCTAGTAGGTGCTATCAAGACCTGAAATTTTGGGTCGTGATAGTTTGTTATCAAAGCGTGGGTTCACCAGTATCGTTAGTACAAGAGCAAATGCCCACTAGAGTCTCGCGAATTGGTATGATAACTTCTGTATCTTACCTCGTGAGGCTATAAGGTATTCTTAGGAAATTCTATTTTTTAATTCTTTATCATGCGTCCCTATCTCTATTAACCTCTAAATTTTTCATTTGGTTCTACTTTTCCTCGATGGATTGCACAGGATCAATGGATGGTAAGGACGAGACTTATGCACCTATTCCTTGAGTCTTAGCCTAGTGGAAGGTTAGAGTGTAGTCAGTTGGGGAAGAGATTGATATTGAAGATTTATAGCATCATCTAGTGGGTTTGGGCTAGCTAGGCTTCAATAGGATTTGTGATTGCGCCAGTTATTCAGGGTACCATGGTTTGGATTTTGAATCTTTTTGGGTATACGTCACAAGCAAGGGTAGTGTCTGGTATACGGCGTAGTTTTTAGCCCAGAGATTAGTTCACAGGTATTCAACAGTGTTCTACATCAGTTTTAGAGTATGAGATCAGGTTTCTTGAGTAGGCCAGACATACTTCTATTATTCTTCCTATAGAGTATGAGAGAGTGCAGAGGATTGTTAGAGGATTGATCTTATCGCTCTATTTGGCGTTGGAGCCTTTAATAGCAGCTAGATCTCCCTTTCTTCAGGTTTTTTATCACGCGAGGACTATAGAATGGGTATGTTTCAAGACTGATAAACGTGGAAGTTAGAGGCCCCAATACCATCTCAGTTTTAGTAGTACTTCATCTAGAGGTAGGGATTCCTCCAATGGAGGTCACCTAGCCCTTATTTTAGAAGGCCCGTATAAATAGTGTCTCAGATTATAGATGAGGCACAGACATGTCACATTGGTTATGGAGATTGGAGTTTTGTTCATACATTAGAGGGAGCTCATTCTGGGTCTTTGGAAAGTAGGGTCCAATTTGGCTCAATCGAGGCGCTTTGCCAGTTTAGGGCTTCTAGGGCTTGTTATGATTATGGAGAGATGGGATATTTTTCTAGAGAGTGTCCTCAGTGTAGGATTATTGGATAGTTAGTGCAGCCAGGCCGACCTCTCAGGGTTGTGATGCCACCAATTGTAGGTGGTACCCAGGGTATTAGGGGTAGTTCCCAGAGTGTTAGATGTGATTCACAGCCAAATGGTGTTGGTGGTGATGTTAATGCTCAGTCCAAGGACAGACGCAATCTATTATTTACTTTTTCGGGTAGGCCAGAGGCTGAGGCTTTAGGTGCAATTACTACAGGTATGATTTTGATTTGTTATCCTACTTTTTATATGATGTTTGATACGGGATCCTTCTATACATGTGTGATTACTTACTTTGATTTGTATTATTCTTATGTACTTTTATCTGTGCTTCGGAGCATAAATACCTCGTAGTTATTTCTTTTATTAGTGCATCGAGTGGGTTAATCTTGTGTTGCAATCACCCTGGGGTATAACATTTAAATAGATCTCCTTATCTTTGACATGTTGGGTTTTGACGTAATTCTAGATTTAGACCATTTGTTTTTTCTACCATACGGTCCTTGATTGCCTTACTTAGATTGTTGCTTTGATGGTGTTGGGCTTCTTTCCGGCTATGAAGTGAGAGCTTGTTGGTCAGTTGTCCAATAGAGGCTGCTAGTGAAAGAGAGTTTAGTCTTTTTTTATTTCCTTCATGGTGTGAGTTTTAATGTTTCTTCTCTCTAGCCAATTCCTAAGGTTGGTGAGTTATTAATGTGGTTCTCCTAGTTTGCATAATTTTTTGCTTGATCGTGATCTTGATTTTGGTGTTGATGTTGAGTCGGGTACTTAGTTTATTCTACTATATCATACCACATAACTTTGATTGAGTTGGGGAAGTTTAAAAGGGTAGTTTTAGGATCTTCTAAGTATGGTATTACTTGACCGTGTGTGTCTCCATGGGATGTTTTTATTAGGCTCAATAGAGAGATGGTTTCATATACCTGTGTTTTGCCTATTAACTATTGGGAGTGAGTATCTGATGCTATGTATTGAGGAGTTGTACGACCAGCTTCAGGGTACAACCTTATTTTTTGAGTTTGCTTGAGGTTTGGCTACCATTAGTAAGGATTGAGGTAGCGTGAATTCCCAAGACTACCATTACGACTCTTTACGACCACCATGAGTTCTTGACTATGTTTTTGGTTTTGCCAGTAGAAGCAGTATGTATGAGTTTGATGGAGCGTGTGATTAGGATTTGATTGGACCCATTTGTGATAGTGTTCATCGACGACACCACAACTCCAGCCTTCGTGGGATCAGTGGTTATATGATAAGTTGATGAGTGTGAGATTGTCTTGGGTCTATGACATTTTTAAGGTACGTGGCATCTAGAAATGAGATCGTGGTAGATGGGGAGAGGATTGAGGTAGTTTGGGTTTGGGGCTAGGCCTATTTATTCTATCAAGGCTAATAATGTGTCAGGTTAGCAGGTTACATCAATCAACTTAGTTGAGGAAATTCTTTCTTGACAACTTGGTTGACTAGATTAATTTTAGAGATGTCCATCTCCAATAGTTCGATAAGTATGAGGTGAGCCTTTTAGGACTCAAGGTCTTATTGGACATAGTTTTGATTTTGACTTTTTCTGGATGAAGGCCAGAGGTATGAGACAGACCTTGTTTTGGATGTTTGATTATCAGCGGGTATAGTTGGGACACTCAAGGCCTGATGGTTTAACTATAATGCAAATATGATAGCTATGGATATTTTGACTTGTTTTTAAAGTGCATTTTGAGGATTTGATTCCATTCGGGGCATTGTTGATAGGTTGACTATACCCACTCACTACCTACCAGTTTAATTTCTCTATAGTTCAGAGGGTTCAACTCATGTGTATGTTTGAGGGATGGTTTTTTTGCAGGGGTTGTCAGTTTCTACTACTTTTGATTTTGGGTCTTAGTTCATATTTGGTTTCTGGAAGTCTATTCAGAGTGAGATGGGTATTCGAGTTGAGGTTAGCACGTATTTTTACCCATAGATCGATGGACCTTATGGGGGGGATTTAAATTTTGGAGGACATTCTTTGAGCTTGTGTTATTGATTTAGAGGGTCATTGGGACCAGTTATTGGCCTTGATAGAGTACATGTCTATTAGCCACTACTATTTGAGTATTCACCCATAGGTGTTGTGTGATTATACGGATATGATTCAGTTAATTCTATAGAGATTTTGTGTATTTTAGAGCAAGCAGAAAGTTTATGATGACTAGAGGATGTTGGACGTAGAAATTTGAAGGTTGGTGATATGGTGTATGAGTTAGCTTGCCTTTAACCTTGTCAGACATTCACTTAGTTTTACTTGTATCTATGCAGCGACGGTATATTTAGGATGAGTCTTGCATACTTCAGTGGAGTTTAGTTCAGTTGGATGGTAGTTTACGCCTAAGGAGGAGTTGGTTATTATTCTGAGTGGATAAGTGAGTAAGTTGGGATTGAGAGAATTTCCTTTAGTTGAGATCCCGTGGAAGTATTGTCCAATTGTGAAGGTTATCTGGAAAGCCTAATGGGGCATGCAAACTTTTAGACTCTTTCTGTTCCTAGAATTTCAAGAATGAAATTCCTTTTAGTAGTGGATGTTGTGATGACAACTAGGTCGTTTTCTTCATTTCGTATATTTTCTACGTATAGAGCTTTCCTTGAGATGCCCCTGGTCATTTATGACTTGCTAGGACCGGTGTTTCAACTCTCGAGCAGTTTGTTTGGTTTCTATATCAATTTTCTTATTTTGGAGCTTTTGAAGTTGAGAAATTGATCTTTGCCTAAAACTTATAATAAACAACCTTAAATGGAAATTCCGATAGTTCTATTAGTTCTAAAAAAAAGTGGAGTTTAGGCTAGGGGGATCTTTGGTTCAGGTATGTGGCTTCCGACTCATTTTGGAATATTGGGTGGAATTTGATTAAAATAGAAAGAGTGGGTGTGTGACCCATATTTCATCAAAACAATCTGCGTCGGGAATTTTGTCGATTCTGTTGAGTCTGGAATGTTATTTCCAGTAGGGTTACACATTTTGTTTGCATTCATGGGGATTCAAACAAATCTTAAGGACCCATTTGGAGTCATTTTTTTACTCCAAGTTTTGTTGATGTTACAGCAACTGGTGTAGAGAACTATTTCCCCATGCGTGTGCAGCCAACCTCTGTGTGCATGAAGAAGGCGGGTCTGGCCGGCCCAAAGTTACTTCTTTGCATGTGCGGTGGACCAGCGACGTGCGTGAAGGGTTGGGACAATAGACCTTCACATAGTGTTCAAGGAAGCGTGATACGGAAAAAATCAAAAAGGATCTGCACCATGCATTACGCGAAGCGTGAAGTGATACGAGCGCATTATTAAAGTGAAGTGCAATTTAAAAGAGAAAAGACTAAATAGAGCATCCAAACAGTAAAACAGAACTGAAAAGACAACAACAACTATATAATCAATAATAAAGACAATATATATAAGCAGAAGTTCAAATTAAACACTAAAATCATAGGTTTGATCACTGAAACACATACTGCAAAACAGATCAGCAAAATAACACAGACCACAATAGCAAAATAGTTCAACAAAATAGCAAAAGAAACTAGAAAAAATAAGAAAAACCAAATTAATAATGTCAATATCTAATTCTTGTTCTTCTAAAGCAGTGAAGAAGAAGAAGTTGCAACAGTGGTAGTCACAGCAGTAGACTTTTTTAAAAAAAATTAAAATTGACCCTAAATATAAAAATCAACATGAAGCAACTTTTTTTAATTTAAAATTGTCCCTAAAAAGAAAATCAACATGATGCGCTTGCATCAACTCGCTTCTCGCATCGGCTCACATCTTGTATAACCCTATGATACGCCTGCTTCTGTAAGGTTGGCTTGCATCAGCCACACGTAGTAAGAGAGGCTCACATCGCTTTGCATCATTACACTATACGATGATGCAAACGTATTCCTGAACACTGCTTTCGCGTGCACCACAAGAGTCTTGCGTGCACATAGGAAAGACCCCTGGCAATATAAAAAGCATTTTCCTTCTTTTTGCATTCATTTTGTAAGTCCCTTTCCACCGTTAATCATCCTAAAGCTTGGAGAATTTGAGAGAAATCATTAAGTTAAGTCCAGGTATGATGGTTGCACCTTCCTTAATCCTTTTCCCTTAGTTTTTCTGTCGAATTCCGCTCTAAGTTTTGTTAAATCCTTGATTTTGGATCTTAGTTTATTATATCTTTGGGATTGATTTGAGCCCCAATTTGCACTCCTTTTATGCTTAATTTTTGAGCATATGTTTCTTGTCGTACGAGAAACATAATTGTGGGTTCAATTTCTGAATTTCGTCCAAGGCTATTATTCGGATTTAAGGTAGGCTATGGTCTATCAACATATATTCTTTATTTTATGAGATTGTGTATAGTATAAATTGTATGCGGGGTTGGGGTTTTGGGGTAGACTTGAGATCATTTTAGCATTTTTGTCATTTCTGACCTTCTTTAGGGGATCCTAGAGTAGACCATTATCTTGGGCCTTAGTTATGCGTGCTTGATGTAGTGTTAGGTTTAGGATAGGTGTATTTGTATGTTTATATAGTATTGGGGTTAGGCTAGCGACCCTTAATATAGATTAAGGCTAGTACTTTTGAATGGGGCTAGTATTCTTTGGTTGGTTACTGTTTAATATCATGGATACCCCTCCTCCAATTTACTCTTTCCCTGTTGATATATATACATATATTTGTTCAGTGCATTGGTGGGCCTGAGGCCTTGGATACAAACCAGTCGGATATCAGGTCAGTGTTCATTGCTCCAGAAGAGTGATGATTTTGGTTTATAGGTACTTGGGTGATTATGCTCCTATTGTTTGGATACTGGTGATGGCATACATACCTTTACATGCGCACTTGCATGCATTGTGGTATGATTCCAAGGAAAAACATCGATTTTCACTATTGTTTTCAAAAAAGGATTTATTCTCATTTTCTACTCATAAACTGAATTTAAAATAGAAATCGTACCACCCTTATTGTTAGATGATGGTTTTTAAAGAATAAAATGCACTATCTACGCTCCGATTCAAGTCCAAGCACTTGGGGTATATACACCATATTACTGATTTTCTCTATTATTTTTTAGAGACATGTTGTCCTGATTTTCACCTACTTACTCTGACTTTGACATGGGATTTTGAGAGATTTTATCGATACATTGGTTTCTAACAAGGAAAAATTGGATCATTGTAGTCCCAATTAGATTCCAGGCACATGTCATATTCATGATTATTTTGTATTATTACTTCGAAGTCCCAGTTCGGGATCGGGCAGTTTATATGGATATTCCAAGTCCCCTATGGGTCTCTTCTTTGTGAGCAACAGTGTCGAAGGGGGGGTGGGGGTGTTCCCAATAAATCTAGCCTTTATGAGCCACAGGGTTGGAGGAGGTATATACACTATGGTTAGATGTTGCACTCATCTCATATTACATCACTTGATTTCCATTGCACTCATTTATTCATATGCACTGCATATCGCCAATATGTTTGTCGTTTGTCACATACCGTGCTTATGGGGGTCGGTTGGGTTATGGTTGTTGTTTGGCACCTATCGTGCTTACGAGAGGTAGTTGGGTTATTGTCTGTTGGGTGTACCTTTTGGGCTTATGGGGGCTTGGTTAGGTTATTTTTTATTATTACTGCTTAGCTTGTGACAAGTTGTTTATTATAGTGTACTCGCAGTCTAGGTAAGCCTTGTGGACTCTCTTTTTAGCATTTCCAACCCTAGTGTTAGATTGTCTTGTTGTTTCTCTTATATTGGGTAGACATTTTGAGTATACTACTATTTATATTCTTCCTTAATGCGATTCTTGTTGTGTTAGACTATTAGGCTAGCTTCTGCAGGTAAGTACCTTCTTTCTGGTTACCTAGTTTGTATATCTTCTCCTTTTATGTTACTTACATTGTTCATTATCTCTTTTTATGTTATTTATACTTGCATTTATCTATTGAGCTTAATCGGCCTATGATGCCTACTGGGTACCACGTGTTTTGGTACTCATACTACACTTCTACATTTTTTTCCCTGATGCAGATCCTAGTATGAGTTCTCACAGATAAGGTGTACATTGTGCAGAGCTCTCTTGAATTGGTGACTTGGGGTGAGCTCTTGACGTCTGAATTTTTTCCTTCTCCCACTATTTTGTTGGACTAATCTTTATTTTGTATATTCGGAGATAGTCCTGCACATATTGTATCTAGGTAGTGCTTCTGATGTATTTAATAGATTTTGTATCGACTATATCAGATCTTGGGGTGTATTTTGTTCCTTCAGCCTTTTTATATATATTTCATGGGCCCCATTATCTGTGTTGTACTTATATCTGGGCCACCTGTTCCACGATTTGTTCTTTTATGCTATTAGCCTATTACTTAATGTTCTGAGCTATAGGGTTCAGCTTACATACAGGTGGGTTTAGTAGGTGCCATCATGACTTGAAATTTTGGATCATGATCAATATGATGGGAACCTAATTGTGGACACTTTAGCATTTGGTATGGTAACTAGAATCAACTTGGTATTTTTCACTCTTACTTACCTTTTTCCTGTTCAAACACACATTTTGTAGAACATGTGAGTCAACTATTTGCACAGGGAAGATGAAAAATAGAATTGATTTAACAATTATTTCCAGAAGAAGTTTGTAACCAAATTCATAAGAATTTAGTGGTAGTACAGAACTCTGCAGAGTGGGATAGACCTTAGTGGATACTGAATAGTTCAAGTAGGTTCATTGTTCGATTATCATGGGAAATTATGATACAAAGAGGAGATGTTCAAGAAGGATTCAAGCATTTGTGGGTGGAATGGGAGCCTTTTAAAGTCTCTTTCTTCTTGTGGAGACTTTGAAAGGAAAGGTTTCATTAGTAAAGTTCTTATAAATATTAGAGTATGTGATGAGGTGTTGTGTAGTTGTTGTGGGGAAGGTGAATTGGAAACATTTGAACACTTATTTATCAAGTGTTCAGGGACTAACAGAATCTGGGGAAAGTTTGCAGCTGCAATAGGAATAAATGTACCTTTTCTTCAACTTAAGGAGACTTTTTTCAAGTGGTGGAATGTTGAAGTATCTCCAAAACTCAAGGTATTAAATAAGGTAATTCCTATGTTTATTTTGTGGCAAATATGGAAGAGAAGGAACACTAATATTCATGGAGGAAGGATGACATTGTTTGGTATGGAAATGGATATTAACAGAAACTTATATCTGTTGGCTAGGAACAATTATCCATGGTTGAGTAATTTTCCTACAACTTGGCTACAAATGGTGAAATTCTTTGACGATTATTCTCCAAAGATAGGGTGCAGCATGGTATATTGGAGACCACTAGCTTTGGGAGCATACAAATGTAATTCAGATGGAGCAGCCAAAGGAAAGCTATGCCCTAGTTCTGGAGCTTTCTGCATTGGGAATGGAGAGGGAAAATTAGTATATGTAGAAGCTAGAAGGTCTGAGGATTGTACTAATTTAGTGGCTGGGGTTGTGGAATTAAGATTAGGTCTAGAGTATTGCATCAATCAAAATTTTCTTTCTCTGACATTAGACACCGATTCTCTTATTATGAAGAAAATACTGGATGGGATATGGGAAGTCCCTTGGTGTATATCTATGGAGATAAGGAGAATTAAAAAACTAATGGATGATGTAGATATGGTGGTGGAGCACATTATCAGAGAGGGCAACATGATAGCTGATTTTTTTGCTAACCATGTGTTTATTTTGCAGGTACACAAAACATAATATATATATCAATTTAGGATATACCAATGATGGCAAAAACTATTGTTAGCATGGATAAAAATCAAGTGCCTAATCTTAGAATTAGAAAATACCAAAATAGAGATTTCAACATCAATGGGTAACAACAAAAACCAAGTGCAAGCATGCGGGTAACGAAAGCAACATTCACACAAGCAGCAAAAGAAAGGGAAACAAATAGATCTACAGATGTTACAAGTACAACTACAACAAATGAGGAAGGGATAGGTCTTACAGTTGATTGGTTGGATGATTTACCTATTTTTCTTGAATCTTGAGCAGTGGTATCAATTTTTTAAGCTTAATCTGTTAAGAAAAAAGAAAGACGGGAAATTAAACTACCAAGCAGACTAAATGACTAGCAACATAAAAGGTACATATAGAGATTTTCGAGATAACATAGCAGATCCTCGATTTTGTAGCTTTAAATCTTTAGAAGAGAGGAGATATAGTGGTGTTCTCAGAGGTTCTATAAGCGAGTTGAAGAAACATAACTAATTGTGATTGTAGTCACTAGATCTGTTTTCATAGATTTGAAGAAGTCTCCATTGAGTCAATTTTCATGGCATTCATGAGACTTGTTGAAGTGTCTTAGGTAGGGGTGTCAAATGGGTTGGTTGGATTGAAATTGAAGATATTTAAATGGGTTGAATTATAAATTGAGTTGGGTAATAACCAACCCAAATTTACTTTGGGTTAAATGGGTTGGGCTAAATGGGTTCAAAACTAGGTTGAGTCTTGACCCGCCCAATTTGATCCACTTAATCTGAAGAATATTAATATATTAATATTTATCTCATGTAACCATAATTTTAATTCCAACTCAACAAAATAATAAAACAAATTCTTGATTTTGAAGAGGAAAGTCACCAAACATTACTCTAATGAAATAAAATATACTATGGATGGGTTTGGTATGGAGGAATTTTTTTTTTTGGGGGTGGGGATGCAGGGGTGGTGTTTGGGGTAAGAAAAATAATTTTAAAAAGTTTTATTTTAAATAAAAAATTAATATTTTTTGGGGGGGACGGGTAGGGGGTGCAGGGTGTGGTAGGGGTAGGAGGTGGGGGTAGGGGTTGGGGTAAGAAAAGAAATTTTTAAAAAATATTTGTTTTTCTTTGAAGGGGCGGGGGTAGGAGGGTGGGTGGGGGATGGGAGTGGGTTGGGGTGATAAAAAAATTAAAAGTTTTTAGGGGTGGGGGTTGTGGTAGGAGAGACAATTTCAAAAAAATTATTGGGGGTGGATAAGTTGGTTGGCGGTGGATGGGGTAAGGGTGTGTGGTGGGGGTGGGATTTGGTGGGGTGGATGATTTTAAGTGTGGTAGGAGACATTGCCACTTATTTTCTCCTCTTTCATTAAGAAAATTATTTTTCTTATTAAATGGGCTGAAATGAAGATTAAATTGGGCTCAGTTGAAGATATTTTTAAAATGGGTTGGGATTTAATGGCTTGAGATTGAACCCAATTGTAAATTATCTTGAGCCCAGTCTATAAAATTTGGACGGGTTGGGCGGATCATTTTGGCTCATTTTGACACCCCTAGTCTTAGTTGAAAACAATTCAAGCTTGATTAAATGCAAATTTGGGGATGAGTTCTAAAATAGTTAGTGCAGTTTCGATATTCACCAACTTCATCTCATCAGGTTGTATTGATTTTGAAGGATGATCGAAGCTACAGTGAAGCGATTAAAGCTGAAGAGATGATTCCCATTGGAGCTCTTCTAGACACTTCGATGATTTTGAGAATTTTTTGTTGTCTTTTTGCTTTATTTTATTTTTGTTTGCTTATTGTATTTAAATGTTGGGCCTGGACTTAATTTTATGATTTATCACTTATATGGGTGTTTCGTACAATTTAGGTTAAATGAAATAAAATAGGGCTAAAAAGAAGCATAAATATCCGAATTTAGTGAAGAAAATTAAGGCGAAGCTAGAGGATTCCAGAACGAGTTCCAAAGTGAAAGAAGGCAAAAAATACACCCCTCTAAAGTTTAAACCCTACAATAAGAATTTCAGGGCGAGCTATAGGAGCTCACAAGCTCCAAGGCAAGTAAGGAGGCTCGCAGCGTGATCCACACAAAACAATGACAAATTTTGCCCCTCTTTCTAGTCAACATAGAGGTGTCTATAAGGTGTTCTAAAATACATATCCCCTTAGTTGTTTCTAGTGTAGATTTTGCCAGAGCAAAGTTGTGGAGGCACAGAGGAAGAGCAAAAGCTTAATACATCTAGGGTTATTTCTTTATCTCTTTCCGTAGTATTATTTCTTGTCCTTTTTCGAATTCAAGCTTTATAATAAGATTGCAAGTAACTAAACACACTCTTTCTAGGGTTGTGGCTATAGTATGAACGTCATATCCTTTATATAGATTGTTATTGCAGATTCAACCATTACGTTTTATTCTCTTGATCTTGTGCTTAGTATTTTGTTGTTTACCTATGAATAGAATAAACTGATAAGTTTTAGAGGAACTCGAGGGATGAAGATTAGAAATAAAATGTGAGTTAAGGAGAGTATGATGCATCAACATATGAATTTGCAGCTAAGACATAGACGTACCTAGATCGCCCTACTTAGGTAAAATACAAGATGACAACTTATTTTAATCAGATTAGTTTGATTATCCCCACACAACGATCTAATTAGAAGGCTAATTTGTGTAGATGGTTAGAGGAGTGAGAGCTCATGACCTTAGAGGAGTGAGAGCTCATGACCATACTATTAGCCTTGTGATTCAACAATTTGATAGATATCATAAATGAAATCAACAAATATATATAAATATGATGGAATTTTGCAAGTATCATAATCTTAGATCTTAACTTCTCTATGAACATCAACTTCCATAAGATTGATTCCAAATTACTTTACATGACATCGTGGAATTTAAAATTAGTTGAGTAATGAATATTTTTATTATGGTGATCCTTGTCTAAATTGTGAAGGACTCCACTTATGGAAAAACTATTATAATATTTTGTAAATAGATTGTGCGCACCTTACCGATCCTTTGAGTGAAAAATTTGTAATATATGTGGTGGTAATGATGTCCATTAGAATGGTTTGTCCTAACTCTTAAAATGAATGGATGGAGTAGAAAAATACTTTATTTTTAAGCACTAGCAACTATACATCATATCCAGTTGTCGTCGGACCACCTTTCACTGACGTCTCTATCACACCACCTCAAACCTCTAGAAATATCGTTGTCACCACCATGTAACTCCCTGTTTCTTATATCTATTCCACCAAATACAGTTGAATAAGGAGATGAAAAAAATGAGTTTGAGGTCAAAGGCGAAGCTTGGTTCAAGCTCTGGTCGAAACTCAATGAGGTTGATGTTTGTGGTTCTTTAGTATTTTAGATTCCCTGTTTAATTAGATCTCCGAAAGAATTTGGATATATGCTATTCAAGGTCCATTTTTCCTTTGCCCTCAATTTTTTCTTATAAAATTATAATTATTTTATTTGTAAATAAATTGTGGTGGTTATGAAAGTGACCGCGCTAGAATTACGGGACTCGAAATATCTAATGCCTTTCACGATTAACAAAATTTCTTACTTGGTCTTTGTTTTTGCGTACCAATAATTTAGGAGTCAAATTCTTTTTGACCAGGGGCCCGATAAGGTGACTTTGACCACTAAAAATCAATTTCAAGGGATGACTATGTCAAATATTTAATTCTTTTTTTCAAAATAGTCACTTCAATTGTAAATATTCTTTTAATAATAAAGCACATACTGAAAAAAATGGTGTGATAGTTATTTTTTGCACTTCAAAATTCTTTCTTTAGGAATTAGAGAAATAATTATGCTTCTAAAAGTGTTTGTGAATGTCTAAACTTCCAAGTCATTGCGAGACTCTATTTATAGAGTAGTTTGTATTTATCGTGAAATTGCTACAGTTAAATTTGTAGAGGGTCAAGAACACACATTATGACTTACATTGTTTTAGGTTCGATTTACTAGTGGTTTGATTCTTAGTAGATAATGAACATAGAAGGAAAATAAAGCAAACAAAGTAGGGAAAGTATAGAGAACAAATCTAAGAGCATTCAAGTCAAGTATGAGTGAGCCAAAGATAGCCACTCAATAACTTAAGTGTCTATTGAATAACAACTCAAGGTTTAAGTAATAAAGTGCTTGGAACCCAAGAATCACTATGATACTATTGTATTGCTTGAGAGAAATAGAGTCAAGGTCCACTTTTACAAATAGAGGGCAACTATTTATAGGCTATAATGCTTAGGTCTTGGCCAATATGAGAATGTCACCAGAGTCCTAGAGTACTAAAACCTATGCTGTTGTGCCATGTGTCCAATTTGTTAGAGGGCGCCATCTAATATTCCTGTACAGTTTAGATCCATAGGAGCTCGCTCACACACCTACGAAATATGACATTTTATCTCTTATTTGTCTTAATTATTTTCCACGTCATCATGGGTAACATCCCACTTGACTTTATCCTGAGCTAGATGGTGTCTAAGCTATCGTATCTCGAAGGAGGCCTCTTGAGATTTAGTCCACCTCGTTACACTGAAACTTTGTGTCGGTCTTGCTATCAGTGCCATATGTCTCTAGTCCGACTTTACTCCATATGAATAGTTCCTCCGTCATTTGGGTATTATGCCCAGTTGCTCTTAAAAAATGGAAAGAAGATAGAAAAAACCCCTGGTTGACCTGCCACACCTTTCCTCACGTCCACAAAAATGAAATGCTACCTCCTTTCATGAATCATTCCTTCACTACGTGTTTGGTCCAGTCTTGACATTCTTCCCTAGGTAGTGTTAGGGGAAATCACCTCCTTTTTTATTAGTAAATATTAAAGCCACACTCCACCTTTGCTTATTTCCACATTAGTACAATTTTTCTTTGCTTGTGTATCTCCGAACGACCTTGCTTACCTAAGACTCTTTCTATGTTACCTCCTTTGTGCCATGTCTTCTTCTCCAATGAGTTTTGCCTCTTCTGCTTCAATAATCGATGGAAACAAAAAGAAAAAGGAAAACAAGAAAACTCTCCTGAACCTTCCATCAATGAAATCATCCCCAGTTTATGAAGATTTAATGATGATTTCAAAATTAAGAAGATCTTGCGCATCACAACAAAAGAGGCCAATATGTAGATGAGTTGCATTATTGATAACAAAATCATACATTAATGTAGGGGTGGAAAATGAGCGGGTCAAGTCGACTATGAGTTAATTGAAAATGGGTAAATTAAAAATGGATAAAATACCCAACTCGACCCATATTTGTAATGGGTAAATATGAGTTTACTCAATGGATAATATGGGTAAATATGGATAACCATATTATAATAGAGATCCTGTTAAAAGCTTCAAAAGCCTTAAGCTTCAAAGACAAATTTTCTTACCCCCCACCACAAAAAAAAAACTTTTTAAATTTATTTTTCGAAAACAATTTAAATTTTTTTATCACCCTAGCCCCCAAACCCCTACCAGCCCACTTCTCTAACAACTTTTAGATTTCACTCCACTTTTAAGAGTTCCCCCCTCACCCATGCCACCCCCAAAAGAAATTTAAATTTTTTTAATTTTAACCCTCACCCCCACTCCCAGGAAAACATTAAATTTTTTAAATTTATTTTTTTTTAAAAAATAATTTTTTTATCACCCCACCCCTCAACCTGTACCTCGTACCCCGACCCCTACCTGCCTCTCCCCCCACTCCCACCCCCCTCCCAAAATGTAATTTTTTTAAATTTGCTTTTAAAAAAATTAATTTTTTTATCATCCCACCCCCTACTAGCTCCCCACCCTCCACCCCCAAAAAAAATTAAAATCTTTTTTATTTGTTTGTTTGAAAAATTTCATACCCCACCCCCAAAAACAAATTTTAGTGCCACTTTTCTTTCTTTTATGAATGGGCCTATTTTACCCATTGAACTACCCACTTTTAAATGGGTAATATGGGTTTTATTCATATTTGACCCATCATAAATGAATTGGGTACCCAACCCATTTAAGATGGGTTAATTTGAATGGATAGCCTTATAAATTACTCATTTTGCCACCCCTACATTAATGCAGTTCGGGTAGCCTGTAATTGGTCCCCCAAAAAAGTTTCATGTCTAAGCTCCTAGAGTCTCCGAAAGTATAGCATCTCCAAAACCTGGTTACACCTTTGTTTACACCTACCTGTTCAGATTGGGCCTTTGTAATCCTATTGACGAAGTAATCATCTCGTTCTACGACACCTTTCAATTATGCTTAGGTTAACTAGGCCTAGGGTTATGGAGAACTATTACTTGTCTTTGTGCATTAGCCACTTTGGTCGATGATATTTCACCCTAAAACATCTGCTTCTACTATACTCCCGTTATTTTATTTAAGAAAGGATAGTATAGTTGGCCCACCATTGAAAGAGGACTCAATTAGGAAACTTAGATGACATCCATGACTAAGGGTGGCCGATCACTTTGTTGCCATTGCTTTCGAAGATCCTCGTGAACCTCCTCTCCCTGGGTCTTGGAATACGCAATGGGAGTAACTTATGTAACTCACTTTTTTTAAATTGTATTCCTATCTTCATCCTTTGTACGATGCATGATCCTTTAAGTGTACTCTACAACACCTCAATAATGTCTACCTATGGACATCCCCTTTTGTTGTTGGGTTGAAATCTTTCGAGAGTGGATCGCGAAGATCCTCAACTTCACTACCTTTGAGAGTTGATCCTGGGCGAACTCTCTCGCCAGCTGGGGTGCAAACTGAAAAATCATGGTTTGTTGCTACCGCTAGATGCTATTGCATCCAAACACACACGCAAGTATACGCGATCCTACAAGTAATATAGGATTTTTAAGTCCGAATATTGTACCCACAGGGACTTATCGATTAACTATTTTACTAAATTAAACTGATCCTTACTATTTATTCAAGCGGTGGATTTCAAGATATATTTATAAATTAACTACTAAAAATAAAAGTAAAATAAATAATGAACAACCAAGAAAAGAGCGGATTCTTACACAATCTATGGATGAATCGATCTAGGATTATGATTTCGCTAAAAATCATGTTTAGTATGAATTTCATCGACTTATTTGATTATCTAGCTGTTGATTTACGGGGTTGATTTTATGATTAGGGAATGATCATCCTCTAATCGTCTATTAAAACTAGTCTCACAACTACATTATTGAGCGGGATGTGAGAAGCTAATTCAAACGCATTTATTTATCTTTCCATTTTGTAACCAAGTAAGGTGATCTAGGTATATTCCTATCCTAGCCACAAATCAATTCCTTATTTTACTAAAGAAGAGATCTTACTCCCTATATTCTTCGTTCTAACCCTCCATTCGGTTGGTCAGTTCACTTCGAGCTCAAAGATTTATTTTAAAGGTCGCGAATCTTTAAAATAGTAAAAGCAAGAATATAAGAAAAACTATTATGCTAATCAAACAAATCAAATCAAGATTTACTAAACAATCATTTTATTAGCTACCATAATCCTAGAAAGAAAAGTTTAATTCCACATAGACATAGAACAATTACAACAAATTATCTAAATAAATGAGAAGAAAAGATGAAACCAAAATTCTCCAGCCTCCTCGGTGGCTTCTTGCTCTCTCTAGGTCAAAAGTTGTATAAAAACTGATTTTATGAAATATTTATAGGTATAAAAAAAACTTCAAATAAAATAACTGAGTCCAAATGGACTAGAAAAATTTAGATTCGGAATGGATTGATCTGCGCCGCGTCGCTCAATGTCACAAAACTGTTCCCGCACCACCTTACGTGATTTTCCCAATGGCAACTTGAATTCGCTGACTTTAAGTTATATTACTTCCTTGGGTCTTCATTTCTCGCCACTTGGAAAGTGTGTTTTCTTTTCCTCTTCAACTTTCAATTGATGCAATTGTTATATAAAAATAATAATATTATATTACAATTCTTCCATTAAGTTGTCTTCTTGATTTCCTTCTATAATCTTTCGTCTTTAATTTGTTTTTTCTCCAACTCTTTTCATCTTCACATTATTTTAATCCTACACATCATTATATAATATTAAGCACAATCTATAAAACCAATGCTCAAAAAAGACAAACAAAAATACTAAATGTAAAGCAAATAATGACTAAAAATATATAATTTTGGTCTCACATCACCTACTACATTCTCTACTTTTGCCTTTGTTTCTTCTCCTTACTCTGTTCTTACTAGTAGGTTTACCGATTGGTCATGTGCCTTCATCTTCAACGACAGTTGTATGCAACTTAACTAGTCGCATTTCATCTAGTCGTGCTCTCACTCTTCCTATTATGAGGATGGAGCCTTCTCCCTGGAGGGAGTCCATGCTTTGTGAGGAAAAAGAAAAATATTGCAGGCTTGAGTTCATCCACAGAGTGGGCCAAAAATATGCTCCAGAAATGATTACTTTAGAAGAAAACTCCGATGAGTCAGACTGCGAGCCCCTTAAAAGGAATCCAAAAGGATTAGGCTCTCCTAGTCTTTAAGTTGTCCAGCTATCGTGTGAAATGGTAAATGCTAGCCACCCATTGCATGGGACCAAACTTGCAAGCTCCCCTCCATATACAGTCCATAGGAGGTTGTTAGAGGCGAAAACCCATGATCTCCTTGGGGAATCTTGAATGAATATAGGGCATCAGGCTTTGAAAATATTCTACTTCATAGGCTGAGATCTCATGTGAAGACCACTGATCCTCATGAATTGAAAAGTTCCATTCCTTCTCTAATTTAGGATTTGACACGATGTAGGACGATGAACTTATCGGTTCCTAAAGCGGTTGATTTTATGTCAAAATCAAAAAAGAGAGTCAATTACCTAAGACCTATGGTCTCAATAGAGGACCAACAAAGGATGAACAAGGCTCCCATTGAATGTCTCGCAAATCATAGTGCTCATGATCGGTTGTTGGCCATAGGGAACCTTCAACTATGGATGAGAAAGAAAAGAGTTAGAGTTGAAGTACAATAAACACATAGAGAGTTTAACCTTCGACCAGGGTTAATCAGCGCTCGTCGTAACTTTGGACTATAGAAAATCTAAGATTGAGGTGTTGAAAGCTAAACTGGATGAGATATCCTCCAAGAAGGATGCATATCGCGAGAGTTCCTACAATTGATCCATATAGGTGACTATCTTACTGTAGAAGAATGCCATACATGTTAAGCTGATCGATGGCCTCTTAAAGAGACAGTCTGATATTGAAGAGTAGCTCCATTTCTTGAGTTATAGGCCACTTTATGGTGTTGAAACTTCTTTCCCCCATCTTCTTCCAAAGCCTTCCCGGGCAGAAATGCGCCAGTTGTAGGAGAAGGTATATTTATTGATCAAGAAATGTCATCTCCAGAAGGTTAGACTTTCTAGGAAGAAAGCTTGGGACGCTTAACTTATGTGTATCCATATTTTATGGGAATTGAAGTTAGGCTGTCAAGATTTTGACAAGAAACTGTGAAGTACCAATCCTAGTCAATCTGGCAAAACCCTTGGACTATGAGGCCGAAGAAAATAACTCCACCTTGGAGGAAGATATCACCAATGTGAGGTCAAGCAGGGACAACAACGACAATGATTGAGTCTTACTCAGGAGCCTTGTTATTTGCATATATGTACATATATGTACCTTCACTCTCTACCACCACTTTTTTGTACATATCTTTTATGCATGCCTTTGTGCATTTAGCCTTGTTGGCTCCAATAGAAATGATTTCATGTTTTCAGGTGAGAAGGTAGTTGAAGAATTATTTCCTTTCATTAATGAGTAGTGTTTTTGAAAATTAAAAGTCTTCAACAATGAGTAAAAGAATTGTCTCACACCTTTTGTCTTCTGAGGTGCTACGTCATCCTTTTAATAAATGCTCATACCATGTGGCGAGTTGTTATTACTTGATAAATTCATACCACTTCATGTTTTAAATGGCGACTGGCCTATAAAGAGAGGATTTCTCCCTCAAGCGCCCATCTTGTGATATTCCAAGCATGTTTTCCATCACTAAAAAAGGAGTCTTGCTAGTTTTTT
This sequence comes from Capsicum rhomboideum, assembly GCA_031232105.1. Lineage (NCBI taxonomy): Eukaryota > Viridiplantae > Streptophyta > Magnoliopsida > Solanales > Solanaceae > Capsicum > Capsicum rhomboideum. Next base: position 113,691,345 of record CP124714.1, on the reverse strand, counting down.
TCAAAAATCCCTTCCTGTCATGGATTGATCTTATACTCATGCTTTGTTTATTCATTAAATCCAGTTTTACCCTCGTCTTCAATCTGGGTGGTGTCAATTGCTGGGGTTTCTCAACGAGACAAAGTAGGAACTAGAGGTGAAGTCGAGAAGGAGGAGCAGCTAGGGTCATATTTGAGAAAAGAGTTTCCTTCTCGGCCATTAGAAAGTTTGGGTTTCCTGTTTGGGCTCCACCCATTTTACGAGCATGGGATGCGAGTAGGATGTCACTTCTGGAACCATAAATTCTTGGGACCCTCCCACTGTGGCAACCTGACTCTTATCTAGGTTTGTATTTTCAGGGGAGAAACATACTCTTATCTCTTCTCTTTCTTTTGTACTTTTAATTAGGAAACAATTGGGAGCATTCTTGAGTCTTTCCACCTAGAGTAGGCCTTTCTGAAGCTTCCCTGAAGGTGGCAACTTCAAATATTCCCTTCGAGAAAAGTCATCCAGCTATGCTCCACCCTATCAACCTTCTGGAGCATGAGAAGAACGAGCGTGAGATTGAGGTGTCATAGCCTTCCCCTCAATATTTATGTGTATGTAACTTAGTGGATTCATAGCCTCTCCCTATCTTTATATTTGGTGCCTTGTTTCGGGGCTTGTAGCTTGTAATCCATTTTGGATTTGTAATATGTAATCCATAGATTGTAATAAAAGGAAACTTTTATGCTTTTATGGCTTTTCGTGTTATTTTGCGTGTATATTTATTCTTTCGCAAAATGCTTGCCATTTCTTTTGTTTTATAGGTTTTTATACTCAATTAATTACTTAACATTCCTTTTGGAACGGAGAGCCCAAACTCAATAACATCGCATCTTCGTCAGATGCACCTATCAAAAAGGCGGGAGTCGTCACCTTTTGAGGGTTCTTTCATGGCACCACAACCTCATTTTCATTTGAATTATATATGGAAATCTTGACCATATTATTAAGCATTGGGTTATTTCACTTGATGACCAAAGTAATCTACCAACCAACCTTTTACTACAGTGCTCCGTACATAGTCATATCGCAAGGCTGGTGCTTTATTAGCTTTTTATCCGGCTAAAAATCTTTTAAGTCTATCATTATTATACCTCATTACACGAGGAGGGATCCCTTTAATTTTAAGTGTTGAGCTTCTAAATCTGGACGTCACCGAGTCATTTTGGAGCATAGCATATTTTAGAGAAATATCTCTAGTTAGTCAATTTTTGAATTCAAACTTCTCAATTGGGACTTTAAATTTCACTGAGTTTCAAGAGTGACTATTGATCGGGCCCTGTACTATGTGAAAGATGGTGTCGCCTTGGTTCTTCATTTTCAAATAATTAGTTCGGGTGTTTTAATGTCATACTTCTAGCGGGGCTGTGGTCTTGACATTTTGTCTACAAGCTATTTCTTGTGTCTATTAATTAGAAAGTCATTCTTGACTTCATCGGCATTCCCTGGCATTTCAGTGTTGGTGTGGAGACCTTGAAGTTTAGGCTTATCCCTTATTCAGGGATTGAGGGTTGTCGAGTTCGGTCTCTAGGTCCCTAATTTAGGCTCGTCCCCCCTTGATGTTTAAGGTGAGTTATTTTTTAGATGTTGAAATTTTGGTATTTGAGTGCTTGCGGCATGTTGCGCTTGGAATCGGGAGCCTATCTCTGCCATCCAGCACTTTAGGGAGTGTAATGACCCTCCGGGTTATTTCCTATATGTTTGTACTTTATTGATGTTTAGAGATTTCCCATAGCTCCACCAAGTTATTTTTTACTTGCTAGAACTGACAGTTTGGTCACCAGGCAGTTCATTTGTTTTTTAGAGCCAATTCCCTATATGGAGTTTTCGCTATTAAGAAATAGGTATCGAACCTAAACTTCAGTCAAACGGTCCCGAATACCAATTTTGATAGTTTTCACACAAGGCTTCCCTTCTAGTCTTTGGTATGGATACCGAATTACAAGTGGATATAAAGGCCTTGTAGGAGGATGACAATTTTGGAGTTGATATATAGTAGTTCAAAGGGAGTTAGGTACAGGCTCTTTTTCCCCTATCCTGACTGCAATCGTAAGATCAAGATCAGAAGTTTCAGGGTTAGTTTCACTCTCTTCATCTTGAGGCATATTAACATTTCCCAATTCAAGGGAAAGATCCTCGCTGTTAACAAGAGGAACATAAGGGACAACTAGTCCTCTCTTACCTCATCAGGTCAGTATGTCTTCCACTAATTGGTCTTGACCGCATCTTCCCCTGGAGGAGGAGTAGCATTGTTTTCTCTATGGGCAGATGACATAGGGATTATAAAAGACGGCTAATCACTTGACTCAGGTTCTTCTTGTTATAGCTCCAAAATATTGATTTTAGGCTAGTATAACCCTTGGTTTGGGTCTCAATACTTCTGGACTCCTTTTGGGCTATTGGGTGGAATTTCGTTAAAATGGCCCTTTGGATGTGGGACCCATTTTTAATCGAAACGACCTCATATGGAAATTTTAATGGCTTCGTTGAGTTCGGAATGTCGAATTTGGTAGTGTAGCATAGTTCATTTGCATTCATGGGATTCTAAATGAATCCCGAGGGTCCGATCAAAAACTTGACAAATTGCCAAGTTTGTTGGTACAGCTTCAGTTGGTGCAGGTCAAAATGGCCTTCGCGTTCGCGAGGCTTTAGCTACTTTTGCAAAGGCCAAGGCTGCTGGTCATCATATTCGCGAGGCCCTGGGCTACGAACACAGAGACCAAAGTGATTGGTCATCATATTCGCGAGCCAACCTCTGAGTTCGCAATGAGTTAGCCGGAGTGAAGCTCGCGTTCGCGACGGGATCCCTGCGATCGCTATGAAGGGACCCCTGGCAGCATTTAAAGTTGTTGAACCCAATTACTCTTAATTTTTCTTATGTCCCAACTCTATTAAAAATCCTAGGAGCTTAGAAACTTGTGGAGATTAATCATTGGGTGTCGGGAGTGATTTGGAGACGTCATTTAGGTCATTTTCTCATCATTATTTTCGTAAATTTTTTTCTATTTTCTTGATTAATTCTCCGGTTAACTTTAAACCCCTAGTTTATTATTGGGGCTAATATAGAGGTCCATTCATGCTCGGATTTCACCTAAACCTTGGGGTAAATGATCCTTGAGCTATAAGGGACACGTTGACGGTTCTGATTTACTGATTCCACAAGCGTGCCCCACATGAGATTTTTGGTTTAATTCTTGACCCAAGGCATTTTTATGCAATATGGGTATCATTATTCCTCTTAGATTGAGTTTAATTATGATATTAGTGCAGTATTATGCTAGATTTGGGTGGGTATTTATGTCTTGGTTAATAATTTTAGTAATTATTGATTATTTAGCCGATTAGAGAGCCCATTTAGGTAGATTTTGGGTCATCTCCCATCTTTTGGACTAGATTGATACGCTAGAACTAGTTTTGAACACCTCGTACCATGGGATGGGATTGTGAGGCCATAGTTTAGGTTTTAGGTAGGTGTTTGCCTTAGCGTAGATTTTTAGACTAGTAGCGAGCCCTACCAGTCTTTCTTTTATGAAGCCATAGTGTAGATTTTAGGTCGATGCTTTCCTTAGCATGGATTTTTGGACTAGTAGCAGGCCCCACCAATCTTTCGTTTAGGTAGTATGCTTAATTTAGCTTCTTGTAGACTTAAGGAACCTTTAAGTTGTGAACTCAGATTAAATGTTGGACCTTAGGATGACTTAGTCAATTTAATGGACTTTGGTTAGTTTTATGTAACACCCCGTACGTTCCTAACCCTACTTGACGACATTAAATAAGATGTACTTAGGTCTCGAGAGCTATAAGTATGCATTTGGTAATGTTATTGGCGAGATAATTGAATTTGGCTCTTGTTATGTGATTAAGCTTGCATGGATGGTGTTTTGCAATTGTCATTATGCATTTGTGGGGTTCAAAATGAGGCTAAGAGGACCTCAAAACAAAGTGTATTAAGGTTAAGAAGTAAGTTAAAGGATAGGACTTGAAGTATCTAACCGAACCCGCGAAGAAAAGTCAAAAAATGAATTTTTTCAAAAAATTAAGGCAGGGGCGCATTTGGGACCTTTCCACGCCGCTCTGAGCTAAAATTTTTATCCCAGAGACAGTAAGTTGGGGCGCCCAGGGGCGTGTCACCTTGGGTTTTCCACATTTTCGAAAGTTGGAAATTTCTAAGTCCCAAGGGTATCCGGGGATGTACCGAGCCGATTTTTGCCATGTATATTATACAACATATATGAAATGAGTAAAATATTATATTGGCATGATAAAATTACACGAGAACGCATTTGGGGTCAAAATGACGATTTTACCCTTTTGGGCAAAATAGGCCATACGTGGCTAGAATCGCTTGTTCTTGGGATCGAGGCTACGGATATGAATAACATGAGTGGGAATATTTTTGTAACATGTATGATATGACTTGAACACGAGAAATTATTGATTTTACTGGGTTAAGTGAATTGGGCCCAAAAAGGACCCAAAAAGGAAAAGAATGCATGGCCCAAAATGGGTCAAATGACCCATTCTTTCAAGACCTTCTAGACCAAGTATTTAATGCTTTAGAAGTGGCTAAGGATGGACATAAATTCTTATAAAAGGGACCAAAAATCATATTTTTTGGTCATTTGGAAGCTCATGCCTTTTGGTCTATTTTTCAACATATTTTCTCTTAAACCCTAGAAGCTCAAAGGCAACTCTTGAAGCAAGATCATCCTATTACAAGCCTTGGTAAGTATTTATTCTCATGGACTAACATATTTTATGCATGGTATATTATGTATATCATGATAGTTATGTTGGCAAGGTGGTGAATGGTGTATTGTTGCTTTTGGTGGAAGATGTGCCATCTTTGTGAATTGAAGGTGAAAAAGAGACTTGATGTCTTAATGAAAGAGCATGGTATGGATAAAATATGAACATGTATGGTGTTATTTTGTTGTTAAACATGTTATTTTCATATAAATGTAAATTATGGGATTTTGGCCGATTTGTTGTTGTGAGGTGTATTGAAGGAAATTGATGGCATAATTATGATGTTGTGATGATGGAGAGTGGGAAGTGTGAACTTGGCATGACATGCTATTGATTATCATGTGTTGTTCAATGTTGGGAATATTGTGGGATTTTTGGAATAATACTTTCATGAATGGTTGTGTCAAGCGGGACATGGCATGTTTAAAGGCAAACATGAGAATTATACTTATTATATGCATTATAAAGTAGTTGGTGGTTAATGTTGGCTCCGTTGTGTATTTGTGTTGTAGAGTGGAACATAAGAAAGGAGCGGAACTATTGTATGTGCATTTAAGATTGTGTGTTGGTATTGAGAATACAAGGTATGTAAGGTTACTCTGTCCGTATCTTTCTGCGGCAAATAGTATCCACATTGCTATTTCACTAGTCTTATCCCAAAATGTGCTAAGGTTAGAAATGGTTATTAGCACATATTCCCTACTCATTGATTACTTGGGAATTGTATGTCTCATATTCGTTAGTCAATGTTCCAAAAGCCCAAAAAGGTTATGTTCCAAAGTGCCAATAGTGGCTATACACATACCTCTTGTTCATTGACTTGTGTCTAATGATTTCAATAATGTTATCTATTTTTGAGTCCTATACTCCTCATTCATGAGTTATTGTTGTTCATGGGTTACATAATTATGGACATGTTCCAAAAGTCCCAATCATGTCGTGTTCTTGAGTTTCCAAAAATGTTGTGGCTATGTACATACGTTAATCTCTCATCACTGATTGTATCACTCTCTCATAAGAGGATGAATTAATTCCTCAAAAGTATCAATCTATAAAAAGTAAGAATAAAGTAAGACACATTTGTTGATGGTTATGATCAAGTATGGGTGGCAGCTTTGGGGGAAAAATGCCTAGCTCAAGCCGATCCCAAAATGATTGGATCAGGGGGCAGTCCTGGGGGCATAAGCCTAGCTCGGACCGATCCTGACAGGGGGCAGGTCTAGGGGCATAAGCCTAGCTCGACCCGAACCTGATATGTTGATTTATGGGTGGCAGGTCTAGGGGCATAAGCCTAGCTCGACCCGATCCCGATGTATTTATTTATGGGTGGCAGGTCTAGGGGCATAAGCCTAGCTCGACCCGATCCCGATGTATTTATTTATGGGTGGCAGGTCTAGGGGCATAAGCCTAGCTCGAACCGATCCCAACATCACATGATGTGATGTTAAGACCCACTGATCAGTCGGGGCCCTGGTACGTTATGATATGAGCGATGAGGAATACACCATAAAGAGAAGAACTTAATTTATGTAAGTTACATTGTTCCACATATGCAAATCGATGAGTTGTTCATGTTGCCTATCCTATTACATTTTGATTCTATTGATGTATTTATGACAAGTTGCATATGGCCTTACATACTCAGTACATTCTCCGTACTGACCCCTCTTGGGGGCTTACCTTACTTGCTGCAGGCGCAGGTACCAGTAGACCTCCACTGTAGGTCGCGGATCTTTTGTCGACTTTTGGTGAGCTCCACTTGGTTCGGCGCTTTCTGAGTTGCCATGTACATTTATTTTGGTATTGTATATGAGTATAGAGCGGGGTGTTGTCCAGACTCTAGGTTTGCATTGTCATGTATTTTAGCTAGAGGCTTTTGTAGACTTATGTGGGAACAGAATGTAAGATATGTATACTCATTTTGGGTTGTTGGCCCCAACGGCCAAGTTGATATATATATATATGGCATATGTTTCCATATCCGTTTCCATATCCATGACTTTTGCATAGTTGCATGGGGTTTCATAAGGTCCATATGAGGAGATGCATGCAAGTGGTCATAAGCAAAGATTGGTTCTCTTGAGCCATATCGGCTTCGGATGCCAATCACGCCTCGTTGGGACTCGGGGTGTGACATTTTATTATATAGTAACCTTCAGCTTTCGAACCGTACACCTATACTTGGTTGTATATATTGCTTCCCTTAGTGACTTGACCGTATTACCTAGTATTTATATTAATGGAGTAGAAGGAAATCCATGATCTTGGAGCATTATGATACTTGGTCTATTTACCCTAGTTCCGATTCAAGTCCGACGATTGGTAGCTCCTCCGTTATTGATTATATTGGGTTCATTTATGGCATATTTACTACATGGAACTTAACTACTAGTTATGGTTCAAGTCCGACATTAACGATTTTTATGCGACACTTTATTATGATGATATTATTTCTCAGATCTGGTTCAACTCTGACATTTATGTTTCAAAGTGATTTCTAGGTATATTGCCACATTTGGCATACTCTGTGGTTTCTATTGTCGATGATTTCTCCTTGTTTGCATCTGTCGGGCTTATGGGGACTCAGTCATATTATTTCTCTCTTATTTGTGCCTTCTAGACTTATGATGGCCTAGTTAGGTGATAGTTAGACAGTATTTACTTTAAGTTACTTATTCTGCCTATTTATCACTTTATTCTGACTTGGAAGTATTATTTCAGATTTAGCCTCATCCTTGACATGAGTTTATATTCTCGCATTTTATTGTGCTTTGATTTTAATTTAGCTTAGTAGGTCGGCGATGTCTATTGAGTCCCTGTTGTTTTAGGTACTCATACTACACTTCTGTATTTTTTTCTGATGCAGATTCGAGTACGAGATACCACAGCTGACATTTCAATCAGGCTAGCTTTTGGGGATTTGGAGATAGGGTAAGCTTTCCGAGACGGAAACGATCCTCTCTCCTTTTACTATTTTTGGATAGTCTTTACTTTTTGAGACTACCTGTATATTTAATACTGTTTAGTACTCTATTCCTTTTGGATTTAGTGGCTCTTGTACTGACCATGCCAGGTCGTGGGATACTCTTCTTGCACATTTTCTTCTTTTCCTTGTCTTCTGGTACTCTCATTGTTATTTGATGCTATTTAGTTTTCTACTTGTATGCTAAACTCTGTATTCTTTCATCTTTTGCCATTTAGCCCATTACTTGTCGTTCCGAGCTATGGTTTGGCTTACCTACTGGTGGGTTAAAGTAGGTGTCATTATGACTTGACAAATTAGGTCGTGACAAATTAGTATCAGATCCAGGTTCACCAGTATTGTTGGCACAAGATCAAGTATCTAGTAGAGTCTTACGAATTGGTACGATGACTTCTGTGTCCTATCTTTGGGAGACTATAGGAAATTCTTAGGAAAATTTCACTTTCTTTGTTCATTTCCATCGTTCTGTCTATATTGGTTTCTAAATTCTCATTTTTTCACTCTTTTACAGATAGCTAGGACGCGAGCCATGATGGCAGGGGACAGAGACCCAGAGCCTACAGCTAGGGCACCCGTCATAGGCTAAGGTCGACCTAGATGTCTAGGTCACGCTAGAGATGCAGCCCCATCTAGGAGTCAGGACAGAGAGCCTTCACTAAACCCTGTCATTTCTCCTGAGCCAGAGGTAGCTATAGAGGTTCTGTCACCCCAGACACTGGTGGCCCAGAGGGTATCCCATGACCCACTGGGATTTATACCTTCTTCAGTTCTCAAATATGCCTTACTTTAGCTATTAGGGTTAGTAGGTGGTACAATATCTGATGGTGCTCAGTCAGCAAACCAGAGCGATACTGATATAGAGGCACAACCTATAGCTAAGGCTCCTAGAGTAGAGGTTTCTCTAGCACCGGTAGTTCTACAACTAGTAGTTACTCAACCAGTTATGAGCGTCGAGAAGTAGAAGACGTTGGGCTGATTTATGAGATTGACTCCACCTAGGTTTGCAGGGGCCCCAAACGAGGATGCTTTTGAGTTTCTGATTAGTTGTGAGGAGAGGCTTAATAATTTGGGGCTAGTTGAGTTGCATGAAGTGGATTTTATTGCTTATCATCTGGACACAGTAGCTAGACAGTGGTGGAGGGGTTATCTCGATTCCATGCCAGCTGGATCAGCACCTATGACTTGGACTCAGTTCCCCGAGGCTTTCTTGGGGAAGTTCATGCCTCGCAGTATTCACAATCACCTCAGGGATGAGTTTATTGGATTGAGATAGGGTTCTATGACTGTTTCTGAGTATGAGGTGAGGTTTCACGAGCTAGCCATACATACCACTATGATTTTACCTATAGAGTACGAGAGGATTCGGTATTTTATTAGAAGGTTGAGACTACTGCTCTGCAGGGCTACTCAGGGTTTGGTGACTTCAAGAAAGTCTTTTACTGAGATTGTTGATCATACCTACACTATATAGGAGATGGGTTGCAAGGCCTAAAGAGGCAGCGATAAGAGGCTACATCACTAGGAAAGTTTTAGTGGGAGTTGCAGTGGCTCGCAGTTTAGAGGCAAAGGATTTCAGGGAAGATACCCTCAGATCGTATCAGCACCAGGGTCAGTCGAGTAGACCCATTCAGGCAGCACTTCTGATTTTTGATGTGGGTTAGCTCGGTTATAGTGATTACAGTAGTCAGTCTTCCAAGAGTGTACAGTTAGGGTCTTCAGGCTGAGGTGGCCATTCCAGGTCAGCCGGATCTTCTGGACAGAGAAGAGTGTCTGGGGCATATTATGATTGTGGGGTTTTTGGTCACTTCTCCAGAGAGTGTACCCTGTGTGGGATGATTCAACCTATAGCGCAGAGTATTCAGTCGATTAGATCAGTGCCACCTCTAGCTAGAAGTGGTGCACAGGGCCACAAGAGTGGTCCTCAGGGTCCCAGAAGAGGTCCTTAGATAGATAGGATAGGTGGTTGGTCAGGTACCCAGTCTGGAGGCGGACGGGGTCATTTGTATGTTGTACCTAGTAGGCCAGAGGCAGAGTCTTCGGATGCTATTATTATAGGTGTAATTTCAGTGTGTCGTCAGCCAACTATTGCTTTATTTGATCCGAGATCCACTTATTCATATATGTCTGCTTATTATGCACCACAGTTAGAGTTGTCTTGGGAGCCTTTATCTTTGCCATTGAGTGTATCTACTCTCGTGGGTGATTCTTTAGTAGTAGATCAAGTTTATAGATCGTGTGTTATGATCGTTCAAGAGTTTGATACTTGGGATGACCTTATTGTGCTAGATATGGTGAACTTTGATATGATTCTGGGCATGGATTGGTTATACCCCTATCATGCAGTCTTGGATTGTTTTACCAAGACCGTTACCTTAGGAATGCCTGGCATACCCCCAGTTGTATGGCAGAGTTCTTTTAGCCACGCATAGATGGGGACTATTTCCTATTTTTGGGCTGAGAGACTGGTGTCGAGGGGTTACGAGTATTATCTTGACTATGTTCATGATGTTAGTGAGGAGAGTCCTTTGCTTGATTTTATCCTTATTATTTGTGAGTTTTCTGATGTTTTCTCTACCTACCTACCTGGCCTTCCTCCTGAGCATGATATTAAGTTTACTATTGATCTTAAGTAGGGCATCGAACCTATTTCTATTGCACCTTACTGTATGATTTCTGGTGAGCTTGAGAAGCTAAATTCTCAGCTTAAGGATCTTTTGGGTTAGGGTTTCATTAGGCTGAGTTTATCGCCTTTGGGTGCTCCTATCTTGTTCGTGAAGAAAAAAATGGCTCTATACGCATGTGTATTAACTACAGATAGCTTAATAAGGTGACATTGAAGAATAGGTATCCTATGCCCCGTATTGATGACTTATTTAACCAGCTTCAGGATGCAGCAGTGTTTTCTATGATTGACTTAAGATCTGGCTACCATCAATTAAGGATTCAGGCAGAGGACATCCCAAAGATAGCCTTCAGGACTCGCTATGGCCATTATGAGTTCCTGGTGATGTCTTTTGGGTTGACCAATGCCCCTATAGCATTTATGGACTTGATGAACCATCTGTTCGGGACATATTTGGTCTTCTTTGTGATCGTCTTCATTGATGATATTCTTGTATATTCGAGGGGCAGAGAGGAGCATGAGCAACATTTAAGGATTATGCTCCAGACTTTAAGAGATCATAGGCTTTTTTGCCAAATTCTCAAAGTGTGAGTTCTAGTTAGAGTCTGTGACATTCCTAGGACACGTGGTGTCTAAGGATGGGATTATATTGGATCTAGCAAAGATTGAGGCTATTCGTGATTGAGCCAGACCAACATCTCCTACTGAGGTTCGCAGTTTTATCGGTTTGGCAGGCTATGACAGGCGGTTCGTTGAGAGGTTTGCTACCATTGCGGTACCTATGACTAGATTGACCAGGAAGGAAGTTCCTTTTCAACAGTTCGATAAGTGCGGGTCGAGCTTTCAGAAGCTCAAGGACTTGCTTACTTCAGCACCTATTTTAACTCTTCTAGTTGAGTGCGAGGGGTTTACAGTGTATTGTGATGCTTTTGGTGTTAGTTTAGGTTATATTTTGATGCAGAAGGGCTGAGTTATTGCTTATGCATAGAGGCAGTTGAAGGTGCATGAGCGCAACTACCCCACTCATGATTTGGAGATGGCGGCGGTAGTTTGCATGCTTAAGATTTGGAGACATTACTTGTACGGTTTTCATTGTGAGATATCCAGCGATCATTGCAATGTTCAGTATATTATGACTCAGAGGGAGCTTCATTCGAGGTAGCGTAGGTGGATTGAGTTGCTGAAGGACTATTATATCTCTACTTTATACCATCAAAGCAAGGCAAACACAGTAGCGGACGCCTTGAGTCGGAAGGCAGTCAGCATGGGTAGCTTGGCCTTTATTTTAGTTTTAGAGTGGTTGTTGTCTTTGCACATTCAGTCCTTAGCTAACTTGATGGTTTTACTTGACATTTCATACCCGGAGGATTCTTACCAGTGTGGAGGCTAGATCTACATTGTTTGAGTAGATTTAGAGTCTTCAGTTTGAGGATAGTAGACTTTGTGGTATGTCACGCCCCAAATTCCAACGGGGCAGACTGGCACCCAAAGCCGTTTAGGCCCCGAGAGAACCAACCGTCATTCATACGCACGTCACTAAATGAACCACATTCCTTCATACAGATACAAAATGTCAAAGAGGGACGTTATGGAAAGATATTCATATAGATATGAAACTTGGCCGTTAGGGCCATCACGTCAAAAGCATACATTCCTTACATTCCTTCATTTGTCCCACAACATCTACAAAGCCTCTAACAGATACAGACCCAAGCCTAAAGTAGGGAAAAGTCCCCGCTTTATACAACATTCACATAGTACCAAAACAAATGTACACATGTGACTCGAAAAGCCCTGAATCAACCTGGAGCTCACCAATAGTCGGTAGATGACCTGTATCCTACTGTTGAGGTCTACTAGCTCCTGTGCCTACATTAAGTAAGGTAAGTCCCCCAAGGGACGTCAGTACGAAAGAATGTACTGAGTATGTAAGGCTATGAGCAACTGCATGAAATATAAGAACTTCAATGGAATCAAATACAAGTGAATAATCAATATGGATAAACCACCGTTCTGTATATGTGGAACCATGTACATTACATTCATTATTTTCTTTGCTTTTACATTCATCATCATCATTTGTATCATATCGTTCCTGGGCCCCAACTGATCAGTGGGTCATAACATAACATAACATAACATAATATTGGGATCATTCTAGCCAGGCTTATGCCCTTTTGATTACCACCCATAAATCAATAAATCAGGTTTGGTCCGACCAGGGTTTTCACGCCTCTGGATTGCCCCCTGTCAGGTTTGGCTTGATCTAGGATTTTTCCCCTAAAGCTTCCCCCTGATCCAATACTCTCGGGATCGTCTCTAGCTAGGCTTTCGCCCCTTCGAGCTGCCACCCGTTCTCAACAATCAAACAGTAAACAACTATGCATTACTTCATTCACTTACTTTTTTAAGATTGATACATTGGTGGTTATAACATTATTGGATCTTTGGAACAATAGTCAATGAATGAATAAGATACATGTGAATAACAATTTATAACAAACCTGAACTGAGATACTTTAGAACATTTTGGAATGGAAACCAGTTCGGTAACAATAAGAACAATGGGAGCTGCCAAAGAATACAGAAAAGAGAAATCTTACATACCTTATCTTTCCAATATGAATACACAATCCTATATGTGAATACAACACTCCAGCTCCTTCCTTACGTGTTACTCTACAACACAAGTACATAACGGCTCACGTTAACAACTAACTACATTACTAGTGCATAAGACGACAATGAGCTACGTGACTGCCATATAACGTCATTTCATTCTTCAACAATACAACTCACTGCATCACCATACCAACAATATCAAAACATTCCACACATTAACCAAGATATCATAAAGCGATAGCATTTCACACTAAGGTTATACTTTACACTTCCCCTTCAACACTATGTCACCTTTACTCCATCAAGTCACTTAAATACCTTTCACAATAACACATTAACAACAATACATAATTGATATACTCCAACATGCCTCCGAACGACCCCTTAGAGCCATTCAAAGGGTACCATAAGTTGATGATTGAATCCAAGAAGGGTATAGGGGCCTTGGGGGGTCAAAGAGAAGCAAAAAAAATTGAAACAAAGTTTTGGAGGGACCTGCAAAGACACCTACACCCACAGGTGGGTAAGGTTCAGCTTTAGGTGTCCATTGTCCTTGTCCAGGTCCACCTGCGTTGGCATCTGCGCCCTCAGGTGCCCCATCCGCGAAGGTGGATGCTCGGTTTGGCCAAAATGGGTCTCTTTTGGGTACTTTTTTGTAATAAATGGTCCATGGACATAGGTAAGCTTCCCTTTTCATATTTTAGGTTAAATTGGATGCCAATGAACAATCATGGTTTCACAACACACATGAACATCTCAAAACTATAATTTCCTTTCAATACGCCACCAATTCCATGCAAAATTTCACAACAACAATTTCAAATGTTATACACAAAGAGAAATCAAGTTAAGGACATAAATACATCATACATGTTGACATTTAATCCATCAAACTCACTTACTTCAATAATAGACAACCCTTTACCGATTAAGCAATAATAGACTGTTTTACACATCGTGGACTGCGCAACACTTTGTCAACATAAACAACATGATTTATACACCATATCATGCATATAATATCTTAAACCATAATAGTAAATACTTACCAAATCTTGCAAGAGGATGATCTTGTCCAAAGAGATTAGTTGCTTAGGGTTTGAGAGAAGAGAGAAATATCTTGTGGAAAATTCTAGAATGGGACATGTGTATTTTTGTTGAATAAAATCTGATTTGTTTGCCTTATATAGTCCCTTTAAATCTCATCCTTATCCCCACTTTGGTCATAAATGTTATCTTTACTTGGTCAACTTAAGAATGGGTCATTTCTCCATTTGGGTCATGTTTTTCTTATTAATTTTTGGGCCTCATTTGAGCCCATTAGCACAAGACTAATTAAGCCCACTAAAATTAATGTGTAATACACCAATCATCTCATGTTTAAATAATTCCATAAGTGTTAAGATAGTCCCATAGGTTCGAAAATGTATGGGGTGTTACATGGTATTCGTGATCAGGTACTGAGAGGTGAGTCTAGGAAGGCTGCCTTAGATTCTGAGGGAATTTTGAGATTCGATGGTCGGGTTTGCATTTTGAGGGTTAGATACTTGATTCATTTGATTCTTTGGGAGGCTCATAGCTCCAAATAGACTATTTACCCTAGGATAGCTAAGATGTATAGAGATTTGAGACAACATTACTGGTGGAGTGGCATGAACAAGGATATAGCCAACTTTGCAGCTTGATGTTTGTGCTGTTAGCAGATAAAGGTCGAGCATCAAAGGTCGGGTGGATTTCTTCAGAGGCTGCCCATTCCTGAGTGGAAATAAGAGCAAATTACTATAAACTTTATGAGTGGTTTGCCTCGTAATTCTCATGGTTATGAAAACATTTGGATCATCATAGATCGGTTGACCAAATTGTCTAATTTCATCCCTATCCAAAAAAAATTCAGTGCCGAGAGGTTAGCTCACATCTATGTTCGGGAGCTCGTCCATCTTTATGGGGTATCCGTGTCTATTATTTTCGATAGAGGCTCAGTGTTCACTTCTAGCTTTTAGAGGACTTTTTAGGAGGAGTTGAGCACTCAGGTTGACCTTAGCAGCGCTTTCCACCCTCAGATCGATGGGCAGTCAGAGCAGACTATTCAGGTTTTGGAGGATATATTCCACGCTTGTGTTATGAACTTTGGAGGTCAGTGGGAGTAACATTTAGCCTTACTGGAGTTTGCTTATAATAATAGCTACCATTTGAGTACTAAGATGGCACCATTTGAGGTGCTATATGGTAGGCGTTATCAATCTCCGATTGGTTGGTTTGAGACTTTTGAGGTTAGCCCCTGTGGTACCGACTTGCTTCGTGAGTCTTTGGACAGATTTCGGGTGATTCAGGATAGGCTACGGGCAACTCAGAGTAGGAAAAAGAGTTATACTACTTGGAACATCGAGAGTGAGATGCGGACCCAGTATCCTAACCTATTTGACCCTTCAGCTACATCTTAATCCGTTACTTTTGCAGACAAAAGTCCTTTTAGTAGTGGATATTGTAATGATCCTCCAGGTCATTTCCTTCATTTTTGTGCTTTTTCAATATTTAGAGATTTCCCATAGATGCACCAAGTCATTTATAACTTGCTGGGGCTGACAGTTCGGTCATTGGTAGTTTGTTTGATTTTTAGATCCAATTCTCTATTTTAAAGCTTTCATTGTAAAGAAATAGGTATCAAACCTAAAATTCAGTTAAACGGTCCCGGATACCAATTCTGTCAATTTCATTAGCTTCTGAATGTTGATTTTTGGCTAGGGAGACCCTTGGTTTAGGTCCCAAGACTTTCGAACTCATTTTGGGCAATTGGGTGGAATTTAGTTAAAATGACCCTTTGGGTGTAAAACCCACTTTTGATCGAAACAACCTCGGATGAAAATTTTGATGGAGACGTTGAGTTTGAAATGTCAAATTTGGTAGGGTAGTTTAGTTCATTTGCATTCACGAAATTCCAAATGAAACTTGAGGGTCCGATTGGAAACATGGCGAATTGCAAAGTTTGTTGGTGCAGTTTCAGCTGGTGCAGGCCAAAAATGGCCTTTGTGTTGTTGGTCATTGCGTTTGCAAGGCCCTGGTCCGTGATCGCGGAGACCAAAGTGATAGTTCATCGCATTCATGAATCGGCCTCCATATTCGCGATGAGTTAGCCAGAATAAAGCCCGTGTTCGTGACGAGGTCCCCGCGATCGCGATGAAGGGACCCTGGAAGCATTTAAAGTTGTGGAACCCAACTCCTCTTTATTTTTCTGAAGTACCAACTCCATTAGAAACCCTAGGAGCTTAGAAAAATGTGGAGATTGATCATTGGGTGTTGGGAGTGATTTGGAGGCGTCATTTGGGCCATTTTCTCATCATTATTTTTGTAAGTTTCCATTTATTTTCTTGGTTAATTCTCTGGTTAACTTTAAACCCCTAGTTTATTATCGGGGATGATTAGGGGGTCCATTCATGCTCGGATTTCACCTAAACCTTGGGGTAAATTATCCTTGAGCTATGAGGGATGCGTTGACGGTTCCAATTTCATGATTCCACAAGCGAGCCCCATTTGAGATTTTTTGTTTGATTCTTGACCCGAGGCATTTATATGCAACATGGGCCTCATTATTCTCGTTATAACATCTAGATCATTATTTTGATAGTGTGGAATAGTGTGGAGGCTTCTCGAAAGAGAAAAGCTCCAAAGTAGTGGACTTTCTCGTGCTTTCGGCAGCGTCCAGGTAGGCTAGGCTTACTTTCCTCTTAGATTGAGCTTAATTATGATATTAGTGTAGTATTATGCTAGATTTGGGTGGGTATTTACGTCTTGGTCAATAATTTTAGTAATTATTGATTATTTTACCGATTAGAGACCCCCTTTAGGTAGATTTTGGGTCGTTTCCCCTCTTTTGGACTAGGTTTATACCCTAGAACTAGTTTTGACTACCTCATACCATGGAATGGGATTGTGAAGCCATAGTTTAGGTTTTGGGTCGGTACTTGCCTTAGCGTAGATTTTTAGACTACTAGCGGGCCCCATCGGTCTTCTCTTTAGGTAGTATGCTTAGTTTAGCTTCTTGTAGACTTAAGGATCCTTTAAGTTGTGAACTTAGATTAAATTTTTGACCTTGGGATGACTTAGGCAATTTAATGGACTTCGGTTAGTTTTATTAATTTGGATATAGTAACCTTCGGCTTTCGAACCGTACATCTAGACTTGGTTGTATATATTGCTTCCCTTAGTGACTTGACCGTATCATCTAGTATTCATATTAACGGAGTATAAGAAAATCCATGATCTTGGAGAATTATGATACTTGGTCTATTTACGCTAGCTCCTATTCAAGTCTGGCGATTGGTAGCTCCCCCGTTATTGATTATATTGGGTTCATTTATGGCATGTTTACTACATGGCAGTTAACTAATTGTTCCGGTTCAAGTCTGGCATTAATGATCTTTATGCAACACTTTGTTATGATGATACTATTTCTCAGATCCAGTTCAAGTCTGGCATTTATGGTTCGAAGAGATTTCCAGGTATATTGTTGCATTCGGCACACTTTGTGGTTTCTATTATCTGTATTTTCTCCTTGCTTGCATCTGTCGGGCTCATTGAGGCTCGATCGGGTTATTTCTCTCTTGTTTGTGCCTTCTGGACTTATAGAGGCCTAGTTAGGTGATAGTTAGACTGTATTTACTTTAAATTACTTATTCTACATATTTACCGCTTTATCCTGACTTGGAAGTATTATTTCAGATTTAGCCTCATCCCTGACTTGAGTTTATATTCTCGCATTTTGTTATGCTTTTATTTTAATTTAGCTCAGTCGGTCGATGATGTCTACTGAGTCCCAATTGTTTTTGGTACTCATACTACATTTCTGCATCTTTTTCTGATGCATATTTGAGTATGAGTTACAGCCGCTGACGCTTCATTCAGGCTAGCTTTTGGGGATTCGGAGATAGGGTAAGCTTTCAGAGCCAAAGTTGATCGTCTCTCCTTCTGCTATTTTTGGACAATCTTTACTTTTCGAGACTACCTGTCTATTTGATACCATTTGGTACTCTATTCCTTTTGGATTTAGTGGCTCTTGTACTGACCATGCCAGGTCGTGGGATACTCTTCTTGCACATTTTCTTTTTTTCCTTGTCTTCTAGTACTTCTATTGTTACTTGATGCTATTTAGTTTTCTACTTGCATGTTAAACTCTGTATTCTTTCATCTTTCGCCATTTAGCCTGTTACTTGCCGTTTCGGGCTATGCTTTGGCGTACCTACTGGTGGTTTAAAGTAGGTGCCATAATGACTTGAAAAATTGTGTTGTGACAGGGAGTTTGATATTCATAAAGAAATTGAGACAATATTTTCTAGTAACATATTTTTTATTTATATCATCTTTTTTCTGAGATCATATGGCCTCTATATGATATATAAGGGAATGGAAATCCTAATCTCCTCCCGGCAGTCCCTACTGCTACCTCGTTAAAGCCTTGCTAGAAAACCCCTCTAGGGGACAAAACTGGGCGAAGGAAAAAAGAGTGTAGTGTGTCCTTCTGACACTAACTTAGTGGTTGAGGTTATGGAACTAAGATTTAGACTGGAGTATTGTATTAGTCAGAATTTTCTACCTTTGACATTAGATACAGATTCTCTCATATTGAAGAAAATATTGAATGGGATATGGGAAGTTCCTTGGAGCATTTCTATGGATATAAAGAGAATTAAAGTTCTAATGGCTGATGTAAATAATATGATGGAGCACATATTCAGAGAAGGCATCAAGCTAGCTGATTTTTTTGCTAACCATGGGTTCTATTTTGCAGGTACACAAATAATAATATACAGATCAATGCAGAACATACCAATGGAAGCAAAAACTAGTGTCAGCATGGATAAAAATTAGGTGCCAAATCTCAAAATTAGAAAGTTCCAAATTAGAGATTTCATCATCAATGGGTAACAACAAAAATCAAGTGCAACCATGCTGATAAGGGAAACAACACCCATGCAAGCAGCAAAACATAGAAAAACTAATGATTCATCAGCTGCTACAAGTACAGTTACAACAATAGAGGTAGTCACAGGACCTAAAAGTGATTGGTTGGATGATTCACTTGTTGTTCTTGAATCTTTAGTAGTGGTGTCAGCTTTTTTAAACTCAATCTACTGAGAAATAATAAAGATGGGAAATTCAATAATCAATCACACTAAACGCATAACAATATAAAATTTGGTCCATAAATAGGTAAATCTGATATACCATAGAAGATTCTTGATTTTTCAGTACAGCTTCGCCAAAGCTCCATAAGCAGAAAAAAGGAGCTATAGAGGATTGTTCAAAAATTTCAACGGTTCTATAAAAGAAATGGAGAAACATCACTAACTATGATGGTACTCACCAGATCTGCTCATGTAGAGTTTAAGAAGTCTTCATTGAGTCGGTTTTCATGGCATTCGTGAGAGTCTTTGAATGTCTTAGGTGAAAACAACTCAAGCACTATGAAATGCAGATTTGGGATTGATATTATGGTATAGCTAGTGGAGTTTCAATCTTCTCCAATTTTGTCTCATAAGATTAGATCAACATTGATAGTCGATGGAAGCTACAGTGAGGATAATGAAGACGAAGAGATGACTTTCACTTTTGAGTTCTTCCAGACTCTTTGTTGTTAGTGGGATTTTTTTTTTATTTTTTTTTTTATTTTGTTTGCTTTTTGTTTTAGTTTCATTTGGGCCTAGACGATCGGACCAGGCTTTGTACTCTTTGTTTTTTTTTTAATAAAATGGCTCATATAGCCTACTTTAATTAAAAAAAGCCATTTAGATTACCATCCAATTGTAATGTCCTTTCACCCCCGATGTGCCTGGGAGTTCTTCATTTCTCTATCCTTAGTTGTTGGAGTTATCTCCGTCCAGAGAGTGGATTTTCCTCATAACGTTAAGTTTTCCCTAATAACCTGCAGGAGCTTGGAAGGGAAAATAAAATAAAAAGTGAGCTAAAAATAAAAAAAGAAGTGTACTTGTCACCTTGTCAAGGGCGTTCAACTTATCGTATTTTAGGCCGTACCCAGGTTTACAGGCTGGATATTCCCCTCAATGTATTTTTGAAGTTGTTCTTAGCTCAACAACTCAAGAACTCCCGCAGGTGGTCGTCCTTCAACAAATCAATGACTACTTCTCTAAGGTGTCGATAGTCCCTAGTGTTAAGGCCAGGTGTTCCATAGTACTCGCACAATGAGTTCTTATCCCTTTAATTTGGGTTCACGTGGAAAGGCTTGGAATTTTTCCCCCTTAATGTGTAGTATAGCTGAGACCAATGTGTCGGGCAAATGGTAAAGGAGTACTCTAAGAGCGGAGTGACCTCATTGATAGCGTACATCACTGGCGCCTTTGTCTTCTTTAGCTTGCAACCCCCTTCGTAGGGAGTTCTTATCCAATCTTTGCTCAAGTTGAGGTTGATTTGAGACATAAGAACTGCCACCTCAGCTTGCACCAGCGTAAGGTATGTACCTTTCTTTTGTTGAGTCTTTTGGGTCAACCCTCCGAGAAGGGTCGCGACAGATCCTTTTGTCATCATACCAAGGGTTCTTTACTAACTTTTGACTTATTCTAGGTCTAAGGCGCCTTGCCACTAACCCTTTGATAGTCAACCTCAATTTGGATCTTTGACTCATAGTAATTTCAGGATTTAGATCCATGTAAAATCCTCAGCCTTCCAGTCATCCGGTACCATCGTCAACTGCATCCTTACATTCTAGAATCTTATAATGAACTCCCGAAGCAACCCCATGTCTCCTTGTTTGATCTTGAAAATAGCCCCTCTCGGGGCTTCACCTTCTTGGCTCCAATATGGACTTTTATAAGCCTATCTACTGACATGTTAAATGAATAGATAGAGTTTTCTAGTAAAATAAAATACCAAACCAAATATCCTTCAGATAAGGTCTACCCGAACTTCTTCACCATCATGGATTCGGACTTTCTTTGTCAAGTTGTTTCCATTCACGACTGGTTGTGAAGAAAAGCAAATGCTCCTGAGGATCTGAATTCCCATCGTATTTGGGAATATTGGGTGTCTTAAACCTCTCGGGAAAGGTTTTGTCACTGTGCTAGCCATGTAGGGTACTTTAGCATGGCTTTTGGAGTTTGGCCCTTTCACAACATGTGGTGCTCCTAGGATGCGATTCATGCGAGTTTATAGCTCCAAATACTAAGTTCTCATCTCCTTCTTCAATAGCTCTATCATTGAACTTGTCATGAACGCAGGGGTCCGAAGCTTGAATTTGGCCTCTTACACTATGCATACCTCAAATCTATCATCAAATTCCAAATCATCAAGGGTGTCCTATGCATTTCCCCTAGAGGCATTCTGAGTTACCTGGACCAAAGTGTTCTGGAGCTCATCCACCTTCCTAACCTGACCCTCCATCCTCCCACTAACGTCCCATGCATTTCCCCTAGAGGCATTCAGAGTTACTTGGACCAAAGTGTTCTGGAGCTCATCCACCTTCCTAACCTGAGCCTCCATCCTCCCACTAACTCATTCTGGGAATGCATAAAACCTTTGAGGACCTTTTGAAGACATTTCATCACTGTCCTTCCTTCCACTACTTCCTCCTCATTGCTGAGGGGTCTGTGAGCCCTCTTTTGTATATTCATATCCATCATATCCACATTGAGAGGTAGGTACTCCTCATTTCGTCTAGTCTCTGCCCTTTAGAATCTGTCACATCGAGAAGCAAAGCTCTCGTCGCATCTTCATCTGCAGCATTATCGGTAGCGAGATCCATAATTGGCTCTTTGCCGTTAGCCATATCCTATTGCCTGCAAAACAAAACATCACCAAGCTAGCAAACAAAAAGAAAGTTTAACCCATATAACTGCCCTGGCATCACGGTGGATGCAAAACTATTTATCCTAAAATTCATACAATTGAATTTGTAGGGGGTCAAGAACACGCGTCACTATTTAACCTTATTTTAGGTCTTATTTACTAGCGGTTTAATTGTTAGTAGATAATGAAAATAGAAGGAAAATAATGCAAAAAAAGTAAACAAAGTAAAAAAGAACAAATCTAAGCATGTTTGAGTCGAGTATAAGTTAGCCCGAGATCATCCACTCAACAACTTGAACGTCTACTGAATAACAACTCAAGGTGCAAGTAAGAAAGTGCTTGGAACCCAAGAAATTAGTATGCTATTATTGTATTGCTTGAGAGACAGAGTCAAGATCCTCCTCTACAAATAGGGGGGGGGGGGGGCGACTATTTATATTTTATGCTTAGGCCTTTGCCAATAAAAAAAATGCCACCAGAGCCCTAGAGTACTAAAACCTATGCCTTTTCCCCACGCGTCCAATTCATTGGAGGGCGCCATCTTATATTCCTGTACAGTTCAGATCCTTATGAGCTGGCTTGCACACCTGAGCCGCCTGACACCCTTGTCTCCTATTTGCTTAATTCTTTGCCGCGTCATCATGGGTGACATCCCACTAGATCTTATCCTGAATGAGATGGTGTCTCAGCTACCGTTATCTTTGAGGAGGCCTCTCAAGATTCAGGCCACTTAGCTCGTTACACTGAAACTTTATGCCGGTCTTTCTGTCGGTGCCACATGTCTCTAGTCCGACTTCACCCATACAATTTATTGGTTTGGACAAATAAACTACAGGTTGGGTAGCGACAATCATGTAGCAATCAAACTGAACTTTTTTTAAAAATCAAATTAGGATCTTCTTGACTCCCCTATTCAACTTTAACTCTTTATGCTACATCCCTAAAACTGAAAGCTCAATATCGAAATAATAATCCAAGAATTCATTCGTGGAGCCCATGATAATTTAGCAATAAAACATATTGTGCTAGTAAATAAATTATTGCTAAATCACATTTCCAATATCCATTTGGTTATTCCCGAAAAATTCTGAATAAAAATACATTGACATACAACTTAATACTCGCATATTTTATTGGTCATCATCAAAAACATACTCAACAAACATATTCAACACAAACACACAGAAAATATATGTAAAACCTCTAACAGCTCGGAACTAAAGAAGCAAATTCAAGAAGCTCAGGATCACGTTCAAATACATACATATCTTGTTCACTGAGCGTCACAAACGCATCCAGTCCACCACTCTGGTTACCCATCAAGATAGCCAACTTGTTATTCAGTCCATTTGCTATACTCACCTTTGTAGGCTTCCCCCATCCAAAATCGATTTCATGAAGCGCAAATTTCACCAAACTAGTGATTTGATACGCATTAGGACCATTGTCATGATATTCCTGTTTCGATTTTGCTAGTTCGAGTAATAAGGCCACAAACATGTTGTCGTTGACGTTATCTCTGTTGTAAACTAGCTCTTTTGATTTCCTCATTTCACTGACCAATTTTGATATTGTCATACTTTCTTGGTTAGTTATTGATGTTGGACAGATGGTAAGAAAATTTCCAATAGCATTTGGAGGCAAACCTACTTGTGCTCGCAAATCAACTGCTTGAACCATTGATGGTGGTTGGAAAATCCCCGTGTTTGCCTTTGCTGCTGCAACAGCACATTTAAAGATAAGAGCGCTCACAACTTCAGTACGTGTCGGATTTTGCACTTCTGATTCAGCAGCAACCGTGTTCTTAAGGTTAAGTAATTTCTCGTCAGAGAAAATGTACCTTCTTTGGACACAATCATGTTTGTTTGACATGAATAATGGGGAGAGAAAAGGTCCACTTGAAGGTGCAGGAAAAACAGATTGTTCAACATAATGAAGAGATGGTTTTGAAAAATTTGGATCGCGAGTAATCTCAGACCAATCACGAAAAAGATTGTAACCACTGCATCCATCTCCAATCTTATGCGATATACACATACTGATCGCTATTCCTCCACAATTAAAATAGCTGAGTTGAACTACAACTAGTCCACGGTCTGCACAATTCGACCAAGGCAAACCTTGAGGAAATAGCAAATCTTCTATAGCTGCATTATGCCGGTCAAGAGTTTCTGATATGAGACAATCGATTTGAACTTGAACGAATTCGGCCCCAGCGTCATTGCAATCAACTGTAGTATTATCTTTAAGCCTTCCAGCATATGGATAATAAGTGGACAATATTCTGGATAAAGATTCCTCTAGAAGTTGAGATATTTGAGTATTTTTCTTTGAGATAGCATCTAGTTGGTGTTTGGTGTAGAAAAGAGAAAATGGAATGTAAGAATTGCTGAAAGCTTGATCAATCAGAGAAAGCTTGTGCCATCTTTTAGTAGGAGAAGCAGGAGAAGATGGCTTGATTAGCTTCTCAGAGATAATGGAGACAAGTGGATGTGCAACTGATCCCATTTTGTTATCTCTATTTTGTTGACTATTTAATGGCAATGATATTATTATTATTTTTGGCTATGTTACTGCCTTTGCAGTTTAGCACTTTTATAGCTGGAATAAGAGTCAAAGGTTTCAGTTAGCCAATTCAAGGCTGGTAACTACAATTTTCTCTGTTGTTAAGCTATAGCTAAAAAGGGCTTCTTTAAATATCATGATTTTCATATGATAAAATAAATGCGAGTTCATTAATCCCTCGATTTATCAAACAAATGAGAATTTCAAACATAAGAACTCGAGCAGGTGGCGGGCCGAGGTTTTCTGTGGACTACCGTGCCCCTGGTGTGCTAATAACAAAAGGAAGTCAAATTTGACCGTGCCCCTGGTGTACAAAATTGAATTGTTTTTTAATGGTTACTATTAAATTACATTTCTCATGATTCTCCTGGATAGGGGCTACTGGATTATTTGGTCGTTGGAGCTTTGTTTGTTCAAGATATAACAATTTTTAGCTTAATTTAGTTTTAATCATTAATTGAGCTACTGGTTCTATATAATTTCTATTGGTATTGAGCTTAGTTCAAACTGTTAATCCTAATGGGTTTATATCATGTATTAGATGTTTCCTTTATATATTATGTGGTTCATATAAAGTAATGCGCATTAAAATTAGATATAGTTAAAATAAAAGAGAGAGAGAGAGAGACAGGGAGAAGATAGAGAGAGAACAGATAGCGAAGCCTATTAAATACTAATACTAGGGATCCTTACTCCCTATCTATTACTAAATGCTAAGAATTGTTTTAAAAAAAATTATGCTATAGACGGTAAAATGTTCTACTACTATAGATGGTAATTATGGGTCTAATATAAAATTTATATGTAAAAAGGTCTTTGAATGTCATAACACAAAATATCTCTGTCTTTTTTCCCCCATTTTAAGTATTACACTTCAATAATTTCACATTTATTTGTCTTTAATCATAAAACTAATATGCTAAACAAATTATCCGACATTACTCTTCAATCAAGAGATGTATGGTTGTCATAGGGGTGTTCACGGTTTGGTTAAAAACTAAACCAAACTGCAAATTAAACTAAACCAATTAAAAAAAACTGACATTTGGTTTGGTTTGATTTTAAATTTTAAAAACTGACAAGATTTGGTTTGGTTTCAGTTTTATTAAAAAATTGAAAAATAACAATACCGAATCAATAAATTATATACATAAATTTTATAAATATTTGAACATATGATATTAGTTTTTCATAAATAATTATAAATATTTTATACCTTTTAATCATTAATTTGATTTTTGTCTACTTATTTCACATGCACTGCAATACTTTTAAATTTCATTTTTCAAAAAATATTGTAATGACCCATCCCGTCTTTATAGCATTGGTTAAGGTGTAAGTGTCCGGGTAGAGTTTTTCCTAGGATGAGAGTTATTAAAATCTCAGGCTAGGTGGTTTCTGACGGAAATTGAGTATTGTATGGTTTAGAGATCGTCAGTGTCTTGGGTTGTAGCATTTGATGATTTTGAGGTGATTTTATGATAGATGAGAGATATACTGGACCATAAAAACTTTCGGAATGAGAAACGCATTAGTAGAACTTCGGTTATGGCATTTGTTGCGATGGGTTATATCTGTATTGTCGAAAAATCAAGAGAGTGTTGTGAAAGGGGAAATTTCTGGATAATTCCTCGAGTCACTGTTTAAGGACCGATACAGACCGCCATATCGGGCCTCTGGCCACTACAACGGGACTACTGTAGCGGACAGGCAACCGCTACAACAGTCATCGAGTAGTTAAGTCGCCTGATTTTGAGTTTGGACTATAATTTCTTCCAAACATTCAATTTTTTTACCTAAGGCTTGAGAGAGTCGATTTCCTACTAGTTTGAGTGATTTCTACTATTGAGGTAAGATTATTACACCATCTAACATAGCTTAATCCGTTTAATCTGTAGAATTACTAGAACAAAGAGTTATGGTGAAATTCTTGTGTTTAAGCCCTAAATTAATGAAGTGGTGGGAAATTACCTATGGATAGCCCTAAAACTACTCGATTATGATTCTAGGTTATTAGATTATACTTTCTAGTATAGAGCACTACAAGAAATCTAGTCTTTTGTGGCGACAAAAGTCGCCACTAAAACCCCATATGTCGCCACTAAATATTTACAGCAGCAACAACTGGGTCGTTGGTCGTGCGTCCATAACAAAAAGTTATTGTGACTACTACTTATGGTCGCCATAATAAAGATGTATTTGTGACGACATTTGCTGCCACAAAAGGTAGACAAATGCGCTGCCAAAACTATTTCTACAAAACACATCTAGGTTAGTCGCCACTGATATACTTGTTTTAGCAGCGGCGTTGTCGTCGCAAAATCCTTATTATCAGTGACCATTTGTTTCTCGCCACTAAAAAGTCTATATTAGTAGCGAGCTTTGCCGCTACAATACCTCTAACTATTGTGGCGACACTTCCTTGTTGCTAAACACATACTAATAGTAGCAAAACCCGTCGCCACAAAATCTACTCAACCATTAGTGGCAAGTCTCCTTTTGCAACTAGATCAATCTTAGTGCCGACTAAAAATATCATTTGTATCAACCACTAAATCAAATTTATTCAATACTTACATAGAAAATCACAAAAATAATGAAAAATTTTAAACACAATCAATTCTCTAAAATTAATATACATATATATATATATAGCTATTAAAAGCATCCAATAGTACTTAAATTACAAAATCATTCTCCGAACAAATATTATAAGTACTTCCCTTACTAAGAAGTTAACGACATATACATTAACTAACGACATAGTACTTCAGTGATATCATACTCATATACATATGATCGAAAATAAAAAAGATGCATTTTACGCCTTCATGCTCCTCCTTGGTCAACTCCATTGTTTAAGAACCTTGTCGTCCCTGCTATTAAAAAACATTGGATCACTTTGATGATTCTAGAAAAAAAAAGAAGAGGAAGTGCATATTCATATTGCAAATAGCCTTGAAGCTAAAATGTTGCATAAATCATCTCAAAAAGATACAGAGATCAAGAAATAGGAAAGGGGTGAAGTTTAACTATTAGTGGGGGGAAACAATCAATGAACCTTAGGCACTGTGTATAATACAACCATTGAGAAAGAGGGAACAAGAGAACAAGGGATCTTCTCATTTATCAATTAACAATTGAAGAAAGTGTCACTCACAGACCAACCCCAACTTGTTTGGGACTGATCCGTCGTTATTGTTGTTGTAGTAGTCACTCACAGCAATGCGATGTAGGACACTAAATCTAAACCTTATGTATTAGGAAACAAGAACAACAACCGTGCCCAACTATGAAAGAAGAAACCTTGGAAAACATAAAGTTACAATTTGCTTAGACTTAATATATTACTTGCTGTGTTTCTCGAATTCTCCAAAATATCCTCTACTCTTTGAGGATCTAATCTGTACCCATCCACATTTTTGAAGAGTCCAGCAACATAAGATTATCTGCCACCATAATTGTTTAGGTATAGAACACATGGAGAGGCCTAACACAACATATAAGTGGAACTTTTATATAGAGAAACACATGTTGTATAAGTTACCCTTTTGTTAATGAATGATTCTACATTTTGTTTTCTAAATATATTTCCAAATTTATTGTGAAGTTCTTTCTTCATAACCCTAAATATGACATGATCCTAGATAGGAAGATGTGGAGTTCGAGGACTAGGGTTGCAGGTTAGTAGATAGTCGAGCGTTGTCTAGTTACCTTTCCAGTATTGTTACTATTATTCTCTTAATATTTATTCTCCTCCAGAAGTTAGTAGTTTGGCTAAAAAAGAGATATTGGCCTTCTTGAGTTGCTGCTTGCCTTCCAAAAGACAGTTATATACATACATGCATGATAAATCTAATAACAAAAAGACATTAGAGTCACCAATTACTGGTATTCTCATTCATTATATATGCCAAAATAGAAAAAAACAACAACTATATTTACTTCTAACCCCACTTCTTACTACTCATCGAAACTATACAAATAAAAATACCACCTAAAATACAACTGGCTCAAGTAAACCAAATAAATACGCCAACTAGATCAAAAACTTTTTATTCTTTGGGTTTCAATATGAATGTGTGTCTGTCCCAGAGGAATCTCATCTCTTCTAATAGAAGAGGAAAGTATAAAGTAAGTAGCTTGTCTTACACATATGATAAGATTTTTCCCAATTTAGATTGCTAGATAATGTAATGTACACATTCTGCTAGTATCTTGTCTTAATTCACCTTTTTAATGAAAATAAAGCTCAATATAGCAAGTTTTGCTACCCAAAACACCCCAACAATACATAGCTACTAGCCAGTTTTGCCAAACTCACTACTTGGCCTAAAGAGAACTCTGCAGCAGTATTGTTTAGCTATCTATGCTAGATGAAAATATAGAAGTTATAGGTTCGTTAAATGGTATCCCAACGTTAATAGAATTGTTAAGAAATGGGAAAATTATAGGTAAGAAGGTTGCAATAACTGCATTATTCAATCTATGTATTAGTGATCAGAACATGTGCTTGGCAACTGAAGCTGGGATCATACCACTGTTGTTTCAGTTACTTGAGAAAAAAAAACTTAGAGATGGTTGACGAGGCCCTGTCTATAATGTTACTTCTTGCAACACATTCAGACAGAAGGATAAAAATAGGAAAAGTTCCTTTCATTGAAACACTCATTTATCTGATTTGAGATGACAGTCCAATGAACAAGGAATGTTCAGTGGCAGTTTATGCACCAAAAAGATAATTTCAGCTTTGCAACTTATAATTGTTCTTCTGATAAAATATAGAAACTAGATTCCAATCAAGAAAGTACCTGGTGCAATCCAGTCATGAGAGCAACCATTTTTTCTTGGAACATTTTTTCTACTTCTCCTTTCATGTGTTCACGCTCCTCTTCTAATTTTCTTTGCAAATCTTGTTCCATATCCCTTTTTAAATCGGCAGCAATTTGTTCACGTTCTTTTTGCAACTTTCTTTCCATGTCAAGCTGCATCTCTTAACGCATACTTTTTTGCATCTCCTGACGTATACTTTCCATTTCTGAAGACACATTGACCTCTATGTCTGCCTGCTGTATTTGAGTCTTTTTAGGAGGCTTCTTTCCATATCCTTTTCCCCGAACATATCCTGATCTCTCACCAAGAACCAAAGATAAAATCTCATCTCTAGTCATAGGATGCTCTATCTCTTCAGATTGTTGTTCAAGAACAAGTTGCTAGAGTTGTCCCTATAATAATACATAACCATTGACATCAAGACATAACATATTGAAAGTAACTTGTAGTACGTCAGAAGGTAATAAGGCAATAATTTTAGAAAATTACATGAATCTGTTGGGATTGTGGATCCAACCATACACGTTCTCCACTAACATTCTTACGTGTGTGTTGGAGCACCCATATTTTATCTGGTGTCTCCTTTTCTCCCGTTAGAGGATTTCTCTACAATATCAAAAGGTAAAATATATATAAGCAAAGAACTATATAAATAACAAAGAAGTATATGTACTAATAAGGGAATAGATATAATGTATTTTCACCATAGATTCCTCTACTTCTGCAAATGATCTTGTACCACAAGAATGCTTAGTTATTTGTTTTTCTCTATTTCTTTTGTTTCTCTCACTAACAACCTGCAGTTAAGCCAAGAGATGAGAAAATCTCTAATCAATGAGTTAATGAGTATTCTAATCTGAAAAATTCTAGTTATTTATTAAGTTACCTTGAATTTATCACTGCCAAAATGTTCCACTAGATACTCCCAGTCCTCCACCTGAACATCATCAGGTAGGTGAGACAATCTATCTTCATCAGTACTATAGCTAGAGTATATAACACGTAGTCGAGATTTCCATGCTCTAAAAAGTCTTCGCATAGTGGTTATCACAAAACCTTGCAACTTATGCTCAGGCAGCCCAACACGAACTTCAAATTTATCCTGCACACATTGTAAAATTATGTTTGATATTCTATCCGTATAGATAAATCATATTACTTGAAGACAATACGATAGTAAGAGTGATTACCCAGACCCTATACCACATTGCTTCTCCATGTTTTAAAATAATCTTCTACCAATCTCCATCTCGAAAGGAGACAGTGCTCCTCATGATTAGACCAGAGTAATTAACAATATCTCTAGCTCTAGAACCCACAGCTCTATCAATGTCATCTGGAATCATTATTTTGATTTTTCCTCCATATTTAGTTTGAATATCTACAGTTCTAGATTTGTATTTCCCTCTTCCTCTCTTTCTATTATTGTGAGAAACTGCAAAGAAAAAACTTATATATTATTATTTAACAGAACACCAACTGATATGGATGCAACTGAACGATGAAGGAATCAGCTATGACAAAAAACCAGCGACTAGTCTAATAAAACAAAGGAACAACAACTTCAGCTTGGTAATTTTAATCTAAAATGGTGATTCTAATAAAACAAAGGACCAGCAGATTCTGATTCTAAACAAAGGAACTAACCTACACCAGATTCAGTCTCTAGGCTAAGGCGTACACTTCCATCTAGATTTCTTGATGATTGTGTCTCTACGGATATCCTTTGGACATGGCCACTTGATATTTGTTCTGTCTATAGAGGTCGTTGGCTTGGATTAGATGATTGTCCATTCTATAAAGAAGTCTTGATAACTCCTATTGGTTGTTTTTGTGGTTGAGACGCCGCTCCAGAACTTGCACGTTCTGGAAAATTGCCACATTCACGTCCACGTCCCACACTGCCTCTTCCAACTTTACCTCGTCCACTTTCTTTCATTTCCTGCAACATGAGGTTAAAAAAGAGAAGTGTATCAGAATCAGAAATTAAAGATGACAAAATATATATCTAATGTCAAGGAAAATATCAATTTATAAAGCGCAATATCAAATCGAACAACTAAAAAATATGGAACAACTTGCTGACAACTGTTTGAAATCACTGATTCTACTTAAAACACCGATTTCATTTATAAAATTAATTTTATGTCAGCCTAATAGGAACGCCAAAATACAAGTTAAGATAGCATAATGAGAACACAAAATACAAGATGTTGGCCTAGTAAGAACACAAAACAAAAGATGTCAGCCTAATAAGAACACAAAATACAGAGAACTTTTCTTCAGTCTTTGCTTCTCAATCTTTAAGAGGATGTATCACTGTCCTCTTCATCATTATCATCAAGTAACTCTTCTTCACTTTCTTCATTATCTGATACATCTGTATCATTGTCATTAACAAAATCATCTTCCTCGGTTTCTTGATCATTGGTACGCAAAACAGTTTGCGGTTCAACATCATCCCTATGTAAAGACACCTCAATATCAGTTTCTTGATTATTGGTACACAGGATATCTTCCAGTTCCTCTTGTTGATAAACTTCTTCATTTATTAATGTTTCTCCTTTAACTTCAGGAACATTAAAAAGATCACGAGGATTTGTCTTTACAACAATAAGCCAATCTTTATCGACCATGTCATTCAAATAGAAGACTTGTTCAGACTGAGATGCCAACACAAATGACTCAATTGTATTCAAGGCACAATGAGTATTCACACTTGTAAAACCATATTTGTTGATCTTGTATCCTCTTCCCAAGTGAGCCACATTCCACCAATGACACTTGAATATATGAACTTTTCGGTTTCCCCCATAACGCAACTCATAAATATCCTCTAATACACCATAATACTCCTTATTAGGGTCTGAATCATCTCCTCTCACAAGAACTCCATTGTTCTGCGTTTTTCTCAAAAGCTCTTTTGTTTGAAATCTAAATCCATTCACCATACATATTGAATATCGATGTACCAATGGTTCAGGACCGACATCTAAGCTTATGAGCTCATCAATTGCACGTCCTTGTGAAGATAGTAAAAATATCTACAAAAACAAACATCACTTTTATGAATAGTATAAGAACATGGGATAAATGTTAATACTGATTGTGTCATTTAATTAGACACGTACACGTGTACGAAACCAATCAGTAAAACCATTGTTATGCACCCCATGAGCACTCGTTGAACCTTCTACTTCAATCTGTCTCTTGTATTCCCTACATTTTGTGGTAGTTAAGATTATTTAAATTATATTAATGTTAAATTATATTTTAATTAATAAGAGACTTACTCCCTGTATTGTGAAATTTCTTCACAATTTTGAAGCACATAATTACATGCTTGATTGAACTCATCATGAGGTAGCCTATTTCCTCCATGTGAAGCTCCTTTTGTTTGCCCACTATGTTTAAAGATAGACATCTCACCATTTGACACAGATTCATCATCATTTCTAGTTGATTTATTGAACTTGGTTGAGATATTCTTTAAATATCGTGAACAGAATGTAAGCCTTTCCTCTGCCAAATAACCTTCAGCAATTGAACCTTCAGGATAACCTTTGTTACGATTATATGCTTTAAGTTCTCGCAAATACCTATATAAATATTTTTTATTTATATAATTATAGAATAGGACATTCTAAATACTTTAACATTTAAATTACATAATGATATGCTACCTCTCGAAAGGATACATATCACGATATTGAACTGGTCCGCCAAGTTTTGCCTCTCTTGCCAAGTGAATTGGCAAATGAATCATGACATCAACGAACGCTGGAAGAAAAACCATTTGAAGTTTGCACAATATGATTGGAATTCCAGCCTCTAGATTATCAAGCTCTTCAATTGTCAGACACTTAAAGTATAGATTCTTGAAAAATTTGCCTAGGGCTATAATTGGTTCACAAAATTTTATAGGCAACAAACCCCGTATAACTACTGGTAAAATATCTTGCAATAATACATGATGATCATGACACTTCAATCCATGTATCTTTTTCTCATGCACGTCAACACACCTTGAAATATTTGATGAAAAGGCATCTGGAACCTTCAAATTAGTTAAGAAATCACAAAACTTTAACTTCTCTTCAGGGGACAAAGCATAGCATGCCGCTGGTAACAAAATATTATCTCCATCCTCAATTGGATGCAAGCTTTGCCTAATTCCAAGGTCCACCAAATCATATCTGCTTTTCAATGTGTCCTTTGTTTTTCCAACCATATTCATCATCGTTGCTAATATAGCAGCGGACACATTTCTTTCTATGTGCATCACATCAAGGTTATGTCGTAAGTCATGACCATTCCAATAATGCAATTCAAAAAAGATACTTTTCTTCCTCCAATTATAAAAATCGTTAGAAACATTACGCTTTCTCTTTTGGCCTTTACCAAAAGTGACATTGCCCAAACCTTGTAATTGAACAAGTGCTTCATCGCCTGTTAAAGGACTAGGTGCAACCCTCATTTCCACTTTTCCATCAAATAACACCCGATTTTTATGCCATGGATGGTTCATAGGAAGAAAGCGACGATGGCCCATATAACACAACTTATTACGTAAGGAAATCGATTGTGTATCTTTATGGCAACAAGGGCATGCAAGCTTGTCTTTGGTTGACCATCCTGAAAGGTTACCATATGCAGGAACGTCATTAATCATCCACATAAGAGCAACGCGCATAAAAAAATTAGTTTTTGTGTGTGCATCATAAGTCTCCACCCCATTCCATAATTCATTCAACTTTTCAATCACTGGCTGTAAGTATACATCAATATCATTACCTGGACACTTAGGGACCGGAATAAGAAGTGCCATCATGAAATAAGAACTTTTCATGCAATCCCATGGTGGCAAATTATATGTAGCTAGAATGACATGCCAAATACTGTAACTGGTACTCATATTCTCATTAGGTTGAAACCCATCACTTGCTAAACCTAATCGAACATTTCTTAACTCAGTTGAAAAGGTAGGATAGCGCTCATCAAAAGATTTCCATTCTATTGAGTCAGATGGATGTCGCAAGACACCATCATCAATATTTCCCTCCTTGTGCCACCTCATCTTCTTTGCCGTCTCTTTTGCCATGTACAATCTTTGAAGCCTTGGTTTGATTGGAAAATGCCGCAATACTTTATGAGCTACTTTCTTACCTTTATATTCTTCTGACTTCCATCTAGATTCACCACACTTGGGACATGACTGGGTATTCTCATAATCGCGCCAATATAAAATACAATCATTCTTACATGCATCTATTTGGGTGTACCCCAAGCCTAGATCAGAAAGAACTTTCTTCGCTTCATAGAAAGACTTGGGTACAAATGACCCCTCAGGGAGAACTTCTTTAAAGAATCTCAATAACTCATCCATCAATTTGTTACTCCAATGATTAAGGCACTTCAAGTGAAGTAATTTAACAACAAAAGACAATTTTGAGACTTTTGTTCAACCAGGATAAAGCTCCGTATGAGCATCTTCTAACAGTTTGTAGAACTTTGTTGCATGCACATTTGGCTCTTCATTTCCCTCCGAAAAGTTAGTAGTATCCTCCACATTTGTATATCCACAAGCATCGTGAATCATTTCAATAATATTGTCCTCTTCAATTCTATCATCTTTTACTTCAGCACTTCCTGCGAC
Organism: Capsicum rhomboideum; assembly: GCA_031232105.1. NCBI lineage: Eukaryota > Viridiplantae > Streptophyta > Magnoliopsida > Solanales > Solanaceae > Capsicum > Capsicum rhomboideum. The sequence goes on along the minus strand of CP124714.1, from coordinate 113,656,497 downwards.
ATTAGAATTTTCAACTCTAACCAATGCTTCTCCATGAAAGTCCCATATTTTATAAGAATCCCAGAAGCCATTATTCAGCAAGTCTGCTCTTACATCAATTCTTCGCTTGAACACGGTGTTCATACGCGTTTTGCAAGGACATCGAATAATAGTGCTCACCCTGGGTTGACTGAACGCCCAATTAAGAAAGCCATCTATTCCATCTCTATATCTTTGGTCAGATCTATTCCTAATATTCAACCAACTTTTATCCATTCCTATTTTTCAATATAAAAAGCAATCAATTGATTAATCAAAGATACAAGGACAATAATAATCAAACTAAATACAAGATCGTAAGTGTATGAAAATAACACAACTCTAGACCCATTGTCAAACAAACAGATCTAGTCACAAAACAAAATGAGCTGGACAAACTAAAAAATCAAGTACATAATGTTACTTTAAATTGTTAATTTCCAGTGTATATTTCAATTCAGAGAGAAAAAAAATGTTCAACTGGAATGATTACTTAGCCAAAACACATGTAAGCATGTTCAAGTTAGAGTTTTTTGTGTTTCTTTGCTAATTATTTGAGTACATAGGTATTGGAACGTCAACATTACAACTTTAATAACTTCCGTATGTTAATATTTTTATTTTAGTACTTGTAATTTGACTTATATATAATTCACTGATATTAAACTTCAATTAAGATTTCAGTTATATCAAGCTACCCCCGAAACTACATAGTGATGAATTATTCAAATCACTTAGCTCATAAGTTATAATCTGATAAAGGCTTCAAAAGAGTGCTAAAATCTTTGTTCAGAACATCAGCTATACTCATCCTGTAACTAATTCCACAATAATCTAAATCAAAGTCTCTTAAAACAAACACCTAACAACAATTTTACTACAACCTTCACATAAAACACTCAGAAACTATCAAATTTTCCAAGCTGCCACTCCCATTTTAATATTATACACTATCATTTATTCTATCAGAAATAACCAGATACTACAATGTGACATCTCGTACTTACTCAATGAATACTCCCCTCTATTCAAAATTTAAACTTTGATATGATCCATCTATAAGCAGTAAATCAATACAACTGCTGAAATCAAAGAAATACCCAAACCCCAAAAATAAAGTACCTGAAATGTGAGACTAAATGGGTTCTTAAAGCCACGTTTAAGGACGGGGCGACAAAGCGGAATATGTCCACCTTCAAACCCAAACTTATATATGCCTCTAGCTTTCTGACCCATATGTCCTTGACCCGTCGTCTTTCATTTACCCCACCCTGTACCTCTTCTACAAACTAGGGAATGCAACAGAATAAATAAAATCAAATGTCGTTTTGATTAATATGTAGCGTAGTTAATTGTTGCTTCCTTAAGCTATGAGGATCAATCAAATACAAAGTACAAAGTGGCTGGATTGATCCGAGTAGCGTTTTAATAATAACATAAATATATCTCATGGACATTAACCAAAATAAGACAAACACAACACGTATACAGAAAATAGGTTCACAAATGCCTCGAGTGAAATGATTTGTTTCCCAGATGGTAACTACTATTGAATCACTGACCCATTCATATTTTTCTTCAAAATAATAGAATGCAACAAAGTGTGTAATTCAGAAACCAATACATCCCTTCTCAGACAAGGCCAAAATAACCTTATAATCCTTATGAAAAGCCCTAGTTAGTCTCTCTAACAGAGAAACCATAAACTTAATTAAACATAACACAAACACCCAATTAACCTCTTTTATGTTACTTCTTATTCTTAATCTGATGCATAGGTTAGTTTACAACATGAAGTATATTTTCCATAGGTTGGCTATTGTTTAGAAAAATACAAGAATTTCTTTCCAACCATTAATTAAGAAGTTTAACTTTAAGAAGCTTCTCCTGCAACCTCTTTCACATTACAAAATGCAAGAATTCTGATGAATCACTTATGGCTAATTTGGATAAAAAAAATTGAGCTAACAACTTTCATAATAGAAACCAAATAACTTAAAATACAAACTATGAATTGTACCTTCAGATTTAAGACCTCCAAAACTTCGAACAGCTTACCCACACCGAGTTTCAAACTATGAACTCTATTCCTTCCTCCTTTGCCCTTAGAGAATTCTATTCGTGAGAATTTTCAAGTTAGTTAAAGAAATTACATGTGAAATCTGAACAATACATACACTCAAAAGGGTTTTCCACACATACCCTATGGAGCACAAACTTTAGAGAACCCTATTTGAGAAAAACTAAAGAATTTCGAGCAAAGAGAAATCGTATGCCTGCAAATATTTGGGTTAAATTAAAGAAATTGCATGTGAAAATGAGAAAAATGCATATACCAGAAAAAAGATTTGAGCATATACCTGATAAAGCCCAAATTTTAGAGAGCCCTATTTGAGAAAAATTGAAGAATTTTCAGCAAAGAGGAACGAATTTTAGCAAAGAGGAAAACTTTAAGCTTTAACCAACATATTTGAGCAAAGCTTTAACCAACAGATTCACAAATTTCAGCTAGCCACCAGATTTAATGAGCAAATCTCTAACCCATTTTGTTTCTTCAATGGGTTTGAGCAAAGAGTGTTTCAACTTTTGGTTAAAGCAAAGAGGAGATGGTAATGAGCTTTGAGCAAAAAGGGCAGATTTTGTTATATTATCGAGAAGGTTCCCTTTCTTAAAGTTTTTTATTTTAAAATTAAATTACTATTAGAAGCGACCCTGTCGCCGCACAATTACATTCAGAGACGATTTTTAATTAGTTGCCAGTATAAAAATGGAGCCAAAATTTCATTATTAGCGGGAATTGATAATTTCATAATAGTGACGCCTATTAGTGGTGACAACAAATAACTCGATGCTAAATGAATACGTATTGCAGCGACACTATTTGTCGCCACTGAATAAAAAGCTTTTGTAGCGACAAATCATCTCTCCACTAATTGTCGCTACTATAAAACCTGTTTCTTGTAGTGAGAATTCCTTTCCTTTAACATGGATTTTGGGATTTAGGGTAATTTACTGGGGGAGAAATTCAAATTGATGATTTATGTTATGAACAAGGGTAAAATCAGTGGGTTTTGGTCCCTAATGCCTAGAATTGAAGAGTAAGTTGTTGATTACTCCTTATTTATTATTTTTAGACAGAGAACAATCCGAAGTTTTGAGGAAGGGCAAGTCTCTTGCAAATTAGTTGCATTCGAACTCTTGTTTAAGGTAGGTTATGATTTCTATTGTAGTTGTAGACTTGAATTAGACTTCATTCCTATTCCTAAATTGAATGTTTGTGAATTGACCTTCGGGCATGCTTGTAATTTGTGAGCTGGTGGATATTGATTGCATGCATGAGATAAATGGCATCTGAAGTGTCTTGTTAAATTATGTACTTGAATTATTGGTGCACTGTGATACATCCTAAATTATAGTAATTGTATTTCATTATATTGTGATATTCGGAGGATCGGGTATCACGTTGGTATGGATTACTTACTTATTGATATTTTTAGAAGGTCGAGTACCAAGCCGGTACGGTACATGATCGAAGCTGATCCCCTGAAGGTCATGACTAATGGGCATAATTAAGTCCCCTTAGCAATTGTGTACAGATCTGAATTGATATTTGTGATGCATTACTACATACAATGGACTATTTGCTTGTTCATATAAAATGCATAAAGTGTTAGTGGTGAATCGAGGTAGCATTAGACTACTCTTATGATATTGTTGATTATATTGAGGATTAGATGTTGTTTTACACTTATGATGTTTAAAGTGGTCATAGATTTCCTTGATTGTTAACATTATACTTGTAATTGTGGTTGTGATACCGTTGATAGGGTGAAGGTTGATCTAGTTGAGGATATTGATTGATTTTACGAGATCTATCTTTGGATGGCATTGGTTGTTGGGATTAATTGAGTTGATATGCTTTCTGCACTTTATCTATCTGTTGAGTTTGTTGAGATTTAATCTTTAAAGTTGAGTTTTGCTATTATATATTGTCTTAAAAATGACTAAGTATTTGAGTTAAGGTTAGGTTAGATGGTTCTTCCATCGGAGGGTTAGTGTGGGTGTCATTCAAGGTCATTTGGATCGTGACAAATATGTTCAAACTCGACACTCCAAGTCTAATTGTCTATATATGGTCGTGAAATTTTTTAATTATGTATGAAGGACAACTATGATGTGGCAGACAAAAGTTGTATGAGGTTTCTTGTAACACCCCGTACATTTTCGAACCTATGAGACTACCTTAACATTTATGGAATTATTTAAACTTGAGATGGTTGGGGTATTACCCATTAATTTTAGTGGGCTGAATTAGTCTTGTGCTAATGGGCTCAATTTAAGGCCCAATAATTAAGCAAAAGACATGGCCAAAATGGGAAAAAGTCCCATTCTACCTTTGACCAAGTAAACACCTCAATTATTGACCAAAGTGTGGCTAAGGATGACCATTAAGGGACTATAAAAGGCAACAAATCAGATTTTTAATCAACAAAACACACATGTCTCATTTCTAGATTTTTCCACAACATTCTCTCTTCTCTCAAAACCCTAAGCTATCATTCCCTTGGACAAGATCATCCTCTTGTCAGCTTTGGTAAGTATTTACTCTTATGGTTTAAGATATTATAGGCATGATAGGGTGTATAAATCATGTTGGTTATGTTGACAAAGTGTTGAGAAGTTCACGATGTGTGAAACAGTTTACTTTTGTTTAATCGGCAAAAGGTTTTGCCTTCTAAACTTAAAAGTGGAGTTGAGGTCTTGAAGGAAGTGAATTTGATGGATTAAATGTCAACATATAAGATGTGGTTATGTCCTTAACTTGCTTTCTCTTTGTGTAAAACATTTGGAATTGTTGTTGTGAAATTTTGCATGAAATTGGTGACATATTGAAAGAAAAATGTAGTTTTGGTGATTTTTATGTGCGTTGTGAAACCATGATTGTTCGTTGGCATCCAATATAACTTAAAGTATGAAAACAGAAGCTTAATTATGTCCATGGACCATTTATTACAAAAAAGGACCCAAAAGAGACCCATTTTGGCTGAAACAGGCACCCGCCCTCGCGGACGGGGTACCTGCGGGCGCAAATGCCAATGCAGGTGGCCCTGGACAGGGCCAATGGTCACCTACGGCCTCACCTCATCCACCTATGGATGCATGTGGCTTCGCAGGTCAGTCCAGAACTCCGTTTCGATTATTTTTGCATCTCTTTGACCCCCCAAGACCCATATACCCTTCTTGGATGCAATTATCAACTTATGGTACCTTTTGAATGACTTTAAAGGAGTAGACCGGAGGTATTTTGAATGGTATCAATTATGGATTGTCTTTAATATGTTGTTGTGAAAGGTGTTTACATGACGTAGTGAGGTAAATGTGACATTGTATTGAAGAGAAAGTGTAAAGTATAAACTTGGTGTGAAATGCTATCGGTTTATGGTATCTTGGTTGATGTGTGGCATGTTTTGGTGTTGTTGGTATGGTAATGTAGTGAATGGTATTGTGAAGGGTGAAATGACATTATATGGCAGTCATATAGTTCATTGTCGTTTTATGCACTCGTAATGTGGTTCATTGTTAATGTGAGCTCCATTATGTATTCCTATTGTAGAGTAGCGCTTTAAGAAAGAGCTAAACTGTTATAGTCATACGTTGGAAGGATAAGGTATGTAAGGTTACTCTTTCCATATCCTTTGGCAGCACCTATTATTCTCATTGTTACCATACTTGTTCCATTCCGACATGTTCTAAAGTATCTCATTTCAGGTTGTCATATATTGTTATTCACATGTTTCTTATTCATTGACCAATTGTGATTCACGTCTCTTATTCATTGACTGATGTTTCATAGCTCCAATAATGTTATAACCACCAATGTATCAATCCCACAAAAGTAAAGGAATAAAGTAATGCATATATGGTTTATTGTTTGAGAACCGGGACAACTCAAAAGGGCACATAAGTCTAGCTAGAACCGATCCCAAGATTATTGGATCAAGGGACAGCATTAAAGGGGCGCATAAGTCTAGCTCAAACTGATCCTAATGTTATGTTATGACCCACCGATAAGGTGGATGATTATGTTATGACCCACCGATAAGGTGGATGATTAAGTTATGAACCACTGATCAGTGGATGAATGATGATAATGATGAACGTAAACGCAAAGAAAGTAAAGAATGTAATGTACATGGTTCCACACATATAGAACGATGGTTTATTTATTTTTCCTTTTCACTTATATTTGATTCCATTGAAGTACTTCTGTATCACGCAGGTTCTTATAGCCTTACGTACTCAGTTCATTCTTCGTACTGACTTCCCTTGGGGGACTTACCTTACTTGCTGCAGGCACAGGTGCTAGTAGACCTCCACAGTAGGCTGCGTATCATCTAGAGATTATTGGTGAGCTCCAGTTCGGTTCGTGGATTTGCGAGTCATGTGTACATTATTTTGGTACTGTGTAACAAATGTTGTATAACGTGGGGACTTGTACCGACTTTAGGATTTGTTATGTATCTATTAGACATTTTTGTAGACATTGTGGGACGAATAACGGAATGTAAGAAATGTATGTCCATTTTGACTTGATGGCCCTAACAGCCAAGTTTCGTATATATCATATGTTTTTCCATGACTTCCGTCATTGGCATAATGTATCTATACGTGATAGAGTGTGGTTCATTTAATGACATGTATATGAGTGTACAGTAATAAAGATTGGTTCTCTCAGGCTTTAACGACTTCGGGTGCCAGTCCGCCTCAATGAGATTTGGGGTGTGTCAAAAGTGGTGTCAGAGCAGGTCATCCTAGGGTGTCTACAAAGCCGTGTCGGAGTAGAGTCTTACTTATGGATGTTTTGCGCACCACATTTATAAGTAGGAGGCTACGGGACATTTAGGAGTTGTTTTTCTTCTTCATTTCTTAGATCGTGCATTAGAGCCAATATTGTAGGTGGAATCATATCTGACCATTGAAGTTGGTTTTCTTTTGTATAGTAAAATGTCGATTACAAGATGAGGTAGGGGCAAAGGTAACCAGGTAGATATGCCTGCCGGAGAAGGAACGAGAAAATCACCACCTGACTAAGCTAGTCAAGGTGGGGCTGAAACTGAATTTGCATCGCGGGCTTCTTCTACTTTTCTAGCTCCAGAAGAACCGAGAAGGAGAGAAGAACCTGCTGAACCACCTGTAAATGCTACTGAGCAGGATATAAGGAATGTGGTGCACATGTTGACTCATATAGTTGCTGCACAAATTCAAGGACAAGTTGGTCCAACTAAGAGTAATGGCGGTGCGGATAGGGCAGCTAGTCGAAGGACACAGGATTTTCTGAAATTAGACCCTACCGCCTTTACCGGGTCAGATCTAAATAAAGACCCATAGGACTTCATGGACCAAATTCAAAGGGCTCTAGATGTTATGCATGTGACTAGTATAGAAACAGTCGAGCTTGCAGAATATAGATTGAAAGGAGAGGCTATATTATGGTATGAAGATTGGAAATGATCCAGGGGTATCGGTGCACTTCCAGCTAGTTGGGAGGAATTCAAAGCGGCATTCCTTGATCACTAACTTCCCTATGAGATCCAAGAGGCTCGTGTGGATCAATTTTTAAATCTTCGTTAAGGGAATATGAGCGTCAGAGAGTACAGTCTTTGGTTTAACTGTTTGGCTAGGTATGCTCCAAATGTAGTAGCCACTATGCACGACAGCTTCCATAGGTATGTGGAAAGATTGGAGCCATATTTGGTGAGGGACTGTACTATTGTTGCATTGAATAGAGATATGGATATAGCCAGAATACAAGCCTTTGCATAGAAAATGGAGGATCAGAGACAAAGGAGAAGGGCGTAAAAATTTGAAAGAGGGTCGTCAAAGAGGGCTAGACCTATGGGATAGTTCATGGCATCCCAAGGAGAATTTAGGCCTTGGGTTTTTAATAGACCATCGAGACCTTCATTTTCTTACCCTACAGCAAGTACTCCATCCCAATTTTGAGGGTTTAGAGGCAGTCAAGTGGGGCAGAGTAGTGGAATACGGGGTTCGCAGACAGCGGGGTTTTCTCGTCAGCTGTGCCAGCACTACAGGAAGTTTCACTCAGGTGAATGTTGCTTTGGAATGAATATTTTCTTTTGGTGTGGTATGTTAGGGCACCTGATGAGAGAGGTCTACAAGGGGGCACAGGTAGCATGGCGCGACCTACAGGATCAACCGTTGCATCATCATCATTGGTTACTTTCTTAGGTCGAGATGTACAGCCTGATGGCCGTGTTAGGGGTGCCATAGGTGTAGCCAGTTCTAGTAGAGTTCAGAACCATACCTATGCCATAGCGGATCGGCAGAATTTGGAGGCTTCTCCTGACGTAGTGATAGGTACATTATCCGTCTTTTCACATAATGTATGCATTGATTGATCTGGGTTCTACCTATCATATGTTACTCCATTGATTGCTGAAATTTTTTTTTGAAAGAACACCAGAATTATTAGTTAAGCCATTTGTAGTATCTACACCAGTTGGTGAATCTATTGTAGCTAAAAGAGTATTTTGTAATTGTATAGTAACTGTTTGTGGTTATGATACACTGGTTGATCTTATTGAGCTGGAAATGGTGGATTTTGATGTTATAGTGGGTATGGATTGGTTAGCTTCTTGTTATGCCACGGTAGATTGTCGAGCTAAGAAGGTACATTTTCATTTTCCATAAAAGACCGTTCTTGAATGGAGGGGTAATGTTGAAGCACCGAGAGGTAAATTTATTTCCTATCTTAAGGCAAGTAAAATGATATCTAAGGGGTACATATGTCACTTAGTAAGAGTGAAAGATACTGATGTGGAACCACCAACTCCTCAATCGGTTCCAGTAGTAAATGAATTCCTTGATGTATTTCTAGAAGAATAGCTCCAGCAGAGTTACGGGAATTAAAGGGACAATTAAAAGACTTGTTGGACAAGGTATACATAAGACCTAGTATGTCCCCTTGGGGTGCACCAGTGTTATTTGTACGGAAGAAAAATGGCACGTTGAGAATGTGTATTGATTATCGGCAACTGAATAAGGTGACAGTTAAGAATAAATATCCCCTCCCCAGAATTGGTGATTTGGTTGACCAATTACAGGGTGCCAAATGTTTCTCAAAGATTGACCTGAGATCAGGATATACCCAAGACAGTTTTTCGAACACAGTGTAGTCATTATGAATTTCTAGTTACGTCATTTGGGCTAACAAATGCACCTGCAGTTTTTATGGATTTGATGAATAGGGTGTTCAAGCCATTTTTAGATGTGTTCGTGACCGTGTTTAGAGATGATATTCAAGATCACAAGAGGACCATGCTAGTCATTTACGACAGGTGTTACAGATTCTTCGTGAGCGTAAGTTATATACAAAGTTCTCTAAGTGTGAATTTTGGTTAAAATCTGTAGCATTCTTGGGTCATATTGTATCAGGTGAAGGAATAAGGGTTGATACACAAAAGATAGAAGCGGTGAAGAAATGGCCAAGACTTACGACGCCTACGGAGATTCGTAGATTTCTTGGATTGGCTGGTTATTATAGGAGATTTGTTGAAGGATTTTCTTCTATCTCTGCACCCTTAACAAAGATAACACACAAGGCAACCAAGTTACAGTGGAATGATGCATGTGAGAAGAGTTTCCAAGAGCAGAAGGATAAATTGACTTCTACCCCCACAATGGTACTTTTGGAAGGCACAGAGGGGTATGCAGTATATTGTGATGCTTCAGGAGTCGGCTTAGGATGTGTATTGATACAGCACGGTAATGTAATAGTGTATGCCTCATGACAGTTGCGACCACATAAGAGGAATTATCCTACACGTGATCTCGAGTTAGCAGTCGTGATATTTGCTTTAAAAATATGGTGCCACTACTTGTATGGGGTTTACGTTGATATATATACCGATCATAAAAGGTCGCAGTATATTTTCAGGCAGAAGGATCCAAATTTGAGGCAGAGGAGGTGGCTGGAATTACTAAAGGATTATGATATTGATATCTGATACCATCCGGGAAAGGCAAATGCGATAGCCGATGCATTAAGCCACAAAGCATTAGGAAGTAATGATAGCCAGTTCACGAAAAACAAGTTATTGTCAAGGATTTACATCAATTAGCCAGCTTGGGGGTTCTTCTTCTTGAAACTCAAGATGAAGAAATTATAGCACAAAATGTGGCAGAATCATCATTTCTAGCTGAGGTGAAGGAAAAGCAATATGCGGATCCTATTTTATTTTAGCTGAAGGAGAATGTGAAACAAGGTTAGACGAAGGCATTTGATCTTACGCAGGAGGGAGTACTTCAGTGCCAAGGTAGATTGTTTGTACCGGATGTAGATGAGCTAAGGAGATGAATTATGACAGAGGCACATCATTCCCGGTATTCTATTCATCTGGGAGTCACCAAAATGTATCATGATTTGAAAGAAATGTATTGGTGGGGGTTACATGAAAAGAACATTGTAGAATTTGTAGCTCATTGTCCGAATTGTCAACAAGTAAAAGTAGAGCATCAGAAACCTGGAGGTTTTATGCAATGTATAAATCTTCCAGTCTGTAAGTGGGATATGATTAACATGGATGTTATCACAGATTTTCCGCGTACACTTCGGAAGTTTGATTCCCTATGGGTAATAGTTGACAGGCTTACCAAGTCAGCGCATTTTCTACCGGTCAAGACCACTTATATAGCTGAAGAGAGTGCGACTACACGGAATTCCAATCTCTATTATACCACATAGGGAAGCTCAATTTACTGCACATTTTTGGGAATCTTTTCATAAGAGTTTAGAAACCCAAGTGAATTTGAGTACGACTTTTCATCCTCAAACAGATAGACAAGCAGAACGTACTATCCAAATACTTGAAGATATTCTACGAGCTTGCAAATTGGAATTTAAAGGTAGTTGGGATGATCATCTACCTCTTATTGAATTTGCCTACAATAATAGCTATCATTCAAGTATCAAAATGGCACCTTATGAAGCTTTATACAGAAGAAAGTATAGATCACCAATTGGATGGTTTGAAGCAGGTGAAACTGCTTTACTTGGGCCAGATCTTGTTCACCAAGCTATGGAGAAATTTAAGGTGATACAACAGCGGCTACAAACGACACAAACCATATGCCGATGCTAGAAGAAGAGGGCTAGAATTTGCCATAGGTGATTGGGTATTCTTGAAAGTGTCACCAATGAAAGGGGTAATTAGATTTGGACAGAAAGGAAAGTTGGCCTTATATAACGTGCCATATAAGATTGTTTGAAGATTTGGTCAAAGATTAGGTCAAGTCGCGTATGAATTAGAATTACCCCAAGAACTCTCCAAAGTTCATCCAAGTGTTACATGTTTCAACGCTTTGGAAGTGCATAGGAGATCCATCTCGTATTGCTCCCATTGAAGATGCATAAGTTATGGGAGATCTCACATATGAGGAAGTACCTATTGCTATTCTGGATCGACAAGTGAAGAGGTTGAGGAATAAAGAAGTAGCTTCCATAAAAGTGCTTTGGAGAAACCAACAAGTAGAACAAATCACATGGGAAGCCGAGGACATGATGAAGTCTAAGTACCCGCATCTATTTCAAATGGAAGAACAAGTGCACGATGTGGAATTTGAGCAATAACAAGTAAGTATCTATAAGCATGATGAGTACTAGACTTGAATTTGTTTAAATTGGATAATGCTACTAACATTCGAGGACGAATGTTTCTAAGGGGGGAAGGATGTAACACCCCGTACATTTCTGAACCTATGAGACTACCTTAACATTTATGGAATTATTTAAACTTGAGATGTTTGGGGTATTACCCATTAATTTTAGTGGGTTGAATTAGTCTTGTGCTAATTGGCTCAATTTAAGGCCCAATAATTAAGCAAAAGACATGGCCTAAATGGGAAAATGACCCATTCTACCTTTGACCAAGTAAACACCTCAATGATTGACCAAAGTGTGGCTAAGGATGACCATTAAGGTAATATAAAAGGCAACAAATCAGATTTTTAATCAACAAAACACACATGTCTCATTTCTAGATTTTTCCACAACATTCTCTCTTCTCTCAAAACCCTAAGCTATCATTCCCTTGGACAAGATCATCCTCTTGTAAGCTTTGGTAAGTATTTACTCTAATGGTTTAAGATATTATAGGCATGATAGGGTGTATAAATCATGTTGGTTATGTTGACAAAGTGTTGAGAAGTTCACTATGTGTGAAACAGTTTACTTTTGTTTAATCGGTAAAGGGTTTTGCCTTCTAAACTTGAAAGTGGACTTGAGGTCTTGAAGGAAGTTAATTTGATGGATTAAATGTCAACATGTAAGATGTGGTTATGTACTTAACTTGCTTTCTCTTTGTGTATAACATTTGGAATTGTTGTTGTGAAATTTTGCATGGAATTGGTGACGTATTGAAAAGAAAATTTAGTTTTAGTGATGTTCATGTGCGTTGTAAAACCATGATTGTTAATTGGAATCCAATACAACTTAAAGTATGAAAATAAAAGCTTAATTATGGCCATGGACCATTTATTACAAAAAGGGACCCCAAAAGAGACCAATTTTGGCTGAAATGGGCACCCTCCCTCGCGGACGGGGTACCTACGGGCGTAAATGCCAACGTAGGTGGCCTTGGAAAGGGCCAATGGTCACCTGCGGCCATATCTCATCCACCTGTGGGCACAGGTGTCTTCACAGGTCGGTCCAGAACTCCGTTTCGATTGTTTTTGCACTTCTTTGACCCCCCAAGACCCCTATACCCTTCTTGGATGCAATTATCAACTTATGGTACCTTTTGAATGACTTTAAAAGAGTAGCCCGGAGGTATTTTGAATGGTATCAATTATGTATTGTCTTTAATGTGTTGTTGTGAAAGGTGTTTACGTGATGTAGTGAGGTAAATGTGACATTGTATTGAAGAGGAAGTGTAAAGTATAAACTTGGTGTGAAATGCTATCATTTTATGGTATCTTGGTTGATATGTGGCATGTTTTGGTGTTGTTGGTATGGTAATGCAGTGAATGGTATTGTGAAGGGTGAAATGACGTTATATGGCAGTCATGTAGTTCATTGTCGTTTTATGCACTCGTAATGTGGTTCATTGTTAATGTGAGCTCCATTATGTATTCCTATTTTAGAGTAGCTCTTTAAGGAAGAGCTAAACTGTTATAGTCTTACGTTGGAAGGATAAGGTATGTAAGGTTACTCTTTCCGTATCCTTTGGCAGCACCTATTGTTCTCATTGTTACCGTACTTGTTCCATTCCGACATGTTCTAAAGTATCTCATTTCAGGTTGTCATATATTGTTATTCACATGTTTCTTATTCATTGACAAATTGTGATTCACGTCTCTTATTCATTGACTGATGTTTCAAAGCTACAATAATGTTATAACCACCAATGTATCAATCCCAAAAAAGTAAAGGAATAAAGTAATGCATATATGGTTTATTGTTTGAGAACGGGGACGACTCAAAGGGGCACATAAGCTTAGCTAGAACCGATCCCGAGATTATTGGATCAAGGGGTAGCATTAAAGGGGCACATAAGCCTAGCTGAAGCTGATCCTAATGTTATGTTAGAACCCACCGATAAGGTGGATGATTATGTTATGACCCACTGATAAGGTGGATGATTATGTTATGCCCCACTGATCAGTGAATGAATGATGATAATGATGAACGTAAATGCAAAGAAAGTAAAGAATATAATGTACATGGTTCCACACATATAGAACGGTGGTTTATTTATTTTGCCTTTTCACTTATATTTGATTCCATTGAAGTACTTCGGTATCACACATCTTCTTATAGCCTTACATACTCAGTACATTCTTCGTACTGACGTCCCTTGGGGGACTTACCTTACTTGCTGCAGGCACAGGTGCTAGTACACCTCCATAGTAGGCTGTGGATCATCTACGGATTATTGGTGAGCTCCAGTTCGGTTCGGGTATTTCCGAGTAATGTGTAAATTATTTTGGTACTGTGTAACAAATGTTGCATAACACGGGGACTTGTCCCGACTTTAGGATTGGTTATGTATCTGTTAGAGGCTTTTGTAGATGTTGTGGGATGAATGACGGAATGTAAGAAATGTATGTCCATTTTGACTTGATGGCCCTAACGGCCAAGTTTCATATATATCATATGTTTTTCCGTGACTTCTGCCATTTGCATCTTCTAGCTATACGTGATAGAGTGTGGTTCATTTAATGACATATATATGAGTGTACATGAATGAAGATTGGTTCTCTCAGGCTTTAATGACTTCGGGTGCCAGTCCGCCTCAATGGGATTTGGGGTGTGTCATTCCTATCATATTTTACCACATGTATTATTGGGTCCTATTTTTAGAAAAATGGGCCAAAAGTCCCCCCCCCCCTCTCTTTCCTTTTTACTTTTTCCCTTTGGTTAAGCTTTTTCATCTCTTTCTTTATGCAATTATTTCAAATTTTGCTTCCCTTACGTTAATACTTTTATTCACGGAGAGTATGCAATTCAATATTTCTCGCCTAATTAATCCTATTTTTAATATTTTAATATAATTTTTTTGTCAAATTTTAGTTGTTGCATAATTAAAGTGTTCTCACTAATTTTGTTTCTCCACAAGAAATATTTATTTTGTTCTATAGTCTCAGCATTGATTCATTAAGATGAAAACTTCACACAGGAAGTGTATATTTGTTAGTCTATTATTTATGGGTTTTATGGGCCTCCACGTGTTGTCTGTGTGTGGTTTTTGAGCTAGGAGCGATGCTGAAAAATGCATTGAATCAATAAGATCCTCACTATCTTGCATGATTTGTTTTACAACATTATATACAAAGACATAATCCATCACTCTTTCCAATCGATTCAAATTAGTTCTAGCATCACTTAAATTTATGGATAGTTCCTCATTTTCTTGAGTCTCAGACTTATTGATTCCTTCAGGAATATCAAAGTTGCTCGAATATTGAACTTACATATGAGAATCTTTTGTAGTTTCATCATGATCATTTATTTTTATTTTTCTAGGATTTCAATCCTTAGAACCCAATGGTTTACCAAGTTTCAGGCGTGGTTTAGACTCATTAGTCATGACACCAGTAGATGGTCTAATTGGGATCTTAATTTGAATTAGGACATTCTATGTAGGTATATGTGAATTAGTAATCTTTTTAAAATCTGTAAATGCGTCAAGCATTTGATTTGCTATTTTCTACAGGTGAATAATCTTTTGGACCTCTTCTTACAAATAGAGGCATGTGGATCAAGATGAGACAATGATGGATTTTTTCATAAAATTTCTCTTTTCATTTCACTATTTTCTCCTCCAAATCTTGGGAAAGTTGTCTCATCAAACCCACAATCTGCAAATCGAGCAGTGAATATATCTTCAGAGTATGATTCAAGGTAGCAAATAATTGAAGGTGATTCAAACCCAACATATATTCCTAACCTTGTTTGGATCCATCTTAGTGTGATGTGGAGGTGCAATAGGCATATACACAGCACATTCAAAAATTCTCAGATGAGATATATTAGCCTCTTAACCCAAACCAATTGTAATAGAAAAATATTATGATAATTTTTCGGTTTGAGACGAATAAGAATTGCAGCATACAGAATCGGATGACCCTAAAAAAGGTGGGCAATTTAGTTTTTGTTAGAGGAAACATAAAATAAAGAACAAGAGAAAGAACACAAGATTTAACATGGTTCGAATTCGAATGATCTTACATCCACCAGAGAATAACTGCCTCCATATAATTAACAAAGAAAGGGGAGAGATCACAATTACACCTAAGAGAATTGCTATCTCAACTCTCTACTCTTACAATGGATAACTATGGATTTTTTGAATAGTTTTACAATGAAGAATGGTCATCATTCTATAGATAGAAAAACTTGGGCTCCAAGTAACAAAACTTGGCCTCTAAGCACAAAATAAGAAAAGGAAAACTAAATACAAATTTTATCCTCCACAAATTTTTTCTTGCTCTTCAAGTTTACTTCCTAGCCAAGTAAATTGACACATGGAGTTTTCTTCCCCATGGATTAGACCCCCACAAAAATCAAATCAACTCTTTCAATCTCCATCTTGGTTTGCATTTTGAGCACGCATATGAAAAACTCCGGCCAAAAATTCTAAGTTTACTGGGCAACCTGATAACGCTCAAATTATAACTCAAGAGTATAAGCGGTCGTTGTCAATATAATTACCCAACTTAGAGTCGGGGTCGAATCCACGAGGAATGAATGCAATAGCTTTCACCTCTAAGTGTCAAAAGCAACTAGTGCTAACACGTGATGCTATAAAAATAATACATAAAAGTAAATGGGGGAATTTAGTTTATCAATTTGTAATTATCAAAGTAATTGTAGTTTGAAATGCACAATTCAAAAATTAGAGAAATAGAGTTGAAATTGAGTGTAATACGGGACTTGGGGTTATGCTATTGTAAGAGTGAAAGAATGCACGGGTGATTGACTATTTGTCTAGCTTTAGCTAAGAGTTATGGGTAGGCTAGATTATGGGTACTTAGTGTTGATTTGCCAATCAAACACCAAGAAATCACAAGTGAGTTCTTTCGAACACCTCACAAGTGTGTCTATATAATCATTCTAACACCTCAATTACCATCTTTATGTCTAAGAGACACTATTAAATAATAAATATCAAGTTATTGTTCACTCTTATTCCTCACCCTCGTCCCCTTTGTCAAGGATGATAAGAGTTCTAAAGTTAATTAGAGTTTGCAACCACTAATTTTAGATCAAAAATATAGAATAGGAGTAAAACCCACAACAATTATCTAATTAGGAAGACAAATAAACAAAACCCATATAATTATCACATCTTACTCAAGCATAACCTAAAGCAAAGAAATTAGCTACTATAGAAAGAAAAAGAGGAAAATTATCCAAGAGAGGAAAATTACCCAAGTTCTCCTCCCATTGTTCCATTAAATCCCAGATTATCACAAGATTTAAGATCCAAATTTAATACAAAGCAAAATAAAGTAACTAACTTCATTCTTAGGGTTTCACTCTTTGTTCTCCAGCTTACAAAAAATGCCAAAGATCCATTTTCAGATCTGAAAAATCCCTTTTATAGCCCAAAAATTGCGTTCTTGAAAATTAAAAAATTGCCACCGCACTGGTCACCTGCTGGCACAGGTGGATGACCTGCACACGCAGGCTCCTTAGCACAGACTTCACTGGCTCGACCAAAACATGACACCTATGTGCGCAGCTCAGGCTCATGCATGCGCAGGTGGCCTTGAAGCTTCCTAAATGTTGGTTTTAAGATCCTTTTCTACACTTTTTGCATCCCAATTGACTTGTTGTCACGACCCAATATTTGAGTCATAATGGCGCCTACCGTAACCCACCAATAGGCAATCCAAATCCTAGCCCGGAGCGACAAGCAACAGGCTAACGGGCGAAATCTCAAAAACTAGAGATGAAGCGGAAGTAATCATACTCATAAACATACTAGAAATATAAAGACAAATAGAACCAAAATAAACCCATACTGAGACTGAGAAGGAAGAGGACAATATATATATATTCAAGAACCCCTCGCAAGACCTGGTGAGGTCGGTACAAGAGCCACTACTAGACGTAGACGTGTCCAGGATACAAAATAGAAACCAAATATATATAACAAGTACAACAGTCTTGAGTGCAAAAGACTATACAGTAGAGATGGAGTAGGATCTTCCTCGAATGTCAGTAAGCTCACCCTACTCCAGAATCAGTGCTGAGAAGAGTGTCACGTCAAAATCGTCGGCTAGTGCCCGGATCTGCATCGGGGAAAAAGATGCAGAAGTGCAGTATGAGTACCAGGGCAACGGGTACTCAGTAGGCATCATCGGCCGACTGAGCTCAATATAATATAAGCAAGCTAAAATGCGAGGGTGCATGCTAAGTGCAGGGTGTAAGTAATAAATACATAAGTAACTGCCGAGGCGTATAGATATGCTCAGGAGGTAAATAAATGTGATACCGAATAATTAGTAAGTAAATGCGTAAGTAAACACACAAGTCAAACATAACCTATCTGGGCTCCCATAAACCCGATAGGCACACGAAAGAAAATAATAACCCAGCCTGGCCCCCATAAATCGGCGGGACACACAAGAATAGTAAATGCATAGTCACTAGTGTGTCGAAGATGTATCAGTATCCAGTAACCACAATAACCAACAAGAGTGCACCGGGCTTGAACCGACACCAATGGGTAATAACAAGAGGCCAGACACCGGAGTCGAACCGGACATAGTGGAATAACAATAAGCCACATATATATCATAACCTCCAAACTCGAACCGGATCTCAGAGAACAATAGTATCATAACCATGGTACCCAGTACCAAAACTCTCCAATCATATCATAAACAGATGCCGAACTTGAACCGGAACTCATAATAATCAGTGGCCGGACTCGAATTGAAACTCATAATAATCCGGGGCCGGACTCAAACCGGAACACCCAATAGTCAATAACCAGAATAATCATACCTGAATCAGTAGCCGGACTCAAACTGGAACTCATCATAGCTAGTAACCAGAACAGAATCAAATGTCATATCATATCAGATAAACGGGGAACGCCCTAGTCCCAAGTCAATACTAGGTACATAAGTACAGAAGCTAACCCCACAACATGCTACAAGTCAATCTTGTGGTCCTTCTAGGTCAACTATCAACTATAAGCAATATGTATATACAAGTCTGGATATACATTCAAAGTCATGGAAAGGTAGGTTCGTATTCTAAATCAAACTAGCCGATCCCGATCAAATACGGTGCTATCAGGGACCAACAAGGCTAAACAGGCCAATCGGGTATAATCGGGGTGAATCAATCTCATCACAACCCTAACAGGTCATAGAGGGCTTAACTAAGTCTAACAATGTTTAAAGCTAACTATACCGACTGTAAAGAGTTACGGGGCCCACTAGGGGTCCCGAAACCAAGTCTGGGCTAAGGTTCCCCAAATCCCTATTAATAGTACTACAACATTAACCAACCCTCTAAAGGTAATCTCTGGCACACCACGAGGATAACGGGCCCGGAACATATCCGAACAAGGCCCTAACCAACCCAATAGGCCTAATCATAGCAAGCCAATGCCAATCTACAACTACCAGCCCAAACACTAGCATAATAGTATGCAAATACTATAAATAAACTCAGTCTAGGTATATGGTAAGCCTAGCCTACCTGGACGCCGCCGCAAGCCTGCCAAAAGAACCAGCTATACAGGAGTCTTCCCCTTATGAGAGCCTTCCCCCACCGAAGCACATGCGACTCATCCGGAATGTATTATTGCAGCATAGAAACATGAAACACTGGGTGGATAGTTGAAAATGTCGGAGGTGAAGCTAGCACATAAGCCACCTCTCCAACTGTCCGCAAAATCTCAAAAGGTCCAATATATCTGGGCTAAGATTACCTTTCCTACCAAATCGTATCACGCCCTTCATGGGTGATACTCGTAAGAAGAAACTATCACCCACCCTGAATTTCAATGGATGACATCTACGGTCAGCATAACTCCTCTGTCCGCAGCCTATCTTGAATCACTCGAACTAGGTCCAAAGATTCTCGGAGCAAATCTGTGCCACGAGGACTGACTTCTGAAGTTTTAAACCAGCTAACTGAAGATCGATACCATCTGCCATATAAAGCCTCAAACGGAGCCATTTAAATGCTAGAATAAAAGCTATTATTATACGCGAACTCTGCTAAAGGAAAAAACTGATCCCACTGACCCCCAAAGTCTAACACACAAGCGCGGAGCATATCCTCTAATACCTGAATCGTCCGCTCTAACTGCCTGTCGGTTTGAGGATGAAACGCAGTGCTGAGGTCCACCTGGGTACCCAACTCTTCCTTGAAAGTCTGCCAAAAACTGGAGGTAAACTGAGACCCTCAGTCTGAGATAATAGATATTGGCACTCCATGTAGGCGAACCACCTCCTGAATATATACACGAGCTAATCTCTCAGCACTATAGGAGACTCGATTAGGGATAAAGTGTGCGTACTTAGTCAACTGATCGACAATAACCCAAATACTATCAAAACCACGGGAGGTGCGAGGCAATCCAACAACGAAATCCATAGTGACCCGCTCCCATTTCCACTCGAGAATGGGTAACTGCTAAAGCAATCCACCAGGTCTCTGGTGCTCGGCCTTTACCTGCTGACAACAAAGGGATCGCGCTACAAACCCTGTTATATTTCTCCACATACTGCTCCACCAATAGTGCTGCCTTAGATCCCGATACATCTTAGTTGTCCCAGGGTGAATAGAATACCTGGAGCTGTGCGCCTCATGCAAAATCAACTGAATCAAATCTCCAACCTTCGGAACACAAATATGGTTGTCAAACCTCAAAACACCATCAAAACCCAAGGTAGCTCTCTCAGACTTACCCTTCAATACCTGATCTCGAATGCTACGGAGACTGCTATCCTCAAACTGACGACTCTGAATCTGCTCCAGCAAAGTAGATCTCACACCAACACAAGCGATAACCCTTCCGGGGTCAGAAATATCCAAACGCACCATCGATTTAGCTAAGGACTGAATGTCCAAAGCCAACGACCGCTGAGAGACTGGAATGAAGGCTAAGCTACCCATACTCACTGCCTTCCGACTCAAGGCACCCGCTACCACATTCGCCTTGCCTGGATGATAGAGAATAGAGATATCATAGACCTTCAGCAACTCAATCCACCTGCGCTACCTTGAATTAAGATCCCTCTGAGTCATAATATGCTGAAGATTGCGGTGGTCTGTAAAGATCTCACAATGAACACCGTATAGATAATGCCTCCAAATCCGCAGTGCAAACACTACCGCTGCTAACTCCAAGTCATGAGCGGGATAATTATGCTCGTGCACTTTCAAATGCCTTGATGCGTAGGTAATGACATGACCCTGTTGTATCAGAACATATCCCAAACCGATAACAGACGCATCACAATACACGGTGAAACCCTCGCCCTCAACTGGAAGAGTCAACACAGGGGCAGAAGTAAGTCGATCCTTAAGCTTCAGAAAGCTCACCTCACAATACTTAGACCACTAAAACGAAACCTCCTTCCTGGTCAGTCTGGTCATAGGAGATGCAATAGACGAGAAGCCCTCAACAAATCGCCTGTAGTACCCTGCCAACCCAACAAAGCTGCAAACTTCAGTAGGTGACGTGGGCCTAGCCCAACCTCAAATAGCCTCGATCTTGGCTAGGTCTACCATGATACCGTGTTTGGATACAACATGCCCCAAGAAAACTACAGACTCAAGCCAGAACTCACACTCTGAGAACTTGGCATAAAGCCGATGATCTCTCAAAGTGTGGAGCACAATCTTCAAATGCTGCTCGTGCTTCTCGCTGCTCTTTGAATTAACCAAGATGTCATCAATAAACACAATCACAAAGGAGTACAAGTATGAACTGAATACACGAATCATCAAATCCATGAAAGTTGCTGGGGCATTAGTCAACCTAAAAGACATCACCAGGAATTCATAATGGTCGTACCGAGTCCTGAAGGCTGTCTTTGGTATGTCCTCAGCCCTAACTCTCAACTAATGATATCCAGATCTCAAGTTTATCTTCGAGAATACCGTTGCACCCTGAAGTTGATCAAACAAATCATCTATACGAGGCATAGGATACTTATTCTTTACTGTCACCTTATTTAGCTGTCTATAGTTGATACACATATGCATGGAGTCATCCTTCTTCTTTACAAATAGAACTGGAGCACCCCAAGGCAACACACTCGGCCTGATAAAACCCTTCCCCAGAAGGTCCTGGAGCTGAGTACTCAACTCTCTCAACTCAGTAGGAGCCATACGATAAGGAGCTATAGAAATAGGTCGGGTGCCCGACTCGAGGTCAATAATAAACTCTATATCACGCTCAGGAGGAAGGCCAGGCAGGTCAGTCGGAAATACACCAGGAAACTTATGAACAACCGGGATGGACGGACTCTCAATGCTAGCATCCCGAACGTAAGTAAGGAATGAATCACATTCTCTCGCCATTAATCTACGAGCCTGAACATATGAAATAATCCCCGTT
The DNA here is from genome assembly GCA_031232105.1 of Capsicum rhomboideum. Lineage (NCBI taxonomy): Eukaryota > Viridiplantae > Streptophyta > Magnoliopsida > Solanales > Solanaceae > Capsicum > Capsicum rhomboideum. The sequence goes on along the minus strand of CP124714.1, from coordinate 113,634,364 downwards.
GGTGTGCGGCTAACAGAACCCTGCCACACCACCGGGGGTATGCTAGGCATGGCTAAGGTCACGGTCTTGGAAAAACAATACAAGACTACATGATGGAAAGACAACCAATCTTGTCACGACCCAAAATCCCATTCGGGTCGGACTGGCACCCGAAGCCGATATGGCCCGAGAGAACCAATCTTGCTCATGCACATTCGTATGCGTAACCTCGTATGTATCTTATTATACCTCATGTGACTATGCGGAATACATGAATCATGGAAACATATGCTATATAAATATACATTTAGGAAACTTGGCCTTTATGGCCATCAAGTCAAACGGACAGTCGTCTTTTACATATTCGTCTCTTACATCCATATACCCACATATGTCTACAAAAGCCTCTAACGGATGCATCAACAGGACCAACTTACAGTTAGGACAAGTCTCCACTTTATACAATATATATAACATCAAAACAAATATACATCTATGACTCAGGGGGCTCCGAACCAACTGGAGCTCACCAAATATCTGTAAATGATCCCCAGTCTACATAGGAAGTCTACTAATGTCGGCACCTGCAACATGTAAGGTAAGTACCTCGAGGGGATCAGTACGAAGAATGTACTGAGTATGTAGGGCTCATAAGAAATCATCATACATAATAACAACAATAATGGAATCAATATAAAAGAATTAATGAACGTGAATAAACTCTCTTTCTGCATGTGTGGAACCATGTATATTACGTTCTTTACTCCTCTTGCTTTTACATACTTTCATCTTATTTGTTCTACCCATGCTAGGCTGTTCTGTTGCCCCTGGGATGAGATTAACCCATGCTAGGTACTTTGACCCCTGGGATGTTATGTGAACCCATGCTAGGCTTTCGTGTTGCCCCTGGGATATCATTAACCCATGCAAGGTGTTGTGACCCCTGGGATGTTATGATAACCCATGCTAGGCTTTCGTGTCGCCCCTGGGATGTACCGTCATAACCCATGCTAGCCTTTTATATCGCCCCCGGGATGTATCGGGATCGACCCATGCTAGGATTTTCTGTTGCCCCTGGGATACCACCTGTGTTATTGGGATCGACCCATTCTAGGTATTTTAACCCCTGTGATACCACCCATGATTACTTATTAAACATTACTTCTTTCTCTTGTTACTCTTTCTTTTACTCAATGAGTGATACATACTTCATCTTTTGAAAGATTGATACATTGAGGATCATGGCATTATTTGAAGCACACATACATATTACTTCACTCCTTTACTCCATGAGATTGATACTTTTGTTGTTGTAACATTATTGGAAGCTTTGGGTCATAACATTATTGGCACTCATCAAGGATACATTACTTCACGTCTACATACTTCATCTTTTGAGAGATTGATACATTGAGGAGCATGGCATTATTTGAAGCACACATACATATTACTTCACTCCTTTACTCCATGAGATTGATACTTTTGTAGTTGTAACATTATTGGAAGCCTTGGATCATAAAATTATTGGCACTCATCAAGGATACATTACTTCACGTCTTTACTCTTGTGAGATTGACACGTTTACTTGTGAGGGGTAGATATATTAACTTGCACATCCCCTCTCTTATTACTCTTATGAGATCTTATGAGATTGGTACTTTTACTTGTAAAAGATTGGTACATGGATAATCATCATATTATAGGACTTGGAACATGACATGATTGGAAAATACTATTTAAGAATAAATAGATTCTCTTATGTTATTACTCTCTTGAGATAGTCCCCTTTAGGAATTACCACATTATGACATCTTAGGAACTTCAATCAATGAATAAGTGATGCGTGAATCATAAGTAATCTAAGAATAGGACACATATGGATACAATATACGTCAACCTAAATTGCTATACTTCAAGCCTCTCGGAATTGAAACAAGTCCAATGTCAATAGGAACAATATGTTGTAGAAGGATACGAAAAGAGTAACCTTACATACCTTGTATTCTTAATAAAATTCTACAATCTTAAGTGTGCATACAATAGTCCCGCTCCGTCCTTATGTTTCACTCTACAACACAAGTACATAACGTAACCAACATTAACCACCAATTACCTTACAACGGCATACAATAACAATAAGTCACATGTTTGGCTTTAACATGTCATTTCCCCCTTGACAATACCCAAGCTTGGAAAATGATGATCTTGCTCCAAAGATGACTTAGGGTTTGAGAGCCCAAAAGGGTGTTCTTGAAAAGTCTAGAAAAAAAAGATAGAAAAGCATGTGTCTTTTGTGGGTTAAAATCTGATTTTTGTGCCCATGTTATAGAGCCTTGAAGTCCTCTTTATCCACCTTTCTCAAGTATTGATTAGTCAAAGGAAGAATGGGTCATTTGACCCATTCTTGGCCCATGTCTTTTGCCTCATTTTGGGCCTCTTTTGAGCCCAATTTACTTAACACAATAAAATCAATAATTTCTCATGTTTAATTCATTTCATACGCATTACAACAATATTCCCACTCACGGGATTCATACTCGTAGCCTCAATTTCAAAAACAAGCAATTCTAGCCACGTATGGCCTATTTTGACCAAAAGGGTAAAATCGTCATTTTGATGCCAAATTCATTCTCGAGTAATTTACCATACCAAAATACTTCACTCATTTCATGTATATGCACATGGATGTAGAAGAAACGTGGCAAAAATTAGCTCAGTACGTCCCCGGGCACCCTTGGGACTTAGAAAATTTCCAACTTTCGAAAAATGGGCAAAACCACCCTGGCACGCCCTTGGGCGCGCCAGCTTGCTGCCTCTGGGCACAAAAATTTGGCCCAAAGCAGCCTGGTACGCCCTCTGGCGCGCCCCCCCTTAATTATTTTTGAAAATTTTGTTTTTCGACTTTTCTTCGCGGGTTTGGTTAGATACTCCAAGTCCTATTCTTTAACTTACTTCTTACCCTTAATATCCTTTGTTTGGAGGTCCTCTTAGCCTCATTTTGAACCCCATAAATTCTCCATGAAAATCCCAAAACACCTCCTACGCAAGGTTAATCACATGTACAAGGCCAAATTTTAATTTTCTCATCACTAACATTACAAATTACATACTCATGGCATCTCGACACCTAAGTAACCATTGTTCAACGTCGTCACATAGGGTTGGGAAGGTACGGGGTGTTACAAGTCCATGTCCAGAATCACATCAAAGTCTACCATGGTCAATACAATAAAATCAATCCGAGTCTCAAACTCCCGAACAGTCACCAGACAAGATCTATATACCCGATCCACTACTAAGGAATCACCAACGGGGGTAGATACATGTAAGGGTACAGATAATAACTCAGAACATAAACCCAACCGTGGTGCATAATAAGTAGATACATAAGAAAACGTGGATCCAAGATCAAATAATGCAGAAGCTGGCTGGTGGCATACGGAAATCGTACCTGTAATCACCGTATCTGAAGCCTCAGCCTCCGGCCTAGCCGGCGCGGCATACAACTGACGCTGGCTACCACTAGTCTAAGCACCGACCTGGCTACCAGTCCGACCTTCCTTCGCTCTACCTCGAGAACCCTGGGGACCACCCCGACGACCCTGTGCACCACTTCTACCTGCTGGCCGTACAGATTTGATGGGTTGTGCTATCTGAACTGAAGGCTCAATAGCCCTGCGCTGAGGACACTCACGCGTAAAATAACCGACAACCCCACAAGTATAACATGCTCCTGGCTCCCTGCTCGGCCTAGAAGATTCGACTGCTCCGGTATGACCACATCTAGTCGATGAACTGGACTGACCACGTCCCTGAGGCTGACTACCAGAACCACTATAAGAGGGCTGACCCCTATCAGAAATCTACAAGGCCGACTGTACGGGCCTACTAGGCTAACCCTGTCGCTGAAAGGACTGATGCTGCTACTGTGGGTACCTACCCTGAAACTGGAACCCATGACCTCTGAACTGTGAACCACTATGGCTCACACTGAAACTACCCTGGACACGAGGTCTTTTATCGCTGCCCCCTTGGGCCTCGCGATCGATCTCCTCAATAGAATATACATGCTCAATAATCTCTGCGAATGACTTTCCTGAAGTCACTAAACTCTGGGTAGCCCTGCGGAGTGGCAATCTCAGTCCCCTGAAAAAACATATAACTCTCTCATACTCGTCAGGTAAAATAGAAGTAGCATGCCTAGCAAGATCATGAAACCTCGCCTCATACTCGGCGACAGATAATGAACCCTGAGTCAATCTGGAGAACTCATCCCTGAGTCGCTCCCGCATAGTACGGGGCATATACTTTCCCAAGAAAATCTCAGAGAACTGGGTCCAGGTAACCGGAGGAGATCCTGCTGGCCTGGAATCAAGATATCCCCTCCACCATCTCCTCGCTGCAGTATCAAATGGATATGCCACGAAATCAACACCACGAGACTGTACCAATCTAAAATTCCTCAGCATATCCTCGCAGCTGGACAAGAACTCATATGCATCCTCACCCGGAGTACCAGCAAATCTCGGTGGAGTCAACCTTAGGAAATGCTCCAACATCTTCTGCTCATTGATAGACATAACAAACTGATCTATAACCAGCTGTGGAGCTACCGGCGCTGGCGGAATCTCAACTCTGGGTGCTGCAGCTGCAGGCTGCGCCCCAACACCAACTCCCTATACTGCTGGTTGGGCTCCCTCGGCTGACGGACCTCCAACTATCCCCAACAACTGAAGTAATGTACCTCAAAGCAAAGAAGCATCAATAAAATCGGGTAGAGCCTGGACCTGGACTGCTCCCTGGCCCACCGGCTGCTGTGGCGGCGGAACATCTGGAGCTATAACGGGATCGGTTGACTGATCCCTAGCATGATCTCGACTGGGGATGCTAATCTGCCCTGCCTCCGACCTCTAGGTCGACCTCGGCCCCTAACTGGAGCCCTTATTGCAGGCTCGGGGTCCCGACCCCCGGCTCTCGCACCATGCATCCTAACCATCTGCGTAAAGAGTGAACCAAATGAGGATCAGAAACCAACATAGACTTAACGCACGGACATGAGTCAAGAAAATGAGAGACTCCCCTAAAAATGCTTCGTAGCCTCCTGAGGATAGGATACAGGCATCCCTGTACCGATCCGCAGGACTCTACCACACATTAGCTCATGTACCGACACTACCCGTACAACCTAGGATCTAATACCAAGCTGTCATGACCCAATATTTGACTCATGATGGCGCCTACTGTAACCCACTAATAGGCAAGCCAAACCCTAGCCTGGAGCGACAAGCAACAGGCTAACGGGCGGAATCTCAAAAACTAGAGATGAAGTGGAAGTAATCATACTCATAAACATACTAGAAATATAAAAACAAATAGAACCAAAATAAACCCATACCAAGACTGAGAAGGAAGAGGAAAATATATATATAGTCAAGAACCCCTCCCAAGACCTGGTGAGGTCGTTAAAAGAGCCACTACTAGACGTAGACGTGTCCAGAATACAAAACAGAAACCAAATATATATAACAAGTACAACAGTCTTGAGTGCAAAAGACTATACAGTAGAGATGGAGAAGTATCTTCCTCGAACGTCAGTAAGCTCACCCTGCTCCGGAATCAGTGCTGAGAAGAGCGTCACGTCAAAATCGTCGGCTAGTGCCCAGATCTGCATCGGGGAAAAAGATGCAGAAGTGCAGTAGGAGTACCGGGGCAACGGGTACTCAGTAGGCATCATCGGCCGACTGAGCTCAATATAATATAAGCAAGCTAAAATGCGAGGGTGCATGCTAAGTACAGGGTGTAAGTAATAAATACATAAGTAACTGCCGAGGCGTATAGATATGCTCAGGAGGTAAATAAATGTGATACCGAATAATTATTAAGTAAATGCATAAGTAAACACACAAGTCAAACATAACCTATCTGGGCTCCCATAAACCCGATAGGCACACGAAAGAAAACAATAACCCAGTCTGGCCCCCATAAACCGACGGGACACACAAGAATAGTAAATGCATAGTCACTAGTGTGTCGAAGCTGTGTCAGTATACAGTAACCACAATAACCAACAAGAGTGCACCGGGCTTGAACCTGCACCAATGGGTAATAACAAGAGGCCAGACGCCAGAGTCGAACCGGACATAGTGGATAATAACAATAAGCCACATATATATCATAACCGCCGGACTCAAACCAGAACTTAGAGAACAATAGTATCGTAACCACGGTACCTAGTACCAAAACTCTCTAATCATATCATAACCAGATGCCGGACTCGAACCGGAACTCATAATAATCAGTGGCCGGACTCAAATCGGAACTCATAATAATTCGGGGCCGGACTCAAACCGGAACACCCAATAGTCAATAACCAGAATCATCATACCTGAATCAGTAGCCGGACTCGAACCAGAACTCATCATAGCCAGTAACCAGAACAGAATCAAATGTCATATCATATCAGATAAACGAGGAACGCCCTAGTCCCAAGTCAATACTAGGTACATAAGTACAGAAGCTAACCCCACAACATGCTATAAGTCAATCTCGGGGTCCTTCTAGGTCAACTATCTACTATAAGCAATATGTATATACAAGTCTGGATATACATTCAAAGTCATGGAAAGGTAGGTTCGTATTCTAAATCAAACTAGCCGATCCCGGTCAAATACGGTGCTATCAGCTACCAACAAGGCTAAACAGGCCAATCGGGTATAATCGGGGTGACTCAATCCCGTCACAACCCTAACAGGTCATAGAGGGCTTAACTAAGTCTAACAATGTTTAAAGCTAACTATACCGACTGTGAAGAGTTGCGGGGCCCACTATGGGGTCCCAGAACCAAGTCTGGGCTAAGGTTCCCCAAACCCCTATTAACAGTAGTACAACATTAACCAACCCTCTAAAGGTAATCTATGGCACACCACGAGGATAACGGGCCCAGAACATATCCGAACAAGGCCCTAACCGGCCCAAAAGGCCTAATCATAGCAAGTCAATGCCAATCTACAACTACCAGCCCAAACACTAGCATAATAGTATGCAAATACTATAAATAAACTCAGTCTAGGTATATGGTAAGCCTAGCCTACCTGGACGCCGCCGCAAGCCTGCCAAAAGAACCAGCTATACAGGAGCCTTCCCCTTCCGAGAGGCCTCTGACTGCTACCAAGCTACCAAAATAATAAACTACATGTCAAAACATGACTGTTGATACCCATATTGCATTAGTTCAAAAAATGTCTGAACGGTCCACGTAGGGCCCGCTTGCGGTATCGTCAACTTGAAACCATCACAGCGTCCCAAATAGCTTAGTGACCAATAGTCACAACTAGCACCGTTAAATCCGAGCTCAATATATGTCTCAAATATCAACAACAATACCAACAACTAGGAAAACTACCGTAAATACGATAAAACTTACCGAAATAACGACGATTACACGTCCACAAATACTTCCCCACTAGAACTCGAGCTTGAATAACTTGATGTAGATAATTAATTTCTTTCGGTAGACAATAGAACGTTGAAATTAATTTTTCTTTAAGAGTAAAATATATCGCACACCAAAAATCTTCCTCCACAATTGTTTATTACGTCATTAGGAGCTTATAAGCTTATATGAAGTGCTTGAGTGCTTATGACACTCACAGCAAACAAAAAAAGATGCAAGGTATAAGGAAAATGGATATATATTTACATATGTGTAAATACACTCACTACTACTTGTTAAGTCTTGAATGTTTTGTCACTAATATGTACTGCCACCCAACGAACTAGTTGTCCTCTACTTCTTCCTCCACGTGAAGTAGGGTGGCAATACCACAAAATTATTTTTATCCCATAATGTATGTATTCGGGTATTGCATAGGTCCGTGGTAAAATAAATACAATATTTTGAATATACCATAATTAATAGAAAATTATTTCTAACAAAACCTCTATAAAAGAAAAATATTATTTTAACATATTTAAATTCACTATCTCCGCTTAAATTATTAATAAATTATAAAACTATTAGAAAAGAGTATAGATATATCATAACTAAAGAATTTTATAAATTTCAAAAACATTTTTGAAAGGTAATTAACCATGTCATTTTACCAAATTCAAATTTAATTTAATATTTTACAACGTGCTCGGTCTAAATAATATTCTCAAACGAACTGCCCGGGAACCAAACTGTCAGTCCCAGCAAGTCATAAATAACTTGGGGCAGTTATAGAAAAACTCTAAATGCTGAGAACACACGAAAACGAGGGAAATAACCGGGAAGGTCATTACACTTGTATGAATAGCTCGACCTCCTATTCACTCATTACCTACACAAAAGAGCTATATAACATGAAAATTACATCGAATCAATGCAAATTAAGAGATAATTTAAGCTTAAACGTGCTAAGAAGTTGGTAAAATGCCAACTTATCAACCCCCCCAAACTTAACTATTACTTGTCCTCAAGTAATCAAAAATGTTCAAAATGAAAAGAAAAGGGTGATCTTAACTATAAAACAACCACAAGGGACTACGCTAGACAACTAAGACTATAAAGTTCAATCGGTTCCTCCAACAAGTCATGACAAACAAGTAAATCACGCTTTCCTTTTCAAGAGACAATTTTCATCAAACAAGGGTATAAGAAATCAACAAGTAAATAATTTTCAAATCGAGATGCTTCTCAAGGTGTGACACAAGATTTTCAAAGATTGCCTCATCTTGAATTTGTGATTTGTCTTCCTCATTTTCCCTAATTGAAAGTAAGACATCACCCTCTGCTTCAAGGTATCAATGGTTCTCACTTGCAAAAGTTTGCTCCATTCACACAAAATAATATAATTCACAAGGAACATAAAGACAGAAAGAACTTTTGCTCACTCTCACAAAGAAATTCAAGTACAACAAGTAGAACCATAGACTTGCCCTTTGTGTTATTCGCCATTAATAGGGACCTACAAGGTTTAAAGTCATCAAGGACTTGCCGGCATTGATGAAGGTTAGGGTGAGGGAAAGGAATTATGGATCAAGTGACCAGAAGATCTTCCCTAAACACAATCGCTTTATCACTTCTTAGTCCCACTTCGTTCAAGTTTTCCACATTATTCGCCCCCACTTGTTTTGCCTTTGCTACTTTTGATCTGTAACCTTTTTTTGCTAACCATCCGTATGAGCTTCCCTCTTCATTTGCTTTTTCAGTTCTTTCAAGAGACTTTCTACTCCTTAGCTATTCATGCCCCTCTTTTATTTTTGCAAGCTTTTTTTTTTTTTAACTTTTATCGAATCATTATAAGGGTTAGGCTCTATGATTTCGATTACAAGCACATTTCTTGTCTTATGAAGCACTTAATGAAATAACCAAGCATACACCTCTCTTGACAATCTTGCACATCTTCTTTCCCCCAAACTTAGGTTTTGAGTCCATCTTAATCATTCTCACAATGCAGCTTCTCCAAACTTAGGTATTTGCTTACATTGGCCCATATTAGAACCATGCGATGTGTTTATGGAGGTTGGGTGACAAAAGAAGAATTTGGAAAAGAAAATACTAGGGTGTCATAGTATGGTTATCTCCAAGAAGGGAATGAAAGTGGGAAGAGGTTCAAATGGGTTAACTAGGGAAAAATGTCAAGGTGGGATTTAGGTCAAGTGACAGTTCAAGAATGGCCTCGGGTCATTCTCCAAACCAAGCTTGGTCCCATATTTCGCCTTGAATACATGTGGGGAAAGTTCTAGACTACCATGTGTGCACAAGAATTGATCAAAAACCTCACCACACAAGGCACCTTATTTCTTAAAATAGAAAGCTAGTCTTCCAACCAATTTGAGCAAATGAACTTGACAAACTACTCCGAGTCGGAGACTCTTCTTTTATGAAGAAAGAGCCAAAAACTAAATTAAAAGGTCACAACTCAAGAGAAAGATTGAAATTTCTTTGCTCTTTCCTTTTCAAAAACCATTTTCAAAGACTATTTTGCTTTTCACAAATCATTTTGTTTGCCACGACAAATTTTGGAGGGTACTTTTTGAAATTTTTCAACCACCATTTGACTCTAACTTAAGACAATGGGAACTCCCCTAAGAATGTCACCCGATCCATCTATCATGGGGGAGTACCACTCGGTTCGACAAAGAAAACAAAATACAAAAAGAAGATGCTCCTTGGGAAAGAATCGAGTTTCGAAGAAAATCCTTGGAGTTTATTTGACACATGTAGACACGGGGCAAAAAGAATGATACGCGTCTTTAAAATAAACATCACCCAAACAAGAATCAATTATGAGAACAATGACATCTGGGTTTCAATTAATAACAAGCGCATAATATGTGCCCGACAAGGGCAATATCCGAATCAAAATCATAAAGAAGGCCCAGCGAGGGCAATATCCGGATCAGCAACACACATAAGGCCCAGCAAGGGCAATATCCAAATTAACAACTCAAAGAAAGCTCGGCGAGGGCAATATCCGAACAATATCATGAAATAATATTACAGACCATCAAATAAAATTCCCCACCCCCAAATTAAAGAACATTGCATTGTCCCTAATGCAATAATGTGGAATAAGAAAAGAGGAGGGTGAAGACTCCCTGAGGTGCACTAGGCGCGCGGATCCATATCAGGTGATGACTGTACCGTAGTTGGAATACTAGGATCTTCCTTAAATTAGGCTCCTATAACTGCAACCGAAGGAATATGTACTGACTCGAAAGGGTGAGAGCTATAGATAGCACCAACCATCATCGCATGTTGCTCCTTAATGGATTATCGCTTGGCCAGCTCTACCTATTGGGCCTCAGAAAGCCCAGCACCAAAATCAATCCCTATTTTCTCGCCCACAGTAGAATACCCGAATAAGTTGGCAAATGGTAAGATTGGACCAGTAGCAATCTGTGGAATGATAACCTGTGCATCATCAAGAGTGAAGGATTGCTGGATCAACAGGAAATCTAAACGCAGACAATCAAGGTCAGTCCGCAAAGTAGCAACTGCCTCGTTATCCCCTCTGGTCTCAACTGCGGATAATCTCCGCTCATATTTTGACATTTAGGCACGTAGAGGCCCAAGACTCCTCTCAATAGCCACCTGAATAAACTGGGGAATATCAGCTACCAACCGAGATATGGAACTGTCATTTTCCAAGGTCATGGCGGTAACATTAGCAAATGTCATAGTAGAAGACCGTAGAGGCTGGGTAGACTGAGTAGTGCGCGAAGAAGGCGATACCTGAGGGGAATCAATAATCGAAGTAGTATCACTATAGATCGGTGGAGCATCATATGCATGTGAAGTCATAGGGAAGGTACTAGTGCCCTCAATAGTAGGTACCTCTCCCAAGGATGAATCGGAGACCTCACCAATCTTTCTTTTTATTCTCGATTGTCATCATCTTGACTAGTCTGAATATCAATACCTCTAGTTCATTTTATTTTCTTGTCAATTTTGGGGAATAGAGGAACCTTGTGAATAACACATAATGCAGAGATAAGAGCAGGAAAAGGTAAAAAGTGGCCAATTGTTTTGATCTGAGCTTGATCACTTCGACAATAATCTCTCCCAGATTAACATCCAATTTTATCCATGATGCACCCAACAATGATAGCCCTTTTGATGGTGACGTCTTGATCATTAGTAGAGGGAAGCAACCGATTAACCATAAAGACAAGCCAATGCTTGGCTTGAATAGAAAGGTCCCTCCTTTTGATTTTTCCCACTCCATTGGCCCAAAGAGGAAGGCCCTCTGCAATTATCCAGGAAAGCCAAGGAAAATGGACACGTCCACCTAGCACCCGCTTCTTGCATTCAATTCCAGGTGCGTACTCACAACCAAAGTAGAGCATGTTTATCGCGGAGGCAGAGCAAGTCACCTCAACTCCTCTAACAAGTACACTATGAAAACAAGGTTGGTTCACCAACGGCGGTTTGTACTTGCATTAGTTGTGTTGGATGACATAAGAGGCATAGAATTCTCTAACGAGATTAGGATAGTAAACACTTGGGGGAGACTCCGGATCCAGATCTGTGAAGACTTTCCACCCATACTTGTTGACTTGCCTTATGATATTCGGGAAGTGATCATGAACACCTTTCAAGCTAAACCTTTTTTTTGGATTGAAACCTCGAGTGTGAACCCATTCATCATATAATTCACATCATTTTCTCAACGCCAAATTAGATTTTGTCTACATCCTTAGCTAATCCCCTTAAAAGATCAAGTGTGCTTTGAACATCGGGGATACTAGGAGTTTCTTGTTGTATCGGTGCCTTTTTCTTAGAAGTAGTAGCTATAGCCTTGCCTTTGTCTTTGGTGTGATCCTTCTTTGCACCCCTCAGCATCGATTTCCATGGAGTCATCCCCAAAAAGAACATAAAAGAATCAAACAAAACAAAAAGAAAAAGGTAAAACATATTTTGGATTTTTGTTGTATATATCATAAAAGAAAAAGAAAACTATGCTAAATGAGGTGAATGCAAGGCAAAATGTTATATGAAAACACATGGGAGCAAATAAGCATGACTAACCATCAAATACTACCTACTTAGCCTTGAAGTGCACAATCAACCCATGACCCTCACATGAACAAAAATGATGATTTTCCCTTAAGAATGACGTCACCCGATCTATCATAGGGCAAATTATGTATTTTACTTATATTTCCCCATCGAGTTTTGAACAAGACAATCAAAGCGCACACTATACCCACTTGAGCTATCACACTCCTTGAAATATTATGCAGCTCAAGAATTAATCAAATGAATGCCCCGACTTTGAATTCATTAACTACTAGCAAAAATCATGCCAACAACCTCTCATGGACATTTCAACAAACACTTGGTGTACATTACAAAATGGACTTGGTAAATAAGTGAGATGACACCTTAAAAACATTCCAACTACACTTCTCTTCCACAAGAATTTTTAAAACGATTATTCAATGATGGGATAGCACTCAAAATATGCACATGAAGCCTCAACTAGTTCCCTTAGATCACCCACGAAGAGAAAATACAAAGAAAAGTTCATGTGGGAATTTTAACAAGCACATGGGGTGCACAAGGTTGGGTACTCAAGAATTCCCCAATTTGCATATAAAAAATGACACCCATTCCAAAAAATCCTCAAAAACATCAATGTTACTCCAAATGCAATTAAAATTAACCAAATCAACCCAAGAAACTAGCATAGGCTATGGTACACCATTTTAACCCAAGAGATATTGAGTAAAAATTAGAAAAGTGAGCTTACCAAAACAAGTTAAGAAGGATGATAATGACAAGAGAAGTGCAAGATTAAGATCCCAGGATTTGTAGTTGATAATGTGTGAGGGTTTTCTTGAAAGAAATTTTAAGAATTTTTGAAGTGTGATGAGAGAAACTTTTAGAAAAGAGAAGAGTAGAATCGGGTTTGTGTGTTTGTGTGTGTGGTGTAGATGTTCAAAATTTATAGGTATAAGTAAGGGTATTAATTTAAATGGGTAATGGGCCAACTGGGTCGGTTCAGCCCATTAAATCAAATGCAGTGCACCAGGCCTCACCTGCGCCACACCCTGCGTACGCATGTGCTGAGATGTGCACGCAGGTGAGCATAGGTAGCCTGGCAGATTAGCTGGGCTTGCATCTTACTTCTATTGTCACCTGTGTTGGCCAGCCTGTGCACGCATGTGCCTGCCTGGGCCCGTAAGTGGCTATTTTCTGCCAAAACAGTGTGTCACAGCTCCCCTACTTAAAAAATTTCACCTGCATTCACCAAAATAATCTAAACGTAGTAATCAAAAAAATACAAAATGACAATAACTAAGCTTGGGTTGCCTCCCATGAAGTACATTGGTTATCGTCATGGCACGATGTTGTTGCACATTATCAAGTATCCTTAAAATGGAGCAACTCCACCTTAGCAGCTTCGGGTCCACCCACATAAAAATGTTTTAGCCTTTGGATATTCATCGTGAACCTCCTCTTCACATTGTCCTCCAGCTCGACAGCCATACTAGGATAGGCATTAACCACTACAAAAGGACCCGACCACTTAGATTTTAGCTTACCCGCAAAGAGTTTTAACCTCGAATTGAAGAGTAGTACTTCATCTCCCGCATGAAACTGTCTTTTCAAGATCCTAGCATTGTTCTATAATGCCAAGCTCTCATATTTCATAAGTCAAAACTCCTCTAACTCATGAATTTGGTCCACTCTTGACTTGGAGGCATCCTCCCAATTCATATTCAATTTATTCAAGGCCCACATCGTTTTGTGCTCCAATTCAATGGGAAGGTAACAAGCCTTTCCAAACACCAACTGATAGGGCGACATGCCAATAGGAGTCTTGAATGCGGTCCTATATGCCCAAAAAGCATCATTAAGTTGTTTACCCGATTCGTGTGTCCGACATTTATAGTTTTCTCCAAGATTGATTTTATTTCCCAATTGGAAACCTCCACCTGATCACTCGTTTGGGGATGATACGGAGTAGACACTTTATGCTTCACCCCATACTTATCAAGCAACACCCCAAACATCTAATTACAAAAGTGTGATCCACCATCGCTAAGAATTGCTCGAGGAGTCCCGAACCATGTAAAGATATACTTCTTTAAGAAGAAGGTGACACTCTTACTTTCATTGGTCGGTAGAGCAATTGCCTCCACCCATTTTGACACGTAATCAATGGCCACCAATATATATTTCTTCCCGTATGAACTCACAAAGGGACCCATGAAATCGATCCCCCACACATCAAATAAATCAACCTCAAGGTTTGGCTTCAAGGGCATTTCATGCCTCCTTGAAATACCTCTTTGCATTTGGCATTGAGGACAGGTCCTTACCAAGTCATAAGTATCCCTATAAAGGGTCGGCCAATAGTATCCACTTTGAAGAACCTTCGCAGCAGTTCTAACACCACTATGATGGCCACCATATGGAGATGAGTGGCAAGCTTCAAGAATGACCCGCATTTCTGACTCCATCACACACCTATGGATTATTCCATCCTCACACTCCCTAAATAGATAGGGTTCATCCCAATAATACCTTTTTACATCACGGAGGAATCTCTTCTTTTGATAATGATTTAAATCGTCGGGAAGCAACCCACATACGACATAGTTTGCATAGTCTGCATACCACAGCTCTATGTTTCCCAAAAGTACCATAATTAGTTCGTTGAGAAAGGTTTCATTAATTTCAGTTCACCCGACTTCTCACTATTGGATTCAAGGCGAGATAGATGGTCCGCTACTTGGTTTTCACTACCTTTTTTATCCTTCATTTCAAAATCAAATTCTTGCAGGAGTAAAATCCATCTAATCAACCTTGGCTTGGCCTCTTTCTTCACCATCAAATACAGTAAGGAAGCGTGATCGGTGTGCACAACAACTTTGGTACCTAACAGATATATCCAAAACTTTTTGAACCCATAGACCACGGCTAGTAATTCTTGTTCCATAACGGTGTAGTTCTTTTGTGCATCATTCAATGATTTACTAGCATAGTAGATAGGATGAAAAGGTTTCTCCTTTCTTTGGCCAAGCACCGCCACCAAGGCAAGTCCACTAGCATCACACATGAGTTCAATATGGTTGTGACCAATTTGGAGCCATAATAATGGGGGCGGAGACAAGTTTCTCCTTGAGGCAATTCAATGCCTTCAAACACTGATCATCAAACTCGAACTTAGCTTCCTTCTCAAGAAGCTTGCACATAGGATGAGCAATCTTGGAGAAGTCTTTAATGAACCTCATATAAAACCTGTATGGACAAGAAAGCTTCTCACACCCTTTATGGATATTGGAGGAGGCAATTTTGAAATAACCTCCACTTTCGCTTAATCAACTTGGATTCCTTGGCCTGAGATTTTGTGCCCAAGGGAAATCCCTTCTCTCACCATAAAGTGGCACTTCTCCGAATTCAAGACAAGATTATTTGCCACACACCTTTCAAGAACCTTCTCTAAATGTTCAAGGCAATCCTCAAATGTATCACCAACAACTGAAAATTCATCCATAACTACCTCCATAGAATTCTCCACCATGTCTGAAAAGATCGTAAACATACACCGTTGAAAGGTAGTCGGTGCATTGCATAGCTCGAAGGGCATGCGCTTAAAAATAAAAGTTCCACAAGGGCAAGTGAAGGTTGTTTTTTCTTGATCTTTGGGGGCTATTGAAATTTGATTATAGCCCGAGTAACAATCTAGGAAGCAATACCAACCCCTTCCTTCTATCCTATCATGCATTTGGTCCATGAAGGGCATAGGGAAATGATCCTTCTTGATCCACAAATTCAATTTTCTATAATCAATACACACTCTCCAACCCGTGATCGGACAGACGGGTATAAGATCATTATTTTTGTTTGGGACCACCATGATACCACCTTTATTGGGAACACATTGAACGGTACTTACCCACGTGCTATCAAAAATAGGATAGACTACACCCGCATCAAGCCATTTGATGATTTCTTTCTTCACAACTTCTTGCATCGGTGGGTTTAACATTCTTTGGTGTTCTACACTTGCTACAAACTCGGGCTCAAGCTTGATCTTATGGGTACATATAACGGGTGGAATTCCAATAATATCGGCTATGGTCCATCTAAGAGCCCTAATATACTGTATCACCACTGATTTCAATACCTCGATTTGCCAAGATGACAAGTCTCCAGCAATAATAATAGGTAGAGTCTCACCCTCTCCCAAGAACACATAATAGAGGTGAGATGGCAATAGTCTGAGATCAATTTGTGGTGGATCTTTAATTGAAGGCTTTGCGGGAGGAGTTTCTTCATTTATCAAGTCAAGGTCCAACTTGCAAGGGATTTTTGTGTAGAACCCAAGGACTTACAAAGATGAAACTACTTCATCATATCATTCAATCCTCCTACTTTCAAGATTCCATATGACTCACACCAAAGGTTCACTAACAAAGTCAATTTCCATAGTATTAGTCACTTCATCATTAATCACATCGATTACAGAGACAACTTGCAAATTCATAGGTTGCTTCATGGACTTGCAAATGCTAAATGCCACCTCTTCATTGTTTACTCAAAATTTCAATTCACCGCATTCAACATCAGCTAGAGCTCGTCCGGTAGCCAAGAATGGCCTACCAAGAATAATAGGGACCTCATGTCAATTTCACAATCCAAGATCACAAAATCAGCCGAAAAGATAAAGCGGTCCACCTTCAAAAGTACATCATACAACACACCCACGGGTTTTTTTATAGAACGATCGGCCATTAATAGCCTCATTGTTGTTGGCTTTGCAGCACCCAAGCCTAATTTTTGAAACACGGCCAACGACATCAAATTAATACTTGCTCCAAGATCACATAAAGCTTTCCCAAATTTATACACGCCAATAGTACATGGGATGGTGAATGCCCCTGGGTCATCCTTCTTCACAACTATTGTGTTAGACATGATAACACTACAATTATGTGTCACTTCAATTATTTCAAAGTCCATGATTCATTTTTTGTTACCAAGTCCTTCATAAATTTAGAATACCCGGGCATCTCTTGTAGGTCTTCCAACAATGGTATATTTACTGAAAGGTTGCTAAATTTAGAAAGGAACTTTTTGAACTTTGAATCATCTTCCTTCTTCTTAAACCTTTGCGGGAATGGAGGAGGGATTTTGGCTTGTGGCTTTTGTTGTGACCCAGATATACACGCAAGTGTATGTGATCGTTCAAGTAATAAAGTGGCTCCTTTAAAAAAGCCGGATATCGAACCCAAAGGACTTTCGTCAACAGAAATCAATTTCAGGCGTCAACCTATAGTTAAAAACTAGTTTTACAAAAAAGGGAAGGGATTTGGTGCTGAAAATTAAATGCTTGCGGATTATGAACTCCTATCTTCGCTACTATAACTTCAATTTTTGCAAATGTACTTGAAAAATCAATAAAGAGTGAATTCCCAGGGCTAAGGCATTTTGAACGTCGTCTCTTGAGCATAATTGTTATTGGTTTAAGCACTTTGAGTTGTTTATCTTGGCTATTGATCACGAGGTTAATTTTACAATTATATTCGTCTCCAAACTATAATCTTTTACTAGAAATTTGAAACCTAGCTACGTCCCTGAGTGGTGATAAGTTTAACCAATTCTAATCAATTTAAGCTTTCTTCTCGTAATTGACCAAGTGTGGTGGATTAGGTACCTCTCGGTCCTAACCACGTGTCAATCCCTTAGAATTCTTTCCCGGAGAAAGACCACACCTTATATATTCACGTTCTATCTCTTAGTTTCTCTCTCGAGCTCACTTCGAGACAAGGAATATATTCCAATGGTGATCAAACATCAAAATAATGAAATTAAGAATATATGAATAACCAATTTCTGATAAACTTCAGGAAAAACCAATAAAATCAACCCAGGAGAGTCATGTTCTTGGCCTTAACCCCAAGAATGAGGGATTTTAGCCACTCATAATGTTAATCAACATCCAAAAGTCAATAAATACCATAAAAATAATTAAAAACTGAAAAGAAAAGGAATGGAACCTAATTGAGATGCCCAAAAATGCCCAAAATATTCTAAGGATGATGGAATGTGATACAATAACTCAAAATCCCTACTTATAGAGTAAATTTCGAGGCAAAAATTAGCCAAAAAGCGGCCCGGCACGCCCTTGGGCGCGCCTGGCACTTAGGCTAATTTTGCCTCTGCAAAGGAGTGCTCTAGGCGGCCTGGCACGCCATGGAACGTGTCCCACTGCTGCCTCTTAAAACCAAAATTTGCACAAAAGCGGCCTGGTACGCCATGAAACTCGCCAGGCCCTTAATTTTTTATTTTTTTCTTTCGTCGACTTTTCTTTGCAAAGTTGGCATGATTCTTTAAGATCAACTCTCCGGCTTGCCTCTTATCATCAATATCCGTTGCTCGTAGCTTCTCCAAGCCTCTCTTTCCATGCCAAAAATGCTCCAAATAGTCGCAACTTCCACCTGCAAGGGTCTAATCACATTGGTTAGCACAATCATCACATAATCCATCAAAACCATACAAAACATATACGTATTGTTCTCAAAACTATGGTAAACATGGGTTAAAGTTGCTACTAAGGCATATAAATACGCCTTAGATCACCACCCCACACTTGACCCTTTGTTTGTCCTCGAACAATAATCACACTCAAATCCGAGCGACTTTAGACAACTGACACACAATAGGCATTCTTGCATCGCTACAAAACCATATTTATCAACTTATGCACCAACATACTAGGATCACAAACCAATAAATAACAAATTGAAACAACCTACCCTCAAAAAACAACTTAACTAGTTGCTAATTTATGCGTGACATGTTACTAACAGATCACCACACTTCACTAAACATGCGCCCTCACCACAAGAGAATCACCCCACACTTTAACTGGGTGCATGAATGAAAGTCACTCACTCTCAAAAAGAATTCACATGCAACACAAGATGAACCATAAGCTTGCCCTTAGTGTAATACTCCAATAATGGTAAAATGTTCAAGCTCAAGATCCAGTAGGACTTTAGGGGTTGTAATGTAGGCTCAGGGACGGGTAGGAACTATTTGGCTAAGAATAGTGACTATCTTCCCTAAGAACTTTAATACACTACAAATTACACTTAGACCACCTTCAGCCATAGAAGGCCTACCTTAGTCCTGTGGCGGAGCATCTCCAACCCATACATATGGGCTAAAATCCCGTCATCTCGAGCATGATGCTCGGCTAAGGTAAGAGTGGGGCCGAGTGCATCCGGTGCCCTGGTTTGGGTAACATCTACAGGAGTCTGCACCAAAGGAGGATGATAATCAAATTCCTCCTCGGGCACTTCAAATGCTCGCATCAATTTAGTCAACAACCCCCCAAAAGCATAACGGAGACCTCCTTTCACCCAAGCTCGGCGCATAGCTGACAACACTACAGACCCTGCATTAATCACCACATTAGTCATGAGGGCATACACCAGACAGACAAGATCCCGCGTAACCTCCGTCATGTGGCTCCCTGGAATCAAGCAACAACACACAATCTTCAACCAGATTCACGCCTCCTTATTCAAATGAACATAGGGTAGACTCAAGTGGTGCCCTCTCTGGTGATGGCGCAACCATCTAACTGTTTAACGTTGGCCGCAAAGAGTGTGTCTAATATCAGCATCAGGGGGCCTAGCATTCAGCTGGATGAGGTCGAGGGGACTAGCCCGAGTTTGGACTCCCAATAAGCCTGTAAGGCCTAAGGAATCAAGGATCACATCTGCCCCTCATACAACCACCGAGCTCATTGGTGCATCCAGGTTCCAGTTTGCATATAATTCCCTCACCAAGTGGAGGTTACAATCTGTAGGTCTGTCGAAGATAAACTCCATTCCCAATTGCACAATCCAGGCCAATATCCTAGGGTAAGTCCGAGCTAGACTTTCCCTATCAATACATTCATCGGCAAAGTATTTGGCTTCAGTGTGGTTTTTGTACCAACTTTTGCCAGCACTAGATACAGCATGAATTCCATACTTGCGTTTCTGGCCCTTTGGGACTGGGGGAGCTGCGGGGACCTTACTTCCTGACCGACGTCTCTTGTGAGAGCTAGAGGCAGCCACATTAGCATCCGACATTGTACCTGTAGCAAAGATCCACAAGCAGGTCAATTTCCCACGTAAAGAGAGATAAACAACTCAATGGGTGTGGACTTGAAGGGCCACCCCACACCTAGTTGCTTAGCGCCAGTCAAAATATATGGGTCTAGGGTACTCAGACTTCCCCTTACCACTTAAATCCAAATTACCCAGTCCAAACCATAGACAAATATCACATACTCAAGAATTGCACAAATTTCAAGTTCAATAAGCCCATACATATTAGAATGACGTACTTGCTTTACTCAAGAATTCATAAAAGACGCATACATATCAACACCATATACGTTATATCCAGTCATAGCACTACTCACATGCTCCATTGTTACCCATAAGGATACACCCACTTCCAATTATTCCCACAAGATTAGTCAACCTAATTTCACATGCCTTCCAAGTTCATTATAATAACCCCTCATAAATCCCACCACATCATAAGAAGCAAGTCAACCTACCAAGAATATATTATACATCACAAACGAAATCCAAGAATACCCAAAATCGCATAAACTTCATGGCAATTGAGAGAGAGAAAAAAAACAAAGAAGGAGACATACCTGGATACCTTGAAAGGAGTCTTGTAAACTTAATCCCAAGATTAGGAAGCAAGAAATCGAGTAATGTGAGGGCAAGAGAAGAGAAAAGGAAGAGAGAATTTTTGAAGCTTTGGGGAGAAAATCGTGAGTTTGGGTGTGGAGTGTTGGAATATTTATGAAGAATGAGGGAATTTGGGGATTTAAAGGAGAAGGGGTGGGGGTGGGTCGGGTCTATCTAAAAAAATTTTGCCAAAATTTATAAGGGGGTAGCGGCCTGGCACGCTACCTAGCGCGCTACCCCGCTGTCTCTTGCAATTAAAAAATGGACACTGGCGGCCTGGCACACCGTGTGTCGCGCCTGGCCACTGCCAGGCGATGAAATTTTTTTGACACAGGCGGCCTGGCACGCCCTGTGTCGCGCCAGACCCTTAACATTACACCTGAGCAATTTTTCCCATTTTTCACATAATCTTGGGGCTTTTACAAGTCCCAAGATTCAAAACTTTGCTCCAACATATGTCTTACCTGCCCGGCACCTTCAAATAATCATCCATCCGCCAACTGTACCTCTTTCTTGTGGATTTCCATGTCAACATGCCTCGTGCCTCTGCATAAACACAATATCCTAGCACTAAGTTAGAAAACAAACATTCTAAAAGAGATGGGTTGCCTCCCATCAAGCACCTTAGTTTTGGTCGGGGTACGACTCGTCTTTTTGTATTTTTACTTTATAAAACCTAACTATTACAACACATTCATGGGTTGACTCCCATGTAGCGCCTGGTTTAATGTCGCGACTCGACCATACTTAGCTCAGTTATCATCCAGGTGAAGCACGTCCTCCTTCTGCTTCTCTTCTTCACCAAAATAATGCTTCAATCTCTGGCCATTTACCATAAATCTTGTACCATCCGCTTTGTTCAGAATTTCCACCGCACCATGAGGTGTTGTGCGACTAACCTCAAAAGGCCCGCTCCACTTAGATCTTAGCTTGCCCGAAAACAACCTAAGTCTTGAGTTAAACAAAAGTACCAACTGGCCTGGCTCGAAAGTGCGGGGGAGAATATGCTTGTCATGCCATCGCTTCATTTTCTCCTTGTAGATCTTAGCATTTTCATACGCATGTGAACGAAATTCCTCCAACTCGTGGAGTTGTAACAGTGTCTTGTTAGCAGCCAAACCCCGATCTAAATTCAACTTCTTTACAGCCCAATATGCTCGGTGTTCAAGCTCAACGGGAAGGTGACAAGCTTTCCCAAAGACCAAATGATAGGGAGAAGTCCCTATAGGAGTCTTATATGCCGTTCGATAGGCCCAAAGAGCATCATCCAGCTTGAGTGACCAGTCTTTCCTCTGGGTATTCACCGTCGTTTGCAAGATTTGCTTTATCTCTCGATTAGACACTTCCACTTGGCCACTTGTTTGGGGATGGTAAGTTGTTGACACCTTGTGTCTCACCCCATACTTTGCCAACACACTTTTCACCCAATAATTAATGAAGTGTGAACCTCCATTGCTAATAATAGCTCTTGGAGTTCCGAATCTTGTGAAGATGTGCTTTTGAAGGAACTTTACCACAACCTTGGAGTCATTCGTAGGGAGAGCTGCAGCCTCTACCCATTTCGACACATAATCCACTACTACAAGTATGTATAGATTGCCATTCGATTTTGGGAAAGGGCCCATAAAATCAATCCCCCATACATTAAAGATTTCAACTTCTAAGATGTTTTTAAGAGGCATCTCGTGTCGCTTGGAAATCGTCCCCATACATTGACATTGATCACAATTCTTCACAAAGGCATGAGCATCTTTAAATATAGAAGGCCAGAAGAAACCTGATTGCAATATTTTTCGGGTTGTGTGTTCACCACCATGATGTCCACCATAAGGTGATGCGTGGCATCTCTTTAACACTTGCTTCACTTTCGCATCTGGGATACATCTTCATACTATTTGATCAGGCCCTTGCTTGAATAAATAAGGCTCATCCCATATATAAGAGCGTGCCTCATAGGCCAATTTCTTCTTCTGTTGAGGACTCGAATCAGGAGGAAATAACCCACTTACTAATGGATTCACAATGTCTGCATACCATGGCAACTCATCGACATCCAATACCAATAACTGCTCGTCTAGAAATTCCTCACAAATATGCCCACCATTCACTACATGTGTTGAGCTCTCAAGTCTAGAAAGATGGTCAGCAATTTGATTTTTCGTCCCTTTTCTATCTTTAATCTCCAAGTCAAACTCCTGTAGTAATAAGATCCATCTAATCAAATGCGGCTTAACATCCTTTTTATTGAACAAATACCGTATTACCGCATGATCCGTGTATACAATGACGCTCGTGCCCACCAAGTACGATCTGAATTTATCAAATGCATACACCAGATCTAACATCTCTTTTTCAGTCACCGTGTAATTCACTTGGGTTGCATCAAAGGTCTTGCTTGCATAATAAATAGAGTGAAATACCTTATTCTTTCGTTGACCAAGAACCGTACCCACTGCAACATCACTTGCGTCACATATGAGCTCAAATGGCAAAGCCCAGTCAGGAGCAATAAGGATAGGTGCCTCTACCAACTTCTTTTTCAAAACCTCGAATGCCTTCACACATGATTCACAAAATACAAATTTCACATCTTTTTCCAAGAGTGCACACATGGGGCGTGCAATTTTGGAAAAACCTTGAATAAACCTTCTATAAAATCCCGCATGACCCAAAAAACTTCGCACCCCTTTTACCGATACAGGTGGAGGGAGTTTTTCAATAACTTCAATACTTGCCCTATCAACTTCCAGCCCCTGCTTTGACACTTTATTCCCAAGAACTATACCTTCTGTCACAAGGAAATGGCACTTCTCCCAATTGAGAACAAGATTAGTTTCTTCACACCGAGCAAGAACTTCATCAAGGTTTTGCAAACATACCTCGAAAGAGTTACCAAAGACTGAAAAATCATCCATAAAAATCTCTACGAACTCCTCCACCATGTCGTAGAAAATAGCCATCATGCAACGCTGAAAGGTAGCCAATGCATTACACAATCCAAATGGCATACGCTTGAAAGCGTATGTGCCGTAAGGACATGTGAATTTAGTCTTCTCCTGATCTTGAGGATCTATAGCAATTTGATTGTATCCGGAATACCCATCAAGAAAGCAATAATACTCCTGCCCGGCTAAACGATCCAACATCTGATCAATAAAAGGGATTGGATAATGGTCTTTTCTCGTAGCATCATTGAGTTTCCGGTAATCCATGCAAATACGCCATCCAGTTACAGTTTTTGTAGGAATCAATTCATTATTATCATTTGTGAGCACCGTCATACCACCCTTTGTTGGAACACATTGTACTGGGCTTACCCACGTACTATCAGTGATAGGGTAAACAATGCCAGAATCTAGCCACTTAATTACCTCCTTCCTTACTACTTCTTTCATCACCGGATTCAAGCGTCGTTCGTGTTGCACACTCGGCTTGTGCCCTTCTTCCATGTAAATTTTATGCATGCATAAACCCGGATTAATACCATGGATGTCAGACATCTGCCAACCAATAGCCTTCTTTCTTTGTTTTAGTATCAACAATGTCGCATCAACTCATTCCTGTGACAAATTTGCTGCCAGAATAATAGGAAGAGTCTCATTGTCACCTAGGAAAGCATATTGAAGGTGAGATGGAAGCTTTTTCAATTCAAGCTTCGGTGCCTCCTCAATTGAGGGCTTAGTCGGAGGATCGAGTGGACGATTTAAAGGTTCCCATCTACCCTCTTTATCATAGATACCCATAAGATCAAGAACTTGCACCATTTCACTAGCTTCTGCATCCCAAAAAATATCTTGCCCCATCAAAACTTTTTCCAACGGATCTGTAGACAAAGTGTGGATGCTTTCAACCGCCAAATCTATAGCTGTAATACCCGACAAGTTCTCATAAATTTCTGGAAGCTTCAAAGCCCTATATACATCAAAGACTTCCACCTTATCATGAGCTCGCATAGTAAGTTTCCCGGCTGCTACATCAATGATCGCCCCTCCAGTGGCCAGAAATGGACGCCTCAAAATAAATGGGACTTTCGGGTCAGGCTCAAAATTCAACACCACAAAATCAACCAGAAAGATCAACGAACCCACTTGAACCAGAACATCCTCAATAATGCCATCAGGTCTAGTCACGGATAGGTCATCAAGTTGCAGAATAATAGTAGTACGCTTAGGATGACCCAAACCCAACTCCTTGAAAACCGAAGTGGGCATCAGATTTATACTAGCCCCCAAATCACACAATCAACGAGCGCAGACACGATCTCCCAGAGTAATCTTCATAGTGAAGCTTCCAGGATCCTTCAGCTTAGTAGGTAACCAGTTCTGAATGCGAGAACTAACCTCCTCCGTCAATGCAACTGTGGCATACTCTGTCAATCTACTCATGTTTGCTACAATATCTTTCACGAACTTGGCATACTTTAGAATACCCTGTAAGATATCCACAAGAGGCAAATTAATGTGCACTTGTTTAAGTAGTTCAATGAACTTACCAAAGCATTCATCCTCCTTCTTCTTCTTAAACTTCTGCGGGAAAGGGAGAGGCAACTTCACACTATGTATCACTTTATCATCTTTGGAGCTTTTGGTAGACTCCACTTGTTCGTCTTCAATCACCACTACTTTCGGCTCCAATTCTTTCGCTAGTGCAACCGTATCCTCTAACTATTTACCACTGCGAGTAACAATAGCATTCACCTGTTTTGGATTAGGATCAGTATCACCTGGAAGACCTCCTTGGGGCCTTGTATTCTGTGCATTAGCTAACTGGCCAATCTGCTTCTCCACATTCTGAGTAGCCAACTGATTGTTCCTCACATCTTCTGCCAGCTTAGCTTGCTCAGCCATAATCTGTTTTAACATATCCTCCACGCTCATATCTCCGGGCTTAGCACCCTCTTGATTTCCTTGACCTTGCTGTTGGTTGTATTGTGGTGCATATCCTTGCGGCCTATATTGATTTTGATTTCCTCCCCAAGATAAGTTTGGGTGGTTTTTCCACCCAGCATTATAAGTATTTCCATAGTTTTGGGCTCCACCTCCCCTTTGGGCATTACCAACAAAATTTACGGAATCCGGATTAGCACTGCAAAAATTGCTGGTTTGATCCCCATTTCCATATACACTACACATCACAGAAACCTATTGCTGTACTGCATTCATGGGAGCTGGTTGCTGCCCCAAATTTAAACTACTAAAGTGATTGTTCATCATGTTTTGCATAGCTGAAATTTGGGCAGATAATGTTGTGACTGCATCTACATCTAGTTTCCCAGCAACCTTCTTTGTAGAATTCCTCGAATTATCACTATGCCAGTCTGGATTTCCCTGTGAAATATGATTCAACAAAGCATATAAGTCATCATAAGTCTTCTCTAAAGCTTGTCTACCTGCAACTGAATCAAGTAGAATTTTTGTATTGGGGTCGAGAGCCTCAATGAAAGTATGCACCAACACTTCATTAGCTTGGTGGTGATGAGGAAAATCTCGCAGCATGGATTTGAATCGGTTCCAAGATTGGTACAAATTCTCATCATCTCTCTGTCTGAAACTCAGTATCTCACTCCTCAGCTTTGCTGTCTTTCCAGACGGAAAGAACCTTATCAAGAATTTCCGACCAAGATCATCCCAAGTAGTGATAGAATTAGCCGGCTCTGCATCTAACCACCTCCTTGCTTCCCCCAACAGAGAAAAGGGAAACAAAGTAAGTCTCACATAATTTGAAGACACACCCGCAGGAATATATGTGTCACTGATCTCCAGAAAATTACGAATATGCCTCTGCGGGTCCTCATGAGCAAGACCTGTAAAGTGTCCACTTGAGTGCAAGAGTTTCACCATATTCTGTTTAAGCTCAAATCTGCCTCCAGCAGTCGGTTTGAGAATACTGGAGGTCACATTAGTGGCGAGTGGGATTGCCACATCGCGAACTGTTCTAGCTGCCATAACTTCCAGCTCACGTCTCTCTGCAGCTGGTTCTTCAATTCTTACGGGATTACCCCGTATTCCTTCGCCAGCGAAGTTCTACTTGTCAGATTGGGTAGCCTGCAGCCTGTCTCCTCAATCTATTGAAATATCTTTCAGGTTCAGACTTCGAGGCAACCAAATCTTTGTTCCTTGCCAGTGTTTCGATGAAGTAAGCCTGCAAAATAGAACAGCTAAGATCAAGTTGTCAACACGTAGCTGAAAATTAAAGTACAAACGTCAATAATTGAAAACTATCTATTTGAAAGTCCCTGGTAACGGCGCCAAAAACTTGTTGCGACCCAGCTATACACGCAAGTGTACGTGATCGTTCAAGTAATAAAGTGGCTCCTTTAAAAGAGCCGGATATCGAACCCAAAGGACTTTCGTCAACAGAAATTAATTTCAGGCGTCAACCTATAGTTAAAAACTAGTGCTGCAAAAAAGGAAAGGGATTTGGTGCTGAAAATTAAATGCTTGCGGATTATGAACTCCTATCTTCGCTACTATAACTTCGATTTTTGCAAATGTACTTGAAAAATCAATAAAGAGTGAATTCCCAGGGCTAAGGAACTCTGAGCGTCGTCTCTTGAGCATAATTGTTATTGGTTTAAGCACTTTGAGTTGTTTATCTTGGCTATTGATCACGAGGTTAATTTTACAATTATATTCGTCTCCAAACTATAATCTTTTACTAGAAATTTGAAACCTAGCTACGTCCCTGAGTGGTGATAAGTTTAACCAATTCTAATCCATTTAAGCTTTCTTCTCGTAATTGACCAAGTGTGGTGGATTAGGTACCTCTCGGTCCTAACCACGTGTCAATCCCTTAGAATTCTTTCCCGGAGAAAGATCACACCTCATATATTCACGTTCTATCTCTTAGTTTCTCTCTCGAGCTCACTTCAAGACAAGGAATATATTCCAATGGTGATCAAACATCAAAATAATGAAATTAAGAATATATGAATAACCAATTTATGATAAACTTCAGCAAAAACCAATAAAATCAACCCAAGAGAGTCATGCTCTTGGCCTTAACCCCAAGAATGAGGGATTTTAGCCACTCATAATGTTAATCAACATCCAAAAGTCAATAAATACCATAAAAATAATTAAAAACTGAAAAGAAGAGGAATGGAACCTAATTGAGATGCCCAAAAACGCCCAAAATATTCTAAGGATGATGAAATGTGATACAATAACTCAAAAGCCCTATTTATAGAGTAAATTTTGAGGCAAAAATTAGCCAAAAAGCGGCCCGACACGCCCTTGGGCGCGCCTGGCACTTAGGGTAATTTTGCCTATGCAAAGGAGTGCTCCATGCGGCCTGGCACGCCATGGAACGCGCCCCACTGCTGCCTCCCAAAACCAAAATTTGCACAAAAGCGGCCTGGCACACCATGAAACGCGCCAGGCCCTTAATTTTTTATTTTTTTCTTTCGTCGACTTTTATCATCAATATTCGTTGCTCGTAGCTTCTCCAAGCCTCTCTTTCCATGCCAAAAATGCTCCAAATAGTCGCAACTTCCACCTGCAAGGGTCTAATCACATTGGTTAGCACAATCATCACATAATCCATCAAAACCATACAAAACATATACGTATTGTTCTCAAAACTATGGTAAACATGGGTTAAAGTTGCTACTAAGGCATATAAATACGCCTTAGATCACCACCCCACACTTGACCCTTTGTTTGTCCTCGAACAATAACCACACTCAAATTCGAGGGAATTTAGACAACTGACACACAATAGGCATTCTTGCATCGCTACAAAACCATATTTATCAACTTATGCACCAACATACTAGGATCACAAACTAATAAATAACAAATTGAAACAACCTACCCTCAAAAAACAACTTAACTAGTTGCTAATTTATGCGTGACATGTTACTAACAGATCACCACACTTCACTAAACATGCGCCCTCACCACAAGAGAATCACCCCACACTTTAACTGGGTGCATGAATGAAAGTCACTCACTCTCAAAAAGAATTCACATGCAACACAAGATGAACCATAAGCTTTCCCTTAGTGTAATACTCCACTAATGTTATAATGTTCAAGCTCAAGATCCAGTAGGACTTTAGGGGTTGTAATGTAGGCTCAGGTACGGGTAGGAACTATTTGGCTAAGAATAGTGACTATCTTCCCTAAGCGCTTTAATACACTACAAATTACACTCAGACCACCTTCAACCGACCTATTTTTCACCACTTTTATCTTCCCAACTCTCTTTTGTTTTGCCCCATATTTTTAAGTTAGCTTAAGCATATCAGGTAAGGAATAACTGCTATCCACCATTGATTCAATTTTTTTTTTTCTTTTTACCATATTCCCTACCAACACACACAAACTTTTTCACACACCAATAGGAAACATACTTGGGGCTTTTAACTTAACTTGTTCCTTCTTCAATAGTTTTACACTCCTTCACATCTTGATTTCTTAATTAATGCGCTTAGGAGTTTTGGATCAAATTTTGGTTCATTGAAAGAAAAGGAACAAGCTATATGTAAAGCTACCAAGGAAAAGGCTAAAGGCTCAACGGGGCTAACTAAGATCATGCAAAGGGTAGATAAAGTAGGCATAAAACATGGCTATCAAAGAAATACCCATATCATCTCCTTAACTCAACATCTTTTATTTCGCTTTGCAGACACACCGGGCAAGTTCTAGACATCATTCTACGCATGGAATATCACAAAAAAATCTTACTCACACATGGCACATGTTCAGCTCAGCAGGTTCACCATAAAACCTCCGACATCATGCATAAGTTTAACATTAAGCAACTTAACTAGTCAACTAAGTGAGAATTAGGCGTCTCAACACTTGCTATTGTATATCCTAGCATGTTTCACACGTGTATGCACAATTGTATAGCAAGCAAGAATACCCGACACTACATGACTAATTCGCTCTTAAGAAGGTCGTCATCCATCCATCATAGAGCAAATCACTTAGTCCTATGAATAAGGCAACTCAAAAGTAGTAAACACCAAAAACAACAACATAAAAGAAAAAAAAATTGAAAAATCTTTTTGTGGTTTTCGACGGTTCAAAGGGACTCTCCTTAGTAAAACAACCGAAAACAAAGGCTAAGGAACCCAAAAATAAAAGCATACAGCAGCACACATATACATACATACAAGGGAATCCCATCACACCCCACCCCACACTTAAAAGATTAGCACTGTCCCCAATGCTACAGAAATAAACAATGCAAGAGTAGGGTATAAGGAGCTCCCTGGTCAGTCAAGGAAGTCATAGTCCTCTGGCCCACAGACCTCTAGCGGAGTATCATCTGCCTCCACCTCGTCATCAGAATCGGTTTGGTGGTCATTTTCATCTGTGGGGACATCATCATCCACCGGCTCGACAAAATCAGGACAAATTCTCAATAAGTCCATGGCATGCTCGTTAAGAGGATAATTCCTCTCAACCTGGCACAGCTCATCAGCCGTAGAAGGCCTACCCCTAGTCCTGTGGTGGAGCATCTCCAACCCATACATACGGGCTAAAATCCCGTCATCTCGAGCGTGACGCTCGGCTAAGGTAAGAGTGGGGCTGAGTGCATTCGGTGCCCTGGTTTGGGTAACATCTACAGGAGTCTGCACCAAAGGAAGATGATAATCAAATGCCTCCTCGGGCACTTCTAATGCTCACATTAATTTAGTCAACAACCCCTCAAAAGCATAACGAAGACCTCCTTTCACCCGAGCTCGGTTCAAAGCTGACAACACTACAGACCCTGCATTAATCTCCATATTAGTCATGAGGGCATACACCAGACAGACAAGATCCCGCGTAACCTCCGTCATGTGGCTCCCTGGAATCAAGCAACAACACACAATCTTCAACTAAATTCGCGCCTCCTTATTCAAATGAGCATAGGGTAGACTCAAGTGGTGCCCTCTCTGGTGATGGCGCAACCATCTAACTGTTGAACGTTGGCCGCAAAGAGTGTGTCTAATATCATCATAAGGGGGCCTAGCATTTAGCTGGATGAGGTCGAGGGGACTAGCCCGAGTTTGGACTCCCAATAAGCCTGTAAGGCCCAAGGAATCAAGGATCACATCTGCCCCTCGTATAACCACCGAGCTCGTTGGTGCATTCGGGTTCCAATTTGCATATAATTCCCTCACCAAGTGGAGGTTACAATCTGTAGGTCTGTCAAAGATAAACTCCATTCCCAATTGCACAATCCGAGCCAATATCCTAGGGTAAGTCCGATCTAGACTTGCCCTATCAATACATTCATCAGTAAAGTATTTGGCTTCAGTGTGGCTTTTGTACCAACTCTTGCCAGCACTAGATACAGCATGAATTCCATACTTGCATTTCTGGCCCTTTAGGACTGGAGGAGCTGTGGGGACCTTACTTCCTGACCGACGTCTCTTGTGAGAGCTAGAGGCAGCCACATTAGCATCCAACATTGTACCTGTAGCAAAGATCCACAAGCAGGTCAATTTCCCACGTAAAGAGAGATAAACAACTCAATGGGTGTGGACTTGAAGGGCCACCCCAAACCTAGTTGCTTAGCGCCAATCAAAATATATGGGTCTAGGGTACTCAGACTTCCCCTTACGACTTAAATCCAAATTACCCAGTCTAAACCATAGACAAATATCACATACTCAAGAATTGCACAAATTTCAAGTTCAATAAGCCCATACATATTAGAATGACGTACTTGCTTTACTCAAGAATTCAAACAAGACGTATACATATCAACACCATATACGTTATATCCAGTCATAGAACTACTCACATGCTCCATTGTCACCCATAAGGATACACTCACTTCCAATTATTCCCATAAGATTAGTCAACCCAATTTCACATGCCTTCCAAGTTCATTATAATAACCCCTCATAACTCCCACCACATCATAAGAAGCAAGTCAACATACCAAGAATATATTATACATCACAAACGAAATCCAAGAATACCCAAAATCGCATAAACTTCATGGCAATTGAGAGAGAGAAAAAAAAAACAACGAAGGAGACATACCTGGATACCTTGAAAGGAGTCTTGTAAACTTAATCCCAAGATTAGGAAGCAAGAAATCGAGCAACGTGAGGGCAAGAGGAGAGAAAAGGAAGAGAGAATTTGTGAAGCTTTGGGGAGAAAATTGTGAGTTTGGGTGTGGAGTGTTGGAATATTTGTGAAGAATGAGGAAATTTGGGGATTTAAAGGAGAAGGGGTGGGGGTGGTTCGGGTCTATCTAAAAAAAATTTGCCAAAATTTATAAGGGGGTAGCGGCCTGGCACGCTGCCTAGCGCGCTACCCTGCTGTCTCTTGCAATTAAAAAATGGACACAGGCGGCCTGGCACGCCGTGTGTCGTGCCTGGTCACTGTTAGGCGGTGAAAAATTTTTGACACAGGCGGCCTGGCACGTCGTGTGTCGCGCCTGGGCACTGCCAGGCGATGAAAAGTTTTCGAAACAGGGGGCCTGGCGCGCCCTGTGTCGCGCCAAACCCTTAACATTACACCTGAGAAATTTTTCACATAATCTTGGGGCTTTTACAAGTCCCAAGATTCAAAACTTTGCTCCAACACATGTCTTACCTGCCCGGCACCTTCAAATAATCATCCATCCGCCAACTTTACCTCTTTCTTGTGGATTTCCATATCAACATGCTCCGTGCATCTGCATAAACACAAGATCCTAGCACTAAGTTAGAAAACAAACATTCTAAAAGAGATGGGTTGCCTCCCATCAAGCGCCTTAGTTTTATCATAAATTGGTTATTCATATATTCTTAATTTCATTATTTTGATGTTTGATCACCATTGGAATATATTCCTTGTCTTGAAGTGAGCTCGAAAGAGAAACTAAGAGATAGAACGTGAATATAGGTGTGGTCTTTCTCCGGGAAAGAATTTTAAGGGATTGACACGTGGTTTAGACCGAGAGGTACCTAATCCACCACACTTGGTCAATTACGAGAAGAAAGCTTAAATGGATTAGAATTGGTTAAACTTATCACCACTCAGGGACGTAGCTAGGTTTCCAATTTCTAGTAAAAGATTATAGTTTGGAGACGAATATAATTGTAAAATTAACCTCATGATCAATAGCCAAGATAAACAACTCAAAGTGCTTAAACCAATAACAATTATGCTCAAGAGACGACGTTCAGAGTGCCTTAGCCCTGGGAATTCACTCTTTATTGATTTTTCAAGTACATTTGCGAAAACTGAAGTTACAGTAGCGAAGATAGGAGTTCATAATCCGCAAGCATTTAATTTTCAGCACCAAATCCCTTCCCTTTTTTGCAACACTAGTTTTTAACTATAGGTTGACGCCTAAAATTGATTTCTGTTGACGAAAGTCCTTTGGGTTGGATATCCGACTCTTTTAAAGGAGCCACTTTATTACTTGAATGATCACGTACACTTGCGTGTATAACTGGATCGCAACAAGTTTTTGGCGTCGTTGTCGGGCATCGAATCCGGGTTACCCGCGTGACAGGCAGGAATACTTACCACTATCCTTTAAAAGAGCCGGATATCGAACTCAAAGGACTTTCGTCAATAGAAATTAATTTTAGGCGTCAACTTATAGTTAAAAACTAGTGTTGCAAAAAAGGGAAGGGATTTAGTGCTGAAAATTAAATGCTTGCGGATTATGAACTCCTATCTTCGCTACTGTAACTTCGATTTTCGTAAATATACTTGAAAAATCAATAAAGAGTGAATTCCCAGGGCTAAGGCACTCTGAACGTCGTTTCTTGAGCATAATTGTTATTGGTTTAAGCAGTTTGAGTTGTTTATCTTGGCTATTGATCACGAGGTTAATTTTACTATTATATTCATCTCCAAACTATAATCTTTTACTAGAAATTGGAAACCTAGCTACGTCCCTGAGTAGTGATAAGTTTAACCAATTCTAATCCACTTAAGCTTTCTTCTCGTAATTGACCAAGTGTGGTGGATTAGGTACCTCTCTGTCCTAACCACGTGTCAATCCCTTAGAATTCTTTCTCGGAGAAAGACCACACCTCATATATTCATGTTCTATCTCTTAGTTTCTCTCTCGAGCTCATTTCAAGACAAGAAATATATTCCAATGGTGATCAAACATCAAAATAATGAAATTAAGAATATATGAATAACCAATTTATGATAAACTTCAGCAAAAACCAATAAAATCAACCCAAGAGAGTCATGTTCTTGGCCTTAACCCCAATCGGGTTTTCATCCGATTTTGAATCACTACCATCAACCACTTGTGGTTCTATGTCTCTTTCACCCTTCTCTTCCACTTCTTCCGGCTTCTCAACATTTTGCTCTTTTGACATCAGAGTTTCATCTTTTGAATTATCAAGCCGATTTCTCTTTTCATTTATTTGTCCTCCAATACCCTTGTTACTAAGGTCATCATCAAGATTTACAATATTGTTCTCAAGAGTTCTCCCGCTTCTAGTGACTATTGCCATGATGTGAGCATCATTTTTTGGGTTTACAACCGTATCACTAGGAAGACCTCCTCTTTGTCTTTGGTTCATCTGGGAGAAAGGTTGACCCATTTGGGTTTCAATTTGCTTTATCGAGGCCAAATGTGAGGTAAAGGTTTGATTGAGATGCGATGAATCACCTTTCATTTCTCTTAACATCTTATCAATTCCTTCAATACTCAAAAGGACACAAACAAGCACATCTTCATTCTTATACTTTTCTGGATCAAAGAAGTTGCTTCTTTACCCTTTGGCCGATCATTTGGAGGAACATACCTATCATAGTACCGATCTTTATTTCTCCAATCACAGTCCCTATCCTTATCCCTCCATTCTCGATTTCTATCACGATCCTTCCACTCACAATCTTTCCAATCATGGTCTTTATCCGTCCAACCTTGATTCCCGCCTTTCCTTTGATAGGTGGGGTGGGAACCCCTCATTTGATTTGACATAAATTGGATTTCTTAATCAAGAGTCTCTGTTTCATCATCATTATAGGTCTTATCCCCCTTGGAAGCAATGACGTTAACCTCCTTTGGTGTTGACCCCATGACATGCTTAGTGAGGAGTTCTAGTTGTGTCATTATTTTAGCCTTACTCTCATCTCTCTTCCCATCCTTCTTTCTTTGCTTTTGGATCACAAAAGATGCTGAGGGAGCCCTCGCGGCCACCTCGGAATCTCTTGTGTGCCAACCTCAACTTTGTTTAGTGACTTGATCCAATAATGTCGATGAAACCCCATAGGTTTCTTTCACCAAAGATCCCCCGGCTGCATTGTCCGCAACCGTTTTGTTCAATTGATCTAATGCTCGATTAAATATTTGGAGTAGCATCTTATCCAAAACCTCGTGAGTCGGACATTACATCAATTTCTTATTAAACCTTTGTCAAGCCTCATGTAATGGTTCACCATTTAATTGGCGGAAGTTAATAATCTCATCTCTCAGTTGTAACATCTAAGATGGTGGAAAGAACCTATCCAAGAATGCTTCCTTCAATTCCACCCATGTAGTGATTGAACATGCGGGCAATTGCCTTAACCACAATACGGCTTCGCCTGTCAATAAAATAGGGAAGAGTCTCAATCGGATGGACTCTTGTAATATTTGGGCGATATCAAATGGCATGCATACATCAATGAAATTCATCAAATGAAGAATTGGGTCTTCATGTGCTTGACCCCCATACAATCCCTTTATTTAAAGGAGATAGTGCATCACACTAGTAACTTGAAATACTTTGTTGCCTTCTGCGGGTGGGATGCAAATGGCACTAGCTCTCCCAGCGTCTCCCAAGTGGTCTTCATCCTCTAAATGTCCGTCGAATGA
Source organism: Capsicum rhomboideum (assembly GCA_031232105.1). Classification (NCBI taxonomy): domain Eukaryota; kingdom Viridiplantae; phylum Streptophyta; class Magnoliopsida; order Solanales; family Solanaceae; genus Capsicum; species Capsicum rhomboideum. The sequence goes on along the minus strand of CP124714.1, from coordinate 113,598,407 downwards.
AGCGGTATGACTACCGTTTTGCCTCATTAATTCGTGAAGACTTTGGTTATCACCTGAAGAGAACAAAAACAACAAATAAAGTAAACTTACACCATGGAAAACACAAGTAACTTAAAACACTAAAAAGAATGAACGCTATATTTCATTCCCCAGCAATGACGCCATTTTTGATAACGCTCAAATTATACCTCAAGAGTATAAGCAGTTGTTGTCAATATAATTACCCAACTTAGAGTTGTGGTTGAATCCATGAGGAATGAATGCGATAGATTTCACCCCTAAGTGTCAAAATAAACTAGTGCTAACACGTGATACTATAAAAATAATGCATAAAAGTAAATGGGGGAATTTAGTTTATCAATTTGTAATTATCAAAGTAATTGTAGTTTGAAATGCACAATTCAAAGATTAGAGAAATAGAGTTGAAATTGAGTGTAATACGGGACTTGGGGTTATGCTATTGTTAGAGTGAAAGGATGCACGGGTGATTGACTATTTGTCTAGATTTAGCTAAGAGTTATGGGTAGGCTAGATTATGTGTACTTAGTGTTGATTTGTCAATCAAACATCAAGATATCACAAGTGGGTTCTTTCGAACACCTCACAAGTGTGTCTATATAATCATTCTAATACCTCAATTAGCATCCTTATGTCTAAGATACACTATTAAATGATAAATATCAAGTTATTGTTCACTCTTATTCCTCACCCTCATCCCCTTTGTCAAGGATGATGAGAGTTCTAGAGTTAATTAGAGTTTGCAACCTCTAATTTTAGATCAAAAATATAGATTATGAGTAAAACCCACAACAATTATCTACTTAGGAAGACAAATAAACAACACCCATATAATTATCACATCTTACTCAAGCATAACCCCAAGCAAAGAAATTAGCTACTCATAGAAAGAGAAAGAGGAAAATTACCCAAGTTCTCCTCCCATTGTTCTATTAAATCCCAGATTATCACAAGATTTAAGATCCAAATTTAATACAAAGCAAAAGAAAGTAACTAATTTCACTCTTAGGGTTCCACTCTAAGTTCTCCAGCTTACAAAAAATGCCAAAGATCTATTTTTAGATCTAAAAAATCCCTTTTATAGCCCAAAAATTGCGTTATTAGAAATTACAAAATTGCAACCGCACTGGTCACCTGCTGGTGTAGGTGCCAGCGCAGGTGGATGACCTGCACGTGAAGGCTCCTCAGCACAGACTTCACTGTCTTGGCCAAAACTTGCCACCTGCATGCGCAGCTCAAGCTCATGCGCGCGCAGGTGGCCTCGAAGCTTCCTAAATGTTGTTTTAAGCTCCTTTTTGACACTTTTTACATCCCAATTGACTTGTATGGATAGCTCGACCTCATATTCACTCATTACCTACACAAAAGAGCTATATAACATGAGAATTACATCAAATCAATGCAAAATAAGAGATAATTTAAGCTTAAACGTGCTAAGAAGTTGGTAAAATGCCAACTTATCACAATCCCATGTAAGAAACAAGAAGAGTCAAATCTTTATTGAAAATACTAACTCCAACTAGTAGTTGTTCTCTTAGAGTTTCATCAGTTGATGTATATTCCCGCCAATTTCTTACAGTGTGCAAACTTTGTGAGCGGGACTATCTTGGTCAACATGTCTGCAGTGTTATCATCTGTGATAACCTTTGCGACCTTGATAGTTCCCTCTTCAATGACATCTCTAATGAAATAGAATCTAACATCAATATATTTTGTACGCTCATGAAATCTTTGATTTTTAATCAAATGATTAGCACTTTGACTATCACATCTTAGAGTTTATTCCAGCTGAAGCAAACTCAATTCTGCCACCAAACCTTTCAACCAGATAACTTCTTTCACTGCCTCTGTTGCTGCCATATATTTTGCCTCTATTGTAGACAAAGTGACAATCGACTATAAAGTCAATTTCCAACTAACAACACTACCAACGAGAGTAAAGATGTATCCAGTTATGGACCTTCTTCTATCTAGATTGTCACGCCCCAAATCCCATTGAGACATGATTAGCATCCGAAGCCAATATGGCCCGAGAGAACCAATCTTTGCTCATGTCTACCCATATGCATATCCTCGTATAAATATTATTAAATCTTATTATTCTTCATGCAACTAAGCGGAAGTCATGAACATGGAAACATATATCATATCCATATACGAAACTTGGCCATTAGGGCCATTAAGTCAAAATGATCATACATCTCTTGCTTTCATATACCCACATACATCTACAAAAGCCTCTAACTGATGCATTTACAAGACCATCTAAAAGTCGGGACAATTCCCCGCTTTACAACATCAAAACAAATGTACAACTGTGATAAGTCCCGAAGCAACTGGGGCTCACCAAAGAGCTGCAATTACTGTCAACCTACTGTCTTTTTACAAATCTACTAGTGCCTGTACCTGCAATATGTAAGGTAAGTCCCCCGAGGGGGTCAGTACGAAGAATGTACTGAGTATGCAAGGATCATAAGAAATAGCATCATACATGAGAATGTCAATAGAATAAAATATGAGAGAATAGTCAATGTGGATAAACCATCATTTTATATAATATCGTTTATAATTATTTTCCTTCAAGGGAAAATTACCTTCACTCAAGAGACTTGCCTCTACTAGATTCTTCTATACCCAAGAGATTCTTTCTTGCTTCTATATTCATTACCGTTATTGTTCATCTACTTGGTTAGTAGGTTGTAAAAGAATAACACTCATCCACATACATCCACTCTAGTGGTGGGGGGTAATAATATAACATAAATCATACATATTCTATTAACGTACATCCACTCTATGGGTGGTTTTAACCTACATCCACTCTATTGGTGGTTTAGCATACATCCACTCTCATGGTGGGACAACATACATCAACTCTCATGGTGGGGCAACAAACATCCACTCTTATGGTGGGGCAACATACATCCACTCTCATGGTGGGGTAACATACATCCACTCTCATGGTGGGGCAACATACATCCACTCTCATAGTGGGGTGACATATATCCACTCTCATGGTGGGAGAACATACATCCACTCTATGGTGGGAGAACATACATGGGAGAGATTGATATATCAACTTATGAGAGATTAATACTTTAAGGATTATGACTCTAATTGAAACACACAAATACGCTTTACCTCACTCTTACACTTCATGAGATTAACACCTTAACTTGTGGGGGATAGATATATTAGCTCGCACTTCGCCTCCTTCACTATTCTTATGAGATCTTATATAAGTAAGTATATGATACCGGACCTCCACCTTTGGTGGGCTATACTAAATAACGAAGCATAATATTGAGACTATTCCATATTGAACTTATACCCTCTAGAATGTAATTCGTACTCCATGAAACATATAGCAACCATGCGCGTTACCTGTTTACAATCTTATACCTTTCATTTAGTTATGAGAGTGACACATTAAAGATCATGAAACTAAAGCACACACTTATATACACACCTCACTTCACTCCTTTTCTTCATGAGATTGACATCTTCACTTATGAGGAATAATTATACTAACTCGCACATCACCTCTCTTATTACTCTTATGAGATTGGTACAAAGATGATCCTCATATTAAAGGATTCTGGAACATGACATGGTAGGGAAAATGCCTTTCAAGAATAAATAGATTCTCTTATGTTATTACTCTCTTGAGATAGTCCTTTTAGGACTTACCACGTTATGACATCTTAGGAACTTCAATCAATGAATAAGAGATAAGTGAATCATCATTCACCTCAGAGTAGGATACATATGAATAACAATATACGTCAACCTGAATTGATATACTTCAAGCCTCTCAAAATTGAAACAAGCCCAATGTTAAGGTGAACAACATGTTGCAGAAGAATACGAAAGAAAGGAACCTTACATACTTTGTATTCTCAATACGATTCTACAATCTTAGAAGTGCATACAATATTCCCTCTCTTTGTTTATGTATCACTCTACAACACAAATACATAACAAAATTCACATTAACCACCAACTACCTTACAAATGCATGTAACGTCAATGAGTTACATGTTTGCCTTTAAACATGTCATTTTCCCTTGACAATACCATTTATGAAATTATTGTACCAATAATCCCACAATATTACATACATTGACCAACACATGATAACCAATAGCATGTCACACCAAGTTCATATTTTACACTTCTCCATCACCACCACATCACAATTATTCCATCAAATTACTTCAATACACCTTACAACAACAAATCGGCCAAAATCCCATAATTTACACTTACATGAAAATAACAAGTTGAATAACATAATAACACCATACATATTCATATTTCATCCATACCATTCTCTTTCATCCAAACCACAAGTCATAATTCAAGTTACAATCCCATGGATAACACATCTTTTTTCACCAAAACCAAAAGTGCCATATCCAACACTTCCAACCATAACCGACATGATATACATAATCTCTCATGCTTATAATATGTTAAATTACAATAATAATCACTTACCCAAGCTTGGAAGATGATGATCTTGCTCCAAAGATGACTTAGGGTTTGAGAGCCCAAAAGAAACTTTCTTGAGAATTCTAGAAAAAAAACTTAGAAAAGCATGTGTATGCATAATGAATAAAATCTGATTTTTGGACCTTTATATAATCCCTCAACTCATCCTTAGACACTTTTTATATAATTAAATATTATGTCTAGAAGGTCAATGGAAGAATGGGTTATTTGACCCATTCTTGACTCATGTTTTCTTTCTCATTTTGGGCCCTTTTTGGCCCAATTCACTTAATCCAATAAAATCAATAATTTCTCATTTTTAAGTCATTTCATACATGTTACAACAATATTCCCACTCATTCTATTCATATCCGTAGCCTCAATCACAAAAAAAAGTGATTCTAGCCACGTATGGCTTATTTTGACCACAAGGGTAAAATCGTCATTTTGATGCCAAATTCGTTCTCGAGTAATTTTATCATACCAATATAATATTTCATTCATTCCATGTATATACTTGTGTTTGTAGAACAAACGTGGCAAAAATTGGCTCGGTACGTCACCGGGCACCCTTTGGACTTAGAAAATTTCCAACTTTCGAAAAATTGAAAAACCCATCCTGGCACGCCCTTGGGCGCGCCAGCTTGCTGCCTATGGGCACAAAAATTTGGCCCAGAGCGTCCTGGCATGCCCTCTGGCACGCCTGTGCCTTAGTTTTTCTGAAAATTTTGTTTTTCGACTTTTTTTCGCGGGTTTGGTTAGGTACTTCAAGTCCTATTCTTTAACTTACTTCTTACCCTTAATATCCTTTGTTTAAGGGTCCTATTAGACTCATTTTGAACCCCCCAAATGTTCCACTAAAATCACAAAACACCTCTTATGAAGGGCTAATCTCATGTACGAAGCCAAATCTTAATAAATTTTTTTTTCATCACTAACATTACAAAACACATACTCATGGCACCTCGACACATAAATAACCATTTTTCAACGTCATCACATAGGGTTAGGAAGGTACGGGGTGTTACATTATCCCCCCCTTAGGAACATTTGTCCTCGAATGTTAACAACATCGTCTCATGTGCAACAAACGCATCTCTATACATATACTCATTTAGATACTGACTTAGTCTTTCCCCACTTTCGCACTTTGGAACTTTTTCCCTTCCATTTGGAACAAATATGGGTACCTTGGTCTCATCATTTGTTTTCAGCTTCTCAGGTTATCTACTCGACTTGTTGATTTCTCCACAGAACTCTTACGGAAGCTACGTCTCTATTTATTAACCTTTGCACTTGTCAATCTAGAATAGCAATAGGTATCTTTTCCTAATGAGATCCTCCAAACTTGTACATCTCCAATGGGAGCAATATGAAACGAAGCACATATGCACATCCGGCACATTTCATACCCTTTCTTTCCAATCCACTTACCCTTTTCATTAGTGACACTTTCAAGAGTACTTACTCATCTATGATCACAACATCTACTCATCCCTTCTTCAGCAGGCATATCCACCTACTTACCTTTACCTCTACCTCTTCTCATGATCGGCATGGTTACTATATCAAAGAGAACCATTTACCATGGTCAGATACAATTCAACTTACAACACTGGCTCTATTGCACGATCTAGATATCAAGAAGAGAAACAACATCCTAAATGTCCCGTAGCCTCCTACTTATAAATGTGGTGCACAACACATCGATAAGTAAGACTCTACTCAGCCACGGCTTTGTAGACACCCTTAGAACGACCTGCTCTGATAACACTTTTGTCACGCCTCAAATCCCATTGAGACGTGATTGGCACCCGAAGTCGATATGGCCCGAGAGAACCAATCTTTGCTCATTTCTACCCATATGCATATCCTTGTATGAATATTATTAAATCTTATTATTCCTCATGCAACTAAGCGGAAGTCATGAACATGGAAACATATGTCATATCCATATACGAAACTTGGCCGTTAGGGCCATTAAGTCAAAATGATCATACATCTCTTGCTTTCATATACCCACATACGTCTACAAAAGCCTCTAACAGATGCATTTACAAGACTATCTAAAAGTCGGGACAAGTCCCCACTTTATCTTTACAACATCAAAACAAATGTACAACTGTGATAAGTCCCGAAGCAACTGGGGCTCACCAAAGATCTACAATTATTGTCAACCTACTGTCTTTTTACAAATCTACTAGTGCCTACACCTGCAACATGTAAGGTAAGTCCCCCGAGAGGGTCAGTACGAAGAATGTACTGAGTATGTAAGGATCATAAGAAATAGCATCATACATGAGAATGTCAATAGAATAAAATATGAGAGAATAGTCAATGTGGATAAACCATCATTTTATATAATATCGTTTATAATTATTTTCCTTCAAGGGAAAATTACCTTCACTCAAGAGACTTGCCTCTACTAGATTCTTCTATACCCAAGAGATTCTTTCTTGCTTCTATATTCATTACCGCTATTGTTCATCTACTTGGTTAGTAGGTTGTAAAAGAATAACACTCATCCACCTACATCCACTCTAGTGGTGGGGGGTAATACTATAACATACATCATACATATTCTATTAACGTACATCCACTCTACGGGTGGTTTTAACCTACATCCACTCTATTGGTGGTTTAGCATACATCCACTCTCATGGTGGGGAAACATACATCAACTCTCATGGTGGGGAAACATACATCCACTCTCATGGTGGGGTAACATACATCCACTCTTATGGTGGGGCAACATACATCCACTCTCATGGTGGGGCAACATACATCCACTCTCATGGTGGGGCAACATACATCCACTCTGATGGTGGGGTGACATACATCCACTCTCATGGTGGGAGAACATACATCCACTCTATGGTGGGAGAACATACATGGGAGAGATTGATATATCAACTTATGATAGATTAATACTTTAAGGATTATGACTCTAATTGAAACACACAAATACGCTTTACCTCACTCTTACACTTCATGAGATTAACACCTTAACTTGTGGGGGATAGATATATTAGCTCGCACTTCGCCTCCTTCACTATTCTTATGAGATCTTATATAAGTAAGTATATGATACCGGACCTCCACCTTTGGTGGGCTATACTAAATAACAAAGCATAATATTGAGACTATTCCATATTGAACTTATACCCTCTAGAATGTAATCCGTACTCCATGAAACATATAGCAACCATGCACATTACCTGTTTACAATCTTATACCTTTCATTTAGTTATGAGAGTGACACATTAAAGATCATGAAACTAAAGCACTCACTTATATACACACCTCACTTCACTCCTTTTCTTTATGAGATTGACATCTTCACTTATTAGGAATAATTATACTAACTCGTACATCACCTCTCTTATTACTCTTATGAGATTGGTACAAAGATGATCCTCATATTAAAGGATTCTGGAATATGACACGGTAGGGAAAATGCCTTTCAAGAATAAATAGATTCTCTTATGTTATTACTTTCTTGAGATAGTCTTTTTAGGACTTACCACGTTATGACATCTTAGGAACTTCAATCAATGAATAAGAGATAAGTGAATCATAATTCACCTCAGAGTAGGATACATATGAATAAAAACATACGTCAACCTGAATTGATATACTTCAAGCCTCTCAAAATTGAAACAAGCCCAATGTTAAGGTGAACAACATGTTGTAGAAGAATACGAAAAAAAAGAACCTTACATACCTTGTATTCTCAATACGATTCTACAATCTTAGACGTGCATACAATATTCCCGCTCCTTCTTTATGTATCACTCTACAACACAAATACATAACAAAATTCACATTAACCACCAACTACCTTACAAATGCATGTAACGTCAATGAGTTACATGTTTGCCTTTAAACATGTCATTTTCCCTTGACAATACCATTTATGAAATTATTGTACCAATAATCCCACAATATTACATACATTGACCAACACATGATAACCAATAGCATGTCACACCAAGTTCATATTTTACACTTCTCTATCACCACCACATCACAATTATTCCATCAAATTACTTCAATACACCTTACAACAACAAATCGGCCAAAATCCCATAATTTACACTTACATGAAAATAACAAGTTGAATAACATAATAACACCATACATATTCATATTTCATCCATACCATTCTCTTTCATCCAAACCACAAGTCATAATTCAAGTTACAATCCCATGGATAACACATCTTTTTTCACCAAAACCAAAAGTGTCATGTCCAACACTTCCAACCATAACCAACATGATATACATAATATCTCATGCTTATAATATGTTAAAGTACAATAATAATCACTTACACAAGCTTGAAAGATGATGATCTTGCTCCAAAGATGACTTAGGGTTTGAGAGCCCAAAAGAAACTTTCTTGAGAATTCTAGGGAAAAAAACTTAGAAAAGCATGTGTATGTATAATGAATAAATCTGATTTTTGGCCCTTTATATAAGCCCTCAATTCATCCTTATCCACTCTTTATATTATTAAATATTATGTCTAGAAGGTCAATGGAAGAATTCTTGGCCATGTTTTCTTTCTCATTTTGGGCCCTTTTTGGCCCAATTCACTTAATCCAATAAAATCAATAATTTCTCATGTTTAAGTAATCTCATACGTGTTACAACAATATTCCCACTCATGCTATTCATATCCGTAGCCTCAATCCTAAAAACAAGCGATTCTAGCCACTTATGGCTTATTTTGACCACAAGGGTAAAATCGTCATTTTGATGCCAAATTCGTTCTCGAATAATTTTATCCTACCAATATAATATTTCATTCATTCCATGTATATACTTGTGTTTGTATAACAAACGTGGCAAAAATTAGCTCGGTACGTCACTGGGCACCCTTAGGACTTAGAAAATTTTCAACTTTCGAAAAATTGAAAAACCTATCCTGGCACGCCAGCTTGCTGCCTCTGGGCACAAAATTTGGCCCAGAGCATCCTGGCACGCCTGTGCCTTAGTTTTTCTGAAAATTTTATTTTTTGACTTTTCTTCGCGGGTTTGGTTAGATACTTCAAGTCCTATTCTTTAACTTACTTCTTACCCTTAATATCCTTTATTTAGGGGTCGTCTTAGACTCATTTTGAACCCCCCAAATGTTCCACGAAAATCACAAAACACCTCTTATGAAGGGTTAATCTCATGTACGAAGCCAAATTTTAATAATTTTTTTTTCATCACTAACATTACAAAACACATACTCATGGCACCTCGACACCTAAATAACCATTTTTCAACGTCATCACATAGGGTTAGGAAGGTACTGGGTGTTACATAGATCCCCTGCATAGTCAAAATTCACAAAAACGAGTGTTGAAATACCTTCATTTTTTTTGAAAGGTTAAGCCAACATTGAAAGCTCATTTGAGATATCTCAATATCCATTTAACATTTTCTAAATGCCTCTTCCCTGGATTGGCCATGTACCTGCTCACCACGCTTACAAATTGAGCAATATTTAGACGTGTGCACATAATAGCATACATAATTCTACCAATTATGCTAGCATAAGGAACCTTTGACATATTCTCCACCTCATCCTCAGACTGAGGCATTTGTAACTCTAAAAGTTAAAAAAGAAGAGCTAACAGTGTACTTACAGGTTTGAACACATATTAAATCTCTCAAGAATTTTTTTGATGTACCTATTCTGAAAGAGATGTACAACACCATATTCTCTTGAGATCTCTATTCCAAGGATTTTCTTTGTAGTTCCCAAATCCTTCATGTCAAATTTCATGCTCAATAGTTTCTTCAAAGTATTTATCTATGTGATATTGTTAGTAGAAATAAGCATATCATCAACATAAAATAATAAATAAATCATTGAGTTACCAGACATCTTCTTGTGATACACACAGCTATCAAATGCACCCCTTGAGAATCTATATATAGTCATGAATGCATCAAACCTCTTGTGCCACTATCTAGGGGATTGCTTCAAACCATGTAATGATTTCTTTAGTTGGTATACATGATCTTTTTTTTCGTTAGCTAGGAAACCTTCAGACTGATCCATATAGGTTGTCTCTTCTAGATCAACATGCAAGAAAGCTACTTTGGCATCAAGTTGTTGAAGCTCCAAATCAAATTGTGCATCCAATGCTAGTAGTATGTGAATTGAGCTATGCTTCACAACAAGAGAGAAGATCTCATTGTAGTCAATTCCCTCCTTCTAACTAAAATACTTTACGATCAATCTCGCCTTGAACCTAACATATTCCACTTCTGTAATTCCCTCTTTCTTTCTATAGACCTCCTTCTGACTGAGACTCCATCTCATCTGTCATGGCTAACCACCATTGTGTAGCATCTTTACAAGAAGTTGCTTCACCATATGAGAAGGGCTCAAGATCCTTAATCTCTTCTTCTACATCTATGAATGCATATGCAATCAAATTTGTTTGCTCTATAAGTGATGTATTGGTATTTTGATGGCACATTTGAGACTTTCGACTATGCAAAATTGCAAGTTCTCGAGTAGCTCTTGTTATATTTAATCATTTTTACTTATAGTGTGCAAAAAAAGGTGATAAGGTAGCAAACATGAGAAATTAATCTAAAAGAGAGAAGTGGCGGCCAACTTGATGAGATGTCAACCCTGTTATAGCCCGCCAACTATATTATCAGGCCTAAATAGAATGTCAAGCAACAGAAGCCGAGTTGATAGCCAAAGTGATAAGACTTCAACAAGGTGACGGGCCATCAACTATGGTATCAGTCTCAAATAGAACTCAACACAAATTTAAGACAAGTGACAGCCCAGTGACGAGACGTCAACCTCCTGACGGGTCGTCAACTTTACCGTCAGACGCAAGGCGGGTAACTCTGAGTTTTATTTGAATTATAAATTTACATGTACTATAAATAGCTACTATTAGAGCTTATTTGAGAATCTTACGATATATAGAAAAACAAATTTGTTCTTGAGTAATTTTCTTAGGTTTAAGCATAATGTTTGGATTTAGGAAGACAATTTGGTTATCAAAGTCATCTTTGCAAGGGTAATCTTCATCTATGATTTCTATTAATGTATTTCCTTCTAAAGTTATAAATGGCTAAATCCCCACAACTAGGGTTGTGGGATCCATGGCAGATTAACATCTCTAGGGTTGTGGGATCCATGGCAGATTAACATCTCTAGGGTCGTTAAATGGTGTAGATTCAAATAATGCTTACGCTTGTAGTGTCAAATCTTTTGTTTTAACTGAATTCTATTGGTTGCAATCATTAGAACATATCTTAGGGTTAACTTGCTTAAGAAAAAGGTTAAAACTAGGAAAAGATTTGAGAATAAGGATTCTGCATTACCAATTTCCATCTAATGGGTAATGTTGTAATAAGGTTAGCCAACTTAGGGTAATTATTGAGTTTGTATTGTTATCACTTGTAGTTCGAGAGAATTTGAGTTAATATTATCTAAATAGGTTGAGAAACATTTAGATATAGTGAAAGAATTAATAGCCATGCATGATTCGCACTAGAAGAATTTACTATTGTTAGTGACTCGGTGGTGTTATGAAGTCAGGGTGGTCACAATCCTTGTTATTTTTATTACTTGAATACAATCTCCAAAATTTTGAAAATTTTTACTTAACACAATCACAAACTAGAAACGAACTTCATTAACAAACCCCCTTAAAGGAAGTAATTGATTAGAAGTCCATTTAACCCCATAAGGCTTAGTTTTCACCTTATTCCCTATGGTATTCGACCCCAACTTAGTTGGATTATACATTTGACAATGACTACTTTATACTTATAAAAGAGGTATAATTTGGGCGTATTAATAAGGCATTCCAGTTTCTGTATCTACCTTTTGTCCCTTCCCTTCACAATTTTGTATGGTTCATTAATAGCAAGTTCTTCAAGATCTGCATCTTTTGACTCATCAACTTGAGTCTCTTGATCCTTCTCCTTGGTAAGCTCTACCGGTAGCTCCACCTGCTCATTGTTCCTATTTACTAACAAATCCACAGAAACTTGACGAGAATTAAGTATAGATGATTCATTAAAGGTAACATCTCTACTAACTACAAATTTGAGTAAAGACAAATACCAAATCTTGTACCATTTTACTCCATCCACGTGCCCTTTGAATATGACCTTCCTAGCCCTTGGTTTAAGATTTCATTCTTTAACATGATAATAAGTTGGACACCCAAATACTCCCAAGTATGAATAGTTAGAGGGTTCACCTGACTATACCTCATTTGGAGTCTTAAATTCAATCGTTGATGCTAGAGATTGATTGACAATATGAGAAGCAGTGTGAACTGCCTCAACCCTAAACACTTTTGACATTTTAGTTTGTAGGATCATACAATGAGCCTTTTCAAGAAGAGTTATAGTCATCCTCTTGGCAACTCCATTCTTCTGTGGTGTGTGTTTGACCGTCTTATGTCTTTAGATCCTATGAACCTTGCAGAAATCATTAAACTCTTCACTGCAAAACTCCAAGCCATTGTTTGTATGAAGATACTTGATTTTCCCCTTTATTTGATTTCTAGCCAAAATCTTCCACTCTTTAAATACTTCAAAAGCATCACTTTTTTCCTTCAAGAAATGCACCCAAATCTTTCATGAAAAATCATCAATGAATGTTAGAAGATACCTCTTTCATCCTTTAATGGAACTTTAGTGGGACCCCATAAATCTGAATGGATGTATTCTAGAACCCTTCCCATTTTGTGCTTGCCAGTGCTGAGTCTGACCTTCTTCTGCTTCCCTAGGATATATTACAGAAAAAATTCAAGTGTGTTGACCCTTTCACCATTCAAAAGGTTTTAGTTGCTCAGCATCTCCAATCCTCGTGCGCTGAACCAGTCTCATGTGCCATAATCTTTTCTTGTCATCATTTGATAACTGCACTATAAATATATTAACAGAGCCAACAATAGTATTTCCTGCCAGTATGTAGAGGCCATCCTCCAGCTTGGCCTTCAACGTGACTAAAGATCATTTAGTCACCTTCATAGTTCTTCCTTCGCTCATGTACTTGTAGCCTTATTTATCCAGAGTACCCAGGGAGATAAAGTTCTTCTTCAGATCAAGAACATGATGGACTTCTATAATAGTCCTTACGATTCCATCATGGCAGCGAACCCGAACTGAGCCAATGCCAACTATTTTACAAGTTGCATTATTGCCTATTACTTGGTTCCTCCATTTTTCTCATAGTTGTTGAACCAATCTTATTTGAAATGTCATATGCAGAGTACAACCAGAGTCTAGCACCCATTTCTTTCCATATACTCCATTAGTGCATGATATCGTAAGTACATATGCATTATCAGAATCATGTACCTATTAAACAATGGATGCACTTGCCTGTTCTTTGGATTTTGATGTTGGGCAATCTCGTTCAAAATGTCCTTCTTATGACAGCCCCAACACTTTTCATTCTTCTTGTTCACATGAGATCTCTTTATGTACTACAATTTTCCTCTTCCCTATTGGCTAGTATGGCCTCTCACAAAGAGCCCACTAGCTTCATCATCATTGTCTCCTTCAAAATACCTCCGCACATCACAAGAGTTAAGTGTTTGACGCACTTGCTCAAGGGTGATAGGATCCTTGCTATACATCATTGTATTCTCAATATCACAATATTTTGAAGTCAATAAAAATAGTAGATCATATGCAAGTGTCTCCTCGTTCTTTTTAATTCTGGCAGCCCGTAAGTCCATGACAAGTTTATTAAACGCATATAGATGATCTTGCAATAAAGTACTTGACTCTATCTTAAATATGTGAAGACACCATTGTAAGAACATCTTTGTTGTCACTAATCGATCTTGGTAAAGCCCTTGCAGATTGTCCCATAAATGTTTAGTCGTCTCGTCGGTACCTGTACTCACTTCACAGAGCACGTTAGCTGCGAGGGACAGTTCGATGACACTCACTGCATCGCCTTCAATCTACTCCTTGTTGGAATCTGATGTACCATCGGGGTACTTTCCATCAATAGCATGGATTGAACCTTCCTTCCACAGTAACACCATTATCTGGATCTTCCAGCTATTAAAGTTGTTGTGGCCACTAAATCTATCAATTTCAAACTTCATGAAACTCATCGTTACTTGTTCTTCCTCTTTTACTACAGATAGTATTTGGAAATATAGAAATTGAAAGTAATTTTTTTCTGATGTGGAAGTTCAGACTGTGTTGCAACCACAGAGTATACTCAGATAGAACCTTGACTTTGATACCAATTATTAGAGAAAACATGAAATAAAGAACAAGATAAAGAATACAAGATTTAACGTGGTTTGAATCTGAATGATCTTACATCCACCCGAGAACAATTGCCTTTATATTATTAACAAAGAAAGGGAAGAGATCTCAATTACACTTAAGAGAATTGATATCTCAACTCTCTACTCTTATAATAGATAACTATGAAATTTTTGGGATTATTTTACAATGAAGAACCATCCTTTTATAGATGACAAAACTTGGCCTCTAAGAACAAAAGAAAAAAAAAATATCCTCCATAAATTTTTGCTTGCCCTCCAAGTTTACTTTCTTTCCAAGTAAATTGACACACGAAGTTTTCTTCCACATGGATTAGACCCCACAAAAATCAAACCAACTCTTTCAGTTTTCATAAGAGATTGTCTTGTTATCAACTACAGACATTTAATTAATGACTCAGCAAGGACATTTTGAGTGCGAACATGAGCTACAGGATGTTCAACTTTTTATCCCAATTAATAAGCAATAATCATTAAATGCTTGGGATAAAAACTCATCAGCATTAACAAGGCGAATATACTTAATCTAATTATTAGAAAATTGTTCTTGTAATAATATTATTTGTGCCAATAATATTGCAAATGCCAAATTGCGAGATGACAATAGGTACACATGAGACCATCTAGAAGAAGCGTCTATTATGATCATGAAATATCTAAAAGATCCACTAGGTGGGTGAATAGGTACATAAATATCCTCTTTTATATGTTCCAAGAATACAGGGGGACTCAATCTCAAACGTAATTTTTTTTTTTAATCTCAACTTTAGTTAGTGATGGCTTGTAACAATCGTAGTTGTGAATTTCACCTTTTTACATGCTTTACCCTTTTTTTTCCCTTCCCTATAGTTTCTATATGCTATTTGTGAATTTTGGAGTGGGTTGGCACGATCCCCGATGCATTCAGGAGTGATTTGGGTGAGTTTGAGACTTTTACAGGCTTTTAAAGTTATGGATTGACTTCGATCAATATTTCATGTTTTGAGTGTTAGATGGTGATTTGGATAGTTCCAATAGATCCAGAATGTCAATTTTGGGTTAGTAGCATAGTTAGTTTGGGTCCCGAGTCTTTATTTTACATTTTGACCCTTTTGACAAAAACTAGTTAAAATAAGCTTAGAGGGGTCTCGAGGGATAATTTGTTTTAAAAAATATCTTTTCAAATATCCGATGGTTCCATTGAGTCTGGAACATCAAAAAAATCCTGGTAGCATATCTGTTTTATCTCTGTGGGGTCCCGAATGAATACCAAGGGTTCAATCAAGACTAATCTTTTAAGACCTAAAACTGTTGGTGCAGTTTTTTGGTGTAGCCACAGATCCTTCATAATGGTCACTAGGCCGGATGTTGCGATCATGGGCCTTGACAAAGTTGTCCATCGCAATTGCGTGGTGGGTTAACCACTATAGTGAAGGGTAATTTTGGTGGATCATGTCGGGTTTGACTATCGTGGTCGCGAGGCCCTCCTTTTGTGATCGCGATAACTAACTTAATGCCGGTCAACATTGACTATCGCGATCATAAGGTAGGGACCTTGATCGCGAGGTACTGTTCACCTGAACAGTATAAATTCTCTAATTCCATAATTTTTCACCATTTTTGAACTTAGGAGCTTTGGAAATGGTAATTTCTAAGGGGTTTCTTCATCATTCGTGCTTGGGTAATCTCAAAACTTCTATTTCCATAAATTCCTAATGTTTCTATCGTCTAAATAGCTTTTAAACTTTATTTTAAAATGGATTTTTAGGGTTTTAACCTGTTAAGCTTTAATTTGGTTTTTCTTCAATTTGAAGGTCGATTTCACCTTGTTTTTACTTGGGTTTTCAAATTTAGACTCCTCTTTATATGAGAAACATGTTTCTAAAATAAAATTCCATATTTTTTCCTTTCGATTTAGAACCTATTTTTCAAACTATTTTTGGACCCGATTTAAATATAACCGATATGGGTATCACTAGTTTCCTTTTGACGCGTAGATTACATCTTTGATAGTTTGAGTTCATTCCAAGACTTCTCATGAAGGAAAGGCTCCACGGTGAAGGATCTAGGCTTGGATTTTGGCTCTTTGAGATAGGTTATGGCTTAGCTTTCTTCGAACTGGGTTGAGTAATTAACAATTCTTATAAAGAATGCTATGGGTTGAAAAGTTAAATGTGGTAATAGTATTTTGAGCTTATTATTATTATTGTGTTGCCCGTATGGGGGCTAGTATGCATATTGTTGTTGACTTGAGAGATTATATTAGTGTGATGCCCATGTGGTGGCTTTATTTGATATTGTAGGCATTATTTGTGCATTAAATGCCACTATTATCATTGTGATGACCATGGGGGGTGCCTAAATAGTTATTATAGGCTTTATTCAAGCATTATTTGCCTTTATCATTATAGTGATGCCTGAGTGAGGGGTTTGAAATGATATTATTGATGTCTTACATGACTATTTATTCCAGTGGTATCATGTGAGGGCTTATATCATGAATTATTGACATATTGAGTTTAATTTTTGATCTTATTTATACCTATATTAAATTGACTATAATCTTCATACTAATTCGTTGTGAGAATTACTCTCATTTCATACCTTGATAATCATGAAATATTGGTACCACTGAGAAATACTGATTTTGTAAGAAAATGAAATACCTTATAAAACCCTTGGCCGTGAATTATGCCGATAAGGTGATTGACATATTAGATTGTGATTTAAGAAAATCTATGATTTGTGAACCCCCCATGGGTCCTGTCTAGAAGCATTGAGGCTCGAAAGGTATAGACGAAAAGTCATGTGATGGCTTATATTACCATTATCCTACCATCATTGCATTACCTTGCCTCTTTATATTTCCCTTATGTGTTTGTTGTCATGTACTTAGTTTTCCTTATATTTTCGTCTGTAGTTATTCTTATTCATATATTATATTATAGAAATTGTTAGGAGATACGGTGTGAGCTACTATTTGAGAACTTTTTTGTATGCAGGTGGAAGCGTTCTCATAGTATTTCTTTACTTGTTTAGTTTTCTACTTTGGTTAATTGGTCTATTATACCTATTGAGTGCAAGTGGACCATACTCACTGCTACTTCTTTGCCCTTTTGGTGCAGATCCCAGTACTAGTGTGATCTACGATGGTTGATTGTTGTGGTAAGAGGTTGACATTTTGAGGTACTGGTGAGCTCCAGCGTTCGGGGCAGTCTTTGTTGGGTTCGAAATCGAGAGGGCATCATGCGGAAGCTATTAGTTTGCAAACCATAGAGGCGATAATTCAGATGACAAAGAAAACTATAATAAAAAACATATTATTTGATATGATTGGCCAACAGACCTACATATTGAAAACTAAATCAAAAAGCTTAAAATCTATTGGAAGAAAATCTCCCTCTAAACAAGACTCTTTTAAAGACTACACTGTGGATGATATTGTGTTGTGGTATGAGAAGGGGGTCTTCTATTTATAGAGGTTCAAATCCTTTCCTCCAAGAAAGAGGTTAGCCAAATATGGAATAGTTTTATATTTTCCTTTTAGGAAAAATAAAAGTAATTATGGTATTACTTTTATTTTCCTTTCAAGAAAAATAAAACTCAAATTTGGTAAGAAAATCAGGGCAAAAACCCTAACAGTCTTCTGGGCCTTATCCTATCCTATTTTTCTTTATTTACTTTCAAAGACAGACTTATGTATTATTCAATTTTTGGATTTGTATTAGATGATCTTCACACTTATTACACCAGGTTTTGGGGTTGTATGTATTTTCATTCGAATATTTTATTATTTATATATTATGGCCTGACTTTGTTCTAGAAGTCTCAATTTGCGTTATTTATTTTATAATTCAATTTTCCTTTCTTTTGTGAGTTTTGGTTTACCTACCAGGGCTGGGTCGAGGTAGATGTCATCATGACCTCAACTTTTGGGTCATGAAAAATTGGTATCAGAGTCCTAGGTTCATTGGTCTCATAAGTGTAAGAGCAGGATGTCTAGTAGAGTTTTGTAAATTGATACGTTGACGTATGTATCTATATTCAAGAGTCTATAAGACATTTTTAGGAAAATCTTCCCTAAATTGATTCCTTCTCATATGGGTTGTTCATAGCCAATATTCTGAACTTGTATTCCATTCTTTTCTGCGCAGATGGTGAGGACTAGATCCAAAGATGTTGAGGATGCTGAGCTAGCACACGTTGTTGGAGCCTCAGTTGGGGGCAAGACAGGGGTCATGGTCGAGATAAAGGTAGATATCATGCACGAGGAGCTACTCTAGCCAGAGGATGAGCTAGGGTGGCCTCTCTCAAGCTTGAGAGTTATTATGATGACGAGGAGTATCAGACAGAGGATGCGAGACCAGCTCATGTCTCTCACAGAGTTCAGTTGCTACCCTAGTGTTGCAGGATTTGTTAATTTATTTGTTGCATCATCTGGATGGCATTCTCCAGACGGGCATTCCATTGAGTGTGTCGAGTATTTCTCAGAATCCAAGAGGTATTCATCCACTAGTGCAGGCTCCTACTTATGCTTTTTTGACTCCAGGGGTACAACCATCTATTGTGGTACCCCCAAGTATTAATTCACTGCCTACTAGGCTCACTGTTCCTCCAGTTACTTCGGGTCTTGTGATGTCTTCTGATGATCAGAAGAGATTTAAAAGATTCATTCACTGCCTATGAGTTTTTGCTTGACTGTCAGGAGAGGTTGAATAACCTCGGATCCCTTGAGTCCCATGGTGTTACCTATATGACTTATCAGTTGTCTGACGTGGCCAGACAGTGGTGGAGGTCTATTACTATTTGTAGACTATTAGGTTCGCCTGCTATGACATGGACCCAATTTTTTTAAGCTTTTCGAGAGAGATTCATGCCTTACAGTTTGAGGGATTAGATGAGAGATGAGTTTGATCACCTGGAGCAGGGTTCCATGACTATTATAGAGTATGAGGCACATTTTCATGCACTATCTAGACATGCCACTAGCAGTATCTCTACCGAGTTAAAGAGGATCAGGAAGTTTTTCAAAGGTTTGGCAGGTTATTATCAGTTGGCTACAACTCAGATGGTGCTTTCAGAAGCTTCTTTCCAGAGTATCTTAGAGCATGCTAAGTTTATTGAATTGATTTATTAGGGTACTCAGGGTGGTGGCGGTGCTAAGAAGATCCACCGATAGGGTGAGCTTACTGGACATACATCCCGAGGTAGGGATTTCTCCAGCAAGGGTACTCATAGTTATTAGGGCAGACCAGTTAAGGAAGTTTTACAGGGTTTTTATAGTAGGCCTATGGTTCCTAGGGCTTCAAACAGCCATAGGTTAGGTCTTGCGGATAGAGGCTTCAGTTTTAGTTCATTGGGTCATAGAGGGCGTTCTGGTTCTTCTGGGTTCTCTCAGTATGAGTCAGGTAGCAGAGGGTGTTACCTATGTGATGAGCCTGGTGATTATGAGAGAAAGTTTCCTCGGTATGTATTGGGTCCTACCCAGTAGGGTTCTCAGCTTCAGCTTTGCCCTACTCCTATATTTGTAGTTAGAGGTAGTTCATAGAGTGGTACAGGTGATACTAGAGGTAATCTAGGTAGAGCTCAGGGATTTTGTGGTAACTCGAGGTTTCCCAGTCTAGGAGCGAGTGTGGTTAGTGCTATGCTATACCTGGGAGACCTGAGATAGAGGCCTCTAATGTAGTTATCACAGGTATCATCCCGGTTTGCCACCATTCCACTTCTATGTTATTTGACCTTGGGTCTATATTCTCCTATGTGTCTTCATACTTTACTACTGGTTTTGATGTTGCAATGAGTCCCTTATTGTGCTTATTTAAGTTTCTACCCCAGTAAGAGATTCTTTAGTGGTGGATCTGGTGTACCGATCTTGTGTAGTGACCTTTGTGGGGCGTAAGACCTAGGTTGACTTGATTATCCCAGATATGGTTGATTTTGATTTATCATGAGTATGGATTGGTTAGTTCTTTATCATGCGATTGTGGATTGTTTTCCCAAAACTGTGACTTTAGCTACTTCGGGTGTGCCAAGGTTAGCATGGAAAGGTATGCCTAATTTGGGTCTGAAGGAAATTATATCTTTTCTACGTGCTCGTCTCATGGTAAAAAAGGGATGTCTGTCTTCTTTGGCATATGTTCACGCACTAGTGTTGCTTTACCGCCTCTCTTAGATTTTGTTGAGTTGATAAAGAGTTCCACAATATGTTTTCTACGGACTTACTTGGTATGCCTCCAGACCAAAATATTGATTTTGCTAGTGATGTTGAGCCAGTCACCAAGCCCATTTCCATTCCTCCTTATAGGATGGCCCTGGTTGAGCTGAAGAAATTGAAGGAGCGATTGCAAGATATGTTAGGTAAGGGTTTCATTAGACCGAGTGTGTCTCCTTGGGGTGTTCCTGTCTTCTTTGGGAAAAAGAAGGATGGATCTATGCATATGTATATCGACTATCGGTAATTGAACAAGGTGATGGTCAAGAACAAGTATCCTCTTCCTCGTATCAAAGATTTGTTTGATCAGCTTCAGGGTGCTTCAGTGTTTTCTAAGATTAGCTTGAGATCTGGTTATCATCAATTGAGGATTAGAGCTTCAGATGTTTCGAAGATAGCTTTTTGGACTCGATATGTTCATTATGAGTTCTTGGTCATGTCTTTTGGGCTGACTAATCCACCAGCAGCATTGATGGAGTTGATGAACTGAGTATTTTGACCTTATCTTGATTCCTTCGTGATTGTATTTATTGATGATATCTTAGTTTATTCTAAGAATGAGGTCAACCATGTGATACACTTCAGGACTGTATTTCAAAGGTTGCAAGGTAAGAAGTTATATGCCAAGTTCTCTAAGTACAAGTTTTGGTTGGATTCTATTTCTTTTTTAGGTTATGTAGTGATCAAGGATAGCATTATGGTCGATCTGGCCAAGATAGCTACAATTCATGATTGGGCTAGGCCCACTTGTCCTATCCAGATTTAGAGCTTTATTGGGTTAGCAGACTATTATCGACGCTTTATGCAGAGTTTCTCTGCTTGTAGCTCCTTTGACCAAGTTGACTCAGAAGAAGAACATTTTTCAGCGGTCAGATGTATGCGATGAGAGATTTCAAAAACTCAAGGAGTTGTTGACTTCGGGTTCCATCTTGATAGTGCCTAAAAAAGGCGTGGGATTTACTGTGTTTTGGGATGCTTCCAGCATTGACTTGAGTGGTGTATTAATACAGAAGGGTAAGGTGATTACTTATGTTTCTCGATAGTTGAAGCCTCATGAGAAGAATTACCCTACCTATGATTTGGAGTTGGTCGCGGTTGTCTTTGTGTTGAAATTGTGGTGACATTACTTGTGTGGAGTCCATTGTGAGATTTTCTCCGATCATTGTAGCCTTGTACTTCTTCACTCAGTAAGATCATAATATGAGACAACATCGATGGTTTGAGCTGCTCAAGGTTTATAACTTCACTATTTTTTATCATCCGAGCAAGGCCAATGTGGTAGCAGATGCCTTAAGCCGGAAGGCAAAGTTTAGCTTATTTTTTGACCAGAGAGGAACCTTCGATCTTAGAGGTTCAGTATTTAGCTAACCAGTTAGTTAGGCTTGATATTTTGGCACCCAGGCATATTTTGTCCTTTGTTGAGGATAGGTCTTTCTTGATGGAGCAGATTCAACGCTCATCAGTTTAATGATGATAGATTAAGGTAATTCGTGATAAAGTGTTGAGTGGCAAGGAAAAGAAGGCATCTCTTGATTTCGATGGTGTTTTAAGGATTAGCGGTCTAGTTTGTGTGCTGAGAGTTGGTGGATGGGTTAGATTGATCTTGGAGGAGTCTTATTGTTCTAGATATTTCATTCACCCAGGAGCGGGTAAGATATACCATGACCTAAAATAGAATTATTGGTGGGGTGGTATGAAGAAGGATATTGTGGAGTTCGTGGCTAAGTGTTTGAATTACCAGCAAGTGAAGTATGAACATCAGCGACCTGGTGGTACGATGCAGAAAATGCCCATTCTCGAGTGGAAGTGAGAGTGGATCACCATGGATTTTATAGTAGGCCTACCCCCGACCTTAGAGAAGTTTGACTCTATTTAGGTGATTGTATATCGATTGACCAAATCAGTGTATTTTGTACCTGTGAGGGTGAATTATAATGCGGAGAAGTTGGCTAAGATCTACACTAAAAAGATTATTCGATTGCATGGTGTCCCTGTGTCCATTATTTCTGATAAAGGTACTCAATTTACCTCGAGTTTTTAGAGTACTATGTAGAGTGAGTTGGGTACCCATCTTGATATTAGCACGACTTTTCATCCCCAGACAGATGGTCAGTCTGAGAGGACTATTCAGATGTTAGTGGACATGCTTCGATCTTGTGTTATCGATTTTGGTGGTCATTGGGACCAGTTCTTACCCTTAGTGGAGTTCGCCTACAACAATAGTTAACATTCCAACATTCAGATGGCTTCTTTCGAGGCTTTATATGGGTGGAGGTGTAGATCTCTTGTAGCATAGTTTGAATTTTTTGAGGTGAGGCCTTAGGGCACAGATTTGTTGAGAGATTTAATGGATCGTGTGAGACTGATTAAGCAGAAGCTAGTGGCTGCCCAGAGTAGGCAGAAGAGTTATACAGACCGTCAAGTCTGTAATGTTGTCTTCATGGTTGTAGATCAAGTTTTATTGAAGGTTTCACCCATGAAGGGTGTGATAAGGTTTGGGAAGAAACGGAAGCTCATTCCGAGGTTCATTGATCTTTTTGAGATCCTTGAGAAGAACGGAGATGTGGCGTATAGGCTAGATTTTCCTCCACATCTGTCAGTTGTCCATCAGATATTCCATATTTCTATGTTGAAGAGATACCGTCCATATAATGCACAAGTGATTCGATGGAATTCTGTTATATTTGGTCATGATGTATCCTTTGAGGAGGAGCCCATTGCTATTTTAGACAGACAGACTAGGAAGTTAAGGTCTAAGCATATTGATTCAGTGAAGGTTTAGTGGAGACATCGCCATATTGAAGAGGCTACTTGGGAGGTCGATTCCGATATGCGACGTAGATACCCCCAGATTTTTACCGCTTCAGGTACTTTATTTACTTTTTAGTTCGAGGATGAACTTATGTTTTAGTTGTGGATAATGTAACAACCGTAGTTGTGAATTTCACCTTTTTACATGTTTTAACCATTTTACCCTTTCATGTAGTTGCTATATGCTATTTGTGAGTTGTGGGGTTGGTTGAACTGTCCTCGATGAGTTAGGGAGTGATTTGGGTGAGTTTGAGACTTTGAGAGACTTTTAAAGCTATGGGTTTGACTTCAGTCAACTTTTCATGTTTCGAGCATCGAATGGTGATTTGGACAGTTTCATTAGATCCGAAATGTCGATTTTGGGTTAGTAACATAGTTAGTTCAAGTCTTGAGCCTTTGTTTTGCATTTGACCCTTTTGATGAAAATTAGTTAAAATAAGCTTAAAGGAGTCCTGGGAGCTAATTTGTTGTAAACGATCTCTTTTCAAAAATCCAATAGTTCCATTGAGTCTGGAACATCGAAACTAGCCTGGTAGCATATATGGTTTATCTCTATGGGGTCCCGAATGAATTCTGAGGGTTCAATCGGGACTAATGCTCTAAGTCCTAAAACTGCTAGTGCAGTTTTCTGAAGCATCCCTAGATCCTCATCGCAATCATGAGGCTGGATGTCACGATCGCGGGGCTTGACCAAGTTGTCCATCGTAATCGTGTGGTGGGTTAACCGTGATCGCAAAGGGTAATTTCGGTAGACCGGGTCAGGTTTGACCATCGCGGTCACGAGGCCCTCCTCTAGCGATCGCGATGACCATCTTAATGACGATCAATAGTGACTCTCGTGATCGTGAGGTGGGGATTACGATCGCAAGGTACTGTTCACCTGAACAGTATAAATTCTCTAATTCCACGATTTTTCACCATTTTTGAACTTGGCAACTTCAGGAAAGGTGATTTTTAAGGGGTTTCTTCATCATTTGTGCTTGGGTAATTTCTAAACTTCTGTTTCCATAAATTCCTATTGTTTCTATCTTCTAAATAGTTTGAAGAACTTGATTTCAAAATGGATTTTTGGGGGTTTTACCCGAAAAGCTTTAAATTTGATTTTCTTCAATTTGAAGGTCAATTTCACCTCGTTTTTACTTGGGTTTTCAGATTTAGACTCCTCTTGGCATGAGGAACATGTTTCTAAAATAAAAATTTTCCCATTTTGATTTTGAACCTATTTTTTGAACTATTTGGACCCGATATAAATATAGCCGATGTGGGTATCATTAGTTCAATTTTGACACATAGATATATTTTTTTGATAGATTTAATTCGTTTTAAGACCATTCGTGAAGGAAAGGCACTGCGGTGAAGGTTCTAGGCTTGGATTGCGGCTCCTAGAGGTAGGTTATGGCTTAACTTTCTTCAGACTAGACTGGATAGTTAACCATTCTACTATGCTATGGGTTGAGGAGTTAGACGTGGGAATTGTATTTCGAGGTTATTATTATTATCGTGTTGCCCGTGTGAGGGATAATATGCATATTGTTGTTGACTTAAGAGATTATATTAGTGGGATGTCCGTGTGGAGGCTTTATTTGATAATGTAAGCCTTATTTGTGTGTTAAATGTCATTATTATCATTATGATGCCCATGCGGGAGGAGGGGGGCCTTGAATAGTTATTATAGGCCGTATTCGAGCATTATTTACCTTTATCATTATAGTGATGCCCAAGTGAGGGGTTTGAAATGATATTATTGATGTCTTACATGACTATTTATCCTAGTGAAATCGTGCGAAGGCTTATATCATGAATTATTGACATATTGAGTTATTTTTTGAGCTCTTTTATACCTGTATTGAATTGACTGTGATCTTCATACTGATTGGTTGTGAGAATTACATCCTCATTTTATACATACATATTAATGAGATATTTGTACCGCTGAGAAACACTGATTTTGAAAGAAAATGAAATACTTTATAAAACCCTTGACCGTGAATTATGTCGGTAAGGTGATTGTGATTTGAGAAAGTATATGGGTTGCGAACCCCCGTGGGTGCTGTCTTGAAGCGCTGAGGCTATAAAGGTATATATGAAAAGTGATGTGATGGCTTACATTACTATTATCTCACCATCATTGTATTGCATCTTTGTATTTCCTTTATGTGTTTGTTGTCGTGTACTTAGTTTTCATTATATTTTCGTGTGTAGTTATTCTTATTCAAATATTATATTGTAAAAACTGTTAGGAGATACGGTGTGAGCTAATGTTTGAGAACTTTTCTGTATGCAGGTGGAAGCGTGCTCATAGTATTTCTTTACTTGTTTAGTTTTCTACTTTGCTCAATCGACCTATTATACCTATTGAGTACAAGTGGACCATACTCACTCCTACTTTTGTGCCCCTTCGGTTCATATTCTAGTATGAGTGTGATCTGCGGTGGCTGATTGGTGCGGTGAGATGTTGACATTTCGAGGTACTGGTGAGCTCTAGTGTTCGGGGCAGTCTTTCGAGCCTCATTCTATCCTATTTGTCTTTATTTACTTTCAAAGACCGACTTATGTATTATTCAGTTTTCGGATTTGTATTAGATGTTATTCACACTTATGACACTAGGTTTTGGGGTTATAAGTATTTTCGTTCTGATGTTATGTTGTTTATATATTATGGTGTGACTTCGTTCTAGAAGTCTCGTATTGCGTTATTTATTATATAATTTGATTTTTCTTTCTTTTGTGGGTTTTGATTTACCTACCAAAGTAGGGTCGAGGTAGGTGCCATCATGACCTCAACTTTTGGGTCGTGACATGGCCTCACAATTAACTTGTGTTGATAACAAGCAATACAAGAAAAATCATTATTTGAAAGAACCTTCAAGATCTTTAATGGGTGCACATTTGAATTTTATATAATTCTTCTCATCATTATAGATCCAGGATGTCTCAATTGATCGTGTCAAAGTTTAAAAGTATTGGAATTAGTACACTTCTGGTTTACTATAGAATGTGCCTCAATTGCACTAATCTTTGTCCAATACAAGCCAGAAGATAAAGTAGGAAACTTTTCTATAACACGTCTGCTCAGATACATTCTTGGTGATACCAAGATATTCAAGATTCAACTCTTCAATTGTCTTGATATGATAATCATTTTCACGGATATCTTTAAAACTCAACAAGTTTCTCCAAGACTTAGGAGAAAATATAACATTATTTATGATGAGTTTAGCTCCTTTAGACAAGATTATAATTGTTCTTCCGAAGCCTTCAATCAAATTAGTACTACCAGAAATCGTAATAACATTTATCTTGCCCATATTTAAATTTTAAAAAAAATCATCTTTGAATATCGTATGTGTTGTATAAGAATCAATCAAACAAATATCTTCATAATTGGACGATTTACTTTGAAAACTATCCATATCTTCAAATAGAAAGACATATACAAAGTAAAGAAAATATATATTAACTACTTAATTTAATAATATAATGATTATCTTCTACTAAACAGCTAATACAATGTAGTACTCTTGCACGTCATTCAATTAAAATAATAGTATGTTACTTCTTTGATTGAAAAAGAACAAAAGAAGATGTCAAAAATCTTTGTGCAAGATTGCAATAATTGTAAAATTATAATAAGACAAGAATATTTGCAAAATAGTCAAACCCTTTTTTTTCTTTTACCTTTTAGCACAGTGGGCATTTATATACCAAAGATGTAAAATTAAGAATTCACTATTATCTCTAAATATCCATTAACGGTGGCGATCTCCATACGCATTGTTTCGTTTTTCTTTCTTTCCAGCAAGCAAGCAAATATATTATAGTATTAAAATATTATATGATCAAACCAAAATCAAATTGAGTTCAATGAACTTACAATAATATCACTAAATCAAAATAAAATACTAATTAAAAGACTAGAACTTATGTAAACAATGATTTGCAGGCTATTACACAGTGGGGGGTTTACCCAGTGCTCACCAGAGAGTGCTCACCCAAAGGACGGAGGCTGTGGCAAAGGTTGTAGCATTGCGGGTTATCCTGAGGT
Source organism: Capsicum rhomboideum (assembly GCA_031232105.1). NCBI lineage: Eukaryota > Viridiplantae > Streptophyta > Magnoliopsida > Solanales > Solanaceae > Capsicum > Capsicum rhomboideum. Next base: position 113,570,554 of record CP124714.1, on the reverse strand, counting down.
TCTAAAGAAAAAAACCTCATGTAAACAACATATCCTGGTTTTGGATGGATAACCATCTTCAGGTGGTCATAGCTTTCTTTCAGGTTATTCCACAAAACAAGTGGATCCTTAACAGTGAGATATTCAATTTTCAAAATTTCGTCAATATGATGACACAAGAATATCATAGGCTTAGCACGATCTTGGTTTGATGCTTTATTTTCATTTTTAACGACGTCTCCAAGACCCATAACATCCAATGAATTTCAGCATCTAATACTCATGAAAGGTAGTCCTTATCCGAACTTTGAAGGGAAAGGAACTCAAGTTTCGTAAGATTAGACATATTAAAGGAAAGAGAAAATAATACCTTAACCTTCAAATTTTGAGACGGTAGAGTCCCGTGCTGATAACATGTTAGAGAAATTAAAACTATTGCTAAAGTAAATAACAAAAAGCAAAGAGATAGAGGGAGAACTACTAATTATACTCCCTCCGTCCCAATTTATGTCAGATAGTTTGACTTGACACGGAGTTTAAGAAAGACTTTTGAAACTTGTGGTCTAAAATGAGTCATAGATATTTGTGTGGATATAAATCATTTCATTAAGGATAAAGTGGACATTTTATAGTAAATTGTTGCTAAATATACAAATGTATCAATCTTTTTGGGACTGACTAAAAAGGAAAGTGAATCATATAAATTGGGACAGAGGGAGTATTACTTTTCTCACTTTTTTTCATCAATAACTTGATGAAACAAATGCTATTTATAAGCCAATCATACATGGTACTTGAGTAAAAGAGATAACAAATGTACATATGACTACTTGGTCACCAAATTAAAAAAGTAACTTAGCAAATAAGTTTGCTACAAATTAGTAATACCACGCATAAGCTACATCATCAACAATCTATTTTTACAACATATACATGTTTGTTTCTCTAGAAAAGCCACAAGTCACAACATGTCCTTGCAAGTAGGGGTGGGCATTCAGTTTGCTCGGTTCGGTTTTTGAATATCGGTTCGATTTTTCAATTTTTGGTTTGACGAAAATGACAACTGAAACCGAACTGAAATAAATTCGGTTCAATTCGATTTTTGCATATTCGGTTCGGTTTTTTTCAGTTTATTTTTTCGGTTTTGAAGATCAAAATAGTGTGCCTTTTTATTTGTCATGACTGGGCTTTTGAAATTGGTAATTTTTTTAGAAAAATAACTTTTTTCAAACCTGATTTTCATTTGCACTCCCTTGGCCAAATGAAGAACTAGCAAGATAGGCGTTTTCTAGTTTTTTCCAAAAAAGTAATGCATAACACTTAACAGTTAACAACATAAGCATAACTAGCCTCTAGGTGCAGCAAAATAGCAACCAGTAGCACAAAGTCACCAAATCAAACCACAAAACAAAAAAGAAAAACAGTCTCCAACTCTCCAGTGGAGTTTCCAGAAGAAGTAGATGAAGATACACTACTAGTAACACTAGAGTCTAGACATACACAATGAGTTTAACAATTAGCATAACTACATAATCTGCATAAGTGCATAAGTTCATAACTAGGTGCAGTAAAACAGCCACCAGCAGCACAAAGTCACCACAAAATAGTCATCACAAAACAGTCACCAACACTCCAGCAGCAAAAAGTCACGACCAACTTGAAATGATCGAACAAAGTCATGAAAACTGAAAAGAGAATAGAACCAAAGCCAACAAAAACTTAGAACTTAGAAACTGAAGTTTTCATTCAAGAAAACTAATTCAAACCAAGAAAACATAAGAAGAAGAAAACCCAAAAACACACTTACCACAGGTCACCATCAACCACAATCCACATTTGTTCACTGGCACCTACACATCAACAATGCTAGACTCTGTTCCACTACAAGTTGCTCAAGATACTCTAAATCTTCCTCGATATAAATTGGAACAGGTTCACGTCTAAGCCAATCTTGAAGACAAATAAGAGATTGAACTAGTTTAGGAGTCAATGAACTCCTAAAGGGATCAATAACATGACCTCCCGTGCTAAATGCACATTCAGATGCGACACTGAAAATGGGAATGGCTAACACAACACTAGCCATCTCCGCGAGAATGGGAAATCTTGGCTCATTAACTTTCCACCAACCTAATATATTAAATTTTGCCAAATCTGGCTCAATTTCTTCAGCAAGATATTTTCCCAACTCAGATTTACTGCTTGAACCTCCACTAACTTCTTTATGTTTCTCAAATTTTTGTTTTGTTCTCATTTTTTCTCTTCTTTGAAAGTTTCCATAACCACTTACAGATGAAGAGTTTCCAGAAGAAGAAGAATTAGATGAAGATGAAGAGATTTTCAATTTCTTAACATAATGATCAAACAAGGCTTTCATGTAGGTCTCCACTGAATCGGATAACTTATCCCCAATTTCTTTTCCAAACATGTCCACAATTGAAAAAGGAACATACTCAAGTTTGTTGCGGGATCCAATACAGATGAAATAAAGATCATTTTGTTCATTTTCTCTGGATCACCCCAATATTTTCTGAACTTTTCTCTCATAATTTTTACCATTTTTTTCAAATTAAAATCATCATTTTCTATCATCTCTTTCAAAATCAGATCAAGCTCAGCAATTTCCACAAAGTGTACACTATTAGTAACATATTCTGAACCAGAAACTTTTAAAGTAAAATCATAAAAAGTTTTCAGAAATGTTACCATTTCCCTCACTTTTTCCCAGTCCTCACTTGTAAAGGAAACTACATTAGTCCCCTCTTCACAAGGAGAGGTACGAAGATAATCCAAAAAACCATTATCATAAAAAACTATATCTTTCAAATGCAAGCTCAAAATGTTGCGTTTTTTCAAGCATCAAGTATGTAGAGTTCCATCGAGTAGGAACATCTAAACACAATGATTTCTTACAAGTTATCAATTGAGATTCACAACATTCTTTGAACTTTTTAACTCTCGCGGCAGATTGTTTAACGTACTTCACAGCTTGTCTCACTCGCTTGACAGACTTATCAATTTCCTTCAACCCATCTTGCACAATAAGATTAAGGATATGTGCCATATACCTCACATGAAGATGTTGACCCTCCATTATGTTAGTTCCCAATTACTTAACTGTTTAGACATTTCTATCACTGTAACATCGTTGGAACTAGCATTATCAATTGTAATACTAAAAACAGTATCCAAACCCCATTCAAGCAAACAGTTAGTAATGGAAGTAGCCATATCAACACCCTTATGACTAGAAATAGGACAAAAATTTATCACTCTTTTATGCAATTTCCAATTTGTATCTATAAAGTGAGCTGTTAGACAAATGTAGTTAATTTTTTGTATAGACGTCTAAGTATCTGTCGTAAGACAAACTTTTGGACGGGCTTCTTTGAAAACTTTTTTCAAAACTTGTTTTTCTTCATTGTAAAACTGATAACAATCTCTTGTCAAGGTTCTACGAGAAGGAATATGAAAGTGTGGGGCTGTGACTCTCATGAAATTTTTAAAACCTTCCTTCTCAATAAAATTAAACGGCAACTCGTCAACAACTATCATTTGGGTTAAAGCTTTCCTACTTCATACTTGATCAAATTTCCAAGTGCCCAAAGCCCCTTTCTTTTCACCCGCAAAAGATGGTAGATATGCTAACTTTGTTTGACTATCATCAACAACAAAATTAGGACGGTTAGGACATAACCTAAGCATATGGTTATTCATCGACGAAGTACCATTAATGCCTGTAGCAGATGCATAAAGTTTCCCATAATACTTATATTTTGCTTAATTAACTCCAGTTTTTTCGTCAATGATCTTGTCAAACCACTGCCAACATTTTGCCCTAGGTTCCATGACCTTTCTTTTCTTTGAAGCTTCAACTTCAATGACAGCTTCTACGGCAGCTTCAACTTCATTTGGAGATGAAGTTGAAATGTTTTCATTTGACGCCCCACATTCACTTACCCTACTTCCAATTCCTGCAATCTGTGAAAGTGAAACAATTTCTTCCATTAGTTCTCAAGCTTTATCCTTAAACTCCAATTTAAATGAAAAATCAAAAAATAAAATAAAATATCGGACCGACATCGGCAGACATCGTTTGAAGTGAAGCGACGTTGTGAGTCACTGTTTTTGGAGATCTTGATGAAGACTTGTCTCACACAGTCAACGAGTCACTATTTTTCTCAATGCTGACTAATCGGCTTTTGCCTTTTTGGTGTGAGACATCGTTAACCCATTGAGAGCCTAAGGGAGAGAATGTGAGACAGTGAGAGCCGAGAGGAAGTGCTACACTGCTAATGCTGACTGTCGAGTGTGTGTGAGCTGTGAGGGAATAGGGATTTAGTGAATTAGGGTTGGGTTATAAACTTATAGATTTCAATTTATAATGGGTTTTGTGCCTGTAGGCTATTGGGCTTGTTGTTGGGGGATTTGGGTTGGGCTTTCAGATTTGGGTATTGTTGAGTTGGGTTATATAATTTCGGTTATTCGGTTTAACCAAATTATTTTTTTGAAAAAATAAAAACCGAATCGATTAACCGAATTCTTAAATTTTGAAATCGAAACCGACCAAAAAATCGAAAAACCGAAACTAAAATTTAATTTTGATTTGGTTTTTTATGTTTGAACCAAAATATGCCCAGCCTACGTGCAAGCGATGACCTTGTAAAAGCCAATCTGTCGAACAAATGAGAATTTAAACCTAATAAAGCAAGGGCAGGTAGTGGGCCGATGTTTCTGTGGAGTAGTGTGCCCTTGGTGTGCTCATTATAACAAAACGAAGTCAAATTTTGCTTATTTATCTCTAAATTAGCGATTCAGAATGACAATTGTAGGGAATCAAGGTCACGTGCATTTTTAAGAAAAAATATTATATCCTTAATTTTTTTTGGCTATGTTACTGCCTTTGCAGTTTAGCACTTTTATAGCCAGAAACCTATAATGAGAGTCAAAGGGTGAAAGTTAGGCAATTCAATGTTGGTAGGCAAGGGAACTATAATTTTCTCCGTTTGTTAAGCTAACTAAAAGGTCCTCTTACGTTCATCAAATATCATGTCCCGACATCTCTCTGTCTTTTTTTTCTTCATTTTAAGTATTACACTTCATAGTTTCACACTGTATGAGGTGAAAATGATTTGGGATAAGTTTGGGCCGATTAGGCCACCTTGGGTCGGGCATAAGTCAAGTCGGGCCACAGTGAAACTATCTCGGGGATAATATCAGTGCGTTGAGACACATTCGGGCAAGAGCGAAAATGCCCGAAACCAACTAGGATAGTGACCGCGCACTAACGGACAAATAAAAGGACGTTGTGTCAGGGATTTCAGAGGGCACCGGTAGCCCTCGGTAGAGCCGCGTCTGACACACGCTAACAGGTTGGTTGTTTCTCCAATGGAACTAGGACGAGTGGCGATCTCTCATTGGCCATACGGCAACCTATGTACCCCATATAAATAGGCACCCCCTCCCCCATTGCAAAGGATCTGATTTTTGCTCATCCTTACCCTTTAAGCAATAAAATATCTTTATCTTGGTTTCTAAACATTCTCTATTTTCCTTTAGCTCTTTACTGCTTTCTCGTTATCATACTCGAGCTCGATAATATTTTTCCTTTAGCTGAGAGGATCTAATACTTGGCCTACGTTACAGATTTTCTCCTAAATCTGTCTTATTCAATTCATTCAATCTTTACCGTACATTGTTTATATTTTGCATACATTTACTAGTAATCCGAAGCTAAGACCGTAACGAGTGCTCTTAACTCACGAACAAATTCAACTGTACTAAAAAGACGGTAAACACACACTTATTTATCGTTAACCATAAAATTGATATAGTTAAAATATATCCCATATTTGTCTTCAATCAAGAGATGTATAGCAAGATCAGATAACAAGGTAGAGTATTTCTAAAAACCTAGCCAAAAAATAAATAAATAATATGTTATCTACAACAAATAACTTTGATACAAATTCTTTTATAACATTCATCATGAAAGCCAAAAAGAGAAACAAGAAAACTGCCCGTACATGAATTCACAGACCAATTTAAAAGGATATGCTTTTCCATATTATGGAACTCTCTAATTCAGAAATAGCCTAGGATTTTTTGAGCTTAAAGTACACAATACAAAAAACGCGGGAATTAGCTACATGACCAACCGTGGCTAACTCTATTTCGCAATAGACCACAGTTGACAGCATGCCCAATAACAGGCATCGTCAGTAAATTAGCCACGGTTTTTGAAGACATTTTTATTAAATGATTAGAATACAAAATGTTAAAGCTTCTTTAAGATTATCCAAAAGAAGAAGTCCAAATACGTTGTTACAAAATAAACAAATTGTAAGAATTTATAAAATCTTATTTTTGTAACTGTGCTTTTCAATTCTCTTCTAACAGATGAATTCATTTGAGAGTTTTTCAATTATCTTTTAATGGATGAGTTAATTTAGTTGAATTGAATTCTCATTCAACTCATCAATAATTCTACTCTTGAAACATCTTTTGTAGACACACCAACAAAGTGAAAGAAAAATATCTACCTCCTTTCTTCTTCTTGACTTATTTTTTGGGAAATAGTTTTGAGCAACCTCCAAATATCCAGCCACGAGTGCATGCGTTTGGAAGTAGCTGTGGAACCTTGGGGAGCGACTGGGTACAACTATTTGCACCGGAGTCGGACCAAAATTGCTTACAAGGCAGTGGCTTGCCACAACATAATGTTTGTGATAACTCTCTCACTATTTTAATTACAGTTCCATATCAATATTGTAATACTTTTTTCCAATAATTTAAAAGCGTTTTTCTTACACACAATACTGATAAATGACTATTTTTTTGAACAAAAATTTTTCTGCTTTGTCAAAAATTGAGTCATTGAATGGAAATAATTTTAAACGTTGGTCACTGAAACTTCTGATTTTCTTTGAATAATTAGAAGTTGATTATGTTTTGTTTGATGAACCTCCTACTAATGGTTCTAACATTACTACTGGTTCTAGCACTATTGTGGTTGTTGATGAAGCTGCTAAAAAGAAGTTTGAAAAGGATAAAAAAAATATTAGAGGACATTTATTGAACCATATGACTAATCCTTTGTTTGATTTATTTATTACTAATAAATTTGCCAAGGAAATATGAAACTGTTTGAAAAAAAAATATGGTGATGAAGTGATTATTGTTGTAGTCATCGAGGCAAATCTGATAGCTAATAAGACTGACTGGGTATTGGACACAGGAGCTTCAAGGTATTTTTGCGTCAATAAAGAGTTGTTCTATGACTTCATGATGTCCACTGATGGCAAGTACGTCTACATAGATAACTTCACTACTGCTAGAGTTATGGGTAAAGAAAAAATTATACTTAAACTAACTTCTGAAAAACTTTAGCCATTGAATAATGTTGTGTATGTTCCCTCCCTCCATAGAAACTTAGTTTCAAGAGCACTTCTCAACAAAGCAGGCCTTAAACTAATTTTTTAAGCTGATAAAATAATTATTTATCATGGAGGAGACTTTTTTGGGAAGGGATATCTTTGTGGGGGCTTAACAGTGTTCAAGAGATGGTTAATGATGCAAGTATTTCCAATTCTGCTTATATTGTTGCGTCTATTAATTTGTGGCATGGTAGACTAGGTCATGATAATATTACTTTTATTAAAAGACTTTAAAAGATGAGATTAATTCTTGAAGTAAAGATTGATGATCTTCTTAAATGTCATGTGTGTATAGAAGCAAAGCATGTCAAGAAACCTTTTAAATATATTACTAGTAGAAAGACCGAATTGCTTGAACTAATACATTCAGACTTAGCACATTTCAAGAACACTGTTAGCAAAGCTGGAAAGAAGTATTACATTGCTTTTGTTGATGACTTTTCTAGATACACTAATTTATATCTCCTTAAGTCTAAAGATGAGGCTGAAAGAATATTTTTGAAATTCAAAGCAGAAGTAAAAAATCAATTAGACAGAAAAATCAAGAGACTTAGATCTGATAGGGATGGTGAATATAGTACTAAAACTCTAGAGAATTTTTGTGAGAAAATGATATTATACATGAGTTTAGTGTTCCATATACTCCCCAATAAAATGTTGTAGCCTAATGAAAAAATAGAACCCTTAAGGAAATAATAAATTTTATGCTTTTAAGCTCGGATCTACCTAACAATATGTGGGGGGAAAGCTATCTTGTTTGCATGCTACATTGTTAATAGAGTCCCTCATAAGAAGTTGGACAAGACCTCAAATGAGTTGCGGAAAGGGTTTGCCCCTGACTTGAAATTTCTGAAAGTGTGGGGGTGTTTGACTAAGGTTGGTCTACCTGATTTTAAATGGGTAAATGTAGGCTCTAAGACTTTTGACGTTGTCTTTATTTATTATGCTCAAAATAGTGTTGCATATAGATTTATGTCATTAAATGATCATTCTATTTGGGAATCTAGAGATGCAAAAAAATTTGAGCATGTTTTTCCTTTGAAAATTAATGTGCCTAGTGATATGCAAAATAATGCTTCTATACCTATATTTGTTAACTCTCATGTTGTGTCTTCTCGTGATGTTATTTCTAATGAGCATAAAAATGAACTTAGAAGGAGTAAAAGACGTATAATTGATTCTAATTCTTGTCCTGATTTTATCATGACCTTCTTGACTAAGAATTTTGACATTGATGCTTTAAATGATGAATTAGTGTCTATCTACTTAATAGAAGAGGACCCTAAGACTTATGATGAACAATGAGTTCAATAGATGTAATGTTTTGGAAAGAGGTCATTAAAAGTGAGTTAGACTCTATAATCTCTAATCATACTTGGGATTTGTATAATTTTCCTAAAGGTTGTAAACCCATAAGTAGCAAGTGAATATTTAAGAAGAAATTGAGGCCTGACGGTACAATTGATAAATAAAATGCTAGACTTGTGATTAGGGGTTTTAACTAAAAGAAAGGTGTTGATTACTTTGATACTTATTCTCATGTGACTAAAATAACGACCATTAGGACATTTATTACTCTAGCCGCTATTCATAGTTTAGTGGTACACCAAATGAATGTCAAAACAGCATTTTTAAATGGTGATTTAGAGGAAGAGATCTATATGACTCAACCTAAGGGTTTTGTGGTCCTAGAATAAGAGGATAAAGTATGCAAATTGAGAAAGTTCGTATATGGACTAAAGCAGGCACCTAAGCAGTGGTATGAGATGTTTAATTTCACATTAGTGGATAATGACCTTGTTGTTAATCCATCTGATACTTGTGTTTACTCCAAAGTGATAGGATCATATTGTGTGATTATATGTTTGTATGTAGATAACATGTTAATCTTTGGCTCTAATGTAAATGTTGTAAATGAGACTAAGCAATTTTTATTTTTTAAATTTGAAATGAAAGACCTTGGAGAAGCTGATGTGATTTGAGGAATTAAAATCAAAAGAACTGTTAATGGTTTCTTTTTGTGTCAGTCTCATTATATTGAAAAAATTTGATTGTTTTGATGTAGTTTCAGTGAGAACTCCTTGTGATCCTAGCATGCACTTGAAAAAGAATAAAGATTCTAGTGTTTCTTAAATTGAATATGCTAAAAATAATTGGGAGTGTAATATTTCTCATGAACTATACTCAGACTGATATAGCTTATGTTGTTAGCAGATTGAGTAGATACAGTCATAATCCCCGTAGTGAACATTGAAATGCTCTTCATCGTTTGTTAAGGTACTTGAGAGGTACTATGAATTTGTGTTTGCATTTTAATAAACTTCCTGTTGTTTTAGAAGATTTTTGTGATACAAACTGGGTAACTGAAAATGATGAAGTTAGCTCCACTAGTGGCTATGTGTTTACTTTGGGTTCAGGTATTATTTCATGGAAGTCTTCAAAATAGACTTGTATAGCACGTTCTACCATAGAATCTGAATTCATTTCTCTCGAGTTGGCAGGGCAAGAAGTTGAGTGGATAATAAACATTTTGATAGATATGCGGGTATGAGGAAGACAAGCTTCACCTGTTTCTTTACATTATGATTCATAGGTGGCAATTGGAATTGCTAAAAATAGTGTGTACAATGAGAAAAATAGACATATTCGCATCAGACATGGTGCAGTTAAGCAGTTGTTGAAATATGGTGTTATTTCCTTGAAATATGTAAGATTCAAAAGAAATTTGGCGGATCCTATATCCAAGGGTTTGACAAGAAAAATGGTTCTTGAATTGTCGAGGGGGATAGGCCTAAAGCCTATGAATTGAGGCAGTATGGTGGATATCTATTTATGGACAAACGAAACCATATAAGCCCTCAATATACGCTACATTTTCTATCCCTATGGCGTGAGGTAGTGTATTATAAGGATGAACTTATTTTGGCTCTTAATGATCCATAGCCTTAAGGTGGTCTATGATATAGACTTGATGGATCACCTACGTGAGGGTAAAAGGTTGGTCACCTTTTATAAAAGACTTGGGTCATCTTTCTAGAGCACTCATGAGAACCAAGGGTTGTGCATGACCATAAAAAAGTACGTTGGTAGTATTGCAGAGGTTAATTAAAATCAAGGATATGGTATGTGTGGTGAAGGTTTCAACTTGTGTCCATCTAGTTCAAGAGTACTTCACTTTTTGGATATTTTTTGTTGCCTCATATTACTACGTGTCAATTCAAATCGAAAGATATTGACACTTAAGTACATGTTCCTTTTCTTTGTCCAGGAAGTATTCCTATTCTTTTGCCTTTGCATTTGTGGGGATTGAATGCATTTTTATTCTTGTAACTTTGCTTTTCAATTCTCTTCTAACAGATGAATTCATTTGAGAGTTTTTCAATTCTCTTTAACGGATGAGTTAATTTAGTTGAATTGAATTCTCATCCAACTTACCATTAATTCTACTCTTGAAACATCTTTTGTTCCTCACCTATATAAACCACTCCATTTGTGAAAATAAGACACACCAACAAAGTGAAAGAAAAATATCTACCTCCTTTCTGCTTCTTGACTTAATTTTTGGACAATAGTTTTGAGTAACCCCCAAACTTTCAGTTATGAGTTCACGTATTTGGAAGTAGCTGTGGAACCTTGGGGAGCGACCGGCTACAACGATTTGCACCGGAGTCGGGCCAAAATCGCTTTTAAGGTAGTGGCTTGTCACGACACAGTGTTTGTGACAACTCTCTCATTATTTTAATTTCAGTTTCATATCAATATTATAGTACTTTTTTCCAACACTTTTAACTTTTATGGTCACATTTAGTTAGCAACAGTTTGGTGTAAATATAGTCATAGTCGTTCCATGAGTAAATTTGACTATAGAAAAAAATTATATTTCAAATTTTTTTAATTATTCATACGAGAATCGTGATTAAACCATAGGTATTATAAATTCATCAAATATATTAGCCACAGTTCGCAAAGTTATACAATTTAAAAAAAAAATTACAATTTTTTTTTGTAATGACTCGCCTGGTCATTTTCTCTATTTTCGTACGTTTTCTGCGTTTGGAGTTTTTCTATAGCTGTCACAAGTCATTTATGAATTATTGGGACTGACGATTTGGTTCCCGAACAGTTCGTTCAAGCTTTAAGCCAAATTCTCTGTTTTTGAGCTTTTGAAGTTGAGAAATAGGATTTCGGTCAAAATTTCTAATAAACGGTCTTGGATAAAAAAAATTGACAATTTCATGGTTCCGAAACGTGGATTTTGAGATAGGGGATCTTTGGTTCGGGTCCTGAGACTTTCGGACTCATTTTGGGTAATGGGTGTATTTTAGTTAAAACGGAAAAGAATGGATTTGGGCCCACATTTTGTCAAAACGACCTCCGTTAGAAATTTCATCGATTCTGTTGAGTCTGAAATGTCATTTTCAGTAGTCTAGCATATTTGATCTGCATGCACGGAGTTTCAAATGAATTTCGAGAATTTCCAACCAAAGGAAATTGTTGGTGCAAGCACCAGGTGTTCTCCGCGTTCGTGAAGGTCAAATTTTATTAACCTTTACGATCACGACAGGTCCGTCGCATTTGCGATGAAGGGTCTATAGGTGTAGGGTTGGGTCTTTCTATGCGTTCTCCATGGTCTGACCTAGTGGACCCTCGTGATTGCGGCAGGCGTCCCACGAACGCTATGAAGGGACCCTAGCAGTATAAATACTTGTCTCTTTCGATTTTAAATCATTTTCAAGTTGATTTTTCACCATTGTTGAGTTGGGGAGCTTGGAAAATTATGGGTTTTCATCAATCTAGGTGAAGGTAAGCTAACTCCACTTCCCTTGATCATTTTCCAATAATTTTCTCGTCGATTTCCGTCCTAAATTCTATGAAATTCATAGCTTAAGCTCTTGTTTTTCTTAATCTTTTGGGGCTGTTTGAGCAGACAAGAAATGAAAAAGATATAGACCTAAGCTAATATTGCATCATCACAAGGAGTTTCTCATTTGTATGAAACAATACGTAAATGTGAAACATAACGAGTTGTTCTCTTTTACCCCAAATTGATCAATTTCTTGATTGTGGAATTACATTGGGTACGTTGTTGTTGTTGATCAATTTCTTGACTAGTATGCAAGACTGCGGATTGAAAGAATAAAGTGTGAATATAATATTATATATGAGTCATTACAAGTCAATAAATATTACTAAATGATGTGATAATAGCTTGAAAATGTTACTATCAACTTCATAATCAGCCACGACTACAGATATGTATATTGAAGGATGGTCAATCAAATACCCTTCGTTGAATATTATAATATATATATATAGGTTATATGTTACGTTTTATATATACATACATACATACATATATATATATACACATATATATATATATATAGACACATACACACACATATATATATACACACACACACACATTGTGTGGTGTATATACCATAACAGGGGGAAGAAGGAGCAAACTAATAGTGAATGAGGTTGTTATAATAATCCATATAAAACGTGACTTGCATTAAGAGGTGGTATTGATGGTATAAGTGAAAAGTGATAACTACGTTAGTAATGCCATTTGAGTTGAGTGTCATAAGGGGTTGATTTATTAGATGGGATAGCTCATGGGGTAGCCCAATAACAATGTTCGTGGGAGGATGTGAACACACATATATATATATACACACACACACACACACACACACACACACACACACACACATATATATATATATATATATATATATATATATATATATATATATAAATAAAATCTTAAACATCTTCGATGGAATTTCTGACTTTGCTACAAGATCCAGCTTCATATAGGTGCATTGTAGTCTACAATATGAACTAAGGACGGGATTTTGGGGTAGCTCGTCATTTGAGATGATGTATGGGCACACTATAAAAGATAAGATTAGCAATAAGGATATCCAGAAAAAGGTAGGAGTGGCCTCGATGGTTAAGACGTGGAAAGCGAGACTTAAATGGTTTGGGCATATGAAGAGGAGATGCATATATGCACCAATGCGGAGGTGTGAGAGTTTGGATATGGATGGTCACATGAGAGGCAGAGATACGCCGAATAAGTATTGAGGAGAGGTGATTAGACAAGACATGACGTACCTCTAGCTTCTCGAGGATATGACCTTAGATAGAAGATTATGGAGGACACGGATTAGGATAGAAGGTTAGTTAGGTAGTATTACTCTGGGAGTTTCTTGTTTATCCATTTTTGTTACTATTTACTATTTCTAGCACTTTGATTATCGTATTATTTAGTGGTAGTGATCGTTCTATTTTTAGTATGTGTTATCATGCTTTCTTTAGCATTTTGTCTTGGCTTCTGCACTCCCATTGTTTCTATATTCAAACTACTTTGTTTTGTTTTCTCTTGAATTGAGGGTCTATCGGGAATAACCTCTCTACCTTGTAGGGGTGAGGCCTGCGCTCACACTACCCTCCCCAAACCCCACTTGTGGATTACAATGGGTGTGTTGTTGTGGTTGTTGAAGTTCACTAATTTTTCTCATTTAGGGTGTGTTCGGTATGGAGGCATTTTTTACGAAAATATTTTTTAGGAAAATAAGTTGTTTCTTACTTATTTTCTTGTGCTCTCTACGCAAGTAGAAAAATATTTCCTAAAAGCATTTGTATATATATATTAACACAAACAATGAGAACAAATAGGGTAGAGAGGTGGGGTAAGAAAAAAATTTTAAAAATTTCAAAAAACAAATTTTAAACATATTTTTTTTGGGGGGGGGAGGGGGAGGAGCTAGGGAGTGGGGGTAGGGGTAGGGGGTGGGGTAAGAAAAAAGTTTTGAAATTTATTTTTAAAAACAAACTTAAAAAAATTACTGTTTTTTGGAGGGGGGTGGTAGGGGGTGAGGGTCGGGGTCGGGTAAAAAAAAAATTGAGATATTTTAAAAGAACAAATTAAAAAAATTTAAGAATTTTTTTTTTGGGAGGGGGGTGCTGGTAGGGGTTGGGGGTAGGGTAAGAAAAAAAATTAAAATTTTTTTAAAAAAATTAATTTTGGGGGGGTTGGGGTAGGGTAAGAAATTTTTTTGAAATTTTTCAAAAATCAAATTAAAATTTTTTTTGGGGTGGGGGTGCAATGGCTGGGTGTCGAGGGTATGGGATGGGGGACTTGGCTCCTCTCCAGTATATATTACCTCCGGTTTGCCCAATAGAGCTTTAGATTTGCTACAGCTGTGTCCAATTTCAAATCCAAAGGTCCATATTTTGTCACTTGATCAACCAATATAACCACAGTTAAAAGCTTCCTAATCTTCCTTTCATCCGAGATTTCCCTTCATAATATATTGATTCCTCTAATTTAAGTTGTGATCCTTTGGAATTAAGAAAATATGCTTTTTTTTCGTACTGCAGCACAACACAAAGAATGTAAACAAAATATTAAATTTTTCTACGTCGTGTTTCGGCTTGTTCGGATAGTTATTGCATATCGTTTCATGGTGTATTGTATTTTACAGTTTTAATAAATATAATATTTAGATAGATTGTATTGTTTTTTATTATTATATAATCTCACATCAACAATTTAAAGAATAAACTTATAATATTATATAGAAAGGTAGGTTTAAGGTAGAGTTACTTTTTAAAATGTAGGGTAAAAAATAAAATATTACTATTAAATAATAAGTAAGACAAAATGAGATTAAAAAAAAGGTAAGGAGGTGATCTGACTAAATTGGTCGTCACTTAACGATGTATTTATTGATATAATAAAATTTAAGTAATAATTAAAATAAACATTATATTTAAAATAATTATACGATACAAAAAAAACTTATGTAACAATGAAAATAAAGTATTATATTTTTAAGGTAACAATACCTGCAATATAATGAGTAACAACCCTCCAAAACAATCTGTTATTGATCATCAAATAAGTCTTCATTTATTATGTGCGAAAATCCCGAATGAGAAATGCTGAGGAAACTTTAATCTTAGTTAAATTGATTGATTAAATGAGATAATTATGAACCTTAGGATTTGAAATTGGACAGTTGTGACAAATCTAAAGTTATACTGGACCAACTAGAGGAAACTTGTATGGGAGGTGAGCCACTCCGGGGGGGGGAGGGGGGGGGTTGTAAGATTAGTTTTTTTGGGGGGAGGGGGGAGGATAAAAGTGGGGTGAGTGATTTTGAGAGTAATTTGAAAATTGCAACTTGTTTTTTCTATCTTGATTAAAGACGTCATTTTTCTTATTTTGAAGTAACTTGTTTTCCTAAGGAAAAAAATTTCCAAAATTTTTAGTCAAACCAACATGAGAAAATAGGAAAACATTTTCCTTCGTACCGAACACACCCTTAATAAAGAGGTAATTTCTTCTTCTTTTTTTTTTTTTATTGTGATTAGAAAAATAGAAACCATGTCGAACAAGACATGAAGGAATTTTCCTTCCTCACTTTAATTAAGGGTGACAAAAAAGTTTGAAAATTAAAAAAAGGTGACAAAAGTTTTAATTATTGAGTGGAGGTGACAATTTTATCATTAGTTTTAATGACATGCAGCAACTATCGAAGTTGTTGCAGCAACTTCGATTGTTGCTGCAGCAACTTCGACTGTTGCTGCAACAACTTCGACTGTTGCTGCAGCAACTATCGTAGTTGTTGTAGCAACTTTGAAAGTTGTTGTAGCAACTTGCAGCAACTTCTTAATCACTAATTAACAAAAAGTTTGACTTGGGTTGGTCAAACTTGTCACCAATTTTAATTTCAACACTTTTTTGTCATCTCCTCCTCAATTTTCTCCAGTGTAACATGAAATATTTGTTTAATCACAGTTGAAGCTTTCACTACTGAATATATGTGTGAATTTGGCATGTTGGGAGCTAATAAGATGTGCCGGGTATGCCCCAAGTATATCAACAAAAAAATAGTAAACAGTAGAAAAAATTGACTTGCATTCAATGTGTTTCATGCTCTGAGGAAAAGCAAGTGAGGTTGTTCGTCAGAGAGTTTGAGATTTGCCACTTCAACCACCTGGTAGAAGATAAGCATATAATGGAATTTTCATTTATGAGAAAAGCAGACCACTTAAGTTAAAAAAGAAAATTTTCATGCTTATATTACCTCAAAGCCAACCTTCTGATATAGCTTTTGTGCAGATCCGTTGTTTGTATGTACATGCACGAACACCTTTTCTACACCTATCAGACAGCAGATTTAGAAGGTGACTGGCCTTTCAGCAAAATGCAAGTAACTCTACAACTGTTGCATCCTAATATATTGCTTACCATTTGCTTTGGCCGATCTGATAGCAAAATCCAACATGTTTCTTGCAACGCCCTGCCTGCGAGAAGATTTGGCAACACATAAATTTGCAATATAACTATATCTGTTGGATGATCTTCTAACTGGGGAGTTCACCTTTTCCTGTGGAATCTGTGTATTGGAAGACATTTTCAAATCTTTGCGGGAAAAGATTACTGCTATCTTTTTATTTATCAGATTAATGTGCACCAGAATACCCCGGGAAAAGCCTCTCCATGTGACAAGTACCCGAAGATCAAATCTAGGGTCCCGACGACACTCTTAAGTACTGTATGTCTGATATTCTTATCTTCCGTCCTCACCTGTTGATGTCAACAGATACAGTTATTAAAACTCTCTCCTTATATACATATCAGATATGATGATATTTTTCTTAATGAAGTGAAAGAATTTTGAAGCCTGTCTTGCAAGAATAGAGAATAATTGATTTCCAGAGTTGTACCGCAACAATGCAGGTGCATCTCTGCCCAATTTGCGCTTTGCATCTTCTTTTCAAAGAATTAAACTCCTGCATAGTTGAACTAGGAGATTTTATGCACCGCACATACGTTTTTCATGGAATAATTATAAAATAGCCAATTGAGTACCTGCTCTGCAAATTTCCTTTTATAGTTATTTATGTATCTGCATTATCAAAGAAAGATTATTTTAGTCACTCATGTACGTGCTGTTTCTTATAAATGAGGTGCTACTCTTTGGATTGACATTCATCATACTGGTACTCCTGCGCTTGATTTATTGAAATGTAGGTACATATTAATGTTGCTGGTGCAACTATTTTTTATAAATTTTCAACAAGATGAGTTTATGTCTTTCTAAAGCATGATCATTGATCAGTTTTTACCTCTGCCCTGTGGAGATTTTTCATAGCCGGTCTCAAGTCTGAATAAAGTAGATGTGTCGCTGATGGCATAATGAAGCCGATCCCAGTGTAAAAATAGTCATAACAAGATGGCTCCAATTAAAATAGGATGTAAACAATTCGTATTAGACAATCCCAACTAATTTAGGGGTGAGACGAATTGATTGATTGATTTATGAATTATCAGTTTTCTGCAGGAACATGCATCGAAGAATGATCAATATGCATACTTTTCCAGTTTTCTTGAACGGAGGAAATCTGCATACATGAGAAACTTAAATAAACAAACAGGGTACATACCGATCATTTTGGCTGTCTTCCCAGTGAGACTCTGCTCGCAGCCATGCTGCTGTCTGTAAAAACAACACATACAGCTTTAACTGCAAACTATCAATTATTGAAGCTGAACATACATTTACTTAAGATTACACAACCTATTTGGGTTGTTTTCCGGGTACAATCTGTATTTTACAATATTAACTTCAACACCAAGTTCAAGAACAACAAAGAAGTTCAAACTATTTTTTGAAAAATAGCTAAACCAACGTTTAGAAAGAGATGAAGAAAGAAAGAATCAAGTCTGCCGAATTTACAGTGTGTCCTTAAGAAAATTATTCCCCTCAAGTACCTGAGGTTAATGGAATATATCCTCCCAGTAGAAAATGATTCACTTCAGCAAATGGTGGTACCACAAATTTGCTGAACTTCGAACACACTCAACGATTAGTAAATCACACTTGAGTTTTTCAAAAAAAGAAGAGTGTTTTTCACTTCAAAATTTCGTTGCAAAATCTGAGGAAAAATCAGGTATTTATAGCCAAAAGGTATTGCTTCTGAAAAGAAATAATGGTTCATGAAAAGATGCAACTTTTTGAAATGTCGGGACGACCTGCGAACCCACCTGTGGCCGCAGATGGGGACCTGTGTCCGCATGTCACATTTTTATGCAAAACAGAAAGTTTTTGTCTTGACCTGCGTTCCGACATGCGCTGGCATCTGCGTCCGCAGATAGCCAGGTACGCGCACAGGTCCCGTTTTAGTTTTCAAATAGTACCTCGAAGGGTCGCGTCCCTTCGAAGTGCGTTGCGACATGCGTCCGTACTTCCTCATGTGCCTCCACAAATGGAAATTTTCACATTGAATTTTTGGATCATTAGCTCTCAAGTTTCAAATAAATTTTGTCCAAAAAGATAATCTCTCGATCGATCATTTGCCAAATTCAAATCCGAAGCCTAAGCAGAGAGAGCAACAACGACGACGACGCGAGACTTGTCTCCTTATTGCCTCACTATCCACATGAAGGAATGCTTCTTAATTTAAATACAAGAATGTTCATTTCTCCCACCAATGTGAGAGAAACACTCTTTAAAAAGTGAAACCATAATTCACTCTTTCCCTCTATTTTCTTCCCTGCATTTTCCATTCATATTTAACTTGGAACCCAACAATCCCCCACATGAATGGGGAATGGCTATTTCATCAAAAAATATACGGACAAATGTGTGATCTACAAGTAAAGACATTGCATTTGGATAAGTAGGTTTCCCTTTAAACTTTTCGTAGTGAACTTGTATCGGATGCACTCGATCAATCGGTGGATGCGATATCTTTGAACCGTCGAACTTTAGCGTACACCTAGACAACACAAGTCACACAACCGGCCTTTTACCATTTATGGTTCTCACAATTTTATTCGTTTCAGCCATGAACACTACCTGATTTCATGAGAGCTTAGAGAATAGACATTTACTATCATTCTCCTTGAAGCGACTTCCACTTTACCCTTACATAAGTGATTCCTAAACATTTTAATCTTATAGATCAAACTATTTGGTCATACCTGCCAAACTTAGAAACCATTAAAAAGCTTCAAACCATAAGCTTTATCCTTGTTTCCTGAACATTGTCTTCATCATAAGAATGGACTGAGTTAATTGACAATGTTGAACTGTCAGACACAACTTTGTTTGATCTCCTTGAACCTAGCTCTTGGGATCTCCAGTCCACTAGGTAGAGTTACCGTCGTGATGACTTGTCCTAGGCCTTAAACCCATTCTCTTCGATGATCTCTCAACTCCCTCTCTAGTTAGGCCTTTTGTAAGTGGATCCGACACATTATTCTTTGACTTCACATAGTCAATCATGATAATTCCACTAGAGAGTAGTTCTCTAACGGTATTATGTCTCCGTCTGATATGATGAGATTTACCGTTATACAGCATGCTCTCTGCCCTACCTATTGCAGTTTGACTATCACAGTATATGCATACTGGTGCCAAAGGTTTGGGCTAATAAGAAATATCTTTCAAAAAATTTTGGAGCCATTCAGCTTCTTCGCCAATTTTATCTAACGCGATAAATTCAGATTTTAGTGTATGCATGTCTATTTGGATGATTTTCAAAAGACTACTTATCCACCAAAAGTAAATACATATTCACTTGTGGAGTTTACTTCATTTGATCCGGTGATCTAATTTGCATCACTATATCCTTCAATTACCCCTGGATATTTGTTATAATGCAAAGCATAGTCTTAAGTATATTTTAGATACCCCAAAACTCTTTTCATTGCTATCCAATAAGTTTGATTGAAATTACTCGTGTACCGACTCAATTTACTAATAAAACATGCTATATATGGTCGCATACAATTTATAATATACATCAAACTTTCCAACACTCTTGCATAGTCCAATTTTGAGTCACTTTCACCTTTATTCTTTTGAAGTGCAAAGCTCACGTCTAATGGAACCTTGGCAATATTAAAATCCAAATACTTGAACTTGTCAAGTACCTTTTCAATGTAATGAGACTGTGACAATGTCAACCCTTGTGGAGTACTATGAATTGTTATTCCTAAGATCACATCAGCAACTTCAAAGTCTTTCATATCAAATTTGCTCTCAAACATTTGTTTCGTAGCATTTATGTCAGAAAAGTCTCTACTGATGATCAATATGTCATCAACATACAAACAAATAATGACTTTGTGATTTGGAGTATCTTTAATGTAAACACATTTATCACATTCATTTATCTTGAATCTGTTTGCCAACATGATTTGGTCAAACTTTGTTTGTCGTTATTTGGGTGCTTGCTTTAGTCCATAAAGTGACTTTACAAGTTTGCACTCTTTCCTTCTTTACCTGGAACCACAAAACCCTCGGGTTGTTCCATGTAAATTTCTTCCTCCAATTCTCCATTTAAGAAAGTTGTTTTCACAATCATTTGATAGATTTCGAGACTATATGTCGCATGTTATCCTTGCTACTGGCGAGTATGTGTCGAAATAATCAAGGCCTTCTTTTTGTCTAAAGTCTTTCACAATAATTCTTGCCTTGTATTTTTCAATAGTACTATCAGCTTTCATTTTTCTTTTGAGGATCCATTTTGAACCTAAAAGTTTATTTCCTGGAGGGAGATCAACCAACTCCCAAGTATGGTTGCTCAAGATTGAATCAATCTCACTATTGACTGCCTCTTTCCAAAAGGATGAGTTCGCAGAAGACATTGCTTCTTTGAATGTTTGAGGCTCATTTGAGAAGAAATGTTACAAAATCTAATCCGAAGGAAGTTGACGTCTTTTGACGTTTACTACGCCTTGGATTCTTTTCATTAAGTATATTCTCTCTTGGTTCATCCCTAGGTCGTTTAGACCCTTCACTAGATGGCTCAGTCTAGTCTTATACGGATAAATGTGTTCAAAGAATTCAGCATTATCTGATTCAATTATCGTATTGTAATGGATATCCAGATCTTTGGATTTATGAACCAAAAATCGACATGCTTTACTGTTTGTAGCATATCCGATGAAAACACAGTCCACAGTCTTTGGTCCTATTTTCACCCTTTTAGGTATAGGAATTTAGATTTTGGTTAGACACCCCCATACTTTAAAATTTTTCAAGTTGGGTTTCCTTCCTTTCCATTTCTCATACGGAGTAGATTGTGTCTTACTATGGGGCACTCAATTGAGTATTCGATTTACTGTAAGGATAGCTTCCGCCAACAAGTTTTGCGATAAACTTGAACTTATAAGTAGGTATTCATCATTTTCTTCAATGTTTGATTTTTCCATTCCGTAATTCCATTTGATTGAGGTGGGTACGGGGTAGTAGTTTGATGGACAATTCCATTTTCCAAACATATCTCTACAAAAGGAGATTCATACTCTCCACCCCTATCATTTCTTGTCATTTTAATCTTTTTATCCAACTGATTTTCAACTTCGATTTTATATTGTCTAAATGTTTCTATTGCCACATCCTTACTATTAAACAAATAAACATAACAATATCTAGTGCAATCGTCAATAAAAGTTATGAAATACTTTTTTCCCACCACGAGATGGTGTTAACTTCATATCATAAATGTCTGTGTGAATTAAGTCTAAGGGATTGGAATTTCTTTCAACGGACTTATACGGATGCTTAGCATACTTAGATTCATTACATGTTTGATACTTTGATTTACTGCACTCAAAGTTAGGAAAAACTTCCAAACTAATCAGTTTTCGCAAGGTTTTATAATTGACATATCCTAAACATTCATGTCATAAATCGTTTGACTCAAGTAAGTAAGAAGAACCAGAACTTTTATTCATATCAATTGTCATTACATTGATCTTAAAATGGCCTTCGGTGAGGTAACCTTTACCTACATACACTTTATCAGAAATAAATACACATTTGAATCCATTCTTAGTCAGAAGTGAAGTAGAAACTAAGTTCTTTCGCAACTCCAAAATATGAAGGACATTGTTTAGTATCACCACCTTGTCAAATGTCATCTTCAAGTAAATCTTGCATGTTCCTTCAACCTTTGTCATAGAGGAGTTCTCCATGAATATCTTTTCATCAGATTGAGCCGTAGCATATGATGCAAATAGTTCTTTATTGGCATACACGTGACAGGAGGCACCGGAATCCATCCACCATTCTCTAGGATTACTAACCAGATTGCATTCTGAAAGCATGGCACAAAGATTGTCCATTTCTTCTTTGGATTCAGCCATGTTTGCTTGATCCATTTTATTGTCTTCTTCGAAGCCCGACAATCAGTAGAATTGTGGCCAACTTTTCCACAATTGAAGCAATTTCTTTTTAGGAGGATTTTCTTGTTATCCAGATGTTTTATTTCTCTTCTTTGACTTTGTGGGATCATCTTCAACAATATTTACTCCATTTATTGCTGAATTTCCACGAGATCTCTTTTCCACTGCCTTATTATCCTCTTCAATCCTCAACCTCACAATGAGATCTTCGACAAACATCTCCTTGCGTTTATGCTTCAAGTAGTGTTTGAAGTCCTTCCACAAAGGTGGTAACTTCTCGATTATTGCAGCCACTTGAAAAACATCGTTCACAACCAAACCTACATCAAATGTTATGTGAGTATCAAGAACAAACTTAATGTGTTTAATAAAGGTATTATCTAAGTTTATACCTTCAGCAAGGAGATCGTGGATTATGACTTACAACTCTTGGACTTGGGTAACTACATTTTTACTGTCTACAATCTTAAAGTCCATAAATTTTGCAACAATGAACTTTTTCATTCCGGCATCTTCTGTTTTGTGCTTCTTTTCCAAGGCCTCACAGAGCTCCTTCGAGGTCTTCATGTTGCTTTACACATTGCACAAATCATCTTGTAGGCCACTCAGAATGTAATTTTAACACAAAAAATCTGAGTGCTTCCAAGCTTCTGTCACAATGAAACGTTCCTTTTCTGGAGTTTCTTTCGGTAATTCTGGAACGATTTCCGTGATAAACCTTTGCAGACTTAAAGTAGTCAAATAAAAGAACATCTTATGCTGCCATCTTTTGAAATCAATACCAAAAAAAAATTTTGGTTTTCTTGCCGGTGCCATGGCAGGAGCAACATTCGAACGGCTTGAAGTAGCAATGTTAGTTGCTGCAACATTCGTCGTTCCATCATTGACTTGATTTTCATTAGTTATTTTGCTATCCCAAATAGACAACCAATTTAGTATCACAAATTCTAACAACAAAGTTTTAAAATTTAAACAACTTGTTTCTAGTTTAACGATGAAGTTTTTATGTTCTTCTAATGGCCAACCGAATGACCTTTGACTCGTGATGAAGTTTTTAATTCTTCAAATCACTATCAAGTTCAAACAGAGTAGAAAATCAAAAGGTTTTAATCTCCAGAAATAAAAAAAATACAGATTAACTAAATTTCTTAAGATTGTTGTTTACGGGTACAATCTGTTTTTACAACATAAACTTCAACACCAAGTTCAAGAACAACCTCAAGAACAACAAAGAAGTTCAAACTATTTTTTGAAAAATAGCAAAACCAACGTTTAGAAAGAGATGAAGAAAGAAAGAATTAAGTCCACCGAATTCACGGTGTGTCCTTAAGGGAATTATTTCCCTCAAGTACCCGAGGTTAATGGAATATATCCTCCCAGTATAAAATGATTCACTTCAGCAAATGGTGGTACATCAAATTTGCTGAACTTCGAACACACTCAACGATTTGTAAATCACACTTGAGTTTTTAGGAAGAAGAAAAGTGTTTTTCACTTCAAAAATTCGTACCAAAATCTGTGAAAAAATAAGGTATTTATAGCCAAAGGTGTTGCTTCTGAAAAGAAACAATGGTTCATGAAAAGATGCAACTTTTTGAAATGTCGGGACTACCTGCGAACCCACCTGCGGCTGCAGATAAGGACCTGCGTCTGCAGGTCTCAATTTTTTGCAAAACAGAAAGTTTTCGTCTTGACCTGCGTCCCGACCTGCACTGGCATCTGCGTACGCAGATGGCCAGGTGCGCGCGCAGGTCCCATTTCAGTTTTCAAACAATGACTCGAAGGGTCACGTCCCTTCGAGGTGCGTTGCGACATGCGTCCACACTTCTTCGTGTACGTCCGCAAATGGAGAAATTTCAGATAGAATTTTTGAATCATTTCAAATGAATTTTGTCCAAAAAAATAATCTCTAGATCATTTGCCGAAACCGAAGCCGAGCATCGACAATGATGGCGCGAGGCTTGTCTTCTTATTGCCTCACAATCCACATGAATGAATGCTTCTTAATTTAACCATAAGAATGTTTCTTTCTCCCATCAATGTGGGAGAAACACTCTTTAAAAAGTGAAAGAACAATTCACTCTTTCCCTCCATTTTCTTCCCTGTATTTTCCATTCATATTTAACTTAGAACCCAACAATTTGATGTAAAAGACGAATGATACTTAACCCAATATTCTTCATCAAGCACAGCTTCATGTGCCATGAACTGACCAAACTCAAGTTTGTTTTCCTGGTGTAATACTTCATCTGACAGCTGCAATCGATCGAAATGGAGATTGGATGTGTATGTTGTTTCAGTCTCAGATTGTAAAATGGGATATCGCTGAAATTCTGTAGATACTTCTTTCCTCCCTGTGCCTGAGGAATTGGGATTCAGTGACCTGCATTGAAGTAACAGGATGTTGACTTCTACTATTATGTATAAGTTGTTTCATTTGAATTTACTTGTACATTATCTTTTGTGAGATGTAATACTAATAGCGTCTTCAGTAAGTAGTATTTTATTGGAGGAAGGAAATAGATGGACTTACTGACATTATCCAGGAAGCAGAGATTCTCTGGTGCCTAAAGAGATTTCCCATTTTAGAGCAAGAATTTGTGAGGTAACCAGTACTCTGCAAAGCCATGGTTGACATTCTATTCTTTGTGCTTTTCTTGGTGAGGAAAATGAGAAAGGAGCTTTCTTAATTCTTGAGTACCAAACTGGACAATTTTTCTTTAGTGCCTAAACCTTTTAGTGTTATTGTGTTTTCCTCGTTTTGTCTGTCTTTGTAATAGAATATTCAATCACAACTCACAAGTGTGGATAAAGGAGGAGAGATAGTATATTACCTATTAGCACGATTATTTTAGGATAGATCAAAAGTGGATTTAGAAAGTAAGCGAATCCAAAACGAATGTGATCTTCTTATGTATATAGTTTGAGCCAAAGCCAATACATATAATTAAATTAACAGAATCCGTCGTAGATTCGTATCAGTTGATTCATTATTACTTTGTTATTTGGAAAGCTTTGTTTAAACAGAAACTAAGTGCCTCAGCTAAGAGGTTTTGTCAGTGTGCTAGTAAATTTTGGATTATCCTACGCAAATTTGAGTTGTGGAGCACATGGGTTTGGAAAGGAAACCATCAACGGCAATAATAATTAGCTGAAGGTATGTATATCATTGTCATCCATATGTGGATCTATGGCAGCCAGCCAGTTCGCTTCCTTGTCGTCCTCACGTTAGAATTAAATATTTAAATATACAAATTTGGGATCACAGATTTTAGGCGACCTTTTTTCTTTTAAAAATAGACTTTCTGAGTTGTCTATTTATTGAAGACTATGTGTCCACAGGAATTATTTTTATTCATCACTTGTTATTACAAACTACGGTGTAGTTCACACATATTGTCTTTCTTTCATTTACTTGATCAACATTACTTATCTATGCATTTCTTTATTCTAACAAATCATTGACTTAAAAGGTATTTGAATTGACTTATTTTTAAGCGTTTTTGGCTTTTAGATACTTTTTTATTTTGAAGGTGTTTGGCAAAGATAAAAAATATTTTTAAGCACTTTACTTTAAGCTTAAAAAATATTTTAAAAAAGGGAAAAAAATTGTTTTAGTCCCTGTGTTAGGACCTTATTATGATTTTGATCCTTGTGATATTTGATCCTTTATATTTATCCTTTAATTAATTAAAGTGGGTGATTTTAATCCTCGTAGGGGCAATTACGGTATATAACATATTACAATTATATATAACTAATAATATTTTAATATTTAATACTTCAACCATCAGGAAGTCGAGTGATTAAGTACATTTCCCAATAACAATACTTCACTTTCCTAAATCTCTTTCTTGAACTCTCCTTTATGATTTTCTTTTACTTCGTTCTCTTATGAAATGCAATACTTAACCAAATTGGATAAGGAAAATCTCCACGGATCTTACATCTGAGTTTGATTATATGAAATTTCGAGTTCTCCTTTCATTGTTTCAGTTCAAGCTTGGGTTCTTTTCATCCTTCTCGGATCGTTTTTTTAAGGTTTCGAAGAAGGTATTTTGGCTCTTAAAATTATTATTTTTATCTGAATTTTCGATTAAGCTCTTAAATTAGTGTTTTATCTTAAATATCTGAAGCATTTTCTTACAAATAGCATATGCATGGTAGCTTAAGTTTAGTAGGTGATGGGTTTGTATATGAAGAATTGTTTGTGGGACTTTTGTTTCGTCTAAATTTTGTATGTATTCCTTTCAAAAATTGTCGTGACTTTCTTTTCTATGCTCAATGCAGATATTTCCAGATACTTGTGAAATCGATGCGATATAAGTTATTGAATTATACAATCTTATGGAGTGAAGAAAAATTAAATTTTAAAATTTTAAGGAGTTCTGTTTTGGGTTTTGCCAATTCTTAACTAGGTAATGCTATTTCTAATATACTAATTTCTGCAGTTTTGTTGAAAATCTATGGAGTATTTTTTGTTGTTGCAGCATTTGCTATTCTGAATTGAGCGAAAGATAGAATCTTGCCAATCTCCCTACTAATACTAACAATCTATCCTAATTTGTGTCTATGTTTTGGTGAACAAAGTTTCGCGATATCTATACTGGTGAAAGATAGCAGGTACCGTGTAAAAAACGTGCCAATAGAAGATGTCAATTCTTGATCATTTTCATTATCATCTTGTATGACTCAGTCTGGTGTTTAGTTATTAGATATACTATTATTCTTTAAATGAAGACAACAATTACAAATGTGGAGCTTGGTCTGTTTTGGTTTCTGATGTTTTCCTATTTCAATCACCCAAGAAAGAGACACCCCAATCCCACCAGAGCACCAAAAATATGTTGTTATCTGCAATTTATCCTGTGATATTTTTTCTATTTGGATCAGACGGAGAACTGTACACTTGTTAAAATCTTGGTCTTATTTTTTCTTAAATATTTTCAACCAATCTTTTTGGACTTCTCTTATAAGAAACTTCAAGATTGTGATCCACACCTCATGTTATGAGGGGACCTTTGTGTTGTTTATTGTTTCCGCATTTGCTTTTCTGAATTGAGCGAAATTCTAGTGCTTATAAGTTCTTGAAGAGATCAACTAGTTGCGGTGTAAAGAAGATAAGGAAAGTAGCACTATTGTATTCAATTAATTTTCTGATTTTATGATGTAGGAGAAGCAGATAACATCATCACCACAAGCTGTAGATGGCAATTTTCTATATGAAAACAGGTAAACGCTATATTTTTCAGCAACTACACATACATATGACACTTAATCGGTGAACCTGTTCAAAAGAAGTACTGATTGTGTAGAGCACCTATCTACCGTAATCAAAGTGCATAATGAAGGCGATGAAATTAAAATCAAGAACAAAAGATAATTATTTAAGTTGCATTCAGCCATTACATATCACCAAAGCAGGATAAACTTTAAAGTCATCAAGAAAGAACTAGATCTAAACTCATGTATGTAATGTCATCAATTTAAGGAACAGTTTTCTTCTTAGCCAGTGGACCACTTCTTACTCTCTTGCTATTTTGAGAAAGAGCTTCTTGTAATCTTGACGATGGAACATATTGTTTTCCCATTTTCTCGATGATGAGTGGCCTTGTACCTTCTATAGAATGCTTACCAATTTCTTCTGAAATGAATGCAGAACTCCTCAATTGTTCCTGAAGTACTCTTGTCTGGTTAAGTTGATTGACCTACAATATACAGAAGGGAATAAGCGAACCAAGGTCCAATTCAGACAACATGAGTAGAAATCAAGAAAGGTAATTACTGTTTGTTCTGTCATAAATGAGGAACTTGATTGCATTGATGTAACATTCTAAATAATAGTGCTTGAAACCTATAATAAAATAACATTTTAGTATTATTACTCTTGATGAAGAGAATCAAGTTATATGAGTACTTACTTCTGATGCATTACTAGGTGATGAAGGGCCTTTCTTTTCGACATGCTGATGAATCTGTTGATGTTGAGCTTCAGATTGGTTTCTTGCCATAAGAATAGGGCACTTTCTACTATTATGCCCTAAGTTTCCACATGATCCGCACTTCTTTTTTCTGCCCTTTCTTGATGCTTTGGACAAGGTAAGCTTTTCAAAATCTGATCCCTTTTGAGTTGTCTCATCAATTCCTCTCTTTCTTAATTTTTTTGGTCTACCTGGTTGTGCTTTGTATATGGGTGGCAGTGGTGGTTCTATTCCCGCCTTAGGCCATTGATCAATGCTAACAATTGGCAAGATTGATGGATCATAACTCTTCAAGTACTGCTTAACTGTGTAGCATTCATGAATATATATTTCAGGCTCATCCTTCTTAACCCATATAGCTGCAATAGCATGACTACAAAGAATTCCAGTTAATTCCCATCTCCTACAAGAACAGATTTTCTCCTTAAGATCAACAGATAATAGCCTAAGATAGATGTCCTCAATTTGATAGTGAAAGTGGTCAGATTTAGTGACAATACATTCAGCAGCTTTAGCCTTATTTTTCTCTAGCTTCACTATGATCCTCGGATAGATTCTCCGACAATACTTCATCATCTTATCTCTGTTCTTTTGAAGTCTGGACATTATGTAAATCCTAATTGATTCGATCATTGTCCAAATATGTTTGTCTCTTACATGTAGAAGTACACTATTGAATGACTCACAAAAATTGTTTAATAACATATCACACTTTGAAAAAAAAGAGAAAAAAGCCCTTGACCAGTGAATGAGAGGCTTATTAATGAACCATTCTGAAGCTTTTGGATCTAATTTTTCCATTTCTTCCATACGTTTGGAGAACTCAGGTTCAGTAGTTGCCCTGGTAGCTTTCCATAGGACATCTTTCAGTGTTTGTCCCCCAAAACCTTCAGTCTTGAAATTGTTGTGCAGATGTCTCACACAAAACCTGTGTGCAACATCTGGCATTGTCTCATCAAATGCAGGAATTAAACCTTTTTGCTTATCTGAAATAAAAGTCCATGCAAAGGGATTTTGTGCGATGCCCAAGTCCTCATCAAGAAGTGTAAGGAACCAACTCCATGTTTCCTTTAGTTCACCTTCCATTATTGCGAATGCAATAGGATACATATTGTCATTTCCATTAATGCCTACTGCTGTCAATAGTTGCCCCCCCTTTTGGTTCCCTTTCAAATGACATCCATCAACTCCTATTATAGGTCTACATCCAGCTAAGAACCCCTGTTTACAAGCTGCAAAACATACATAGAGTCTTAAAAATCTTTTTCTACCATTGACCATTGTTTTTGGATTTTCGT
Source organism: Capsicum rhomboideum (assembly GCA_031232105.1). NCBI lineage: Eukaryota > Viridiplantae > Streptophyta > Magnoliopsida > Solanales > Solanaceae > Capsicum > Capsicum rhomboideum. Next base: position 113,540,637 of record CP124714.1, on the reverse strand, counting down.
CCAACTTCAAAATACATGTAGTTCCTGGATTACTCCTCCTTAGCTCTGCATAATAATTCCACAACATGTTATATTGCTCTTCTCTAGTCCCTGTAATTAGATCTAATGCCTTCTTCTTTGCCATATAAGCTTGATTTCGAGTAATGGTATAATTATGAGTCCTCATCACATGAGCTTGAAATTCTTTCACACCCCAACTTGGATTAATTCTAAACTCTTATACGTACTTCTTAGCTAAAAATCCAGAGTCAATAGTCTTGTTATCCCTTTGATTGCCACATGAATGGTCCGGGCCTACTGTCTTGATCATGAAAGGTTCATCTTGATTAGCTTTCGATGCAAATATAAACCATTTGCAGCTTGACACCTTACAAGTTGCCCTCGACCTCCTACATTCATTTTTTTTGAACTTGATATCTTTTTTTTGACGCACAGCATGTACCTCAACTGCCCATTTGAATTCCTTGCTGTTAGTGAAAATCATACTAAGCGCAAACTTAAATTTTGGATTCTCCAAGTCCCTAGTTGGATTAAAAACAGTGAACTTTTTCTGATTTTCATCATCAGAATCTTCATGTAAACTCATTAATTCCTCATCTGATGTAGCACAGTCATCTTCTTGAGTGTCATTCGGGAACATATCCAGCATGTTTGAGGCAACTCCAAACTCCATAGTTTTTTCTTTAACTTGATTATCTCTGCTTCTCCCATTAACACCAACCCACTCTACGGCCGAGTCGATGTTTTTATCAAAAAGCATGTCATCTTCGTCTAAGGAATAATCAGAATCATGAAATGACTCGCATTCTTCACTTGTGGCATCACTTTCATCATCTTTCTCTATTACATCCACATCTACTAAGTCTTCTTCACCATGTAGTATCGGGTCACCCTCGGAATCAACCATGTCATAGCTTCATTGATCCTCATTTGTGTGCTCGATGAATATTTCCACCTCTTTATTGTTGGGTATTTTATAGACAAGGCTATATATATCCAAATCAGTTGATAAAAGTCTCGTATCAGTCTCAAAAAAAGGCCCAAATTTGAACCAAAATTTTACTTTTCTATCATTGACTTTCAACTTTTTCATACACTGCCTCATCTGAATGATAGAATTTTCATCACCATTGCAATAGTCATAATAAGCTATTTGTCCACTAACATAGTTCATCTTTGGTTCAAACACCCACCGACCTTTGTAGTGTAGTTTAATGGTGTACAAATTTGGATCCTCGCCTTCATCTGTCATAAGAAAAGCAAAAGTAGAAGCTATTAAGTTATTTTAACAAGTAGAACTAACATCAAAAAGATATAACCTAGACAGTCTTTAACTGAATTGGACTACATCTAATGATTAGAGTTAACTGCAAGACAATATCTGGCTTCCAACCTCATAGAACAAATGGCTAAAAAGAGTTGAGGTGTCCTGTCCATACATGTTGGTATATTATTTTCCAAAAAATGTGCTTGACAGAAAGTAAATCAGCATCTCATACATTAAACAACCTAGATTTCTTTTCACTGGTTGATCAATAAATATATGTCCTTTACATGCATTAAATGTGTCTACGCTCTCATTAAAACTGACAGTAAACTACATGCATTCGTTTCTTGATTGCCATATAATCAAAGGTTTTGGTCCTTTTTTCATTGAGAAATATTAGTCTAATTAAACTTGACTAAGTACTCACATGTCGGCGTGGATTGCAGCCCGCTCTTGCAACGTAGTTTCATTATCGAAAAGACTGATTATCTTTCTCTTCACCAGGTGCAGTGAGTTCCTTTATGTGCCCTAGGAGGAATTGCAAAATTATTTTCTCACACAAAAGAGAAGGGAAGTAAAGAGAAGAAGTGTTTATCAACTTACAAATACGAGTTATTCATCCACGAATTAGATGATTAATCCCCATCCAAATGAAAGAAGAAAGGACGGCTGAGATATGGTTATGAATGAGGGGAGGATGCTATAGAACGATTTGGAAAAGTGTTATGTTTAGGGTTTTTTTTATTCGTAAAGAAGTGTTCCTCGTTGTAATACCGAAATTGCCCCTGACAGTAGTGACTTGTCTGTTTAAATTTTTAACCATCGTTAGTAAGAGGATTATAATCATCCACTTTGATTAATTAGAGAACAAATATAAAGGATCAAATATCATAAGGATCAAAATCATAATAAGGTCCTTAACACAGGGACTAAAATAATTTTTTTCCCTTAAAAAAAAAAAAAAGAAAAAGAAAAAAGGCAAAAGTAGGTTGCCACCTACTTTTGGCTTTTGACTTTTAAATCACTTAACTCATCCAAACACCCCCTTATAAAAATAGACAAAGATAATAAACTTCTCTATTCTGGGAAGATTCATTCTTGACATGATTAATATTTCGTCATACTATAGTTTGAATTGTGACATTTCGCTAGGAAGATAGATTTGGATTATTCTATAAAAGAATTAGGTATTTTGCCAATATTTGGTAGATCCTGAAAAAAAAATATTTAACATTAAAGTCAAAAATAATTATTTGAAAGTTGAGCACTTGCCGATTTGGTATTTGTTATCATGATATGGACCAGAATATGTGCTTAAATCCCCAACAATTGGGTCAGCGTATGGACTATCCTCTATGGGATAATGTTTACACACTCGTGGATTGTATGCCCTTTTTACACGACCAATCACTTCTCTAAATAAGAGTAATTTTTGTTTATTCCAAAAAAAATAACAAGACTTTTTTACTGTTTGGGAGTTGGTATGATTTGTTAATATTTAGTTGCCTCCATGATAACTAATTAATACTGCAATATTTGTTGAAATACAGGCTAGTTAAATTTTTTCCCTTATAATCTTGGTTTTCTTGTGACTTGTGGCAAGGTACTAAAAAGAAGCTGGATTTAATAAGTAAGACTTTGTATTTTCGGTATTCCCTTCGTCCACCAATAGTTGTCCACTATTAACTTGACACACAAGTTAAGAAATAGTAAATGATCATGATAATATATTTAATACTAAGGGAAAAATAGGTAGAAATGGGTAAATTATCATTGGTTTTTTGAACTGGACAAATATTGTTAGACATCTATTTTTCATATGTAAACAATTAAAGATGAACGGAGGAAGTACAATAATTCACCTCTTTTTACCAGGACAATACAGAAATTTTGGTTGATTATCACCCCTAGGAATTCTAAAGCTGCTAATTCAATAAATATTCTACAGCGATGAGTTTCTTGAGATTAAGAATATCTGCTTGAATGTAAATGCTTCCTCATATAATGGGAAACTGTTAAGAGTAGCAATGTTGTTTAAAAAGGTTGATAGTTAAGTGGATCTCTAAACAGCACTATTGCATTCCGTCCAACTAAATTACCTTGAAAATGCTTCCCTATAGTGGCCGTTGCACAAATCTAATTTTGTACGTAGCAACGAGTTACACGTAAGGGTGGCAGTCGGATCGGGCTGGCCCGTTCTGGACCGCTTTCGGCGTCGGTGTTAGTTTCGATAGCCCGTGTCCGATAAGTCCGGTTGAGGCCCGGCACCGACACCTATCGGTACACGGATCGGTGCGAACTTGGGCAATTTAACCGGTTGTCCAATCCGGTTGACCAGTTAAACGGTAACTTTTTTAAAAAAAATAAATAATTAATATTATCGTTTTTTAGCCGTAGGGAGCCATTAGTGGACCCCAACGGCTAGTTCCACCCACCCATCCAACCCATCCATCCCCCCACCCCACCCCACCTCATATTTCTCTATAAATACCCACTCTTCCCCCTAATTTTTCCACAAATTCTCAAAAACTCTCTATTACTAATTACTTTCTAATACTCTCTATAATATTGTGTATTTGGTTAATTGAAGGGATTTTTTTGAAGCAAGCTTCAATTGTCATTTTTCAATTTCGATTTTTGGTTATATAAGTTTGTTTTTATGCAGACGCTCGATACATTCGTTCCAACTTTCATCTCTTTATTTGTTTATTTACTATTAATTTTTCGTTATATTTATATTATTTGTTTTTATCTTTTTATCTTTTTATCTTTCTTTTTTTCACATTAAAATATGGATGCAGGTAAAAAAAGGTAGTGGTAAGAAATCAATTTTTAGTCAGGCTAAAAAAAATTTGGGTAAAAAAGATAAGGGTGTTAGTAGTAGTGGAGGCGGATGTGGAGGTAGTTCTAAATCCTTGTCACCTAGATTTAGAATTAATAACGATGATTTTAGTCATTTTGATGATACTTTTTTTGAACATCCTTGTGCTATTGATGTTACTTCCGGTAATGCAGCAGACCATGAGGCCTTAGATAGATGTTTTGGTAATTATTTTGAAGACGTAGAGGAAGAGGAAGATGTAGAAGCACAAGAGTTAGAAGATACCCCTACCCCTACTAGTTCGGCTTACGAAATTATCGGAACAAGATGAAGTAGAAAATTTACCTACATTTACTAGAGTATGAAAAATCGAACGACCTGAGAGATCATTAGTTTGGAAATTTTTGACCCAAAATAAGGAGAAAACTATTGCAACTTGCAATAAATGTAAGAAAGTGATGAAATATTTGACTGGGGGATTGCAGGGTGGGACAGGACTGCTAAGTAGACATTTGAGAATTTGTGTTCTTGAATATGTTCGTCTAGAAGCTATCGCTAAGGCTAAAAAAATCTGGTACACCCTTGCCCCATACTAACCAATCTGTCGGAGGTTCTAACATGGTCCAGAATATTTTAGATTATAGTAATCCGACTGACCCAAACACATCACTCACATATAGTCAGGATAGAGATCGTGAAGAATTAGCTAAAATGGTTGCGGTTTGTGATTTGCCTTTTAGTTTTGGTGAACATCCTAATTTTATTCATTATATTCGAAAAGTGTATAATCCTGATTTTCGAGGTTTTTCAAGAAATACAATTAAAGTAGATATTTTTAAATATCAACGTGAACATTGTCATTTTCTTCGTTACTACTTTTCTTATTTTGATGGTAAAATATCTATCACTTCTGATATGGTTTTAAGTCCTAATGCTAATAATTATTTTACTGTTACTACTCATTGGATTGATCATGACTGTAACATGCAAAAAAAAATTATAGGCTATAAATATGTTGAAGAGAGTAAAACTGGTAGTTATATTGCTTGTTTGACAGGAGTGGTTTTAAATTATTTTGGTCTTTGTGATATGATAATGGGTGTCACATTAGATAATGCTTCTACTAATTTGAAAGCTATTAATTTTTTAAGACCTAGACTTTGTCTAATTGATGATGATGTTTTTAATGTTAAATGTAATGTGCATATTTATAATTTAATAGTGATGGATGGTATTGATGTATTTGGTGATTCTTTTGTTAGAATTCGAGTTGTTTGTTCATGGGTTTTTAAAGCTAAAATAAAGTCTAGAATTAAAGAATTTGAAAAAACTTGTACTTTATTTGAAATGTCATTTAGAAAAATTTCAAAAGAAGTGACTACTAGATGGTATTCTTTATTTGAAATGATTATTGTTGCTATTGAGTATCATGCGCCTTTACAAATGCTTTATAATAAACACAATTCAGATCGGAGATTTAGAATCACCGACGAGAATTGAAAAGAATGCGAAGAACTTATTAAATTTTTGAGAATTTTTTATAGTGCTACAAATATTATATCTGGTCAATATTATCCTACTATTTCTTAAACTTTAGTAAATGTTTGTGTTATTTCATTTGAATTTGTTAAATATAAAGATCGTGAACATTTTAAAGTTGCGGTTACATATATGATTGAAAAATTTTAAAAATTATTTTTTCCTATTCCTCAAATTTTTTTGACTTCTACTTTGTTCAACCCAACTTACAAAGAACAAGGTGTGAAAAAAATGATTGAAAAGATTTATAAAAATTTAGAAATTACAAGTGATGAAGTTTCATCTGTTGAATCGTGTAAGGATAGTATATTAACTAAAGTTAGACATTTGTATGACCTTTATAGAGATAGGCTATTAAATGATGAACCGTCTGAACCTCCATGTCGTAGGGCTAGATTTAATGATTTTGATGAAATTATGGATGAAGAACTTGGTCTTGAGTCTGCTAACAATAATGATTTTGATCAATATATTAATCAGACACGGGAAAATATTAGGATGAAAATGGAGATCCTCAACTTTTAACCTGGTAGAAGAACCGGACTGAACAATTTTCATATCTTTCAAGGGTGGTTCGGGATGTGCTAGCTATGCAAGCATCTTAAGTAGCTTCGAAGCAAGCTTTCAGCGAGGGGAGATTTATCATTGGAGACCATAGGTATTTGTTAGCAAAAGATAGTTTGAATATATCAGTGTTGTTCAGAGATTGGATCAATACCAAACGAAGGAATGCTGGACTACCAAATTTATCGCATCAAGCCGAAATCGAAATAGATGAAGCACTTGGAGAAAATAGTGATGATAGCATGGAAGCAATGGATGAAGAAAACCAAATACAAATTCCGGATCATGTTTCCAAGGAATTGATAGATAAGTTACAAAAAACATATTTTGGAAATTATAGATATTAGTATGATAATCGAGACTTAGTTGAAACAGAACCCTTCCTAGAAGGTGGTTGCGTATATTAGGTGCTCTTCTAATATTTGTAATATATGTACTTCTTTATTGATTTGAATAAAATTATAAGCTATTCGCCTTTATTTTTTTTTTAAATTTGTCTTTTATTTAAACTTTAAGAATTTTAAAAAATAATAATTAAACTTTAAGTTATAAATATAAATTTAAACTTTAAAGTTGAAAATTTAACTTTAAACTTTAAACTTCCAAGTTCAAAGTTAAAAAAAATCAAAGTGTTTACATCTTCAACTTCAAGATTCAAAAAAATATATTAAACTTCAAAGTTGAAAATTTACATTTTAACTTGAAAGTTGAAAATTTAAATTTAAATAAATTTTTCAAGATTTAATTTTTTTAAAAAAATAAAATAAAATTTAAACTTGAAAATTTAAATTAAAACTTTAAAGTTCAAAGTTAAAAATTTAAATTTCAACTTTAAAAAAAATCAAAGTTTTCAAAGTTGAAAATTTAAACTTAAACTTTAAATTTAAAAAATTAAAGGTTTCAAAAAGATGTTTTAAAACTTAAAAAAAATTGAAAACTAATTTAAATTCAAAAAAAAAAAAAAAATATTTAAAAATCATCATCATCATACCCAGTGTATTCCCACTAGGTGGGGTCTGGGTCTGGGAGGGGGGGGGGGAGGGGGTAAAGTGTACGCAGTCCATACCACTACCTCAGATAAAGACTTTTGATTTTGATTTTAAATTATAAGTTAAAAGTTTAAAAAAAAAAGGTTGGGCGGAACCGAAATCCGGTCAGTCCCGCCAAGGACTGGGTAGCGGACCAATTCGGACAACTGGAGTTTTTCCTGACTGCCTGGTCTAGCAAACCCATTTCCGGACCAACTCCGATCACCGGCCACCGGTAACGGTTAGAAAATATGGATCATCCGTTCTGATAGGCCCGATCCGGTCTGTTGCCACTCTCTAATTACAAGGAAAATAATAGTTACATCATATTAATTGTTTAGAAAACTAATGTTAAGGCAAACTTGTCTTATTGTTGGTACAACATTACGTGAAATCTATCATACGTATTTTCTAAAGTCAAGAAATCGATCATATGTAGGGGTGGGCATAAAAATCGGAGAATCGAAAAACCGTACCGAACCGAATTAGTTCGGTTCTTCGATTCTTCGGTTTGGTTTCGGGTTTTTTTTTTCGGTAGTTCGGTTCTTCGATTCGGTGTTCGGTTTAGGGGTAACGGTTCTTCGGTGCATCGAAGAACCGAAGTTTTATTATTATTTTTTTTTTTAATCTTCATTTAGCTCATGTTTGGCCCAAAAATTTTCAAGACCAAGCCTCAAAACCCATACCCAATTACCTCATCGACATTTACCTTCCATCCTTATTGCTTTTACATTTTTTTAATTTTTAATTTTAATTCCTAATATACTTATATTTCTAATTGTAATTTCTAAAAAATTTCACACATATACTCCTAATTTTTAATGGTAATTCCTAAAAAATTTTACACAAATACTACCACCGTATTGTGATATGAAAGATAGAGCACTACAATGATATGTATTTGAAGTTGTCCTCACTTTATAGTCTATTTACAGTGTTTTAGATTTTTTAGTGTCTTATATTTTGATTCGATTCTCATTTTATTTTTTATTTTACACCAAAAAATCGATTTAAAAACACCGAACCAAATTGAACTAGTTTGGTTCGGTGTTTGGTGCACACTTTTCCAAAATCGAAAATCAAAGAACCGAACCGAAATTTGATTAAACCGAACGCCCACCCCTAATCATATGTATCTTCTAAAATCAATTGTTGACAAATTTAATGTCATTGTCCTAGCGATAAAGCCTAGTTTAACCAAAAGTCGAGTTTACGATGCTCCACTTGATTGAAACCACGCCACGTAAAAGATCAGTTGGCAAAACCAATATGGTTACTCTATCCTAAGTGTTCCATTTAGGTTAGGAAGGCTTCGTTTGTTTGCACTTAATGGAGATATGAATCTGAATGGTTCAGACTTCAGACCATTAAGTACATTTGATTTTTATTAAGCTTTAAGCTCTTAATAGATCTGAATAGGTCTTAATCATTCAGATCTGGAACCAATTCTTAATATCATTAAGAGGTATTTTTATACTGGATAATATTCACCATCACTTTATCCACAATCACCAATCACCACCACTAACCACCTCTGCCACCACCATCATTGTCAACCACCTTCACCATCACAACCACCATTAATAATCAATATCACTACCAACCACTATTGTCAGGCTCTACCACACCTACCACCTTCATTATTCTAATTATATCCATCGCCACCACCATCGCCAACGCTACCACCACCATCAACCACTATCACTACCAGTCAATCCCTACTACCGGCCAACTTATTTATCACAAATAACACCACCGCTAACTACCACTAACACATCATCAACCTCCACACATTCTTCAACCACCACCACCATCATTGTCACCGGTGTCACCACCTCTACTACCACTTCAACCACTACCAACGCTACAATCTATCTCAATTAATAACCATCTTCACCATCACAGCTAACAACATCTCCAACTTCTACCAACACATCGTCAACCATCATGCATTCATTTTTCAGCCATCACAATTAACAACTCCAACTACTAACATCAGTCAGCTTCACATCACAATCACCACCACTATCAATCGCCACCATCTTAACAGTCACTAAAACACCAACCATGTCTACCATCACAACTATCACCACCAACATTACAAATCACTAACATCAATCATTACCACCACCACCACTATTACAAACCATCTCCACTATAACTGGCTGACATAAATATTTCATTTTTCAATTAAATAATAATTTTATTATATTAAATTAAATATTTTTCTAATATATAATTAATTTTTTATTTGAATTTTATTTTTTATTATATATACAAATAAATAAATTTTACACATTCAGATGTTCAAAAACAAATGTCTTAATCATTCAATTTTCAAATCTAGAGACAACATCTTAATCATTCAGATGTGCATTCAAATTCAGACGTTTGAATTTGAATAAAAAACAAATGCAGCCAAAGTCTCCAATTGCCATTCCAGAAGTTCAATCTCATCCACAACATATGGACCACAATGTTGTTCATCTATGAAAAAGTAAGTGCACCTCGAGTCGACCAGAAATTGAGCAATTAAGCATCAATTTCAGGAAGATCAAAACAAAGTTCTAAAGAAACATTCAGAAACATTCTCTTAGTTCTCCATAATTCATCTGATGCACTACCTGGCAATATAAGTACCCATTCTGAAGTACATTGAACAAGAATGGATGAAAAGGGTTGGCGGGGGGGGGGGTCAGGGTCCCACACACAATCTTGCTTCATTTTATCTACGGCGGAGAGTTATCGACTTGAGGAAGAGGACGCATCAAAACACATAAAGAAACAGGAGGGACACAGGTTTAAAATGTATAGAAAAAATTAACATTGTTAGGACAACAAGATGACCAGACGATGGGTGGGCCAATAATTACAATGGAGCAGACAGCTAGAGACTCGACGTTCATAGGGTGACGCAGAATAAAGCTATTGTCGTGCATCTCCTTCACTCCTTTATTCCCATTAAGCTAGGAGTTGCAGCAGCAGCAGCACCTTGCAGATCAGATAAGGAAAAAGACCTCCATGCATTGAATTTTTGTTCAGGAGGGGATAATGAGGACACATTGCTACACCTTCGTGTCTGCGGAGGAAGAGGAGGACGAGAGAGACAAGGTGATGATGGGCTTGAGTTCAAAGACTCAGAACTATTGTTAATGTCAGAGCAGCTCACAGTTGCAGCTAGCGCCGATGAGCTTCTAAAGTTGATCGGTCTCTTGTAAATCCCACCATTACCGATACCCGGGATGGAACTACGATTTTTGCCAAAGAAATTGTTGTGAGCAAGCAGGTTCTTGCGTTTCCTGGTGTAAGCATCCTCCGGCTTGACAATTTCTTTAACGGAGGAAATTGATGCCGCATCTGCTAGACTGGCAAAAGATTTCGATTTACCAGCATAAAACTTTGATATGCTCCTCCTGAAAAAAGGCAGACAGGCATAGTTAGTGCTTAGGACGATAGGACAAATAGATTGCTTATATAGCTTCTACGAACGACAAAATTCTTTCCCATTTAAACTCCTGCACCCTCTGGTCCAGACAAATAATCTTCTCAGAGAATACTCAAATAAAAAAGAAATAAAGTTCCAAGGCTAAGATTTCAGATCAGTCCAGAACATGTCAATTTTGCAACAATAAGAATAGTAGTTGAAAGCAACAATCAATGGCCCAGTTAAATCAAAATATACAACAGTATATACTAGGTGATGTTAAAAGCTTCAAGGAGCATCTCCCGAGTCCAGAGAATATCAGCCCCCTTTCCTTTCCGTAAGAAAGATAGTGGGGTCCAATAACCGTCTATATGCACAAGGCAATTTATCCATCGTATGATGCACATGCACCAATGACGCGTCCATACTCCAAGGAACAAATCTAAAGTAACAAAAAAGATGCTCAAAAGCATATCACATGAGCCTGCAGGAAGAAATCCAGAATAATAAATAGATTCTCAAAAAACATTACACACATGCTTTAAATGCCTTGAAAAGAATAAAGGCATTCATATCTCATGATTTTCTAGTTGTCGGTGTATGGAAGATCTTTGACATACAAATGATTGTACGATGTCAAGCTCTAAACATCCAGGTAATACATAATGCAAGAGACTTAATTATCCATCACATGTACCCCCAAAGCGCATCCTAAGATGTCACCACCAGAGTTGGATCATACTCTCATCAAGCTTTACCATAACAAGTAACCATCCTACATGAAACTAATTTACTGGAATCAACTTTGTAACTTTTTTTAAGTCAAAAGAGCTATAACTTTAAGATCATGATCATCAGACCAAAAATCCCAACTAAGGTTTCCGAGGAGTAAACTCCGGAATTTTCTTTGTTGAAAAGAATAAGCTTTGACCTTTATAAATGGATCAAATAACACCATCCGTTCATAAAATGATTAAAACACATGCAGATGTTAAAAAGGTGGTGTATCCAATCCTGAAGTCCTTAATCCACACTTACAACATACATAACCTCCAGAGACTGCATCAAGCCACATCAGCAGTTAATACTTTAATCCTAATACAGAAACCATTCTAGCTGATACATTCACAGACATTCCAACATTTTTGGCTAATTTTCCTGAGAGTTTCACCAACATAACCAAACTACAAACTAAAGCAACCTTGATAGTAATAAATCTCGTTAGTATGTAAATTAGATCATACAGGGATAGTAAATTAACCATAAATCCCCAAATTAACTATAGGAAAACGACCAAACCTTTGCAAACCTGTGTATTTTCATCTAGGGTCTGCTTGTATGGGGGATGATCTTCTTGTTAAAATAATTTCCGCTGTTTGGTTAACCTTGAATTATTAAAATGACTAGTTACCTTAACCCCCACTAAACGTGGAAAAATAACTTTCCACACATTGTTACAACCGTTATGACCAAAGAGATCATCAAAACGCTATCTTTATAGCCTATACTATATCTTGTAACTCCAAGTTTAGACTATCTTAATGACACCTACTTTTACACCAAATAAAACATTAAAAATAATTTACACTAAATTAGTTTTTCCCCCTTCATATCCGACATTAAATGGTCAATTAACCTAACAAATACAAAAAACAAAATCAATCAAATAACCGAAAAACAACAAAGGAAAAAAAAAAAAGAAGACATAATCAACTGTTATAAGAAAATAAATAAATTATGCACGTACTTGATAGGCAAAACCTCCTCTAAGATTTCCAAATTATCCAAACCACCAGGTTTGAATGGACTCTGTACTTCCTCACCATCCCCATCCCCATCACCGTCCGATGAAGATCTACCCGCCGGAGAATCATCACTGTTTCTTCCGAATGATGAAGAAGAGGAAGAAGATGAGAAAGAAGAGCTCCCATCCTCCTCCTCGTGGTCCCGAGGATCTCCGATGCCGAACTCCGGCGACTTATAGATCGGTATAGAGGTCATTCCGTGGGCGAATCCAGAACTTTCGATCCGATGATCACTTGTATTATTCCTTCCAAACACAATCGACATATCTTCAGTTGTGAAACAAGTTTTAAGAATAGAGAGAAAATAATACTGATTAGGGGATGCACAAACTAATAAAGAAGTGTGAGAGTCTAGAGAGAGAGAGCGGGGGGGCTGACAAATGGAATAAAATGAGGGCCTTATCTTTATCCAGACAAGTATAATAAAATAGTACAAGTTGGATAATTAAACAAGCTTATCTTTTCATACTCGCTCCGTTTAAAAAAGAATTATGTTAAATATATCAAAATATTCTTTAATTTTAGGAAAAAAATTATTTTTGTCCTTGTTCTAGGGCCTTATTATGATTTTGATCCCTATAATATTTGACTTCTCACATAACCTTTAATTAATCAAATTAAATGATTTTAATCCTTTATTAACGATAATTAACAATTTATAATAGACTTATTCCTACTGTCACGAGTAATTGTGATATTACAAATTTCACTACTTCCTCTGTCCCAATTTATATGACACACTTTCCTTTTTAGTCAGTCCCAAAAAAAATGACACATTTCTATATTTGGTAACAATTTAACTTTAAAATACCCACTTTACCCTTAATGAAATGATTTACAACTACACAAATATCTATGACTCATTTTAGACCACAAGTTTCAAAAGTCTTCCTTTTTTTCTTAAACTCCGTGCCAAGTCAAAATACATCACATAAATTGAGACGGAGGGAGTATTATATAGTAATAATTTTTTATTTTTTTAATCATATAAATCATTTTCCTGCCCCTGCGGCAAAATATTTTGTTTTCGAATTTCCAATGATTTACATGTTGTATCTAAACATGCCTCTTAATGAGCTTGAGAACCTAAAAGACTAAAGAAGTTTAGCCATGATGCTAATTCCTGTTTATCCAGGTAATGAAAATCGCTGACGTAGGAGCTGAATTACAGTCCAAGGGAAGAAAGAATCGGATGCAAGTTTTGAAATTAAAAACTTCCTGGTGCAAAAGAAGTAGGTTTCATTTTTCGTCAGTATATGTCGATATTTGATGGACTTGATATTATGATCATATTTTATTTCATCAATGTTCTGCACACTCAGTTACAAATGAAAGAAGGAAGGAGGGCTGAGATATGATTATGAATTAGGGGAGGATGCTATAGAATGATTTGTAAAAGTGTTACGTTTAGGTTTTTTTTTGTTCGTAAAAAAGGTGTTTCTTGTTGTAATATCATAATTGCCCCTGACAGTAGCGACTGGTCTGTTTAAATTGATAACCACCGTCAGTAAAAAGTTAAAATCAATCATTTTAATTAATTAAAGGTTAAATATAAAGGATCAAATATCACAAGGATCAAAATAATAATAAGGCTATAACATAGGGACTAAAATAATTTTTTTTTCTTTAATCTTATGTTCTTAAACATGTTACTCAGAAAGTTGAAATTAAGGTACTGCCAAAAAAAAAGGTGATTTTTTAAAACGAATTAAAAAGAAAAATAATTCATTCTTTTTTAAACGGAGAAATTATATTTTTTCTTTAAAGTAGAAAGTGAGAATTACAATCTGTCATTAAACTTGATCACTATTGACTTGATATATTTTTTTTTAAAAAAATCAATTAAAAGTGTAATTTATCAAATTAATTTTATTAATAATACTTCAAAATTTTAAATTAAATTATTATTATTTTATGTAATTATTTAATATTAAGAACAATTTTTTTTTCTTTCTAAATTTCATAAATCACAAGTAAAATTAAGTCAATTATTTGTGCAACCTGAATCGGTGATTCTAAAAACGATGTCTTGAACCTTATGTCTTTAATAAATTGCACCCCGTTACTCTATCGGGTAAATTTTGTTTAAACCTTTTTATGTTCTTTTTTCGCCAAAACCCATCAACATGTGGTGGTGGCAGTAGTGGTGGAGTGCTCTTGAATGTTTGAATATATATTAAAATATTTTCTTTTCTCTAATGAAAAGCTATAGAATAAAGTATTACAGACAGTTAAATATCTAAATATACGATAGAGTGTTTTACCATAATATTTAATTCAAATTTTAAAAATTCATATAGATAAATTAAGGGTAAATAACATAAAATACAGACGTTTAGTAGCTAATTACTTGATGGGACAAGAGTTTTAAAAATTACATAATTTGTCTAAGGTTTTGCCTAGATACATCGGGGGTTGATACATGTATCTTGGATACAAGCGAAACTAAAAAATGAATTAAAAGATTTTTCTCTAACTGACAGACAATAAGCTAAAATCAAGGAAGTAACAATTTTTTGAGCACAAAGCGTAGCTCAGCGTCCCCAACCCCCCACTCCATCCAAAAAGAAACAGAGCACAATGCTAGAACATTTAAATTTCTGCACAAATTTGTTCATCACTGGAGTCAATTTTATCTTCGATTTTAATTTTTCTTCATCATTGATCTTTATTTTTATTATACCTGGATAAAAGCGGATTGATTTCATTGTATCTGTGATTCAAAATGATAAATATCAATTTCATAATTTTATGTATCTGTTTATATTTAGTGTATCTATATCCAATATCTATATGATGCATTCAGTATTAATTTCATCTAATATATTCAATATTAATTTGATATATCCAGTATCAATTTAATATAGCTTATTCAGATATATGTATCACAAATATGTGTATTTAGTGTCAAATATACACTGATACAAATATGACTCATTGTATATGTGTTTTCACAAAGTATCTATTTGTATCCAGTGTATATGTATCAATTTCATCTAGTGTATATATATCAATTTCACTCAGTATATCTGTATCAGTTTGATGTATCATGTATTAGTTTTATCTACTGTATTTATTATGAATTTGATATATCTAGTATCAGTTTTGTATTATGTAGTCAGATAAATGTATCTGATAATAAAGATACGCATATCTGATGCCAGATGTACACTGATACATTTATCAAATAAATCAGTATTCTACGTATCTGTGCATAGATACATAGTTAGAAGAAAAAGAAAAAAAAAACTCGGATAAATCACCACTACAATAGTTGGCCCCATCGCTCCATTTTCTCCATTGCTTCGGCAATGAGCTTCGAGCTCCGATGAAGCAGAGCAATCAACCACAACCGAAGCGAAACCAACTCCGGACATGGCTCAGATCTGATAAAAATAGCCATTAACAACAACCTTGACGAACCTTGCCCTTCACTTTTTACAATTTCTTTTGGTTTGCAGATTTTTCGAAACCAGAAAGTCTTCATCAACGTTGGCAGTGGACAACAACAACATCAACGAACCACCATGAACCAACAACAAGGATCAAAGTCAATTTTGTAAAATTTGTCCAGATTATTATCAATTTGTTGTGAGAGAGAAACATAGGAAAAATATGAGAGATGAAGCACAATTTGAAAGTATAGCATGAGTAAGGGAGAGACAAATAAATATAGGGTAGAGTAATGTTAGGCTAAAAATAAGTGGTCTGTATCTAAGCAGGTATTTGCTAGAAAATTCTAAAGAGTTGTAACATTAAGCAATTATTTTAAACTGATATATGGTTAAGTAGATATAGTAGGAATATTTGCCTAATTATGCAGTTTATCGATAAATTAATCACTTAAAATATGTCACTTTCTTTAAATATAGATGTTATCCCTCAATAATTATAAAACATTAGGCTTGTTCTAATTGAAGTCAATGTGTATAATTAAAAGAGATAACATATTTTATATGGTTAACTTAACCACCTAATAGATACTTGAAAATACACATAATTTTTTTTTATAAAAAACTTTACTAAAAACATCTAATTGAAATGCCTTATCATTTGTCCATGTGCTCCATTGACAAACGATTCGTAGACACGTGATTTTTGATCCTCCCCCAGCTTATCGTGTTATGGTCTCAAATTTTCTTTTAATACAATTATGAAGAATTCAAAAATAGGGACCAATCGAGTGGTGCCACTTGACAAGATTCCTTAATCTAAAATAATAATTTTGATTTTTAATTTAATTTTATTTATTTCTTAACTACCAAGTCTTGCTATTCTATCCTACCCACATGCACACATTTTAATTAAAATACACCCTTCATTAATATTCCCCTATCACCTCCATCAATATTCACATTATTATCTCACCCTCAATATTATTCCACCTCACACCTTTAACATAAACTTCACCACACCTTATCACTCCACCTAATATTCCCTCACCTAATTCACACCTCAAAGAAATCACACACACTACACACCTGAATAATTTCATCTTCTCTTCACACCATTAATATAAAAAATACTTCACTCCAATTCTGATTCATCAGCTACCACACACCATTAACACCACCAAAATGCACCCACTTCCTCACCTCATAACAACCATCACAATCGCCTCTAGTTTCGACCGGTGAATTCTATCGCCTCCACCATCGATCGACGAACACACAACAATAACACCCAGCAAGAACACATACTCCTTATCCTCCATTCCAGTTACACTACACGGAAAACCCACATATTCCTATTCCTCTAGTTTTTCAATTCCACTAATTAACTCACCAGCTCCAATGTCCAAACACCATAATTACACCACTAACAGGTTATCTTCTCCACTTCATGACCTTTACCTATTAGCCTCCATTAACACTTAAATCAAAACTCTCCTCTCCATCAATTCAACCATCCACCCCACTGAAAACATACTCATTCACACTTAATTTTTAGATCCGACCAACACACCCCATCATCCTTCTCTATCACAATCATTCTCCATAAAATTGTTACAACAGGAAATGAACCCAAGCTGTTCAATAACTGATTTTGGGTTATTTGATGTTTTGTTAGTTCATTAAAGCTCTGGTATCTAATAAAATTGACTTTTGTTCAACTGATAATCTGATTCAGAAAAGGTCCATTTCTTTTAATCTTCTGTCTACTTATCAATATACTCATGTGTTGTTTAAAAGTGTTTGAATCTGTGATCGTTGTTTAATTGATGGTTAATTTCGTTGATAGTTGTTGTGGCTTAATTAACAATTAAATTCTATTAGTTACTGGGGAGAGAGATTGGAAATCGACAAAATCGAATGTAATATGATTTATTAGTTCACTGTTGCAATTTATTTTTGATTGATAAACGGATGTTTAGGTCGTCGAATTGGGTAGGCAAATTTTAAGATTCCATAATTATTTGTTGCTTGAATGCTCGCTTCTTTAATTATCATTTTTAATTATAATGTATTTATTCATCGGGGAATGCATCAAATTATCATGTATTCAGAGGTTGTTCGTGAACAAGGTCCGAAACTTTGGGTGAAGCATAGATTAGGCTAGTCTAGGTAGCTTAGGTTTACTTTTTTCGTATTTTTTTGGACTGTATAATTAGACTAGACATTATTCTTTGAAATACTTATGTGTGTATGCTTGCCTATCTGTGAGCCTATTTATTTGTAGTATCAATTTAGCCGATATGAATCAATAAAGCGACTGTGCTAAAATCACGGGATCGAGGGGTGCCTCACACCTTCTCTTCGGTCAACAGAATTCCTTAATCGGAATCTATGTTTGCTGATCAGTTTAGAGTCAAATATTTTTGAAAAGGAATATTTTTTAGGTGACTTGGCACACCAAAATTAATGTAAAGTGGTGACTCTGACTTTTAAATGAATCCTTTTTGAAATAGGTTTTTTTGGTTATATTCAATATTTGAAAATCCTTTTTGAACTCAAACAAAATCTCTTTTGTCAAAAAAAGGTGTGACAGCTCTGGCGACTCTGCTGGGGACTGTAGAATTCGAGCTTCGTATGTTGATTTGTATCGGCTTAGTTGACACTATAGTTGAATAGATGCTTGTTTGTTTTATCGGCTTTCCTTGTTAGTGGTTGCCTTTGTTCTATTTGTTACTTTCTTTTTATTATATGTTACCGCTTTATACTTGGCATCATATGTATAAGTAAAGTAATTTCTTTCGAAACAAGTCTAGGAGTACGTTGTAAGCATACACAAACATTTTGTTGAGTCTTCCAAATTATTTAAGAGGGGTGGCATTAGAGCGTGGAGTGGGAGGACATCTAGAGCAACCGCTATTGACCACGTGCCACCCCGAATGACCTTACTTTGTTAGTGGACCCCAACCTAAGTCGACTTTAGGACATATTTATTTGCATCATGCTTAGACCTAGAAGGACTCGATTGGTCCTTTGTAGGAGACTCGTTCCAAAGCAACCTTGTGTGCTACTTTGCATCTTTGAGGGTAAAAAAATCAGTTGGCGGATTGAACTTTTAATTTGGTAAATGAGGGATAAGATAGATTAAAAAAAAATCAAATAAAAAGAGTTTTTCTTTATTTTCATTAGCACATTTATAACTAGAAAATCCTAAAAGATTTTTCTTATTTGGTAGGAGATTTTATGCATTTTTATAAATAAAAAAAATCCAAGAAAAGATTTTTCTGTCTTTTAGTGTCCTTATGCCTTCCAAAAATAAAAAATTTCTAAAAAATATTTTATTTTATTTTCTTCTTATTGGAATTTTTATTTTCCTATTTCAAAAATAAAAGAGAGTCGTGTTTCTCAAGTCAGATCTAGTTTTTTATAGATTTCTTAAC
Source organism: Capsicum rhomboideum (assembly GCA_031232105.1). Taxonomy (NCBI): domain Eukaryota; kingdom Viridiplantae; phylum Streptophyta; class Magnoliopsida; order Solanales; family Solanaceae; genus Capsicum; species Capsicum rhomboideum. Next base: position 113,521,357 of record CP124714.1, on the reverse strand, counting down.
TATCCAATCTGGACGAACTACGCACACCTGATTTTCCTTTCTCGGGGGTGAGATACGTAGGCAGCCCTTCTGGGTTCGATGATCTTCATTCAAAAAATAAAAAAAAAATGTTTGTGTTTTCTCCATCCAAAAGAAAAAAAATTCGCTCTTCTTTTAGATTAGTTGTTTCACACTCTTCTTTAAGGGAAACACACAAAAAGATTTTTTTTGTGATAATTTTAGGTTCATTTTTTCAGAAAATTTCAAATCAAAATCCAAAAAAGATTTTCTTACATGTTTTTTGATAGAAACTCCAAAAAGATTTTTCCTTTTTTCTTCTTTAGCATCTTTATAGTTCCTTTTTCTTTTTAAAAAAATATGTTGTTGGTTATTTTATATCGAAACCTCACTAACTACGCACATCTAATTCTGCTCTCTCGGGGGTGAGATACGCAGGCAACCCTCATCGGGTTTGGTGACCTTTCTTTAAAGCAAAAAAAGAGTTTTAAAAAATATTAAATCCTAACTCATTTATTATCTCTGCTATTCAGTTAATTTAAGTGGTTGGTTTGTGGTACACTGGAAAAGCCTAACTAGTTCACTAGATCAAAGGAAAAAGTACCAATGGCTGAAGAAAGAACCGCTTTAATTAGTGAAGATCTCCAAGTCCAATCGATTGAATAAGAATCAGGATTATCCAAAGAAGTAAGAAGGTTGAACGAACAATTGACCTATGTGTATCAGGCTTAGATGATTGATCAGCCTCCACCTTTGCTAACCTAAGGTATTTCTAAGGGTACTCCTACCATACCAATACTCACGTCTCAAGCTCTACTTTATAGGACAACTGATCCCCTTTACCCTCCAGGTTTTAGCCCAGCATATAATCATTGTACCATCCCGAGTACTTCCACAGTGCGACTTCCAGTCGTACCTCTCAGAAATACTTCTCTTTTCACACCCACTGCTTCCATTTCACAATTTGACAATCACTTTATATACTTAGGCCTGTCAACGAGTCTCAAGATACTATTTTTGATAATCACTATTACTCTCCAGAAATGAAATTGAGGGCCCCTGGCCCATATGACCATCACCCTCAGTATGATTTACTAATCGAGAATAAAAAGTTTAATATGACGAGGGAGTAGGATGAGATATCTAGGAAGGTCACGAGTCTGGAACAAGCCTTTCGAAATATGCAATGCCTAAAGGGGCAAATGAATGTGTGTCTTACAAGGATTTGTGTATGTTCCCTGATATTCAGTTACCAACAGGTTTTATGATGCCAAAGTTTGAACTATACAATGGGTATGGAGACCCAGTTTCCTATTTGATGAGTTATTGAAGCACGATGAGAGGGGCTGGTAGAAAGAATGAATTGTCAATGACTTACTTTAGTCAAATTTAAGTGGGTCGGCCTCTAAATGGTACACTTTTCAGGATACTAGCAAGTGTTACACGTGGGATGACATGGATCAAGCTTTTGTTCATCAGTTTCAATACAACATAGACATTGTTCCAGATCATTTCTCTTTGACCAAGATAACAAAGAAGTCCAATAAAACCTTCCGTGAGAATGGGATAAGTTAGAGAGAGCAAACTGCTCGAGTCAGTCCACCTATGGAGGAAAGTGAGATGGTTAATTATTTTCTTCAAGCTCAAGATTCCACTTTAATCAGCAACTTAATCTTAGCTATGGGTAGATCTTCCAATGATGTCGTGAAAATGGGAGAAATTATGGAAGAAGGAATTAAGTCTGGAAAAATCATAAGTTTTTCTGCTTTAAAGGTAACTACACAAGCAATTCAGAATGGTGCAGGAAATTTCGAGGCCAAGAAGAAAAAAGATGATGTAGCAATGGTCATGTAAGACTCTCAATACTCTGTTGCCCCACCTTAATATAGGGTTTATAGTGTACACCCATATGTCTGACCACTAAGCTATCCCCAATGGCAAGCACCAACACATCACAATCCTCTTCCTTCTTCCCAGAATGTTTAAGCAACCATATAACCCTCGTCTAAGGAAGGAATACGGATGAAATTCGAGGCCTAAGGAAAATTTCACACCAATTGAAGAGTTATATGCAAGTTTGTTTGAGAAGTTGAAAAGTTTAAATGTAATAGAAACAATTCCTCAAGATCATGACCCGCGTGCGAAGAGTTTTAATCCTGCCACACATTGTGCATATCATTCTGATACTCCATGGCATAGTACTGAAGATTGTTGATCTTTAAAAGGGGAAGTGGAAAAGATAATCTAGGCAGAAATAATTGTAGTCCAAAACAGTGATCCCCCAAACATTACTCAGAATCCTTTGCCAGCAAACAATGATGTACACTGCATTGAGATGATATGTTGTGACGAAAAATATAACAATTCTCAAGAAAAGAAAACTAAAATTGGTGGAGGCTCCATTAAGGCTGATGTGCAAACTAGTGGCTAAGATATCAAGCTTGTTGATTGGAAATACACTCCTTTCTTTGCTATAGAGGAGTGTATGGGAAATTTATTTTTGTCGTCATTTCTATTATGCAATTCAGGTTTCATTTTCTTTGTTTTATTGAGTCAAACCCTCCTATCTTTGTTTATTTTATTTGATGAATTGTCTCGTAGTTTTTTCTTTTTTGAGTTATTACAGGGTTGTAACCTAGAGTTAGTTTGTTTGTATTGTTGACAAACCTTTCTATCTTTACTTAATGAAATGCAATTTTTAGTTTTGAGTCATTTTGATCCATTCTACTTAGTTTTATTTGTATATATTTCTTTATATCTTAGTTTTAGTGACATGATATGCATGCGGAATTTTGGTCAGATCTTAGAATCCTTTCTAATCATGGAATGAATACACCAAAGAAGTCATAATGAAAGAAAAACACTTTCAAAAAGGATAGGGGACTGAACATTTGGCAAAATAGCAATTTGAAGTGGGTTAATAAGAGAAATAAATCCTTTGATGTCGAAAGAGGTTAAAAAGACTAGTTCGATCTAATAGACATGTGTCATCTGTTATGAAGAAGTTATTGTCTAAATGGAGATTTCTAGTAGATAATAATGGAATAAAAGTGGCATACATGTTAATCAATATAGATGTTGTGATTTTCACTTCTAATTCTTAAGTGCGTGCTTGCATTCGACATTATTAAGAATTGAGATGACAAAGACATTTAATTATACTATCCAAATATTGTGTCATCTTTTGCTATCTCTTTTGAGTCTTGATTTTAATTTCTTTCATATCCCTCTTTTGAAATTCCAATAGAGTCAGAAGTTAAAAAAATAAAAATGAAATAGAGTCAAAAAAGTCAAGAAAAAGTTCAAGAAAGAGTCAAAGCAAGTGGAAAAAAGAGTCGAAGTTTAAAACAAGAAAAACAAAAAATCAGAAGAAGCCTTTGATAATGCTTAAATACACCCTAGAAATAAATGTACGCGGTCGTTATACAAATATAACCCAACTCGTGAGTTGGAGTCAATCCCACAGGGAATGAAAGAGATAGGTTCACCTTCAAGTGTAATAAACCACTAAATGTTTGCATGTAATGGGTAAAATATGATAAAAGTAAAATAGGGGATTTGTCTGGACGTTTTGTAATCAATTAATCAATCGTATGCTTGGTATGCAAGAATGGGTACTACAAGTTTGTAATCACAGATTAAAGAAATTTGGGGTTATGCTTTCATGAGAGTAAGTACATGCATAGGTAATTGGATATTTTCCTAAGTTCAACTAATAGCTATTGGTAGGTTAGGTCCTAAATTTTAATGCTAATATTTCAATAAAACATTAAACATCACAAGTGGGTTCTTTCGAACAACATACGAGTGTTACTTCGTAACCAACCTAGAACCTCAATTTAGTAGCCTTATGTCTAAGAACTACTATTAAATGATGAACATCAAGTCATCGTTGACCACTATTCCTCACCTTTATCCCCTTTATCAAAGATAATAAGAGATCTAGGGTTAACTAGAGTTTGCAACCTCCAACTATAGGTTAATAACACGGAGTAGAGGTTAAACCCATAACAATTAATCAATTAAAAAGGAAAATAAACAACACCCATACAATTATCACTACTCATTCATACATAACCCCAAGTTGGGAAATTTAGCTACTCATAGATAGGGAAAAAAGAATTACACGTATATTCTCATTAAAATCTTCCATTGAATCCAAATATTTACAAATGAAATCCAAATTCAACATAAAACAACAAGAAATCAACTAAATTCCCACTTAGGGGTTTCAAATACAAACATGTAGATCTCAAAATTGACAAAAGATAGGGTTTAAAGCTTCCAAAAAGCTTTTTATAGTAGAAGCAAAAATAGGCCAGTTATTTATGATTTTGCCACCGCGCTTCTTTTGGTGATAGGACTTCGGCATCGTCGAAGTCCTACGACGATACGATGAAATACTTTTGATCGCCAAACTAGCATTGATTTTGAGCTTAAGTGATTTGCGCCTAGTGACTTTGGCGATGGGACTGTGCTTCGCCGATCTGGTCGGTGACACGCCAATCTCCCTTCCCTCATTGCCGAGTTAATTTGATTGCCCTTGGTTGAACTGCTGATTTAGGCGATGGAATCTCTCATCGGCAATACGCCAATGACATTGGTGATATGCCAATCATCAATGGCGATGTTATGTTGTATTTTAGCTCCAATTCTCCATCATTTTGCTTCTTTATGCTTTATCAACCACTTCTTGACTCTAACCCTAAAATTAAACCAAATTCACATTAAAACTAACTCAAATTGGCATTAAGGACTTGATTTCTTACCATTTTTAGGCCACATGAGTCGCAATTTGCCAACTCATTAACACCTCCAACTTAAATCTTTGCTCGTCCTCGAGTAAATCAATACACACATAACAAAATCAATAATGCCTTAAAATGATACTACTTGGGATCTTAGATACATGCTTCTTTTGTGAAAATACTTTACCCTCATGGTTTTGAAAACAATGACATAAGTTTCACCTATCAAACACTCAATTTGTGAACAACAAGCCTCAAATGTTGACTAAATGTTACTAAGCCACACACATGCTCATAGACCTCAACTAACATTAAAGAATGTTCAAGCATTGCAATCAAGTTCCCTCACAACAAAGAAGTTCCCTCCCTCAAGAAATGATTACATTTAAACAAAGGACTACCATGAATGACTCATACTCTCAAAGACAATCATGAATACGAATACCATGCCCTAGGCTTGTTCATATGCTCCCCTTCACCACATTCAAGCATGCTATGTTGGAGATCACTAAGGTCTTACTTCGGCATGTAGTGTAGGCAATGGGTAGGGTAGGAAAAGTTAGGGTTATAGGGACTGTACCCCATCAAAGCATCTAATGAGACTTCAATTCCAATTCTTTCCCAAAGCTTTACTTCTTATGCAATTCCAAGGACCAATTCTCTAAGATTTTCATGCAATCTTTGTCCTTCTATCCTTTCAAAAATCAAACTTCATCAAATATTTACAAACTAGAAACTCAAATACCAACTTTTTTTCCTTTTTTTTTTTTATTTCTTTTCAATTTTTTTTAAGTATTTACAAGGACTACAAGGATAACTAGAAGATGAAGTGAATGGTCCCTACATTATAAAATTATGTTTACAAAACTAACCCAATGACTCCTTCGCCCCCGACTTGGGATTTTGGCCTAAGTTGGTTTATAGCATCACTTAGACGCTTTAAGATGGGTTTGGTTCAAAAGAAGGAATTGTGGAGGAAGGGTTTCAACTTGTAGTGAGGTTGTCCAAGAAAAAGGGTTCCAAGGCACAAATTAGAGATAAAATTATTCACTCCACTCACAATGGGGATGGCTATTTTTGTCAAATTGGAGGTTCGCTCTCAATTAATGGCCTAGGATTACTTCTCCCACATCGCACACTCTTTGCTTAACTATAGAGCAACCAGGCAAGTTCTAGGTGGACTCAATGAGCAAGATCGAGTCGAATCCTTACGCATACATGGCACTCAATCACACACTCAAAACACTCTTCTTGAATCGTTGTACCACATTCATAGCAGATGTCGAAGAAGGTGTGGGTCTTCACAAAAATTGAGTGCCTAACTAGTTCAACTAAACCAAAGAATTTTTTTGAAAAATGGAGCAATTCACAAATGATTTATATTTTTAAGAGTTGTGCATGCGAAAAATCTCCCCAAGAGTACTATTTGAGTCAAAGTGTTCTTTTGATAGTAAACTTTTCTCTTAAGTACGTATGCCAAAAAGAACTTTATTTATCACTAGACTATTCATACTAAAATAAAATTTAAGAAAATGAAAAAAAATGAAAAATTACACACCATACCCTAATCACCTCAAAGCAAACCTAAAACATTACAATCCAAATCAAAATATCCAAAACATCATCTGAATCGTAGTATTAGAAATTGAAATCACACACCAAAATAAAATAAAGTATCAAGAATAGAATATCCAAAAATAGGCTAAATATTACAGATCCAAAATAAATGATACCTCCCCAACTTAAAAGTATGAATTGTCCTTGATGCAATAGGACTAAGAAAAGTAAATGATAATGAAAGTGAGGGTCCCCCTGAACATGGCTAAGCCCGTGGCTGTGACTGGCTCACATAAGAGGCCTCTTTTTGGGCATCAGTGCCCGACTCAGCTCCAGGTGTGGTATGTGGGGCTAGATATGGTATGGCAACCTCTATCTCTATAGCATGAACTAAAAGGGAGGCCTCAATAATGGGTGTGGACTCGCTGGTACTAATCTGAGTCATCTCCTGAGTCGACCTCACTAATGTAGCCACAAAAATAGCATCGTCAGTCTCTTACAAATTAGCCTGCCCATCAACCTGTAACTGCTCAACTCTGTCGACAGCTAACTCTGTCTCAAACATCTCCTTATCATCAGAAAGATGATCCTCTTCGTCGTCCTCATCCTTCTTAGCTACTAGAACATCCTCATGAACAGGTGGTTGGGCCAGTGTCTTAGATGAAGCTCCCTATAAATGTGATAAATCTAGAAATCGAAGCTTAGCCACATGCTTCTGGAGAGAAGCGAGCTCATTTTGCTTTTTCTTCAAAATATCATCTGGGATTGAAGGCTGTGGGGTGCTCAACTCATCTAACTTGACTCTATAAATACTCAGGGTCTCACGAATACTATACGACTCATCATGAACCAGCACCAATGCTGCTTTTACCGCATCAACAATCATCTACGGCATTTGAGCCTCTAATCTAGATGACCTCATATCACCTGAATAAGCCAATTGGCCCATCTAAATAATATCAACCTGAGTTAAAGGGGCCTTTGAAGTGCCCAGAGTAGTGGATGGTTGAGGACTAGGGGCACTAGGTCGAGAAGGCTGAGCTAATGAACCTATGGAGGAATCTAGAGGAGTCAGAGCTGTAGTAGTAGGAGTGGGCTGACTGGAACCACTATCAACGGTCTCAAAATCAACCATCGAGGAAGAATCCACCCTGACTTTCTTTTTCTTCACTTCTTGAATAGTCTCGAGTTGACTAATGTCAATGGTAGAGGTAGGGGTATACTTAAAATCCTTTTTCTTATCAAAAGGGACATTCTCCCTTAGTCACAACTCCGTGATAAGACACGAAAAAACAAGGGAGGTCTTTTTCTACTGAGCTCGACAAGTAATCTCTGGAGAAATGATAGAGGAAAGATTTATCCTCTCCTTCATCACAATCATACCAACCAATACCTCTCGAGGGTGTACTAGAATGGTCTTATTTTGGGATGGTATGAGGTTGCTAAAAACAAAGCTTAAACAGTAACGACCTTCAATATTAATGTCCATCTTCTTAGTTAGAACCCCCGATGCAAGCCATGGGGGCAAAATATCACTCAATAATGAGGCTATCCAACCTCAGACTTCATTAACCAGTTTTAATGCTCATGTGTCAAAGTAATGTACATTGAGTGTTTTGCATCCATACACCGTGTTTATAATGCTCTCATCTTATATAACTTTTAGACCATGAACCTTCACAAAATATTTTGTATCTTGTGGTCCCTTTTTTTTAGCCTGCAACAACTTCCCGTAGGCCTCATAAGACTCCTGCACCTAGCTTTATACATAAGGATTTAAAGGTTCAGTAAAAACCTCAAAGTCATGGTATGTCAATGATGATAGCACTTTGGGATTCTTTCCTTCCAACCCATTAAAGCTCAATCTTTGCTCCTCAACTATTGTGAACTTTTCAGGTACTTTGAGATGATTGAAGAACCAATAATCTCCTTGAGGGTGTGGGTTTGCTGTAGCATGAGAAGGTTGTTGGACCCTTTTCTTTTTCAATTGAGCAGCTTCAGAAGTGTTCATTGGATCATGATTTGGAGTGGTGTTTCCCTCCTCCAAGGTAGTGATGTGATACCTTTTAGAGTTAGAGCTATGCTTCGAGTTTTGCTCCTCAATAACTGGAGCCTTACTTCTACCTTTATCAACCCTTTTCCTCTTCTGAACTATTCTATCCAGTTGTGATTGCCCTAAAATTTGAACCACTTTTTAGATCTTTAAAGTAGGAGGAGGAGAGAGAGTTTGTTTCTTGGCCAAACACTTATATCTAGGCATATCTGCGAATAAGAGAAGCAACACACTAGTCTAAAGTTAGCAAAAACAAACATAATAATTTTCAGGTATACATCCCCAAACAACCTTGGTGGATCTCCAAAGAGTTTGACGATGTACTACCTCTATCGCTGAATGGAACAACTGGTTTTGGTGAAGAAAAGTTTGGGTTTGGCGATACAATGAGAGTTTAGTGATACTCCCCGAGTATCACCGAATTACTATGGCATCGCCAACTGTCACCTTGATTAGTCAGATCCATTGTAACTTTCAGCGGTAAGGGGAGTACTTTAAAGATCCGCCACAACGTTCGGTGCATCGCCGAAGTTCTCAACCCCATCGCCGAAGTCATCATCCCCAACCTTTCAACTGTTTCAAGTTTTTCAAGCCATTTTCATGGATATTTCAATTCAAAAACACCATGGGTACTAAGACTTCCCCAAGTTTCAATATCAATCAACAAATTTGATGATTTTGCCCTTAAGAACAACGTCACCCAATCTATCATTGGGCAAAATCATTCGATTTCAAAGCATAATCTAATAAACCCAACAAAGTCGACCCAAATGTATGAAATCCATCCCAAATAGCAAATGATAAAAAGATTAAACTCCAATCTACTCTGTTCCAATAGTTTAAAATCCCAATTTCACAAAAACCCCAAATTTAAAACAAAAAATTTGGACCAATTGATTAAACCCATCAAAATATGTTGACAAGAAACATGAGTAAACACCATGAAAAACATATAGCCATAAATATAAGAAATAAAACATGATATAAAACAAGAATCAACATCTAACCGTCAGATCTAAAGAAGAAAAATTGACTTAGAGGAGAAGGGGAAACAGTGGTGTGCCAACTCCGCACACTAGATCAATAACGACAGTGGTGGTTATGGATGTGTGCAGCGGTGATGATTTGAGAGGAGAATTCAAGTTTTTTTTTTTTTTTTTTTTTGAATGAGTAAAATAATAAAAGAGGGGGAAATGGGGAATGGGAAAAGGTTTGAATAACACAAAGAGTCAAAAGGTGAAAAGTCAAGAGTCAAATCATCCTTTTTTTTGAAAATGATCCATTTCGGCGATATAACTCAGCATCTCCAAAGTGTATGGAAATGCGCTAAATTGATAAAGCATCGCCAGTTGTCATAGTTTTAACACCTGGAAGGTTCGCTTGGGCAATTAAGTTTGACGATATGTAGTGACATCGTTGAAATCATCGGCGAAATGCTAAACACATCACCCTTTTCTACTATTTTGAAACCTTGGGAGATCAAGTTTGGTGAAGGACTTTGGTGATTCTCTGATGTGTTTGACGAATCACCAAAGCCTCTTCCTTGTATTTTTGTGCATGATCTCCCATATTTTGCTACTCCGACTAGTTTTATGATATGTCAACCACATTCCAACCCCATCACACACCTGCACCCTGCAACAAACATTATTCAAAACAACAAAAATTAAAACTTGGGTTGCCTCCGAAGAAGCACCTTAGTTATCGTCGTGGCATGACATTATTCCTCATCAATCAAACATATTTGAAATAGAGTGCCTCCACTTTACCAGATCTGGGTCCACCAACATAGAAGTGTTTCAACCTTTGCCCATTTACCATAAAACTTTTCTTCTCATGGTCTTCCAACTCAATTGCACCACTAGGATACATATTTACTACCATGAAAGGACCCGACCATTTGGACTTGAGTTGTAACACCCCGTACATTTTCGAACCTATGTTATTACCGTAACATTTATGGACATAGTTAAACATGAGATAGTTGGTATATTATTCATGCATGTTATTGGGCTAAGTTAATCTTGTGCCATTGGGCTCAATTTAAGGCCCAATAAGTAGGCAAAAGACATGGCCCAAAATGGAAAATGACCCATTCTCAATGTTGACCAAGTAAACACTTCAATTATTGACCCAAGTGTGGCTAAGGATGGCCATGAGGGTCTATATAATGTGGAAAAATCAGATTTTTATTCATTTAGACACACATGCAAATCTAGAAATTTCCACAAGATATTTCTCATCTTTCACAAACCCTAAGCTACTATCTCTTTGGACAAGATCACTCCTTTGAAAGCTTGGGTAAGTGTTTAATCTTATGGTTTACTATATTATATTCTTAATATGGTGTATAAATCATGTTGGTTATGTTGGCAAAGTGTTGGACAATTCATTATGTGTAAAACAGTCTGCTTTTGCTTAATCGGTGAAGGGTTTTGCCTTCTAAACTTGAAAGTGGACTTGTGGTCTTGAAGGAAGTGAACTTGATGGATTAAATATCAACATTTAAGATGTGGTTATGTCCTTGACTTGATTTCTCCTTGTGTATAACATTTGAAATTGTTGTTGTGAAATTGTGCATGGAATTGGTGACGTATTGAAAGAAAAATGTAGTTTTTGGTGGTCTTCATGTGCATGATTAAAACATGGTTGTTAAATAGCATCAAGTTGACCTAAGATATGAAAATATAAGCTTAAATATTACCATGGACCATTCATGGCGAAAAAGGACCCGAAAATGACCCCTGGAGGCTGAAACGGGCACCCGCCCTCGCGGGTGGCGCACCTGTGGGCGCAGATGCCAATGCAGGTGACTACGGACCAGGCCAATGTTCACCTGCGGACACACTTCACCCACCAAAAGGCACAGGTGGATTTTCAGGTCAGTCCAGAATCCCGTTTGGATTGTTTTTGCATCTCTTTGACCCCCCAAGGCCCCTATACCCTCTTGGATGCAATTATCAACTTATGGTACCTTTTGAATGACTTTAAAGGAGTAGCCCAGAGGTATTTTGAATGGTAATAATTATGGATTGTTGTTAATATGTTGTTATGAAAGGTATTGAGGTAACTTGATGGAGTAATTGTGACGTAGTGTTAATAAGGAAGAGTAAAGGATAAACTTGGTGTGAAATGCTATTTGTTTATGATGTCTTGGTCAATGTGTGGAATGTTATGGTGTTTTTGGTATGGTAATGCAGTGAATTGTATTGTAAAGGGTGAAATGACGTTATAGGGCAGTCGTATAGCTTATTGTCGTCTTATGCACTTGTAATGTAGTTAGTTGTTAACATGAGCTCTGTGATGTACTTGTGTTATAGAGTAACACGTAAGGAAGGAGATGGATTGTTTTATTCACATATAGGGTTGTGTATTCAAATTTGGAAGATAAAGTATGTAAGGTTACTCTTTTCATATCCTTGGCAGCACATATTGTTCTCATTGTTACCTACTTGTTTCCATTTCAAAATGATTCGAAGTATCTCATTTCGGGTTTGGCATATATTGTTATTCACAGGTCTCTCATTCATTGACTATTGATCCAAAGGATCTCATTTCAGGTTTGTTAGCAAATATTATTCATATGTTTCTTATTCATTGACTGATGTTATCAATGTATCAATCCCACAAAAGTAAAGGAATAAAGTAATGCATATATGGTTTATTGTTTGAGAACCGGGATGGCTCAAAGGGGCATATAAGTCTAGCTAGAACCGATCCCGAGATTATTGGATCAAGGGACAGCATCAAAGGGGCACATAAGCCTAGCTCGAACTGATCCTTATGTTATGTTATGACCCACCGATAAGGTGGATGATTATGATGTGACCTACTGATCAGATGGATGAATGATAATGAAGATGAACGTAAAATCAAAGAGAGTAATGAATGTAATATACATGGTTCCACACATACAGTACGGTGGTTTATCCATAATGTTTATTCATTTGTATTTTCTTTCATTTGAGTTCCTATATCTCATGCAGTTGCTTTTCGCCTTACATACTCAGTACATTCTTCGTATTGACGTCCCTTAGGGGACCTACCTTACTTGCTATAGGCACAGGTGCTAGTAGACCTCCACTGTAGGCTATGAGTCATCCGCAAACTATTGGTATGCTCCAGATTGGTTCGGGGCTTCTCTGAGTCACTTGTGTACATTGGTTTTGGCACTGTATAAATATTGTATAAAGTGGGGACTTGTCTCGACTTTAGGTTGGTTATGTCTATGCATCGATTAGAGGCTTTGTAGATGTTGTGGGACAAATGAAGGAATGTAAGGGATGTATGTTTTTGTCGTGGTGGCCCTAACGGCCAAGTTTCATATATGTATGTATCATATATTTTCCATGACTTCCGCCATTAGCATCGTGTATCTATACGTGATAGTGATGTTCCTTGAGTGATATGCATACGATTGTACATGAATGAAGATTGGTTCTCTCGGGCCATGACAGCTCCGGGTGCCAGTCCGCCCCGTTGGAATTCGAGGCGTGACAAAAGTGGTAGCAGAGCAGGTCGTCCTAAGGGTGTATACAAAGCCGTGTCTGAGTAGAGTCTTGCTTATGGATATGTTGCACGCCACATTTATAAGTAGGAGGCTACGAGACATTTAGGAGTTATTTATTTTCTTAGATCGTGCAGTAGAGCCAATGTTGTAGGTGAAATTATATCTGACCATTGAAATTGGTTTTCTTTATTATAGTAAAATGCCGATTACAAGACAAGGTAGGGGCAAAGGTAAGGAGGTAGACATGCTTACTGGAGAAGGAACTAGTCAATCACCACCTGACCAAGCTAGTCAAGGTGGGACTGAAACTGAGTTTGCGTCGCGGGCTTCTTCTACTCTTCCAGTTCCAAAAGAGCCAAGAAGGAAAGAAGTACCCACAGAACCACCTGTGAATGCTACTGAACAGGATTTACAAAATGTGGTGCAAATATTGACTGGTATAGTTGCTATACTGAATCAAGGACAAGTAGGTCCAATGACAAGTAGTAATGGTGCGGATAGGGCAGCTAGTCGGAGGACGCAAGATTTTCTGAAATTGGATCCTCCCACGTTCACCGGGTCAGATCTGAATGAAGACCCACAGGACTTCGTGGACCAAATCAAAAGGGCTCTAGATGTTATGCATGTGACTGGTATAGAAACAGTGGAGCTTGCAACATATAGACTAAAAGGCGAGGCTATATTATGGTATGAAGATTGGAAACGATCGAGGGTTATAGGTGCACTTCCAGTTAGTTGGGAGAAATTCAAAACAACATTCCTTGATCATTATCTCACATATGAGATCTGAGAGGCTCGTGTGGGTCAGTTTTTAAATCTTCGTCAAAGGAATATGAGTGTTAGAGAGTACAGTCTTCGGTTTAACTCGTTAGCTCGATATGCCCCTAATGTAGTAGCCACGATGGAGGATAGAGTCCATCGGTATATGGATAGATTGGAGCCATATTTGGTGAGGGACTGTACTATTGCTGCGTTGAATAGAGATATGGATATATCCAGAATACAAGCCTTTGCACAGAAAATAGAGGATCAGAGACAAAGGAGAAGGGCGCAAAAATTTGAAAGAGGGCCGTCAAAGAGGGCTAGACCTATGGGATAGTTCATGGCGTCCCAAGGAGAATTTAGGCCTCGGGTTTTTAATAGACCACCGAGACCCTCATTTTCTTACCCTACAGCAAGTATTCCATCCCAATTCCAAGGGTTTAGAGGCAGTCAAGTGGGGTAGAGTAGTGGACTACGGTGTTCGCAGACAGTGGGCTTTTCTCGTCAGCTGTGCCAGTATTGCGAGAAGTTTCACTCAGGTGAATGCTGGTTTGGAATGCATATTTATTTTTGGTGTGGTATGTCGGGGCACCTGATGAGAGAGTGTCTACAAGGGGGCACGGGTAGTATGGCGCGACCTATGGAATCAACCGTTGCATCATCATCATTGGTTCCTTCTTTAGGCCGAGATGTATAGCTTGCTGGTCGTGGTAGGGGTGCCAGAGGTGTAGCCAGTTCTAGTGGAGTTCAGAACCGTACCTATGCCGTAGCGGATCGGCAGAATTTGGAGGCTTCTCCTGATATAGTTACAGGTACATTATTCATATGTTTACATAATGTATATTTATTGATTGATCTGGGTTCTAAATTATCATATGTTACACCATTGATTGTGAAAAAAATAAGAAATAAAAAAAATTTCAAAAGAACGCCGGGATTACTAGTCAAGTCATTTGAATTATCTGCATCAGTTGGTGAATCTATTGTAGCTAAAAGAGTATATCGTAATTGTGTAGTCAATGTTTGTGGTCATGATACGTTGGCTGATCTTATTGAGCTGGCGATGGTGGATTTTGATATTATAATGGGTATGGATTGGTTGGCTTCTTGTTATGCCACGGTAGATTGTCGAGCTAAGAAGGTATATTTCTATTTTTCCACAAAAGATCATCCTTGACTGGAGGGGTAATGTTGGAGCACCGAGAGGCAAAGTTATTTCCTATTTTAAGGCAAGGAAAATGATATCCAAGCAGTACATATGTCACTTAGTAAGAGTGAAAGATACTGATGTGGAACCACCAACTCTTCAATCGGTTTCGGTAGTAAATGAATTCTTTGATGTATTTCCTAAAGATCTTCCAAGTTTACCTCTAGGATGGGAGGTAGAGTGGGTATTGAGGTGATGCCAGACACTCAGCCTATCTCTATTTCCCCGTATAGAATGGCCCCGACAGAGTTACGGGATTTGAAGGAGCAAGTAAAAGACTTGTTGGACAAGGGATTAATAAGACCTAGTATGTCCCCTTGGGGTATACCAGTGTCATTTGTACAGAGGAAAGATGGCACGTTGATAATGTGTATTGATTATCGGCATTGAATAAGGTGACAGTTAAGAATAAATATTCCCTCCCCAGAATTGATGATTTAATTGAGCAATTACAAGGTGCAGAACGTTTCTCACAAGATTGACCTGAGATCAGGATATCATCCGGTAAGGGTTAGAGACAAGGATATACCCAAGACAACTTTTTGAACACAGTATGGTCATTATGAATTGCTAGTTACGTCATTTAGGCTAACAAATGCACCTGCAGTTTTTATGGATTTGCTAAATAGGGTGTTCAAGCCATTTTTAAATGTGTTCGTGACCGTGGTTAAAGATGATGTTCTGGTTTATTCAAGATCACTAGAGGACCATGCTAATCACTTACGACAAGTGTTACAGATTCTTCATGACCGTAAGTTATATGCAAAGTTCTCTAAATATGAATTTTGGTTAAAATCCATAGCATTTTTGGGTCACATTGTATAGGATGAAGGAATAAGGGTTGAGAGACAGAAGATAGGAGCTGTGAAGAATTGGCCAAGGCTTAAAACGCCTACAAATATTCCTAGCTTCCTTGGGTTGGCAGGTTATTATAGAAGATTTGTTGAAGGGTTTTCTTCTATCTCTGCACCTTTAGCAAAGCTAACCCACAAGGCGACTAAATTTCAGTGGAATGTGCTTTTGAAAGGCACAGAAGGGTATGCGGTGTATTGTGATGCTTCAGGGGTTGGTTTAGGATGTGTATTGGTGCAACGCGGTAATGTAATAGCTTATGCCTCACGACAGATGCGACCAAAGGAGAGGAATTATCCCACACATGACCTTGAGCTAGTAGCTGTGATATTTACCTTAAAGATATGGCGCCACTACTTGTATGGGTTTCATGTTGATATAGATACTGATCAAGAAAGTTTACAATATATTTTTAAGCAGAAGGACCTAAAGGGGAGACAGCGAAGGTGACTGAAATTACTAAAGGATTATGATAGTAATATCTTATACCATCCGGGAAAACCAAACGTGGTAGCCGATGCATTAAGCCACAAATCAGTAGAAAGCACTAGTGGCCAGTTGCTGAAAAATAAAAATATAGTCAAGGATCTACACTAATTAGACATCTTGGGGGTTCGTCTTCTTGAAACTCCAGATGAAAGAATTATAGTGCAAAATGCGGCAGAGTCTTCATTAATAGCTGAAGTAAAGGAAAAATAGTATGCGGATTCTATGTTATTGCAGCTAAGGGAGAATGTACAACAAGAGTTGACAAAGGCATTTGATCTTACGCAAGAAGGAGTGCTTCAGTGCCAAGATAGATTGTGTGTACCGGATGTAGATGGGCTAAGGAGATGAATTATGACAGAGGCACATCATTCACGGTATTCTATTCATTCGAGAGTTACCAAAATGTACCGTGATTTGGAAAAGATGTATTGGTAAGGTTACATGAAAAGAACATTTCAGAATTTGTAGCTCAATGTCCAAATCATCAACAAGTAAAGGTAAAGAATCAGAAACCTGGAGGTTATATGCAATGTATAAATCTTCCAGTCTGGAAGTGGGACATGATTAACATAGATTTCATCACCGGTTTGCCTCATACACTGCGTAACTTTGATTCCATATGCATAATAATTAACAGGCTTACCAAGTCAGCGCATTTTCTACTAGTCAAAACCATATATACAGCAAAAGATTGTGCAAGGTTGTATGTTAAGGAGATAATGCGACTATACAGAATTCCAATTTCTATTAGAGCAGACAGGGGAGCTCAATTTACTGCACATTTTTGAAAAATCTTTTCAGGAGAGTTTGGGAACCCAAGTGAATTTAAGTACAGCTTTTCATCCCCAAACAGATGGACAGGTAGAATGTACTATCCAAACACTTGAAGATATGCTACGAGCTTGCACATGGGACTTTAAAGGTAGTTGGGACGATCATTTACCCCTTGTTGAATTTACCTACAATAATAGCTATTGTTCAAAGTATCAAGATGACACCTTATGAAACTTTATATGGAAAGAAGTGTAGATCATCAATTGGATGATTTGAAGCGGGTGAAAATGCTTTACTCGGGCCAGATCTTATTCATACAATTGAGGCTACAAATGGCTCAAAGTCGACACAAATCATATGCCGATGTTAGAAGAAGAGGGCTGGAATTTGCCATAGGTGATTGGGTATTCTTGAAAGTGTCACCAATGAAAGGGGTAATGAGATTCGAAAAGAAAGGAAAGTTGGCCCTATATAACGTGCCATATAAGATTATTCAATGATTTGGTCAAGTTGTGTATGAAGTAGCACTAGCCCACGAACTCTCCACAGTTCATCCAGTATTTCATGTTTTGATGCTTCGAAAGTACATAGAAGATTTATCTCGTATTGCTCCCATTGAAGATGCACAAGTTACGGAGATCTCACATATGAGGAAGTACCTATTGCTATCCTAGATCGAAAAGTTAAGAGATTAAGGAATAAAGAAGTAGCTTCCGTAAAAGTACTTTGGAGAAATCAACAAGTAGAAGAAATCACATGGGAAACCGAAGAAATGATGAAGTTGAAGTACCCGTATTAGTTTCAAACGAAAAAACAAGTGCACGATGCGGAATTGGAGCAATAACAAGTAAGTATTTACAAGAATTATGTGTATATGATAACATGAAGGATAAACTTAGACTTAACTTTGTTTAAATGGGATAATGTTACCAATATTCGAGGACAAATGTTTCTAAGGGGGGAATGATGTAACACCCTATACGTTTTTGAACATATGTTATTACCGTAACATTTATGAACTTAGTTAAACATGAGATAGTTGGTATATTATTCATACACGTTATTGGGCTAAGTTAATCTTGTGCCATTGGGCTTAATTTAAGGCCCAATAAGTAGGCAAAAGACATGGCCCAAAATGAAAAATGACCCATTCTCAATGTTGACCAAGTAAACACTTCAATTATTGACCCAAGTGTGGCTAAGGATGGCCATGAGGGTCTATATAATGTGGAAAAATCAGATTTTTATTCATTTAGACACACATGCAAATCTAGAAATTTCCACAAGATATTTCTCATCTTTCACAAACCCTAAGCTACTATCTCTTTGGACAAGATCACTCCTTTGAAATCTTGGGTAAGTGTTTACTCTTATGGTTTACTATATTATGTGCTTAATATGGTGTATAAATCATGTTGGTTATGTTGGCAAAGTGTTGGACAGTTCATTATGTGTAAAACAGTCTACTTTTGCTTAATCGGTGAAGGGTTTTGCCTTCTAAACTTGAAAGTGGACTTGTGGTCTTGAAGGAAGTGAAATTGATGGATTAAATATCAACATGTAAGATGTTGGTATGTAATTGACTTGATTTCTCCTTGTGTATAACATTTGGAATTGTTGTTGTGAAATTGTGCATGGAATTGGTGACGTATTGAAAGAAAAATATAGTTTTTGGTGGTGTTCATGTGCATGTTGAAACCATGGTTGTTCATTAGCATCAAGTTGACCTAAAATATGAAAAGATAAGCTTAATTATTACCATGGACCATTCATGGCGAAAAATGACCCGACCCTTGGAGGCTGAAACGGGCACCCGCCCTCGCGGGTGGGGCACCTGCGGGCGCATATGCCAATGCAGGTGACCCTGTACCAGGACAATGGTCACCTGTGGATGAACCTCACCCACCTTCGGGCATAGGTGGCTTTGTAGGTCATTCCAGAATCCCATTTCGATTGTTTTTGCATCTCTTTGACCCCCCAAGGCCCCTATATCCTTCTTGGATGCAATTATCAACTTATGGTACCTTTTGAATGACTTTAAAAGAGTAGCCCGGAGGTATTTTGAATGGTAACAATTATGGATTGTTGTTAATATGTTGTTATGAAAGGTATTGAGGTAACTTGATGGAATAATTGTGACGTAGTGTTAATAAGGAAGAGTAAAGGATAAACTTGGTGTGAAATGCTATTGGTTTATGATGTCTTGGTCAATGTGTGGAATATTATGGTGTTATTGGTATGGTAATGCAGTGAATTGTATTGTAAAGGGTGAAATGACGTTATTGGGCAGTCGTATAGCTCATTGTCGTCTTATGCACTTGTAATGTAGTTAGTTGTTAACGTGAGCTCTGGGATGTACTTGTGTTGTAGAGTAACACGTAAGGAAGGAGATGGATTGTTGTATTCACATATAGGGTTGTGTATTCATATTTGGAAGATAAGGTATGTAAGGTTACTCTTTCCGTATCCTTGGTAACACTTAGGGGTCGTTTGGTAGAGTGTATAAGAATAGTGCAAAATATGGTGTATTAGTAATGCTTGCATTAGTAATGCTTGTGTTAGTTATACTTGCATTAGTTATGCTTGTTTTTTTTCTTATGCAGTGTTTGATTTGGTATATTAAAAATAATATGAATTGCATAATTTCTAAAAATAAATTACTTTTTACAAAAATACCCTCCATAAATATGATGGAAATGATGTAGAAAAGATTTTGAGGGACAATTGTGACTTTAACCATACTAATGCATGCATTAGAATCCATTGCATTACTAATACCAAGGATTTTGATGAATTAGTAATACACTCCTTAATACACAATAGAGTGTATAACTAATACAAACATTAGTAATACATAGGATAAAAAAATGTACCAAACAAGGTATTAGTAATACACAAAGCTAATGCATGCATTATTTTTCTTAATACACTCTACCAAACGATCCCTTATTGTTCTCATTGTTACCTACTTGTTTCTATTTTGAAATGTTCCAAAGTATCTCATTTCGGGTTTGGCATATATTGTTATTCACATGTCTCTCATTCATTGACTAATGATCCAAAGTATCTCATTTCAGGTTTGTTAGCAAATGTTATTCATATGTTTCTTATTCATTGACTGATGTTATCAATGCACAAAACAAGGTTTATTGTTTGAGAACCGGGATGGCTCAAACGGGCACATAAGTCTAGCTAGAACCGATCCTGAGATTATTGGATCAAGGGACAGCATCAAAGGGGCACATAAGCCTAGCTCGAGCTGATCCTTATGTTATGTTATGACCCACCGATAAGGTGGATGATTATGATGTGACCTACTGATCAGATGGATGAATGATAATGAAGATGAACGTAAAATCAAAGAGAGTAATGAATGTAATATACATGGTTCCACACATACAGTACGGTGGTCTATCCATAATGTTTATTCATTTGTATTTTCTTTCATTTGAGTTCCTATATCTCATGCAGTTGCTTTTTTCCTTACATACTCAGTACAGTCTTTATACTAACGTCCCTTGGGGGACCTACCTTACTTGCTGCAAGTACAGGTGCTAGTAGATCTCTACTGTAGGCTACGAGTCATCCACGAACTATTGGTGAGCTCCAGATTTGTTCGGGGCTTCTCTGAGTCACTTGTGTACATTGGTTTTGGCATTGTATAAATATTGTATAAAGCGGGGACTTGTCCCGACTTTAGGTTGGTTATGTCTATGCATCGATTAGAGGCTTTGTAGATGTTGTGGGACAAATGAAGGAATGTAAGGGATGTATGTTTTTGTTGTGGTGGCCCTAACAACCAAGTTTCATATATGTATATATCATATGTTTTCCATGACTTTTGCCATTAGCATTGTGTATCTATACATGATAGTGATGTTCCTTGAGTAACATGCATACGAGTGTACATGAATGAAGATTGATTCTCTCGGGCCATAACGGCTCCAGGTGCCAGTCCGCCTCGTTGGAATTCGAGGCGTGACATGAGTTTCCCCGTGAAGAGTTTCAACCTTGAATTAAAAAGCAACACCTCTTCTCCCACACGAAACTCTCACTTCAATATTTTGGCATCATGCCACCTTTTCATTCCCTCTTTTTATATAACAGATCTCTCATACGCCCGAAGATTAAATTTCTCCAACTCTTGTATTTGCTGTACTATAGACTTGGAAGCCTCTTCCCAATCCATGTTAAGCTTCTTTAAAGCCCAAAAAGCTCTATGTTTTTTTTAACCGGTAGGTGACAAGCCTTCCCAAAAGCAAGTTAATAAGGAGACATACCAACTAGCATTTTAAATGTTTTTTGGTAAGCCCAAAGAGCATCATCCAATTGCCTAGCCCAATTATTTCATCCCACAGCCACAGGGTTTCTCTAAGATTGCTTTTATTTCTCGATTTGAAACTTCTACTTGGCCACTTGATTAAGGGTGGTACGTAGTAGCCACCTTATGCTTCACCCCATATCTTTCGAGCAACGCACCAAACATCCGATTATAAAAATTAGAGCCTCCATTACTAAGAATTGCCCAGGGAGTCCCGAACCTTGTAAGTATGTGTTTCCTTAAGAAGAATGTGATGCTATTGCTCTCATTTTTTGGCAAAGTAATTGCTTCCACCCACTTCGATACGTAATCCACAGCCACCAATATGTGTTTCTTCCCATACGAACTCATGAATGGCCCCATAGAGTCAGTGCCCCACACATCGAACAACTCCACCTCCAGATTAGGCTTCAAGGGCATCTCATGCCTCCTTGCATTTAACATTGAGCATAAGTTCTAACCAAGTCATGAGCATCTTTATGTTGTGTCGATCAATAAAAATTGCTATGAAGAACTTTAGCGACCGTTCTTACACCACATGGTGACCACCAAATTAGGATGAATGGAAAGCCTCA
Source organism: Capsicum rhomboideum (assembly GCA_031232105.1). Taxonomy (NCBI): domain Eukaryota; kingdom Viridiplantae; phylum Streptophyta; class Magnoliopsida; order Solanales; family Solanaceae; genus Capsicum; species Capsicum rhomboideum. Next base: position 113,499,512 of record CP124714.1, on the reverse strand, counting down.
AGAATGACCCGCATCTCTGACTCTATCACACATCTACAGGTAATTCCATCTGGGTAATCCTGAAATAGATAAGGTTCATCCCAATAGTACTTATTCACATTATGGATGAATCTTTTTCTTTGATAATGATTGATGTCCTTGGAGAGAAAACCACATACCATATAATTTGGATAATCTATATACAATGGTTCAATTCTCACTGAGAGTGCCATGAAAAGTTCATCGGGAAAGGTTTCATCTATATCGATCTCACCTAACTTATTTCATCTATATCGATCTCACCTAACTTCTGCTTGTTGGACTCAAGGCAGGATAGATGATTCGCCACTTGGTTTTCATATCCTTTCCTATCCTTAACCTCAAAATTGAACTCTTGAAGTAGTAAGATCCACTGAATCAATTGAGGCTTGGCCTTTTTTTTAGCCATCAAATACCAAAGAGCCATATGGTCGGTGTGCACAATAACCTTTATGCCCAACAAATAAGCACTAATCTTTTTAAAAACATAGATTACGGCAAGCAACTCTTGCTCTATAGCCATATAATTTTTTTGTACAAAATTCATGGATTTGCCAGCATAATATATTAGATGAAAAACTTGTCCTTTCTTTGGGCTAATACTGCGCCCAACGCCAAGACACTTGGATCACACATCAATTCAAAAGGAAGCACCCAATTTAGGGCCATAATGATAGGGACCGACACAAATTTCTCCTTGAGGAAATTGAATGCCCTCATACAATCTTCGTTAAAATTGAATTTTTCTTTCTTTTTGATAATCTTACACAACGGATGAACTATCTTGGAGAAATCTTTGATGAACCTTTGATAGAAGTCGACATGTAATAAGATGCTTCCGACACCCTTAATGGAGATCGGAGGAGGCAACCTTGCAATTACTTCAATCTTGTCTTGGTCAACTTGTATTCCTTGGAATGATATCTTATGCCCTAGTACAATCCCTTCTTTCACCATGAAATGACATTTCTCCCAATTGAGTACTAGGTTTGTTTCCACACACTATTCAAGAACTTTAGCCAAGTGATCAGGAAAAGCCTCAAATGTGTCACCCACCACCGAAAATCATCCGTGAAGACCTCCATTGTGTCTTCTACTATGTCTGAAAATATAGATAGCGTGCACCTTTGAAAAGTGGGTGGAGCATTGCATAACCCAAAGGGCATGCGCTTGAAAGCAAACGTTCCATACGGGCATGTGAAAATTGTCTTCTCTTGATCCTCCGGAGCTATGGTGATTTGGTTATACCCAGAATATCCTTCTAGAAACAATACCAACCCCGACCCGCCAAGTAATCTAGCATTTGATCCATGAAAGGCATAGGGAAATGGTCTTTCTCCGTCCATGAGTTGAGCTTTCGGTAATCCATGCATACTATCCAACCCCATAACCAGTCTAACAGGCACAAGTATACTATTTTTATTAGGAACCACCGTGATTCTCCCCTTCTTTGGTTTGCATTATATGGGACTCACCCAAGTGCTATCCGAGATAGGATACACTACTCCCGCATCAAGCCACTTGATTATTTCCTTCTTAACCACCTTTTGCATAGGAGGATTCAACCTCCTTTGATGTATCACACTTGGCACACATTCAAGCTCCAACTTTATATTATGAGTGCAAATATCGGGAGGGATCCCAACAATATCCGCAATAGTCCACTCGATGTCCTGAATAAAGTTTCTCACAATCGACTTTAATGCTTTTACTTTCCATGACAACAAATCTCCTGCAATAATAATGGGTAAGGTATTACCTTTCCCCAAAAATACATAGCAAAAGTATGGTGGTAAAGGTTTAAGCTCAAGTTGTGGTGGATCTTCATAGAAGGCTTCATAATACTCTTCAATATCTTCACTATCATAATTCCACAATACCCCTGCTAGTGGCTCACTAATGAAATCCACTTCCATAGCATCAGCCACCTCATCATTGATCACATCAATTACCGAAATCACTTGTAATTCCTTTGGTTGTTCATAGACTTGCACCTATTAAATGTCACCTCTTCTCCATTCACTCTAAACTTTATTCACTCTAAACTTTATTTCACCATATTCCACATCTACTAATACCCTCCTGATAGCAAGGAAAGGCCTATTGAGAATGATTGGAACTTCATAATCTATCTCACAATTGAGGATCACAAAGTTAGAGGAAAAGATGAGTTTTTTGACCTGAACTAGAACATCATATAGAATTCCCACAGGCCTTTTAATAGATCGATCCACCATTAAGAGTATCATGGTTATGGAATTTGGAGCTCCTAATCCTAACTTCTTGAATATATCTAGCGGTATCAAGTTTATACTTGCTCCTAAGTCGCACAAAGCTTTGCCAAATTGATACACCCCAATGGTGCAAGGGATTGTGAATGCATCAGGGTCTTGTTTCTTGACCACCAAATTGCTCGACATAATAGCACTACAACTGTGTGAGATTTTCACTGTTTAGAAGTCTATGGTTCATTTCTTTATCACCAAGTCTTTCATGAACTTTGCATATCCAAGCATTTCAAGTAAAGCTTCAACCAAAGGAATGTTCACACAATTTGCTAAATTTGGAGAGACCTTCTTGAACTTGGTATCATCCTCCTTCTTCTTAAACCTTTGTGGGAATGGGGGTGGTATTTTGATTGACGACTTTGGGGAAATAGGATTTTTCTCCAATTTTGAAACATTTTCATAAACTGTTTGTGGTTTCTCCTCACTCTTAACCCTCTCTTCCTCTTCTTTAATTTTTTTAACATTTGGCTCATTTGGAATAGGGACTTCATCATTTAACTTGTCAAGCCTTTTTCTCTTCCCGCTCGCTTGTTCTTTAACTCCCCTCTCATTGGGGTCTTTATCAATATCCAGAACTTTATTACCTAGTGTCCTTCCACTCCTAGCGACTATGGCCATGCAATAAGAATCATTTTTAGGATTTGCCACGGTGTCGCTAGGAAGACCACCCTTTTGTCTTGTGTTGAGATGAGCTAAAATTTGACTCAATTGAGTTTCAAGTTGCTATATTGAAGCCTAATGGGTCATTATTATTTTATTCAATTGTGAAAAGTTTCTTTTCCTATCTTTAGTATTTTGTCACTCCCTTCAACCCCCATAAGAATTCTAGCAAGCACGTCTTCATTCTTATAATTATTCGGATCAATGGAAGTGCCCTATTTACCCTTTTACCTATCATATGGTGGGACATACCTATCATAATCAGGTCCTTGTCTCTCTAATCATGATCTCTATCTCACTCCTTATCCCTCCAATCACAATCACAATCACGGTCCCTCCAATCTCGATCCTTTTAATCTCTATCCTGATTATTCCAACGTTAATTTCCACCTTGCCTTTGGTAGATAGGTTGGGAACCCCTATTTGATTCTACAAGAAATGAATCTCTTCATCAAGTTACTCCGCATCGTTATCCTCATATGCTCTAGTTCCCTTTGAAGTTACGACATTGACTGCTTTTGGAGTTGATCCCATAACATGCTTTGTTAGGAGATCTATTTGTCTCATTATTATTTCCATGTTTTTTTCACTCTCCTTATACTTTTTCCTTTGTTCTTGGATCACAAAAGACATGTAAGGATCCCCCATAGCCACCTCGGTATCTCGTGTGCGCCATTCTCTACTTTACTTCATCATTTGGTCCAACAATCCCATGCCAACTCCAAAAGTTTGATTGATCAATGACCCACCAGCCTAGTTATTTGCAACTGTCTTGTTCAATTGATCCAATGACCTATAGAATAATTGAAGTAACAATTTATTCGGCAACTCGTGGTTAGGACAATGTTGTAATTTCTTCTTGAACCTGAACCATGCTTCATACAATGGCTCACCACTTACTTGCCGGAAGTTTGTGATCTCATCTCTCAATTGAAACATGAGGGATTGAGGGAGAAATTGATTAAAAAAGGCCTCCATCAATTCAAACCAAGATGTAAAAGAGCCCTTGGGCAGTTCCCACAAACACATCACCGCTTCACCCATCAAAGAAAATGGGAATAACCTCAAACTGATGAACTCTTGTGGAATATTAGCAATGTCAAACGGGTTGCAAACATCTATAAAATTCTTCAAATGAATGTTTGCATCCTCATGAGATTGTCCTCTGAATAGTTCCTTCATTTGGAGTAAGTAAAGCATAACACTTGAGATGTGGAAGACCGCATTGCCTACCGTAGGTCGTACGCGAATCACACTTGCCCTTCCAGGATCCCCCAAGTGATCTTCCTCTTTAAGTTGCCCATCAAATGTAGCGGTGTCCATACAATGTTGACTCATAGTGCTGTGTTGGCTTATTATGCCTATGCAAGACAAAAAAACAAATAAAGTAAATTCAAGTCACGACTAACACAAGTGAATCAAAAAACTATAAAAATGAACACTAACTTTCATGTCCTGACAACGACACCATTTTTGATAACACTCGAATACACCCTAGAAATGAATGTACGTGGTTGTTATACAATATATAACCCAACTCTTGAGTTGGGGTCGATCCCACAGGGAATGAAGGAGATAGGCTCACCTTCAAGTGTAATAAAACACTAAATATTTGCACATAATGGGTAAAATGCAATAAAAGTAAAATAGAGGGATTAGGTTGAATGTTTTGTAATCAATTAATCAATCGTATGCTTGGTATGCAAGAATGAGTACTACAAGTTTGTAATCAAAGATTAAATACACTTGGGGTTATGCTTTCATGAGAGTGAGTACATGCATGGGTAATTGGATATTTACCTAAGTTCAATTAATAGCTATGGGTAGGCTAGGTTCTAGATTTTAATGCTAATCTTTCAATAAAACATTAAACATCACAACTGAGTTCTTTCAAACACCTCACAAGTGTTACTTCGTAACTAACCTAAAACCTCAATTTAGTAGCCTTATGTCTAAGAACTACTATTAAATGATGAACATCAAGTCATCGTTGACTACTACTCCTTACCCTTATCCCCTTTGTCAAGGATGATAAGGGATCTAGGGTTAACTAGAGTTTGCAACCTCTAACTATAGGTTAATAACACAGACTAGAGGTCAAATCCATAACAATTAATCAACTAAAAGGGAAAATAAATTACACCCATACAATTATCACTACTTATTCATACATAACCCTAAGTTGGGAAATTTAGCTACTCATAGATAAAGAAAAAAGAATTATACCTATATTCTCATTGAAATCTTCCATTGAATCCAAATCTTGGCAAATGAAGTCCAAATTCAACGTAAAACAACAAGAAATCAACCAAATTCCCACTTAGGGTTTCAAATACAAACATGTAAATCTCAAAATTGACAAAAGATAGGGTTTCAAGCTGCCAAAAAGTTTTTTATAGTAAAAGCAAAAATAGGCGAGTTATATACGAAATTGCCACCACGCTCCTTTTGGTGATTGGACTTCAGCATCCCAAAAGTCCAGACGATACTCCTAAATGCTTTTGATTGCCGAACTAGCGTTTATTTTAAGCTTTAGTGATTTGCGCTTGGTGACTTTGGCGATGTGACCATGCTTCACCGATCTAGTCGGTGATACACCAATCTCCCTTCCTTCATCACTGAACTACTTCGATTTACCCTTGGTTGAACTTTTGATTTAGGCGATGGAATCCCTCATCGGAGATACGTCGATAACTTTGGTGATACGCCAATTATCAGTGGCGATGCTATGTTGCATTTTTGCTCTAATTCTCCATCTTTTTGCCTCTTTATGCTCTATCAACCACTTCTTGGATTCAACCCTTAAAATAAATCAAATTAACATTAAAGTTAATTCAAATTGACATTGAGGACTTGATTTCTTACCATTTTTAGGCCACATGAGTCACAATTTGCTGACTTATCAGCCTTCTAAACTACGTTTGACCTGATTCTTGCCTTGACAAGATATGTAGGCAGCCCTATCCTAGGGTTCAGTCCAACCAAGAATAGTCCATGACTGGGGAAAAACAAAAAAAAGTTTTATTTTTGTAGCCAAAAGAGTCGATTCCAAAAGTTGTAAGTTTTTAACCCTATTATATTTGTTATCTTTGAGCCTTCATGCCATCTCTTTCTTTCCAACCCTATCCAAATGCCATGTTATAGTCCAAAGAAAGACCTTCTGATCAATTTTTAGAGATGAAAAGTCAAGCATGCTTTCAATTTTGATTAGCATATGAGGAGCAATGTTATGTCTCTTACATAAGTGAGTCTTATTAGAGAAAGTCCCCACAAGCATCGTAAGGCATCATGGAGTTGAGAGAAAGTGAAAAATGAGAGAGTATTATTATGTCATGACCCAATTTCTTAGGTCATGATGACACCTGTCATAACCCACCGGTAGGTAAGTCAACCCATAGTCCGAAACCACTAGTAACATATTAATAAGTAAGGCGGGAGCAAAACTCAATAACAATGTGAAAGAAGGCAAAAAGAATGTAAATATATCCCCAAAACCTGGTGAAATCAGTACAAGAGCTTCTAATACAATAGAAGTACAAAGTAAAATACAAAATAAATATATACAAAGCCGTCTCTGAACTACAAAATAGAGATCAGTCCAACATTAAGAGGGAGGGCAGGAACAACTCTATATATCAAGAGCTCAACCCAAATCTCCTATCCATGGCTTTTCCGCATGATGCACACATCAACAGTGAGAAATTGTACTATGATCTGCAGGCTATAGAAGTGTAGTATGAATACCAAACACGTGGTACTCAATAGGCATCGACCGACTGAGCTCCAGAGATAATGCAAGTATAAATACTCCCTCCGTTTCAAAAAGAATGACCTACTTTCTTTTTTAGTCTGATTTAAAAGAATGACCCCTTTTCTTTTTGGCAACACTTTGATTCCAACTTTTCACATGGCATGTTTGAGACCACAAGATTAAAGGATATTTTGGTACATTTAACACAACTTTAATTTAAGACCACAAGATTAAAAAATATTCTTTATTTTCTTAAACTCCGTGCCAAGTCAAAAGAGGTTATTCTTTTTGAAAGGAAGGGAGTAACATGTAAAGTAGGAAAATAAGCTACATGCAACTATTTAATAGATGAACACAATAATGCTGAATAAAAAAGCAAGGGTAAACTATCTGATACTACCAATAATCAGGGACAAAGTGCGGTTCCATAAAAAACTAGTCCATATACAATAGTATAATGAAAGAAGAAATATACAATGTAAAATAGAAGTACGAAGGAAGAGATATATAGGGGATATATAATAGAAATATGAATAAAGGGTATATATATATAATAATGTTATGAAGGACACCAGACATATATCATAGGGGTAGCTAAACCTGAAAGTGCTAACCTGAGAGAGCTGGCCTAACAATCTAAGTATCACAAGGATTACAATATTAAGAAGGGAGCTAACTCTAGCATAATCAGGGTCTCTAACCAAAGTGCGTAATCATAAGATGATTTAACAATAATACACATCACCACAATATGAGAAAAGGGATCAGAAATGTACCGAAAACCTCGGGTACCAAACCATAACCAACCTGCCACAAGCTATGCAATAATAACCAAACAATAAGTAACCGGATAGGCCAGACAATCAAGAACCTAACCAAGCCCCCATAAGTCCGAAACATACAAGCAAATACTCAGCAAACAATAACCATAACCTGTACCTATAAAATCCCCCCATAAGATCGATAGATACAGGTGCCAAACAATTATACTGGTGATAGATAATGCATATTAATGAATGAATGGAAGGATAATCTAGTACCACCAACCAGTCAAGTGCCATAACTTACCAAGTGTATAGACCTTCTCCAGCTCTGTAGCTCGCAAAGGTAGGACCTACGATGATCATCTTTCTCCAATACTGTTGCTCATCGGATAAAGGGGCCCATAGGGGACTTAGGATATCTATATATATTGCCTAGTCCCAAACCAGGACTTTCTTAATCCATAACCAATTTACTCCATCCAGTACCGAAGAGATATATAAAGTATAATAAGAAATGCTGGACTTGAACCGGAACTAAATTAGTGTATATATGTAAATCCAATTCTCGAGAATGAATCTGGGACTAAAAAAGTATAGTAATGTAGAAAGGGTCAAAATCTCCCTCGACCAAAGTGAATAAGTAGTGGTAAAAGAGAGTGGATCAATAACGGACCAGAATCATCCTCGATCTAATTTCCAAAGTAATATGTTTATTTTAAATATTATAGTCCAATAATAGGGGTGGTACGACTTCCATTTTCAAAGAATCATTTTTTAGAGTTAAAAGTAGAAATAAATCCCTTTTTACAAAATAGTATTAAAATCACGGTTTTAGTTGGAGTCGTACCACTTAATAAATGTAAATGCATCTAAAATATATGCATGCCATCACCAGTATCCAAAAATTACAACCAAAATCATCCACGCATTTATAAACTAGAACCACGTCCTTAAAAAGGATAGAATACTAACCTGGTGTCCAACTAGTATCGTAACCAAGACCTCGGGCCCAACAATATATAACTTAATAGGATATCAGAACCATTACTCGAGAGACTAAGGTAAACTAGATCATAAAGCTACTATAAGGATCTAATTGGGGAAATATCACCCAATTCATTAAGTAATATGATAATTCTTATACTAAAGCTTCACTCAAGTCAATCTATGGTCAACCAAGTCCATAATCTGGTGTAATAGGATCCAACAATTGTAACGAGTATTCTAGGCTAAGGTTAAGGTCACTTTTCTATTCTAAATCTCCTAAATAAGTCAAGTCATGATATTACTAGGTATAAACTTATCCTATAATCCCTACCTAGCACGTATTCCAACTAATACATAATTTTATAGAGAAAAGTAAACTGAAGCCTACCTCGATTTCAAACGCAATCTCTAACCATTCACGAACCGCTTAGCTTTGCTCCATGATTTCGAATTGACACCATGCTATCAAAAAAATTATCTAGATGTTAATACGAGTAAAACGATACCCATATCATAATATAAAGCTTTAGGTTGAAAATCAAGTCAAGAACGAGCCCATGGGGCCTGCTAATAGAATTCCAAATTGAATCCATTACGAGGTCCCTCGAAGGACAAGGAATGCATGCTCAAAAGTTGAGCATGAACGGAGTCTTGATTGGGGCTTAAATCTGCCCCAAGAGTTAAGGAGAAATAGTAGAGAAAGTCAAGAATTTACAGATAATTAGGGCGTAAAAATACAATGAAATTAACGAGGAATGATCACCTCAACACCCACTACATGTTCCCAACTCCAATTTGTGATTCCTCTCGAGTTTCTTGAGCTCTTGAGACCTTTAATGGTGGAAAAATCCTTAAAAATGGGCTTAAGATCAAGATTGAAAGAAATATAAGGGGCTGCCAGAGATCCTTCATAAATGTGGGACCCCTATCATGAACGTGGGGCCAGAACGAGCTAAGCTTTCATGAACGCGAACGGTCCACCGCGAATGTGAAGAGCAAAGCTGAGCCATTCAGGCCGACTTACCCTTCGCAAATGCGATGGCTGGCTCGCTAATAAGGAGGTCAAGATCCTTGAACTTTATGAATGTGAACAAAGCCTCATGAAAATGAAGGCCAAGATTGGACTGCACCAGATGATGTGAACCAACAAAAACTTAAGTCTCAACAGACTCCGATCGGGTGCTCGAGATTCGTTCAGAACCCTGTTTTCACAAATGAACTATGCTATCATATTAAATTTGACATTCTGGACTCAACAGTACCATCAAAATTTTCATCCAAGATCATTTTGATTAAAAAGTGGGCTCCACACCAGATGAGCTGATTCTACCAATTTCCAAACAATAGCCCAAAATGAATCTGAAAGCCTCGAGAGCCTGAACAAGGGTTTCCTTAGCCTAAAATCCACATTATAAAGCTAACAAAGCTATTAAAATTCTCATCTGAGTCTATTTACGAGAAGTTTTGGTCTGAGACCAATTTCTTAACTTCAAAAGCTCCAAAATAAGGAAATTGGCTTTAAAACCAAACGAACTGCCCGAAAACTAAACCGACAGTTCTGGCAAGTCATAAATTACTTGTTGCCAGTATGGGAAGGCTTGAAATTCTAAAAATGTGTAAAAATTAATAAAATAACCTAGAAGGTCATTATAATATCCAATACTAAAAGGACTTTTGTTCGCGAAAATCAATGGACAGAAAGAGCCCAAAAGCTCGAAAGGACAAGGTACTGGGGAAGCATCCCCGAGCAAGATTTCCCTGATAACCTTTAAAGCATAACAAGGCCACCAAGGGATTTTGATAAAGGCATCCCTTTTTCAACCACATCTTTACTTTACTTCCCAAAACAACCAAAACTCATCCTTAACAACCAACTGGCCTACGACTAAACTGAGTTATACTGAAGCCGCAAACCAAAACCACAACATACTGACATCAAACCAATACAAGCATAACCAAGCAGATATTCATCTAGGCTAAGGATAACTTAAAACATGAATCATACATCCGACTCCAAATTTTAAACCTAAAACCAAGATTGAGGAAGTTCATGACTGGGGAAGGCCCATATTTCTGACCAAAGTTTGTAGCTTTATTGGGATGGAAGGCTATTACAGTCAAGGGGTTTGCCACTATTGTAGCACCTATGACCAGATTGACTAGGCAGAAGGTTCTATTTTAGTGGTCCAATGAGTGCGAGGTGAGATTTCTGAAGCTCAAGGCCTTACTCACTTCAGCTCTTATTATGAATCTTCTAGTTGAGGTGATCGTCGATGAAAAGGTGAAGGCCACCCCAATCAGATGTCTTAGAAAGAGTAGTGATCTCCCCTGGATGTACTATACTTTTTTTATCAATGATATTACTAGACCCAAGAAATCTATTATGGAAGTACAATATATTATGATTCTTTGAGTTTTGGTTTGGGTTGTATTTTGATGCAGCTAGGCCAAGTTATCGCATATGATTTCAGACAGCTGAAGGTTTATGAGTGCAACTACCCCACTCATGACTTAGAGTTGGCGGTGGTAGTTTTTGTGCTTAAGATTTGGAGGTATTACTTTTATGGTGTTCACTGTGAGATATTCACCAATCATCATAGTATTCTGTACATTTTGAGTTAGAAGAATCTTAATTTGAGACAGGCAGGTGGCTTGAGTTGCTGAAGGACTATGACCTCTCTATTTTGTACCACCCGAGAAAGGCAAATATGGTAGCAGAAGACTTGAGCTGGAAGGCAGTGAGTATTGGGAGTTTGGCCTTTCTTTCAGTTTCAGAGTAACCATTGGCCTCGGACATACAGTCTTTAGCCAATAAGTTGCCCCGACTTGATATTTCAGACCTTAAGAGGATTCTTGCTAGTATTGATGCCAGGTCTACTTTGTTGGAGTGAATTTGAGATCAACAGTTTGAGGATATTCGGTTATGTGGTATTCAAGATTAGGTTCAAAAAGGAGAGTTCAAGAGGGTTGCCTTAGACTCTAAGGTTATATTACGGTTTGACGATCCCTTTTGTGTTCTGAGGGTAGGAGGTTTGATTTAGTTGATACTTGAGGAGTCTTATTGCTCCAGTTACTGTATTCACCCCTACGACAACTAATCTGTATAGAGACTTGAGGCAACATTACTGGTAGATCGGCATGAGAAGAGAAATATCGTACTTTATGGTATGGTGTTTTTGTTGTCAGTAGGTGAAATCTGAGCATTTGAGATCTAATGGACTATTTTAGAGGCTACACATTCCTGAGAGAAAGTGGGAACGGATTTCTATGGATTATGTGGGTAGTTTGCCCTGCACTTCTCATGGTTTAAATAGCATTTGGATCATCATAGATTGGTTGATCAAGTCAGCTTATTTTTTTCTGTTCAGTCTTCCTGTAGAGCCGAGAGGTTGGCTCGGATCTATGTTCGAAAGGTGGTTCATCTAAAAGGAGTACCCGTGTTTATTATTTTTGATAGAGGCTTGATCTAAGGCGTATTTATATGCCTTAGTAGCAAATTTAACCCATGTTTACCGTAGTTTTGAGAACAATACATATATGTTTTGTATGGTTTTGATGGATTATGTGATGATTGTGCTAACCAATGTGATTACACCCTTGCAGGTGGAAATTGCGACTATTTGGAGCATTTTTGGCATGGAAAGCGAGGCTTAGAGAAGCTACGAGCAACGGATATTGATAATAAGAGGCAATCCGAAGAGTTGATCTTGAAGAATCATGCGAAATCCGCAAAGAAAATTCGACGAAAGAAGAAAATAAAAAATTAAGGGCCTGGCGCGTTTCATGGCGTGCCAGGCCACCTGGAGCACTCCTTTGCAGAGGCAAAATTAGCCTAAGTGCCAGGCGCGCCCAAGGGCGTGCCGGACCACTTTTTGGCTAATTTTTGCCTCAAAATTTACTCTATAAATAGGGCTTTTGAGTTATTGTATCACATTCCATCTTGACTAGGCTACTTTGGGCGTTTTTGGGCATTGAAATTAGGTTCCATTCCTCGTCTTTTCAGTTTTTTATTTATTTTTATGGTATTTATTGACTTTTGGATGTTGAGTAACATTATGAGTGGCTAAAATCCCTCATTCTTGGGGTTAAGGCCAAGAACATGAATCTCTTGGGTTAATTTTAGTGGTTTTTGCTGAAGTTTATCATAAATTGGTTATTCATATATTCTAAATTTCATTATTTTGATGCTTGATCACCATTGGAATATATCCCTTGTCTTGAAGTGAGCTCGAGAGAGAAACTAGGAGATAGAACATGGAGTATATGAAGTGTGGTTTTTCTCGGGGAAGAAATTCTAAGGGATTGACATGTGGTTAGGACCGAGAGGTACCTAATCCACCACACTTGGTCACTTACGAGAAGAAAACTTAAATACTCTAGAATTGGTTAAGCCTATCACCACTCACGGATGTAGTTAAGTTTCCAATTTCTAGTAGAAGATTATATTTTGGAGACGAATATAATTGTAAAATTAACCTCGAGATCAATAAGCATGATAAACAACTCAAAGTGCTTAAATCAATAACAATTATGCTCAAGAGATGACGTTTGGAGTGCCTTAGCCCTGGGAATTCACTTTTTATTGATTTTTCAAGCGTATTTCCAAAAACCAAAGTTACGGTAGTGAAGATAGGAGTTCATAGTTCGCAATCATTTAATTTTCAGCACCAAATCTCTTGTCATTTTCGCAACACTAGTTTTTAATTATAGTTTGACATCCAGAATTGATTTCTGTTGACGAAAGTCCCTTGGGTTCGATATCCGGCTCTTTTAAAGGAGCCACTTTATTACTTGAACGATCACGTATACTTGCGTGTATAGCTGGGTCGCAACAAGTTTTTAGCGCCGTTGTCGGGGACTTTCAAATAGATAGATTTCAATTATTGACGTTTGTACTTTAATTTTCAGCTACGTGTTGACAACTTAATCTTAGCTGTTCTATTTTACAGGCTTACTTCATCGGAACACTGGCAAGGAACAAATATTTGGTAACCCCGCAATCTGAACCTGAAAGATATTTCAATAGATTGAGGAGACAGGCTACAGACTACCCAATCCCACAAGTCGAACTGGCTGGCGAAGGACTACGGGGTAATCCCTTAAGAATTGAAGAACCAGGTGCAGAGAGACGTGAGCCGGAAGTAATGGCAGCTAGAATAGTTCGCAATGTGGCAATCCCACTCGCCACTAATGTGACCTCCAGTATTCTCAAACCGGCGGCTGGAGGCAGATTTGAACTTAAACAGAATATGGTGCAACTCTGGCACTCAAGTGGACAGTTTACAGGTCTTGCTCATGAGGACCCGCAGAGGCATATCCGTAATTTTTTGTAGATCAGTGACACATATATTCCTGCGGGTGTGTCTTCAGATTATGTGAGACTTACTTTGTTTCCCTTTTCTCTGTTGGGGGAAGCAAGGAGGTGGTTAGATGCAGAGCCGGCTAATTCTATCACTACTTGGGATGATCTTGCTTGGAAATTCTTGATAAGGTTCTTTCCATCTGGAAACACAACAAAGCTGAGGAGTGAGATACTGAGTTTCAGATAGAGAGATAATGAGAATTTGTACCAAGCTTGGAACCGATTCAAATCCATGCTGCGAGATTGTCCTCATCACCACCAAGCTAATGAAGTGTTGGTGCATACTTTCATTGAGGCTCTCGACCCCAATACAAAAATTCTACTTGATTCAGCTGCAGGTGGACAAGCTTTAGAGAAGACTTACAATGAATTATATGCTTTGTTGAATCATATTTCACAGGGAAATCCAGACTGGCATAGTGATAATTCGAGGAATTCTACAAAGAAGGTTGCTGGGAAACTAGATGTGGATGCAGTCACAACATTATCTGCCCAAATTTCAGCTATGCAAAACATGATGAACAATCACTTTAGTAGTTTAAATTTGGGGCAGCAACCAGCTCCCGTGAATGCAGTACAGCAATAGGTTTCTGTGATGTGTAGTGTATGAGGAAACGAGGACCATACCAGCGAGTTGTGTAGTGCAAATCCAAATTCTGTGAATTTTATTGGCAATGCCCAAAGAGGAGGTAGAGCTCAGAACTATGGAAATACTTATAATGCTGGGTGTAAAAACCACCCGAACTTATCTTGGAGAGGAAATCAAAATCAATATAGGCCTCAAGGATATGCACCACAGTACAACCAACAGCAAGGTCAAGGAAATCAAGTGGTTGCTAAGCCTGGAGATATGAGCGTGGAGGATATGTTAAAACAGATTATGGCTGAGCAAGCTAAGCTGGCAACAGATGTGAGGAACAATCAGTTGGATACTCAGAAATTGGAGAAGCAGATTGGCCAGTTAGCTAAAGCACAAAATACAAGGCCCCAAGGAGGTCTTCTAGGTGATACTGAGCCTAATACAAAATAGGTGAATGTTATTGTTACTCGCAGTGGTAAACAGTTAGAGGATACGGTTGAACCAGCGAAAGAATTGGAGCCGAAAGTAGTGGTGATTGAAGACGAACAAGTGCAGTCTACCAAAAGCTCCAAAGATGATAAAGTGATACATAGTGTGAAGTTGCCTCCTCCTTTCCCTCAGAAGTTCAAGAAGAAGAAGGAGGATGAATGCTTTGGTAAGTTCATTGAACTACTTAAACAAGTGCATATTAATTTGCCTCTTGTGGATATCTTGCAGGGTATTCCAAAGTATGCCAAGTTTATGAAAGATATTGTGGCAAACAAGAGTAGATTGATAGAATATGCCACAGTTGCATTGAATGAGGAGTGTAGTTCTCGCATTCAGAATCGGTTACCTACTAAGCTGAAGGATCCTGGAAGCTTCACTGTAAAAATTACTCTGAGAGATCATGTCTGCGCTCGTGGATTGTGTGATTTGGGGGCTAGTATAAATCTGATGCCCACTTCGGTTTTCAAGGAGTTGGGTTTGGGTCGTCCTAAGCCTACTACTATTATTTTGTAGCTTGTAGACCGATCCGTGACTAGACCTGATGGTATTGTTGAGGATGTTCTGGTTCAAGTGGGTTCATTGATCTTTCCAGTTTATTTTGTGGTGTTAAATTTTGAGCCTGAACCGGAAGTCCCATTTATTTTGGGACGTCCGTTTCTGGCCACGGGAGGTGCAATCATTGATGTAGCAGCCTGAAAACTAACTATGTGAGCTCATGATAAGGTTGAGGTCTTTGATGTATATAGGGATTTGAAGCTTCCAAAAATTTATGAGAACTTGTCAGCTATTACAGCTATAGATTTGGCTGTTGAGAGCATCCACACCTTGACCACCGTTCCGTTGGAAAAAGTTTTGATGGGGCAGAATGTTTTTGGTGCTGCGGAAGCTAGTGAAATGGTGCATGCACTTGATCTTATGGGTATCTTTGCTAAAGAGGGTAGATGAGAACCTTTGAATCGTCCACTCGGTCTTCCAACCAAGCCCTCAATTGAGGAGGCACCGAAGCTTGAATTGAAAGAACTTCCATCTCACCTCTAATATGCTTTCTTAGGTGACAATGAGACCCTTCCGATCATTCTTGCAGCAAATTTATCAAAGGATTAAGTTGATGCGGCATTGTTGATACTCAGACGAAGAAAGAAGGCTATTGGTTGGCAGATGTCTGACATTCATGGTATTAATCCGGGTTTATGCATGCATAAAATTTACATGGAGGAAGGTCATAAGCCGAGTGTGCAACACCAACGACGCTTGAATCCGGTGATGAAAGAAGTAGTAAGGAAAGAGGTAATTAAGTGGTTAGATTCGGGCATTGTTTACCCTATCTCTGACAGTACGTGGGTTAGCCCAGTATAATGTGTTCCCAAAAAGGGTGGCATGATGGTGATCACGAATGATAATAATGAGTTGATTCCTATAAGAACTGTGACTGGGTGGCGTATTTGCATTGATTATCGAAAACTCAATGAGACCACGAGGAAAGACCATTATCCAATCCCTTTTATTGATCAAATGTTGGATCGGTTAGCCGGGCAGGAGTATTATTGCTTTCTTGATGGGTATTTCGGCTACAATCAAATTGCTATAGATCCTCAAGATCAGGAGAAGACTACATTCACATGTCCTTACGGCACATACGCTTTTAAGCGTATGCCATTTGGATTGTGTAATGCACCAGCTACCTTTCAGCGGTGCATGATGGCTATTTTTTATGACATGGTGGAGGATTTCGTAGAGATCTTCATGGATGATTTTTCAGTCTTTGGTAACTCTTTCGAGGTATGCTTGCAAAACCTTGATAGAGTCCTTGCTCGATGTGAAGAAACTAATCTTGTTCTCAATTTGGAGAAGTGCCATTTCCTTATGACTGAAGGTATAGTTCTTTGGCATAAAGTGTCAAAGCAGGGGCTCGAAGTTGATAGGGCAAAGATTGAAGTTATTGAAAAATTACCTCCACTTGTATCAGTAAAAGGGGTGCGTAGTTTCTTAGGTCATGCTGGGTTTTACAGAAGGTTTATTCAAGATTTTTCCAAAATTGCACGCCCCATGTGTGCACTCTTGGAAAAATATGTGAAATTTGTATTTTGTGAAGCATGTGTGAAGGCATTCGAGGTTTTGAAAAAGAAGTTGGTAGAGGCTCCTATCCTTATTGCCCCTGACTGGGCTTTACCATTTGACCTCATGTGTGACGCAAGTGATGTTGCAGTAGGGGCAGTTCTTGGTCAGCGGAAGAATAAGGTATTTCACTCCATTTATTATGCAAGCAAGACCCTTGATGCAGCCCAAGTGAATTACACGGTGACTGAAAAAGAGATGTTAGCCTTGGTATATGCATTTGATAAATTCAGATCGTACTTGGTGGGCACGAGCGTCATTGTATACACGGATCATGCTGCAATACGGTATTTGTTCAATAAAAAGGATGTTAAGCCACGATTGATTAGATGGATCTTATTGCTACATGAGTTTGACTTAGAGATTAAAGATAGAAAGGGGACAAAAAATCAAATTGCTGACCATTTGTCTAGACTTGAAGGCTCGACACATATGGTTGATGATGGGCGTATTTGTGAGGAATTTCCAGATGAGCAATTGTTAGTTTTGGGAGTTGATGAGTTGCCATGGTATGCAGACATTGTGAATCTATTGGTAAGTGGGTTATTTCCTCCTGATTCGAGCCCTCAACAGAAGAAGAAGTTGGCACATGAGGCACACTATTATATATGGGATGAGCCATATTTATTCAAGCAAGGGCCTGATCAAATAGTAAGAAGATGTATTCCGGATGTGGAAGTGAAGCAAGTGTTATAGAGATGCCACGCATCACCTTATGGTGGACATCATAGTGGTGAACGCACAGCCCAAAAAATATTGCAATCAGGTTTCTTCTGGCCTTCTGTATTTAAAGATGCTCATGCCTTTGTGAAGAGTTGTGATCAATGTCAACGTATGGGTACAATTGCAAAGCGACATGAGATGCCTCTTAACAACATCCTAGAAGTTGAAATCTTTGATGTATGGGGGATTGATTTTATGGGCCCTTTCCCAAAGTCGAATGGAAATCTATACATACTTGTAGCGGTGGATTATGTGTCCAAATGGGTAGAGGCTGCAGCTCTTTCGACAAATGACTCCAATGTCGTGGTAAAGTTTCTTCAAAAGCACATCTTCACTAGGTTCAGAACTCCAAGAGCTATTATTAGCGATGGAGGGTCACACTTCATTAATTCTTGGGTGAAGAGTGTATTGGCAAAGTATGGTGTGAAACACAAGGTCTCAACAACGTATCATCCCCAAACAAGTGGCCAAGTGGAAGTATCTAATCGCGAGATAAAGCAAATCTTGCAAAAGACGGTGAATACTCAGAGGAAAGATTGGTCACTCAAGTTGGATAATGCTCTTTGGGCTTATCGAACGGCATATAAGACTCCTATAGGGACTTCTCCCTATCATTTGGTCTTTGGGAAAGCATGTCACCTCTCCGTTGAGCTTGAGCACCGAGCATATTGGGCGGTAAAGAAGTTGAATCTAGATTCGGGGTTGGCTGGTAACAGGAGGTTGTTACAACTCCATGAGTTGGAAGAATTTCGTTCCCATGCGTATTAAAATGCTAAGATCTACAAGTAGAAAATGAAGCGATGGCATGACAAGCATATTCTCCCCCGCACTTTCGAGCCAGGCCAGTTGGTACTGTTGTCTAACTCAAGACTTAGGTTGTTTCTAGGCAAGCTAAGATCTAAGCGGAGTGGCCCTTTTGAGGTAAGTCATATGACACCTCATGGTGCGGTGGAAGTGTTGAACAAAGCTGATGGTACGAGATTTATGGTAAATGACCAGAGATTGAAACATTATTTTGGTAAAGAAGAGAAGCAGCCGGAGGACGTGCTTCACCTTGATGATAACTGAGCTAAGTATGGTCGAGCCGCGACATTAAACCAGGCGCTACATGGGAGGCAACCCATGCATGTGTTGTAATAGTCAGGAATTATAAAGTAAAAATACAAAAAGAAGAGTCGTGCCCCGACCAAAACTAAGGCGCTTGATGGGAGGCAACCCATCTCTTTTAGAATTTTTGTTTTCTAACTTAGTGTTAGGATCTTGTGTTTATGCAGAGGCACGGAGCATGTTGACATGAAAATCCATGAGAAAAACAGGTAACATGGGCGGATGGATGATTATGTGAAGGTGCCGGGCAGGTAGGACATGTTTTGGAGAAAAGTTTTGAGTCTTGGGACTTCTAAAAGCCCCAAGATTATGTGAAAATTGTGAAAAACTGCTCAGGTATAATGTTAAGTGCTGGGCGCGCTACAGGGCGTGCCAGGGTAAAATTGAATTTTTTTTTTCTTTGGTGGCAGTGCCCTGGCACGACACACGGCGAGCCAGGCCGCCTGTGTCAAAAATTTTATATCGCCTGGCAGTTCCCAGGAGCGACACACGGCGTGCTAGGCCGCCTGTGTCTATTCTTTTGTTGCAAGAGGCAGTAGGGTAGCGCGCTAGGCAGCGTGCCAGGCCGCTACCCCCTTATATTTTTTGGAACAAAAATGTTTTAAGTTTTTCTTACCATAAACCCGACCCACCCACTCCCCTTCTCTTTTAAATCCCTAAATTCCCTTATTCTTCACAAATATTCCAACACCCCACAACCTTTCACATGACTTTTCTCCCAAAGTTTCACAAATTCTATCTTTCTTTTCTCTCATCTTGCCCTCACGTTGCTCGATTTCTTGCTTTTTAATCTTGGGATTAAGTTTACAGGACTCCTTTCAAGTTATCAAGGTATGTCTCCTTCGTTTTTTCTCTCTCTCGGCTTCCATGAAGATTATGTGAATTTGGGTATTCTTGGATTTTGTTTGTAATGCATAATATATTCTTGGTATGTTGACTTGCTTCTTTTGATGTGGTTGGAGATTATGAGGGGTCATTATAATGAATTTGGAAGGCTTGTGAAATTGGGTTGAATAATCTTGATTTAGTTGGAATAATTGGAAGTGGGTTTATCTTTATTAGTGACAATTGAGCAAGTGAGTAGTTGTTATCACTTGATATAACGTATATGGTATTGAATATGTATGCGTCGTGTTTGAATTCTTGAGTAAAACTAGTACGTCATTCTAATATGTATGGGCTTTTTTGAACTTGCATTGGGTATGCAAAAAATTGTCTATGGTTTGGACTTGTAAATTGGGATTTGAGGGATAAGGGGAAGTCTGAGTACCCTAGACCCATATATTTTGAATGGTGCTAAGCAACTAGGTGACCCTTAACGTCAACACCCATTGAGTTGTTTAGCTCTCTTTACGTGGAAAATTGACTTGGTTATGGATTTTTGCTACAGGTACAATGTCGGATGCTAATGTAGCTGCTTCTAACTCTCACAAGAGACGTCGGTTAGGAAGTAAGGTCCCCGCAGCTCCCCCAGTCCCAAAGGGCCAGAAACGCAAGTATGGAATTCATGCTGTATCTAGTGCTGGCAAGAGTTGGTACAATAGCCAGACTAAAGCCAAATACTTTGCCGATGAATATATTGATAGGGCAAGTCTAGCTCGGACTTACCCTGGGATATTGGCCCGGATTGTGTAATTGGGAATGGAGTTTATCTTCGACAGACCTACAGATTGTAACCTCCACTTGCTGAGAGAATTATATGCAAACTGGAACCCGGATACACCAACGAGCTCGGTGGTTGTACGAGGGGCAGATGTGATCCTAGATTCCTTGGGCCTTACAGGTTTATTGAGAGTCCAAACTCTGGCTAGTCCCCTCGACCTCATTAAGCTAAATGCTAGGCCCCCTTATGCTGATATTAGACACACTCTTTGCAGCCAACGTTCAACAGTTAGATGGTTGCGCTATCACCAGAGAGGGTACCACTTGAGTCTACCCTATGCTCATTTGAATAAGGAGGCGCAAATCTAGTTTAAGATTGTGTGTTGTTGCTTGATTTTG
Organism: Capsicum rhomboideum; assembly: GCA_031232105.1. Classification (NCBI taxonomy): domain Eukaryota; kingdom Viridiplantae; phylum Streptophyta; class Magnoliopsida; order Solanales; family Solanaceae; genus Capsicum; species Capsicum rhomboideum. The sequence continues at coordinate 113,478,667 of CP124714.1, read as the reverse complement.
GGGAGCCACATGACGGAGGTTATGCGGGATCGTGTCTGTCTGGTGTATGCCCTCATGACTAATGTGGAGATTAATACAGGGTCTATAGTGCTATCGGCTATGCGCCAAGCTCGGGTGAAAGAAGGTCTTCGTTATGCTTTTGGGGGGTTGTTGACTAAATTGATGTGTGCATTCGAAGTGCCCGAGGAGGCATTTGATTATCATCCTCCTTTGGTACAGACTCCTGTAGATGTTACCCAAATCAGGGCACCGGATGCACTCGGCCCCACTCTCACCTTAGCCGAGCATCACACTCGAGATGACGGGATTTTAGCCCGTATGTATGGGTTGGAGATGCTCCGCCACAGGACTTGGGGTAGGCCTTCTACGGCGGATGAGCTTAGCCAGGTTGAGAGGGATTATCCTCTTAACGAGCATGCCATGGCCTTATTGAGAATTGGTCCTGATTTTGTCGAGCCCGTGGATGATGATGTCCCCACAGATGACAATGACCACCAGACCGATTTTGATGACGAGGTGGAGGCAGATGATACTCCGCTAGAGGTCCGTGGTCCGGAGGACGATGACTTTCTTGACTGACCAGGGAGCTCCTTACACCCTACTCTTGTATTGTTTATTTTTGTAGCATTGGGGACATTGCTAATCTTTTCAGTGTGGGGTGGGGTGTGATGGGATTCCTTTGTATGTATATATATGTGTGCTGCTGTATGCTTTTATTTTGGGTTCCTTAGCCTTTGTTTTCAGTTCTTTTACTAAGGATAGTCCATTTGAACCGTACAAAACCACAAAAAGATTTTCATTTTGTATGATGTTTTTGGTGGTTATTGCTTTTGAGTCGCCCTTAGTCATAGGACTAAGGGATTTGCTCTATTATGGATGGATAACGACCATCTTAAGAGCAAATTAGTCATGTAGTGTCGGGTATTCTTGCTTGCTATACAATTGTGCATACACGTGTGAAACATGCTAGGATATACAATAGCAAGTGTTGAGACGCCTAATTCTCACTTAGTTGACTAGCTAAGTTGCTTAATGTTAAACTTATGCATGATTTCGAAAGTTTTATGGTGAACCTGCTGAGCTGAACATGTGCCATGTGTGAGTAAGATTTTTTGTGATATTCCATGCGCATAATGATGTCTAGAACTTGCCCGGTGTGTCTGCAAAGCGAAATAAAAGATGTTGAGTTGAGGAGATGATATAGGCATTTCTTTGATAGCCATGTTTTATGCCTACTTTATCTACCCTTTGCATGATCTTAGTTAGCTCCGTTGAGCCTTTAGCCTTTTCCTTGGTAGCTTTACATGTAGCTTGATCCTTTTCTTTCAATGAACCAGAATTTGATCCAAAACTCCTAAGCGCTTTAATTAAGAAATCAAGTTGTGAAGGAGTGTAAAATTATTGAAGAAGGAAAAAGTTAAGTTAAAAGCCCCAAGTATGTTTCCTATGGGTGTGTGAAAAAGTTTATGTGTGTTCGTAGGGAATATGGTAAAAGAAAGAAAATAAAATAAAATATAGTTTTTGAATCAATGGTTGATAGCAGTTATTCCTTACCTGATATGCTTAAGCTAACTTAAAAATATGGGGCAAAACAAAAGAGAGTTGGGAAGATAAAAGTGGTGAAAAATAGGTCGCTTGAAGGTGGTCTGAGTGTAATTTGTAGTGTATTAAAGCGCTTAGGGAAGATAGTCACTATTCTTGACCAAATAGTTCCTACCCGTCCCTGAGCCTACATTACAACCCCTAAAGTCCTACTGGATCTTGAGCTTGAACATTTTAACATTAGTGGAGTATTACACTAAGGGCAAGCTTATGGTTCATCTTGTGTTGCATGTGAATTCTTTTTGAGAGTGAGTGACTTTCATTCATGCACCCAGTTAGTAATTACTTTGTAGAAGTGTGGGGTGATTCTCTTGTGGTGAGGGCATATGTTTAGTGAAGTGTGGTGATCTGTTAGTAACGTGTCACGCATAAATTAGCAACTAGTTAAGTTGTTTTGTGAGGATAGGTTGTTTCAATTTGTTATTTATTTGTTTGTGATCCTAGTATGTTGGTGCATAAGTTGATAAATGGGGTTGTGTAGCTATGCAAGAATGCCTATTGTGTGTCAGTTGTCTAAAGTCACCCAGATTTGAGTGTGGTTATTGTTCGAGGACAAACAAAGGTTCAAGTGTGGGGTGGTGATCTAAGGCATATTTATATACCTTAGTAGCGACTTTAACCCATGTTTACCGTAGTTTTGAGAACAATACGTATATGTTTTGTATGGTTTTGATGGATTATGTGATAATTGTGCTAACCAATGTGATTACACCCTTGCAGGTGGAAGTTACGACTATTTGGAGCATTTTTGGCATGGAAAGCGAGGCTTGGAGAAGCTACGAGCAATGGATAGTGATGATAAGAGGCAAGCCGAAGAGTTGATCTTAAAGAATCATGCCAAATCCGCAAAGAAAAGTCGACGAAAGAAGAAAATAAAAAATTAAGGGCCTGGCGCATTTCATGGCATGCCAGGCCACTTTTGTGCAAATTTTGGTTTTGGGAGGCAGCAGTGGGGCGCGTTTCATGGCGTGCCAGGCTGCCTGGAGCACTCCTTTGCAGAGGCAAAATTAGCCTAAGTGCCAGGCGCGCCCAAGGGCGTGCCGGGCCACTTTTTGGCTAATTTTTGCCTCAAAATTTACTCTATAAATAGGGCTTTTGAGTTATTGTATCACATTCCATCTTGACTAGGCTACTTTGGGCGTTTTTGGGCATTGAAATTAGGTTCCATTCCTCATCTTTTCAGTTTTTTATTTATTTTTATGGTATTTATTGACTTTTGGATGTTGAGTAACATTACGAGTGGCTAAAATCCCTCATTCTTGGGGTTAAGGCCAAGAACATGAATCTCTTGGGTTAATTTTAGTGGTTTTTGCTGAAGTTTATCATAAATTGGTTATTCATATATTCTAAATTTCATTATTTTGATGCTTGATCACCATTGGAATATATCCCTTGTCTTGAAGTGAGCTCGAGAGAGAAACTAGGAGATAGAACATGGAGTATATGAAGTGTGGTTTTTCTCGGGGAAGAAATTCTAAGGGATTGACATGTGGTTAGGACCGAGAGGTACCTAATCCACCACACTTGGTCACTTACGAGAAGAAAACTTAAATACTCTAGAATTGGTTAAGCCTATCACCACTCACGGATGTAGTTAGGTTTCCAATTTCTAGTAGAAGATTATATTTTGGAGACGAATATAATTGTAAAATTAACCTCGGGATCAATAAGCATGATAAACAACTCAAAGTGCTTAAACCAATAACAATTATGCTCAAGAGATGACGTTTGTAGTGCCTTAGCCCTGGGAATTCATTTTTTATTGATTTTTCAAGCGTATTTGCGAAAACCAAAGTTACGGTAGCGAAGATGGGAGTTCATAGTTCGCAATCATTTAATTTTCAGCACCAAATCTCTTGTCATTTTCGCAACACTAGTTTTTAATTATAGTTTGACGTCCAGAATTGATTTCTGTTGATGAAAGTCCCTTGGGTTCGATATCCGTCTCTTTTAAAGGAGCCACTTTATTACTTGAACGATCATGTACACTTGCGTGTATAGCTGGGTCGCAACAAGGCTCCCAATTCACCTCTAGTTTTTGAAGACCTTTTTAGGAGGAACTGGGTACCCATGTTGACCTTTGCACAATATGACCTTAGCATAATATTTCACCCTCAGACTGATGGTCAATCAAAGAGGACTATTCAGGTTTTGAATGACATGCTATGAGCTAGTATCATGGACTTTGGAGGTCAGTGGGAGCAGTTTGTAGCCTTATTAGAGTTTATCTATAATAATAGGTACCATTCGAGCATCCAGAAGGCCCCATTCGAGGCATTGTATGATAGGCAGTGTCGATCTCATGTTGGTTGGTTTGAGACTTTAAAGGCTAGGCCACAAGGTGCCGATTTGCTTCGAGAGTCAGTGGATAGAGTTTGAGTTATTCAGGATAAGCTAAGGGAAACTTAAAGCAAGAAAAAGAGTTATGCTGACCGTACGCTTCACTTTTTGAGGTTTGAGTTAGTGATCTGATTTTCCTCTGAGTGTCACCCATGAGTTATTTACATTCCAGTCTCGATTTGTCATATCATAGCCCATTATTTCCATCCAGACTTCTCTTTTATTGGTCTTAGTATAGTTTCTCACTTTATTATGCGTTTACTTTGATTTTGCCCAGTCGCCCTATGATGCCTACTGAGTACCGTGTGTTTTGGTATTCATACTATACTTCTGCATCTTTTTCCTTGATGCAGATCCTAATACGAGTCATCTCCATTTACACCGACTTTAAGCTGGGCTACTGATAGAAAATGCGGGTGAGCTTTCAGCGTCCGGAGCTGATCTATCTCCTTCTGTTTTGGTACTAGTCTTATTTTGTATAACCAGAGACTACTTTGTATATTTTGGCTTCTGTTTATTACTCCTTACGTATAGTGGCTCTTGTACTGGCCTTACCTGGTCTTAGGGGATTCATGTTGTATATTATGTCCTTTCCCCTCTTTTTATATGTTATGCCTGTATTTCTTGTCTTAAGGCTGCTCTAAATTACTGATTTAACCCTATTTTCCTTGTTTTGCCTGTTAGCCTATTACTCGCGGTTACAGGCTATTATTTCAACTTACCTACTGATGGATTAAAGTAGGTGTCATCATGACCTAAGTTTTTGGATCGTGACAGGAAAATTTTTATGTTTAGGACAAAGGTCTGTATTCACAAAGCCTGGCTGTACTAGTAACATTTGTTCTTTCTAAAATGGCCATATCTCTCTCATGTGAATTTGAAATACGATGATTCTTTTTTGCAATGGTTCCTAAATTTTGATACGGATCCAACGGTTCAATCAAAGCACCCTTTAGAGATCATTTTACTTAGGTGTTACTGTAAAGCTTAACAATGTCAAATTACCAGACTACAAATCAACACACAAAACTCATCTGAGATCCTTTAGATGAAAACCAATAGTACAAGTCAATAATAAAACACGTTTCGTACCTATTGGAATCATCAAATCACCCATCCAAGGTCATCTTGACCAAATATTGACTATGGTCAACTCTAAGCGTCCTTGAATTTCAAAAATCCAATCTAAGGGTCAAAACACTCTCGAACACCTAGGGACTTGTACCAACCATCTAGCCAAGTGAAAAATAACCTCCAGACCTAATGAAATTGTTAGAACTCAAAATCAACCTTGTTAACCCAAACTATTTACTTTGGTCAAATTTCTCAAATTTCCAACTTTCAAAATTAAAAATCATCCTATGAATACATCCATTCAACTTGGGAACCATTCCACCCATTCTTGCAAGTCATAAATAATATAATAAAGTTATGGAAAGGTTCAAACTAGGGAAACTAGTTTAAAAATTAGAAAATGACCATGCAGGTCATTGTATCATCAACCACTTAAACATGAGTTCATCACCAAACAAGCAAGGAAAAGAATGAAGACTGGTGAGCAGCTGCATGTACCCATAGTAGCCTCATGCAAGTACACTCAAGTAAAATATTCATTTGTAGTGTCACTTATTCACCCTAACCATCAAATCCTCTTTTGTTTTATGCTCTTAAGATTGTATTCTCCATATTTCTAAATAAAACTTCTCCAAATAACTACTTCTCATAAACTTCAACTGCCTTGTTACGTAATTCTAGATTTGATCATTACCATGGTCCTGTAAAAAATCAATTCGTCAAAACCTATCATAGTCACTGTAATCCTATAAATATAGTCAAAATCCATTGCCAACTCTATATTAGTGAAGTACTCTGATTTTGCAACTTCATTCACAACTTTTAGAGCCGTCATTAGTGCCAAAGACCCTTGGAAAGAATATTGTAATGCACCATGAATTTGAATTATAACTTTCTTCTAATATAGAAGGATTTTTCTCCTATAAGCTAATTCTATGTATTTCTATCTAAACCTGGCCTTATCCAAGACCGATTGTGCTAGTTACAAGTTTGATTGTTTTATTTCATCAAACCAAAGCTAAAAGTCAAAAAATAATGTCTACTTCTATAAAAATTGTAATGATTCTTCAGGTCATTTTCATCCTTCTCATGCTTTCTCTGTATTTAGAGCATTCCTATAGATATGCCTAATCATTTATGACTTGTTGGGACTAACATTTTGGCTACCAGGTAGTTCATTTGGTTTTTATAGCTTTTTCCCTATTTTGGATCTTTTGGAGTTGAGAAAATCATCTTGGCTGAAACTTTAGGTAAACGGCCTCGAATGGAAAGTGTGATGGTTTTGTTATCTCTAGAATGTCAATTTTAGGCTAGGGGACCCTTGGTCTGGGTCTTAAGACTTTCGGGCTCATTTTGGGCTATTGGACAGATTTTGGTAAAAAGGGAACCTTAGATGTGGGACCCACATTCTTTCAAAACAACCTCTGATAGGAATTTAAATGGTTCCATTGAGTCTGGAATGCCAAATTTGGTAGGACAACATAGTTCATTTGCATATACGGGGTTCTAAACGAATCTCGCATATCCAATCGGAGTCCCTTAGGACTTAGCAAAAAATTAATGGTTCCATGTTACTGGTGCAGCCGCTTAAGTGGCTTTGAGACTGCTTTAGCAGTAGTTGCTTTAGCGTCTAAGACTGCTTTAGCAGTAAACTCTTTAGCGGCTCTTGATCACTTTAGCGGTAGTTGGCCAGCTGGACGGGGGTTGCTTAAGCACCCTTTTGCCGTTTTAGCAGTGATCTCTTAAGCAGTCATTTGGCTGCTTAAGAGGCCACTGTTGAGTGTTATATATATATATATATCCTTTCCATGATTATTCAACCCTTTTTCTCTAATTGTTGGCACCATTGTTGAGCTTGGGAGCTTGAAAATAGTGGGATAAACATAAATTGGAGCTGCGATTAGCTTGAGGACGTAATAGTGATCATTTTCCTGTCATTATCCTATAAGTTCTCGATTTATTTTTTATATAATTCTCTATTTTGGTTCTTGGTTATTTTGCTATTTTGGGACTTTTTTGGGGCTATTGTTGAGCTTGGATTACGCTTAATTTTGGAGCAAGTGATCCTTGAGCATAGAGAGATCTAGTGACAGACTCAATTCTTGATTCTGTTGGTAGGCCCCACTATTCCATTTTTAGCTTGATTTCTAACCTAGAGTGTAAATTCACAATATGGGTATTGTATTTCTTGTATTGACACCTAGAATAGTATTTTGACAGTGCGACATCGGTCGGAGGATTCTCGAAAGGAAAGACTCTAATATAGAGGACTTCATGTGCTTTCGGTGGCGTCCAGGTAGGCTAGGCTTATTCTTCTTCTAGACTTTGCTCTGTTATGGTATTAGTGTGATATTATTCTAGTTATGGGTGGGTTCTTATGGTTCGGATATTCATTTAGCGACCTTTGATTATTTTTAGCCAATTAGGGGGATTTTAGGGAAAATTTTGGCCCCATTTTCCTAAAGTTAGTTTTTGCTTATCATTTAGGATTAGACTTAGCTGATTTAGTGCCTTGGGATGGGATTATGAAGCCTTCGCCTAGGTTCGAGTAGGTGCTTGCCTTAGGTTGGGTTTTTAGGACTTGTATACTTTGACCTAAATGATCACAAAAATGCTTCTTTAGATTGTTACTTGGGGTTGGGTTCACTTAGTCATTATAATAAGTATTTTTAGTTTTGTTACCCTTGGCAAGTTAGTATTTGACCTTAAATCACGCTTTCTGACTTAATAAATGGGACTCGATTCTCTTTTAAGGATTTGGCCATCTAAAATGGTGATACTGACTAGATGGATTTGAGATGAATTATAACTCTGAGATATTACCATATATTGCTTGCTTATGAGTTTTAGTTCGAGGATGGCACTTGGTTTACGATCTAGTACCTATTAATTCTTCTTCGAGTCCGGCATCTGGTGATGTTATGTTCGTTTCGGTTTGATCCAACATTTATTATTACTATTTATATTATGCTGTAATATCTAGTTGAGACTGGTAAGATTAAGGTTATGACTGGAGGAGGGATATATGGTACAAATATCCCATCTTGGTTTACTTTTACTTTTATTATATTTTGCTTTGTACTAGTACTACAATTTGTTTGTGTCCACCGTGCTTATGGGGGCTCAGTTGGGCTTATGTCTCCTTGTATATATCTTCTGGACTTATGGGGGTCTAGTTAAGTTATAGCTAGGCATTTATTTCTTCCTCTGAGTTACTTATGCTCGATTTACCGTATTTGCTTAGCATAGCCTAGAATCTCTATTTCTAGCCCTTATTTATTGTCTTTTGTTTAGATTCACACTTTATTTATGCTTTTACTGTAATTGTGCTCAGTTGGCCTATGATGCCTACTGAGTACCCTATGTTTTGGTACTTATACTACATTTTTGCATTTTTTCCCTAATGTAAATCCTAGTATGAATCATCATCGATGACGTTGATCTAGAGTTGTGCTGTTGACCAGAGATTTAGGTGAGTTTTTAGAGTCCAGAGCTGATCCTTCTCCTTCTGCTTTCATGAAGGTCTTATTTTGTATATCCTGACACTATGATGTATATTTTGACATTGTCTAGTATTTTTTTTTGGTATAGTGCTCTTGTACTAACCTTACCAGGTTTTGGGGGATTCATTTTGGAATACTTTGTCCTCTCCCCTCTATTGTATGGTATATTTATATAGATATTACCTCACTTGTTGCTTATTATTAGTGTTTTTATTCTTATTTATCTCTCTTCCACCAATTGACCTATTACTCACCTTTCCGGGCTATGGTTTGGCTTACCTACTGATGGGTTAAAGTAGGTTTCATCATGACCTAAGAAATCAGGTTATGACAGTTTGGTAACAGAGCCTAGGTTCACCGCTATCATCGGTACAAGAGCAAGTATCTAGTAAAGTTTTGTGGATAGGTACGATAACGTCTGCATCCTTTCTTTCGGTGGCTATAGGACATTCTTAAGAAAATCTCACCTTTTTAATTCATTATCATGTATTGTGTCTATATTGGTTTCTAGATTATCATTTGTTTCACTATTTCATAGATGGCTAGGTGCAGGCCACAGTTGTCAGGGATGAGGCCCGCGAACCTGCAGCTAGGGCACCTAGAGGCAGAGGTTGATCCCAAGGTCGAGGCCAGGCTAGAGCAGTAGTACCATCTCGAGGCCAAGAAAGAGAGCCTTCACCTGAGCCGGGTAACTGATCCAGATTCAGTGTATGCACCTGAGATAGCACCAGAGGATCTTCTGCCGTAGCAGTCGATGGGCCAGGGGGAGCACAAGCTCTACCCATATTTATATCTTCATTTGTCCTCTGTGATGCCTTGGTCAGTTATTGATCATAGTTGGCCGCTAATCGATGGATGGGGTCAAGACATCCGTTCGGGGGGTAACTTAGGGTGGATTGGGTATAGGGGCGCAACCTGCAACTATGGTTCCTAGAGTAAAGATTCCACCAGCACTAGTAGTTCTGCAGCCAGCAGTAGGCCAGCAATTCATGACTTCTAAGAAGCAGAAAATGCTGGGCTGGTTTCATAGATTGGCTCAACCGAGGTTTGTTGGGCCCCCAGGTGAGGATGTATTTAAGTTCTTTACTAGTTCCAAGGAGAGACTGTGCAATTTGGGTTAGGTTGAGTCACATGGTGTGGATTATACCACATTCCAATTTGATAAAGTGGCAAGGCAATGGTGGAGGGGATACCTTGATTTTAGGCTAGTTAGATCTTCTCCTATGACATAGAGTGAGTTCTCTGAGGCTTTTTTAGAGAAGTATATACCTCACAGTATACGTGAGCACTTGAGAGATGAGTTCATAGGGTTACAATAGGGTTCTATATCAGTGGCAGAGTACGAGGTAAGGTTTCATGAGTTAGCCAGACATGCCACCATGATTCTACCTACTAAGTATGGGAGGATATAGTGCCTTATTATAAGATTGAGACTTCTACTCTATATGGTTACTTAGGGTTAGGTAATTGTGGGTAGGTTATTTGTTGATATTTTTGACTATGCTTACATCTTGATGGATTTACATTTTGAGGCCTATGGGGGTAGCGATAAGAGCCCTCGACAGTAGGACAGTTACAGTGGGAGCCATAATGGCTCACAGTTTAAGGGCTGAGGTTTTCAGGGCTGATATCCATAGTAGAACCCATATTAGCATCAAGGTCAGTCTGGTAGGCTCGTTCATGTAGCATTATAGATCTCAAATGGGGGTTATCTCGGGTATAGTACTTTCAGTGGGCATAGTAGTGGTTAGTCACTGAGGGGTATTCCATCAGGGTCTTCAGGCTAAGGAGGTCATTCTGGGACAACCGAACCATCTCTCCAGGTTAGAGTGACCAAGGTATGCTTTCTATCGAGATCTTCAGGCTAAGGAGGTCATTCTGGGATGATTGAGGCCTTCTGCACAGAGTGTTTAGCTGAACAGATCAGTATCGCCCCTAGCTAGGGCTGTTCCCCAAGATTCTCATAGAGGTCGTCAGGCAGATAGGCCAGGTGGTCGAACAGGCACCTAGTCTGAAGGTAGGCATGGTCATTTATATAATATTCTCTATAGTTCGGAGGCCGAATCTTTAGATACTATTATTACAGGTATGATTTCTGTGTGCCATCAGCTAATTTCCACATTATTTGATCTAGGCTCCACATATTTTTATATTTTTGCTTATTATGCATCTCGGTTGGGGTTGTCTTATTAGCTATTATCTGTGCCTATGTATGTAGCTACTCTCGTGGTTGATTCCTTTATAGTGGATCATGTATATAGATCTTGTATTATGACTATTTGGAAGTATGACACTCGGGCTGATCTTATTGTGCTAGATATGGTTGATTTTGACATGATTTTAGGCATGGACTGGTTATCCTTCTATAAAGCAGTCTTGTATTGCTTTGCAAAGAGTGTAACCTTAGCCATGCCTAGCATACCCTAAGTTATATGGCAGGGTTCTTATAGCTGCGCATTGACGAGGATTATTTCTTATATTCGAGCTAGAAGGATGTTATCGACGAGGTGTATGGCCTATCTTGCATATGTTTGTAATGTTAATATTGAGATTCCTTTTCTTGATTCTGTTCCTATAGTCTGTGAGTTTCTTGATATGATTCCTACCGACCTACTTGACCTTTCTCTTAAGCGTGATATAGACTTTGCTATGATCCTGAGTTGGGAACCCAACCCATCTCTATTGCCCCTGTATGGCTCCTGCCAAGCTAAAAGAGCTAAATAGCTAAATATTCAGCTTCGTGATCTTCTGGGTAAGGAGTTTATTAGATCGAGTGACTTATTATAGGGGCACCTATTCTATTTGTGAATAAAATGAATGGTTCTATATGTATGTGTATCGATTACATAAAGTTGAATAACGAGACATTGAAGAATAAGTATCTTATGCCTCGTATTGATGATCAGTTTGACAATATATAGGGTGAAACCATATTTTCTAAGATTAACTTAAGATCTGGCAACAATCAATTGAGGATTCGGGTGGAGGACATCACTAAGACAGCCTTCAGGACTCTCTACGACCATTACGAGTTCCTGGTAATATCTTTTGGCTTGAAAATTGCCCCAGCAACATTCATGGACTTGGCAAACTATGTATTCATGCCTTATTTGGACCCCTTCATGATCATATTTATTGATTACATCCTTGTGTACTCAAGGATTATGAAGGAGCACGAGCAGCATTTAAGGATTGTGCTCTACACTTTGAGAGATCATCAGCTTTATGCCAAATTCTCAAAGTGTGAGTTCTGGCTTGAGTCTGTAGCATTCTTGGGGAACGTGGTGTCCAAGAATAGGATTATGGTAGACTAAGTAAAAATTGAGGCCGTTCGTGATTGGTTTAGGTCTACATCTCCGACTGAGGTTCACAACTTTATTAGATTGGCAGGCTACTACAAGTGGTTTGTCAAGGGATTCTCCTCTATTGCAGCACTTATGACCAGATTGACTAGGAAGGATGGCCCATTTTAGTGATCCAGGGAGTGTGAGACGAGCTTTCTAAAGCTCAAGGACTTGTTCACTTCAGCTCCTATTCAAAATCTTACAGTTGAAGGCGAGGGGTTTATGGTATAATATGATACTTTAGGTGTTGGTTTTGGTTGTGTTCTGATCCAGTGGGGCCGAGTTATAGCTTATGCCTCAAGACAACTGAAGGTGCACAAGCATAGCTACTCCATACATGACTTGGAGTTGGCGGTGGTAGTTTTTCCACTTAAGATTTGGAGGCATTACCTGTATGGTGTTTGCTGCGAGATATACACTGACCACCATAGTCTTTAGTATATTATGACTCAGAAAGACCTTAATTTGAGACTGCATGGGTGGATTGAGTTGCTAAAGGACTATGATCTCTCTATTCTACGCCATTCGGGTAAGGCAAATGTGGTAGCGGATTCCTTGAGTTGGAAGCCGGTGAGTATGGGGAGCTTGGCCTTTCTTTCAGTTTCAAAGTGTCCTTGGCCTCAAGCATCTAGTCCTTAGCCAACAAGTTAATTTAGCTTGTTATTTTAGACCCTAGGAGGATTTTTTCTAGTGTTGAGGCTAGGTCTACTTTGTTGGAGCAGATTTGAGGTCGGTAATTTGAGGATTGTCAGTTGTGTGGTATTTTAGATCAGATGCAGAGGGGCGAGTTCAGAAGGGCTACCTTAGATTATAAGGCTGTATTGAAAGTCGATGGTTGCATTTGTGTTTCGAGGGCTGGAGGTTTGATTTAGTTGATACTTTAGGAGCCTCAGAGCTCCAGATGTTCTATTCACCCTATGACAGCTAAGATGTATAGAAACCTGAGACAACACTATTGGTAGAGCAATATGAGGAGAGATATAACATGCTTTGTGGCTCGGTGTTTGTGTTATTATTAGGTGAAGGCTGAGAATTTGAGACCAGTTGGTTTACTTTAGAGACTACCCATTCCTGAGTAGAAGTGGGAGCAAGATCTTATGTATGGTTTGCCTCGTACTTCTGGTGGTTTTGATAGCATTTGGGCCATCGTAGATTGTTGACCAATTCTGTTCATTTCCTACTGATTCAGTCTTCTTACAGCGCCTGGAGGTTGGCTCGAATCTATGTTTGAGAGGTGGTTTGTGTTTTATTTGGGTACCAAGGTTGATCTTAGCACAACTTTTCACCCCCCAGACTAACGAACAGTCAGAGCAAACTATTCAAGTTTTTGAGAATATGCTTCGAGCATGTGTCATGGATTTTGGAGGTAAGTAGGAGTAGTTTTTGAGATTTAGTTGAGTTTTCCTATAATAATAGCTGCCATTCGAGTATTTAGATAGAATCATTTGAGGCATTGTATAGTAGGCAATGTTGATCTCTGGTTAGTTGGTTTGAGCCTTTTGAGGTTAGGCCACGGGGTACTGACTTGCTTTGAGAGTCATTAGACCAAGTTTGGATTATGTAGGAAAGGCTTCGGGCAGCTCAGAGTCGGCAAAACAATTATGTTGATCGTAGGCTTCATGTTTTGAGGTTTGGAGTTGGTAATCGGGTTTTTCTTTATGTGTTTCCCATGAAGGGCTTAATGAGGTTCGAAAAGAGGGACAAGCTCAGCCCCAAGGATATCGAGCCATTTGAGATCCTTCGGAGAGTTAGGGAGGTACCTTATGAGTTAGCCTTCCTCCAGCTTTTTCAGCTATTTCCCCAGTCTTTCATATGTTGATACTTTGGTGCTATATTCTGGATGAGTCTCATGTGCTCTAGTGGGACTCAGTTCAGTTGGATGAGAGGTTGACCTTCGTGGAGGAGCTAGTCTCCATTTTATCTAGAGATGTCAGACAACTGTGCTCCAAAGAGATTCCAGTGGTTAAGGTTCAGTGGAGACATCATCTAGTCAAGGAGACTACCTGGGAGACCGAGCATGATATGCGGACTCAGTATCCTTACCTGCTCAAGCCTTCAGGTACTTCTTAACTATTTACTTTCACGGATGAAAGTCCTTTTAATAGTGAATGTTGTAATGAGCCTCTAGGTCATTTTCTGCCTTTTCATGCTTTTTCTATATTTAGAGCGTTTCTATAGCTACCCTAAGGAATTTATGACCTACTGGTACTGACACTTTGGGTATCAGACAGTTCATTTGGTTTTTATAGCCTTTTCCCTGTTTTGGAGCTTTTGAAGTTGAGAAAATGGTTTCGGGCCAAAATTATAGGTAAACAGCCTCGGATGGCAATTCTGACAGTTACGTCAGCTACAGAATGTTGATCGTTTAGGGGGATACTTAGTTCGGGTCTCAACGTTTCTGAGCTTATTTTGGGCTATTGGGCTTATTTTGATAAAAATGAAACCTTGAGTATGGGACCCACATTCTATCGAAACAACCATGAATTAAAATTTTGATGTGTCCTTAAGTCCAAAATGCCAAATTTGGTAGGGTAGAATAGTTTGTTTGCATGTACAGGGTTCTAAACGAATTCCGAGTACCAGGTCGGAGTCCATTGGAACTTAGCAAAAATTTTTTTTGCAAAGTTGTTGGTGCATCCCCTTAAGCTGCTTGGAGACTACTTTAACAGCTGAGGTCCGGTTTAGTGGTAGCCTCTTTAGCAGTGACCACTTAAGCAATCATTTTGTTACTTAAGCAGACACTGCCGAGTGTTATATATATATCCCTTCCATAAATTTTCAGCCTATTTTCTCTAAGTTTTAGTTTGATTTTTGAACTAGAGCATAAATTGGCAATATAGGTATTGTTGTTCTCGTATTGACGCCTAGAATATTATTTTGATAGCGTGGCAGCGGTTGGAGGCTTCTTTGAAAGGAAAGGCTCCGATACAGAGGACTTTACATGTTTTCAGCGGCGTCCAGGTAGGCTAGGCTTGCCCTTCTTCTAGATTTTGCTCTGTTATAGTATTAGTGTGATATTGTGCTAGTTGTGGGTGTGTTCTTATGGTCCAAATATTCATTTAGCGACTTCTAATTATTTTTAGCTGATTAGGGGGCTTTTAGGGTAGATTTTGGACCTGTTTCCCTTAAGTTAGTATTTCGTTATCTTTTAGGATTAGACTTAGCCTATTTAGGGCCTTGGGATAGGATTGTGAGGCTTTGCTTACCTTAGGTTAGATTCAGAACTTGTAGTAGGCCTTATCGCCCTTTTTAAGATATGTTGCTTTAGAATAGAGCCCAATTTAACCTAAATGATCACAAAACTACTCTTTTATACTGGTACATGGGGTTTGGTTGACTTAGTCATTATAATAAGCTTATTTAGCAACGTTACCCTTGGCAGGTTAGTATTTAACCTTAAATCTCATTTTCTGACTTAATAAATGGGACCCGGTTCTCCTTTAAGGATTTGGCCTTCTAAAATGAGAATATTGACTAGATAGATTTGAGATGAATTATAACTCTGAGATATTACCACGTATTACTTACTTATGTGTTCTGGTTTGAGTCCGACACCTGGTTTACGACTTAGTATCTATTAGTTTTATTTTGAGTCCGGTATCTGGTTTATTGGTTATGTTCTGTTAGATCTGGTTCGAGTTCCACATTTATTATTAGTATTCATATTTAGTTGGAACATCAGTTGAGACCGGTAAGATTATAGTTACGACTGGAGGAGGGATATATGACACACATATCACATCTTTACTTTTCTTACTATTATATTTGGCTTTGTACTAGTACTACACTTTGTTTGTATTCACTGTGCTTATGGGGGCTCGATTGGATTTATGTCTCCTTGTATGTACCTCCTGGGCTTATGGGGGTCCAGTATAGCTAGGTATTTAATTGCACTTTTGAGTTACTTATGCTCGATTTATAGCATTTGCTTAGCATATCATATTATCTTAATTTCTGACCCTCATTTATTACCTTTAGTTTAGATTTACACTTTATTTATGCTTTTACTGTAATTGAGCTCACTCGGCCTATGATGCCTACTGAGTACCCCGTGTTTTGGTACTCATACTAAACTTCTGCATTTTTTTTTTCCTGATGCAGATCCTAGTATGAGGCATCGCTGTTGATGTTGATCTTGATTTGTATTGTTGACCAAAGATTTGGGTGAGCTTTCAGAGTCTGAAGGTGATCCTTCTCCTTCGGCTTTCATGATTGTCTTATTTTGTATATCCTAAGACTATTATGTATATTTTGGCACTGTCTAGTACTCATTTTTGGTATTATAGCTCTTGGACCAACCTTACCAGGTCTTAGGGGATTCATTTTGGTATACATTGTCCTCTCCCCTCTATTGTATGGTGTATTTGTATATATCATACCTCACTTGTCGCTTATTATTACTGTTTGTGTTCTTATTTATCTCTCTTCTGCTTATTAGCCCGTTACTTGCCGTTTTGGGCTATGGTTTGACTTACTTATTGGTGGGTTAAAGTAGATACCATCATGACCCGAGAAATCAGCATAAATATTCAAAAAGTGTGATGCTTCACCCACTATTCTAGTAATTTTATTATCAGGCCAAAATTTTACAGAACAACTGATCTCCCGAAAAACATCCTATATCATAAATATGTATCCTCTATCAACATCGAGTATCCATGTAACTCTTCATAATTATTTGTGTAGTTTCCATCAACAAGGTAGTATCAATTGCATCCAAATTCTCAATAAACATGTAGACCTATAAGGTCTTTTGGTAATACATCTATAAGCCACGTAGCATAACATGAACAAACCAAGCCAGTGTAGAATGTACAATCACCCATATATCACTAATATTCATCCGAACAGACCTTAGTCTTCTAAAAAGTCACTACTAAGTCTTTCATAAGTTTGTATTGACACATTTCATCCTACACTATTGACTGGTCTACCTTTGGTTATCATTCCTAAATTCAAAGCATGAAATCTAGACCAATCATCAACCTTGCACAAGGATCTATACCTGATGCCTGCTTTCTTCACATTTTTAACTTGCACCAATAACACAATGCTGATTGAACTTCATATGATTCTGAATACCTCAAATACTCAAATATATATGCCTTTTGTTCTTTCTCTTAACTCATTTACCACCTAAACTCTTTGGCACAATACCCATAGAACATTACCCCATACTCTTAACCATAAATCACTAAGTGTAACATCTAGTTACACCACTAGCAATCCAAAAAAATACTGAAATCCATGTGCTTTTCCATGCATAAGTTCTTCCAAGTTAAGTATGAGCTCACATCCTTAATCTTGCTTATCTTACCAATCCACACCCTAACATATTTCACAACCACAAATGTAGTCTTATTTTAGAAAAACTGAATATTGATCCAAATCATGTAGACAACTTTCTTACTTATCAAATTAACTCATTCACTTAAGGATATTATTAAATTATGCACCTTAGTATACCACAAGTCATCATTCCATCGATCTTATCATGTCAGTCATCTAAAATTTGAATCTCACGAGTTATCATACTCAAAACCACCATGGAACTTACTATTATTCTTAGATAAATTTTTTGTAGACTTCTTTCTCAAAGTATACTCAAAAAATTTATGCTCCATTTAAGAACACATAGTAATATTACCATAACCTGAACAATATCCAAGTAATCACGTCGTTTGTAGTCCAAGTTTCATTTTATAAAGATGAAACCCTAACCTTTCAAATAAAAAAAGATGCCCTTATCCTTAATTTTCCAAAAGTCATTTTCCATTTCCAATCACTTTAATCATCATAAAACAAAGATCCTTCAAAGCCGAGCCACTCCAATCACTTTAATACTCGAGGAGTGTTTCATAATACCATAAGTCATTGCATAAACATCGAGCCTTTCACAAAAGTAGTGATAGACCGTAGATCTTAGGTAGCTACAAATTTTTAATGCCTCACTCAAATCTTTAAACTGAAAACCCTTCAAAATTAGTGGCATTTCAAGTACAATACATCAAAAAGTTTTCTTACCAAAATTACATAGTAGCCCTAGTTACCTCATAAATCTAATTTTGGCTAT
This sequence comes from Capsicum rhomboideum, assembly GCA_031232105.1. Lineage (NCBI taxonomy): Eukaryota > Viridiplantae > Streptophyta > Magnoliopsida > Solanales > Solanaceae > Capsicum > Capsicum rhomboideum. Next base: position 113,460,731 of record CP124714.1, on the reverse strand, counting down.
CAATATAATACCTCAACCATGAAGAATTAGCTCAAATCTATAAGGGAAAATACATCAAAATCACCCAAATCCATATCTGAAAAGTTGAAGACACACCTAAACTATTGAAGTGATCTAACACACACTTGAACTATATAAAAGTGAATTTATTTACCCCCTAAAATTGATGTGGAAAATAATTAATTAAAATTAAAAATAGGGTGCGTCTGAGTATAAAATTAAAAAAAAATAAAAATTCCCCCATCCTACTTCACCTCTTTTTCTTCACACCCCACCTATTGTACTTTACTAATTGATGTCGCCCAAAATATACATCCAGAAAAGTATAATGTGGTCGATGTATCAAATATAGAACCCAACTAGGTTGGGGTCGATCCCACAGGGAATAGGACGAAATTATGTTGAATGTTACTCTGAGTAATTGACAAGTAAGTAAAATTGGGGGGGGGGGTTGTAAGTAAGTAGTAACAGTAATGGTTGTTGATTTTTGGATTTGTATCCATATGAGAAATACACTGGGATTGAGATCCCCAATGATTACTTAACTCCACCGGTTACTTATGCAGGCAAAACTATCCCGCTGCGTTGCATGCAAAATCTAACAAGATATGTTCATCTAAAGGTCTCTCGACCTTGGTTAGACAAATTTCACTCTTCTCCTCTCGGTCCCCGAGTGTTGCATTACTAACCCTTGTCCTGGATCTCAGATAACTATCCTTGTACAACTCAAGTTATTCGATGAAGGTTAATATCTTCAAATGTCTATTGTTATTCCCTTTTTACAATCTCTACCTCTCTCTCGAGCAAGTCTAGAATACAGGGGAGTTTTTAACGTTTGCAACCATTAGAAGATCAATTATAATGAAGGTAATAACAATACATGCATTCACAATGGTTCAGAATTGCTTTGCACTTAACCCATTTCGTTAATTCCTCATGGTTCACACAACCCTAGTTGATGGGTTTAGCTACTCATGATTACAAGAACACAAGAAGAATTCAATGAAGAAAACATAATTGTAAACTCACAATAAGAAGAAAACTCTGAAATCTCAATATAAATAAAACCCTAGAATCGGTGTTCCAAGATTACAAAATCAATAATGTAATGATGAACTCAAAATAATAAAAATATATCTCAAAACAATGTATTGACCAACCCCTAAACATAGGACAATATAGGGGTTTTTATAGATACAAGGTGAATCCTATCCTAAACAAAACAGGAAAATAGAGTCGACACTTTTCCACGGTACCGTGACTTGATGTCGTGGAACCAAGTCACGCTACGTGGGTCCTGCCATGGAAATCGGGCTGCTTCACATAATTGCAGGAGTCGACCTACGGCACCAACCTAAGTCACGTAGGTCGACTCACGTGATATGGGTCCTGCTGTGAGTCACTCCTCTGGTGGAGGACTTGGCTCTTTCGTCTTCAGATACTTTGTTCTCGAGCATGATTCTTCCTTTTTGTCCATTTTGCCTCCAAAAACCTATTCTCCTACAATATAGAACAAAAAACACACATACCAACCAAACGTACCCAAGTTAATGCATATTTTCTTTGTTTTAAGCATCAAAGTGCCATGAAACCACGGCATATCAATACCCTCAACTTAGAACATTTGCATGTCTTCAGGCAAACAAACAACATAAATACATTCGATGCTTAACTAAGATAAACCTAAGAGACCTACAACAGTCGACTCATTGCTTTTGGTACCAAATTTTTTTTGACCCCTCCTATTTGCAAATCAAAACCATGGTGTGTATACATGCAACATATTATCATGACACATAAGGGATAAAATGATGGCATCAGATTATGAACAAACAACTAAGCATATATGCAAATGACATTAACCAAACAAATAGCAGCTAACAATGCAACCCATGTACTCTCATAACAAAGAAGTCCCATACACTCACAGTACACCAATGAATATCAGAGTAGGGATTGGGTCAAAACACTCTCTCTCACGAAGAAGTTCAAACAATCTGCGTGAAATACCATAGGCTTTCCCTTATTTTTTATGCCTTAGTCTTTTGGACAGTTGGACTAGGATCACAATAGGACTTTCATCAGCTTGTAATGTAGGCTTGAGGACGGGTGTGGTACTTACGGATATGGTGACTCAACCCTACTTAACACTACACTATTTTTGGCTTCACTTTCCAACCATTCTCATTTTATTGTCCCTTATTCTCCTTAATTTATTTTTAGATTTTTGGGTGTGATTTTATTCATACTTTCAAAACATAATTTTTTTTCTTTTTGCAATTTCTATTTATTTCATCATTTTTTTTCTTCACACACAAATCTGTTCTCTTTTTTATTTTTACTAACCACTTCTTCATACCCAAATCAAACTATGCTCCCCTATAACAACTACCCTTAACTTAAGCGATTTGCCTGAGTTGAGGTACATAATGTCCAAGGAGGTACCAGGGCGAAGACAGGTTTATTGTAAGTCAAAATGGGAAGGTGAATGGGATAATGAAAGAAATAGGTCAATTAAAGCTCAAAATCTGGATCAAGGGATATTAAGTTCATTTGGTCGGGCATTTAGGATAAAAGTGGACTTATTCAAAAACGACCTATGATCCTTTCCTAACCACTATCCTATAACCTAGGCAAGACTAACTGGGCAAGTTCTAGATCGCACACACAAAGTGAACTAGGTAATGAATTCACACTCACATAGCACAGTGTTACACTATCGACTACTATCTATCCAGTTCATGTATTGCTAGCTACAGTCATGTTGCCTATAATACTAATGCCATAACAAGATCCAACAGCTGTCATAAACTAACATACTACATACACAGTTCAAAACCAAATTTTCAGGAGGGGTGTCCTTTAATTAATCAAAAAACATCATTATCAAAAACTTGTTCAAAACTTGACTGCACTAAGGTTCCCCTATTTTTCTCCTAATTAAACTCGAAAACACATAAATAATATAAATAACCACCTAAATATGCTGATTCCACTATGATAGCACACTTGGTGGAAAAGAAAACACGGTAACAAAAACCCTTAAGTGGTGGTATACCCCCACCCCCAACTAAATAATGATGCACTGCCCTCTGTGCACAGCTATTAATATGATAAGTGTAAGGGAGTGAACACATACTTGCGGCGTGCTAGGCATCGTATGCGAGCCCATCCACAACAAGATCATCTGAATTCTCTCTAGACTTCATGCTAGGTGCATTCGGTGGAGAGGGTGGCTGACTAGAGGATGCACCCCGTGCTCTCTGCTCATGATTAATCTGACTGATATGGTACTCTGCCCAGGAGGCCTTAGTTTCCCTCCATAGATCACTCTTAAACTCGTCTCCACTATCAGTCTGGCCTTCAGGACTCCGTGGCCTCTTGCCTATAGCAACATGAGGCTCTTTGTCAGCAAACATATAAAACTCAAAAACTGGTACTGAGGATACCGGTGTAGTTATGGGTGGAATGATAGGAGTATGGATAACTGCTAAATCTCAAACCTCTGCACTCAATGCAGCCACCTCCTTAATCAACATTGTTAAATCTGGGATGTAGGCCTCTCTTAATCGGCTACCCATCCTGTGCTCAAAACTGTCAATCCGCTCATGCAGCTCACACATAAACTTCTCCATAGTAGAAGTCATGTGAGCCTCAACACTCGCCTTAGAAGCATCTATCGACGTCCTAACCCATGGCTTGAGTTGAGATACCAACTTAGCCATCTCAGCCTCTATATGAGCATTTCGCTCAATAACCTGTGTCTGTCTATCCACTAACTGCTGGAAAAGCTTTTGTGAAATTGAAATCATGCCAGACAAGGATGATGAGGGCGGTGGAGCCAACTGCCTCCTCATCAGTCATAGGGCCTGTGCCCTTTGTAGGCAAACTCCCAGCCTTAGGGTCACTAACTGGTGCTGAAGTGCTAACCAGTTCCTCACGATCCACTTGCCCTTTAAAAAGGGGAGCGCCTGACGAAGTAGAGGGCTGAGACCCCCTCTAAGAAATCAAAATAGTACCTCTCCACTGCATTAATCCTACATCAGCTATGTGGGTCACCTCAATGGCATGATCTTCTGCAGACATCATAACCACACCAGCGCTATTACATAGGCCCTGAATCAGACATGAGAAAGAGATACTGGTATAGTCTCTAAAGGTGCTCTCATAAATCTCTCTAATAATGTAGCGAGCGATGTTGATGTCATATCTGGTGATTATGCTCACTACTATAACAACTCGGTCAAGAGTAAGAGAATCATCTGCACCTGTAGGACCGAGACGGTGCCATACAACTAACCACCAAAACCTGCCCGTAAAGTAAAGCGAGGACTTCTTAATATCCAATTTCTCAGCTACCCATTTTGCATCTATGCCATCCTCAGCAATATACTATGCAACCCACCGTAGCAGCTCTAAACACTGATCAACATCCTTTATTTTGTTTCTATTTTTCACCGTCTCTATACAGTGATCAAACTCAGCAGTACTAGCTGGAAGTGGAAGTTCGACACCAAACAAGAACCTGTGGATAGTCTGCTCAGAAATGTCTACTCTGGTTTAACAAACCAAAGTGTGAGTCAATGGTGGTTTATCCCAAAACCGCTACTCAAGTGGTGTGATTAATTCAATAGAAGCAACATATAAATCATAAAACTCATGGACCAACTCTGGGCTATAGCTACCAGAAGGCTCCGTCATCCACCCGAATCCATAGCGATCAAAGACTGCCTTAATCTAGGGTAGTGCCTTTAACTCATCTAACTGATATCGGGGCTCCTCAGTGATACTCCATCTATGTACACCCCACTCAGTCAGCTCTGCATCCCTATCATAAAAGGCCTTCATACCCTGAACTCACCACCTCTTATTTTCCCTTAGTACTGCAGCTGTGGCCGCTATGCAGCCACCTGTCTCTGTGAGGAAGTCATGGAATCCTGAACACCAGTGCATGAAATTGAACCTGTCTTATCAGCCTCACCACTACTCGTGGACTCAGAATCATCTACACCCTGAGCAATCTCATCGGTCCCAGGTGTATCAGCTTCATCTTCAATATCACCAGTTGCAGAAGCATCCACCCTCTCTTCAGACTAGGGGGAAGAATTTGATGACTGAATAAGAGTCACAAATAAAGTCTGAGTAGTGACCCGGGCTGTAGCCTACGCCCTTGTTTTTTTTCTTGTTGTGCGAGGTACAAGAGCAGAATCATCCTAAGCGATTTCATAAACCTCTTCGAACCCCCTTTTCTCCGGCTCTAAAGGCTCATCTCGCAGTCTTATTGTGACTTCTGGGTTCTTGGTACGGATTCGCAAAGAGGAACCCATATCTCAGTATTTGGGATTTCCTTTAGGTGGCATTGTTCAAAATGGTCGGGTCTCAGGTAGGGTTTAGTCGGGTCGGGTATGGGTTTTGGGTTAGGGTTCTATGGTGGAAAGGCGGGTCAGGTTTGGGGATTTTGGGGTTATGGGACTCAAATTTGTTTTACAATTTGAGTGTTAGGGGTACGAATTTTAGTGTTTGGTACTTGGGAATTTTAGTGATTATAGGATTGAAGGTGTTAATTTGGATAAATTTTGGGAAAAAATTGGGTATTTGGAGGCTTGGAAAGTCGGGTTTAGGGTTTTTTGAATGGGTAGAGATGGGTTTTATTTAGAGTAGGCTGAAATTTGGGTTGGGTCAGGTCAGATTTTAAGTTTTATTATGGGTCTGATTTTCATGGTACCGACCCACGTCACATGGGTTGATCCATGTTATATGGGTCCCTGTCGTGGGTTATATTCCGCAACCAAAAATATCCTCTGATTCCCATGATACCAACCCACGTCACGTGAGTTGACTTACGTCATGTATGTCTCCTGTCGTGGGTTAGTTTCTGCAATGAAAAATTATTCTCTGATTCTTACGATACCAACCTATGTCACGTAGGTTGACCTACGTCACGTAGGTTGACCTACATCACGTGGGTCACCAGCGTGGTTTCAGTTGCACACTTTTCAGTTCACATCTTTATTTTTAACTCACGACTGGTCACAATCCTTGGGTTGCCTCCCAAGCAGCGCTTGATTTAACATTGCGGCTCCACATAGCTAGGTTGGTTACCCAGACTTCCCTAACCAGCCCATGGGTTGCCTCCCATGAAGCGCCTGATTTAACATCGCGGCAAGACCCAACTTACTTGACTACTCAGACTTCATCAAGACTAAACTCCTCTCATGTCCTTATTTCTTCCGTGATTCCCACATAGTGCTTTACACACTGCCCATTGACCTTAAATAGAACATTATCATCACCTTTCAACTCAATTGCTCCATGCGGGAATTCCCTAACAACCGTGAATGGTCCATACCATTTGGACCTTAGTTTTCTAGGAAACAAGCTAAGCCTGGAGTTATAAAGCAGTACCAAGTCTCCAGGGTGAAACTCTAGTTGTTCAATCTTCCGGTCATGATATAATTTCATCTTCTCTTTATACAATGCTAAACTTTCAAATTCCCGGAGATGAAATTCATCCATCTCATTCATCTGCTCTAGTCTTAATTTAGCCGCATCACTCCATTCCAGATTCAACCTCTTCAATGCCCATAATGCCTTATGTTCAAGTTCGACCGGCAAATGGCAAGATTTACCAAACACCAGCTGATATGGAGATGCACCAATCGTGTCTTGAATGCAGTTCGATATGCCCATAATGGATCATCCAATATTCTTGCCCAATCAGTCCAGTTGGTATTCACCGTCTTTGCCAAAATAGACTTTATCTCACGATTTGACATCTCAACTTGCCCGCTCGTCTGAGGATGGTAAGGGGTTGCCACCTTATATTTGACACCACATTTTTCAAGAAGGGCTTTGAACATCCAATTACAGAAATGGAATCCTCCATAACTAATGATAACTCAGGGTGTACCGACTCGTGAAAAGATATTCTTTTTCAAGAATGTCGTGAAACTTGTTCCTTAATTATTGGGAAGCGATATTGCCTACACCCACTTAGAAACATAGTCAACAGCTACCAGAATGTATTTCATCCCATGTGAGCTCACAAATGGGCCCATAAAATCAATTCCCCATACGTCAAATAATTTGAGCTCGGTAATAGTTTTCATAGAAAGTTTGTGTCTGCGCAGGATGTTCCCTTGTCTTTGATATTGGTCACAAGATCGAGCATAGTCATGAGCATATTTCTAGATGGTGGGCTAGTAATACCCGCATTGTAAGATCTTATGAGCAGTTCACGTACCTCCATGATGACCCCCAACTGGAGATGAATGACATGATTCAAAAATACTCATTATCTCGACTTTCGAAATACACCTTATAATTATGCCATCTGCACACACCCTAAATAAATAAGGCTTATCCCAGAAGAATTTTCTCACTTCATGCATGAATCTCTTCCTCTGCTAATATGACATATCTTCCAGGACTAGGTCACTTGCCAAAAAGTTGGCAAAATCTGCAAACCAAGGGATTAATTCTTGTGATGCTGCCAACACTTGTTCGTCTGGAAAAGTATCATCAATATCAAGATCATCCCTCAATCTAAGCTTGGCCTCCTCCTCAAGGTGTGATAGGTGGTCTACAACCTGATTCTCAGTCTCCTTTCGATCCTTGACCTCAAAATTAAATTCTTGCAATAGAATTACCCACTGAATCAGTCTTGGATTGGCATCCTTCTTGGACATAAGATATCTAAGTGCTGCGTTGTTTGTATGAACAATCACTTTTGTACCAATCAAGTACGATCAAAAGACCACTGCCAACAATTCTTGCTCTGTTACAGTATAATTTTTTTGGGCTGTATTAAGCGCTTTGCTAGCGTAATAAATCAGATGTAGAATCTTCTCACGTCTTTGGCCAAGGACTTCACCCAAGGCCAAACCGCTAGCATCACACATAACCACAAATGGCATCATCCAATCTGGTGAAACAATGATAGAGGATGAAATCAACTTCTCTTTCAGACACTCAAACGCTTTTAGACAATCCTCATCAAATACAAACTTCACCTCTTTCTCTAAAAGCTTGCACAATGGATGTGCAATCTTAGAGAAATCCTTGATAAATCTTTTATAGAAAACTGCATGTCCCAAGAAACTTTGAATTCCTTTAATCAAAACAGGCGGAGGTAACTTTTCAATCACCTCTAGCTTGGCTTTGTCAACTTCAATACCTTTCCTTGAGATTTGATTCCCCAATACGATACACTTATTAACCATAAAGTGACATTTTTCACAATTTAGCACTAAGTTGCACTCCTCGCATCTTTGCAACACATTAGCAAGGTGGGCCAAGCAATCATCAAATGAGTCTCCCATAATAAAGAAATCATCCATAAAAACCTCAATAGTGTCTTCAACCATGTCGAGAAAATGGACATCATGCAACGCTGGAAAGTGGCCGGTGCATTACATAAACCGAAGGGCATACTTTTGAACGCGAACATCCCATATGGACAAGTGAAAGTGGTTTTCTCTTGGTACTCAGGAGCAAGGAAAATCTGATTATACCCCGAATAACTGTCAAGAAAACAATACCATCCTCTACCAGCAAGACGGTCTAACATCTGATCCATAAAGGGCATTGGAAAGTGATCTTATTTGGTCCAAGAATTTAGATTTTGATAGTCCCTACAAACACTCCATCTAGTAACCATCCTCATTGGGATTAACTCATTCTTGTCATTTGGAACCACAGTGATTCCTCTTTTTTTTTGGCACACACTGAACTGGGCTCACCTACTTGCTATCAGCAATGGGGTAAACCACACCCGCATCTAACCATTTGATGATTTATTTCTTCACAACCTCTTACATAGGTGGGTTTAGACGACATTAGTGCTTGATACTTGGTATGGATTCAGGATCAAGATGGATTTTATGAGTGCAAATATCAGGTGAAATACCGATAATGTCAGTGATGGACCAACCAATGGCCCTCTTAAATCTTTTCAACACTAAAACAAGAGCTTCCACTTGCCACTCCACCAACTTAGCAGAGATAATCACGGGTAAGGTGTTGTTGGTTCCCAAGAATGCATAACTGAGGTTAGATGGGAGAGCCTTAAATTACAAAACTAGAGGCTCCTCAATAGAAGGTCGAGCTGGTAGGGTCACCCTATTCTTTAAATCGAGATCAAATTTCGTAGAAGCATAAGTGTATGATCCCCTACCAACTAGTGCACCAACCATCTCATCATATTCCTCAATACCATCGCTATCAAAATTCATAATCACGGCAGTAAGAGATTCTACCCCCAACCTTTCTTCAATAGGCACGACAATATCACTCTCATCCATTGTATCTATTATAGAAATCACCCGCATATCTTTCGGTTTCTTCATGGAACAACAAATATTGAAAGTGACATGTTCTTCATTCAACCTGTATTTTATCTACTCAGTTTTCATGTCAACCAATGCACAACCAGTGGAAAGGAATGGTCTTCCCAAGATGATGGAAACCTCAAAATCAACTTCACAAGCTAGAATCACAAAGTCAACCAGGAAAATGAAAGATGCAACCTTCCCCCAAACATCATACAAAATGCCCACCAGTATTTTCACAGTTTTATCCGCCATAAGGAGTCTCATAGAAGTCAATTTCAGTGCTACCAATCCTAACTGCTTGAAAATAGCTAGCAACATCAAGTTAATGCTAGCACCCAAGTCATACAGAGCTTATGCAAAATTATAGGACCCAATAGTACAAGGAATTATGAAGGCTCCCAGATCTTTCTTTTTCTCGACAAGTGAACGAGAAGCAATTGCACTACAATGGTGTAAATTATCTACTAACTCAAAACTGACTTTTCTCTTCTTTGTCACCAAATCTTTCATGAATTTCGTGTAACCTAGCATCTATTCTAAAGCCTCGATAAGAGGAATATTTATCGATAAGTACTTTAACATTGAGATAAATTTATGATATTTATGCTCTTCATCTTTCTTTTTCAACCTTTGAGAAAAGGGTGGGGGAGGTCGAGGAATTTGTTTGTACACTTGAGGGACCTCTTTTTCCTTCCCGTTATCAAATTTTGCCTTTTGTCAGCATTCTGAGGCTTGTGAACTGCATCATCCTTTGAATTCTCTGGATCTGCCTCAGTTTCTCATCAACTACCACTGACTCATCTTCCTTACCACTATCCATGGTATGGATGGGTCAGTCGTGCACTTCCCTCTTCTAGTAGTAATGGCCAAACAATGATTATTATTTTTTAGATTCTAGATGGTGTTGCTTGGAAGGGTACCTAGTTGACGCTGGTTTAATTCCACCGATATCTGCCCGAACTGTTGCTCAAATTATTTAATAGCAGTCAAATGGGATTCTACTTTTTGACTTATTCTTGAAATGTCTGATCTATTCTCCTTCAAGCAACTCTCCTGACTCTCTAACTCTTTAACCAATTTATTGAGAAGGGCTTCCATTCTTGAATTTCCATAGTCAGCATCACGGTTCCCTGTTGGAACATATGTGCCACTCTTTTCTTTATAATCATCCTTTCACCTTCAATCACCGTCATGATCTCATTCTCTGTCTCTATATCCAAGCTTGTTATAACTGTCTCCGTAGTAGTTCCAACCTTGATTCCCTTGCCTTGAGTTCCAAGAGTCTTGATTAGACCCTTGAACCTTGGCTCGAAAACCCTCAACCTCTCGATCCAAGTACTTAGCCTTCTCATCAGACTCATAATCGTCATGCCTTGGTTTTTGCCTTGTGTACCTACGGTATGCACCTCTTCAGCACCTCTATCTGCAATCTGTTTGGCTAGCAAGCCAACTTTTGTCCACTACTGTGCTACCTCTTGGGCTACAGATTTATCCAAAGCCCATTGTGTTGCCGAGGCTCCAATAGCATATGTCCCAGTAGGTGTCTCTGCCTCCTAAGTATGCCATCCTCGGTTGGTCTTAGTGATATGATCTAAAATCTCTGAAGCTTATTCCCACCTCAAACTCATAAATGCTCCGCCAGTGATAGTATCTACTACAACCTTTGTATTGGCGTTCAAAGTCCAGTAGAGGGTTTCAAGTAAACTCCTACCATTCATTCTATGATTTGGCACATTCTGCGGTTTCTTCTTAAACCTTAGCCATGTCTCGTAAAGTGCTTCAGAATGTAGTTGTCTGAAGTTGTAAATATCATCCTTCAACTGTAGCATCTTGGAGGATAGGAGAATTCTCTCTAGAAATTGATTTCTCAATTCTTGCCAAGTAGTGATGGAACCTCGTGGTAACTCGGCCAACCATAAAGTTTCTTATCCTGTTAGAAAGAATGGAAATAATCTCAAACGAATAGCCTCTTGGTCAACTCCAGGAAAATTGTATGAAGTGCAGACCCCTACAAAATTCATCACGTGCATGTTTGGATCGTCTGAAGAAAGACCGGCTAACACACCTTTCAAGTTTAGCAGGTGGATTATGGCACTTGTAATGTCAAACTTAGTGCCCTGAGGTAACTCTGGTGGAATAATAGCACCAGTTTCAATTGGCTCAAAATAAGCCACTTCCTCTTCTTTGGGATTATCATAACCAAACACATATAGTCTTTGAGGTGGTTGTTGTACCCTCAGCCTTCTTTGTCTCTCTTCAAGTGCAGCAAGATGTTGTGTTGCTTCTTGCATTCCTTGATGATCTCTATCTGCTTATCGAAGAGCTGCTTGCCTCGCATTTTCCTCAATAGTCAATCGAGCAGTGATTTGTTCCGCAGTTTCATGACCAACTAGCTGAATTGGCTGGTTATGAATATCTCCTGTGGTTGTGGGATTCTAAACTCCGACGGTATTTACCATTCTTCGATTCACTCTCAATGTTCGTTCTATCTCAGTATCAAAAGGAATCAGGGGATTACCTTGACTCTTAGTGTTGGGCATACACCAGTGTGTAACCTTAAAAGTACAAAAAATAATAAAACCAATCAACTCCAACAAGCAAACTAATCAACTCCGTAATCGTAATCCCCGGTAACGGCACCAAAATTTGATGTTGCCTAAAATATACCTCCAGAAAAGTATAATACGGTCGATGTATCAAATATAGAATCCAACTAAGTTGGGGTCGATCCCACAGGGAATAGGATGAAATTATGTTGAATGCTAGTCTGAGTAATTGGCAAGTAAGTAAAACTAGGGGGGGATTTGTAAGTAAGTAATAACAGTAATGATTGTCGATTTTCAAATTTGTAATCAATATGAGAAATACACTAGGACTGTGATCCCCAATGATTCTTTAACTCCACCTGTTACTTGTGCTGGAAAAACTGTCCCACTGCGTTGCATGCAAAATTTAACAAGATATGTTCATATAAACGTCTCTCAACCTTGGTTAGACTAATTTCACTCTTCTCCTCTTGGTCTCTGAGTGTCGCATTACTAACCCTTGTCCTGGATCTCAGATAACTATCCCTTTTATGGCTCAAGTTATTAGATGAAGGTTAATATCTTCAAATCTTTATTGTTATTCCCTTTTTCCAATCTCTACCTCTCTCTCGAGCAAGTCTAGAATACAGGTGAGTTCCTAACATTTGCAACCGTTAGAATACAGGTGAGTTCCTAACATTTGCAACCGTTAGAAGATCAATTATAATGAAGGTAATAACAATACATGCATTCACAAAGGTTCAAAATTGCTTTGCACTTAACCCATTTCGTTAATTCCTCATGGTTCACACAACCCTAGTTGATGGGTTTAGCTATTCATGATTGCAAAAACACAAGAAGAATTCAATGAAGAAAATATAATTGTAAACTCACAATAAGTAGAAAACTCTGAAATCTCAATATCAATAAAACCCTAGAATCGGTGTTCCAAGATTACAAAATCAATAATGTAATGATGAACTCAAAATAATGAAAATATATCTCAAAACAATGTATTGACCAACCTCTAAACATAGGACAATATAGGAGTATTTATAGATATAAGCTGAATCTTATCCTAAACAAAACAGAAAGACAAAGTCGGCACTTTTCCACGGTACCGTGACTTGGTGTCGTAGAACTAAGTCACACCACGTGGGTCCTACCATGGAAATCAGGCTGCTTCACATAATTGCAGGAGTCGACCTACGGCACCGACCTACGTCATTTAGGTCGGCTCATGTGTCGTGGGTCCTGCCGTGAGTCACTCCTCTGGTGTAGAACTTGGCTCTTTAGTCTTTAGATACTTCATTCTCGAGCATGATTCTTCATTTTTGTCCATTTTGCCTCCAAAAACCTATTCTCCTACAATATAGAATACAAAACACATTATACCAGCCAAACATACCCAAGTTATTGCATATTTTCTTTGTTTTAAGCATCGAAAGTGCCATGAAACCACGACACATCACTAATTCATTTTTATTTTCAACCATAATTCTCTACAACTCCATTACTTCATCAAATTTACCAAAAAATAGTGGAGAAGAAAATCACACCATCATTTATATCTCCATATAAATCAAGAAGAACCACCACAATCATTAGTAATTTTAGTATCACCGTCAAAAATTATAATTTTATCACCCCATTTCACTACCTCCTCCAGACCTTAATCACCTAACCTATCACCACCAATTTCATCACTGGCCACCACCATCAATTTAGTCACATTTCCACCACCGATTTCATCACATGCGAATTTTTTTAAACATAGTTGCTGGATCTTTATCGGTCAAATTGCCTCCTTAATTTTGTTTCTCTCTCTATCATTACCTCGATTCTTTCAACATCCCATGTATTTCATTCTTAAATAATTATTACCTCATCAGAAAATAAATGAAGAATGAGAAAATAGGGGTTGAAGACAGATGACACAAAGGGGTTAGGAGAAATTGATAGTGATGGCATCGTTATTGGTTGATGGTGGTGATGAGTTAATGATTAGGGTTGGGGATGGTGATAGAAAAGAAATAAAAAGAAAAAAGAAAGAATAGTAAAAATAATAAATTTATTATATTTTTTATGTGGTACTGACGTACCGCTGACGTGGCCCGCGCGTGTAGACTACCTCACCTTGTGAAAGTGGTATAGCACTTTATATGGTGGAAATAAATTCATTCTACATATTACAGGTGTGTATTAAGTCGAGGCAATAGTTTGAATGTGTAATTGACTTTTCGGGTATAGTTTAGGGTGATTTTGATGTCTTTTCCCAATCTGTAAAATAATCAGCTACTGTAGGCACATTGCTACTAATATTTTTATTTGATTTCACATAAGCATACCCACTAAAAACCTCCTTTATCCACAAGCTTCATCATCCCAATATTAATTATCTTCTGTTGGTCTCAATTGATATTAATGACTCTCTATTAAATCTCCAAAACGTACTTCATAACTTGAATCTTTTAACACCTACCATTGATCCACCACTTTAATGGTACTTATAAACTAATACCTCACTCGAGTGTCCATAGTAAAAACTTGCTAGTTCTCTAGAGTTTAATTCAATGTCGATCTCTATTATATTGAATTGGTCAAACATCTAATAGATCCTCAAGTAATTAATCTTTACACTTATTAACCATTACCATTTTCATTAAATAATTTTCTTTACCCTATTAGTCTTGCTACATGATAGCCCACTAGATCTACCACTTTTGTACACCATAAACATCCATAATGATGTACCTAGATCACACCATATAATTCTGCACATCGAGTAACTGCAATGCATCATGCAAACTAATTAGTCCTTGGCCCAAAATTGCATGTACCCTTTTCTTCATCCTAACAACAACCTATAAACATGCTACTTGCTAAAGAATTATTGTTACATATTCCCATAATACCTAATCACCAAGGAAAATTCCCTCACTTTTTCTGAAGCCAACAAGCATCTTTCTTTGAGAACTCTCAAATCCTGGTCTTCATCCATCCTTCATGTAACCTCACTCATATTCAAATAATCCTTTTATAACCATAGAAAATAGAAGTTTTGCCAGCTCGTGACTAATTAAGTAAACAATGTACCAATGTGCCTGTCGTGCTGTCAAACTCAAACATATTTAATATTTACGTTATTCCTATACTTTGTGAGATTAGAAGGAACAACCTTCATACGAACCCCCAAAAAAAGTCACACAACCTCAAACCTTGTTCTGAGAGACCTTTTCTCATTATTTATAACTTGTTCTCTTAGTCAATTCATTGGTCCTCCACAATTTTAAACCTTTTTTAAGATATTAGTATACTTACCAATTTTATCACTAAACTGTTGAATCCTTGTTGATACATCACCCCATAAGACTATAGTAGAAATTATGGTTTCTGCTGAATTATTTTCATTCTCATCATACCTCGAGCAGCCCATCCTTGTTATGACAAACTTCCTTAATTGTAGTCTTTAACATCACCACACTTATTACCTAGTTATTCCTCTAATTTTACTATTCCTAATCATTACCTCTCTTCTTGATATTGTCTACGCTATACTCCTCCCACTACTGAAAAATTAATCCAAGAAGAAAAGATAATCATAAAGTTATTCACATCACTATTCATATTCTCGAAGAATACCACCCTACTGGAAAATCCAAATCACAACTTCACCAAAGCTATCTTCGAAATATAGATATGGTCTAAATTTGTCCACTAATCCTTTAGACTGACATACCTCCTTCCTTCTCAATAGAAAGTCATGTTTCATACCTCGTGATGTTATCCCAAGTATTGGAATGCAAATTCTCAAGCATGTCCTCACTATCAATGAGAGAATGTAAAGAGGAGATTATAAGAGTTAAACCAGACCAACTGTATAATAAAGAATAACATAATAGAATTTCGCCACTATCTTGTAGTCTCTCAAAGATAATCAACAGATATCCCCACAATAATCCACATGACTCTAGTAGACATTGCTTTTATACTTGTAAGACAGGTGAACCTAGATGATCTAATACTAAATTGTCACGGCCTAAAATTTGAAGTTGTGATGACACCTACGTCATTCCAACCTTGGTAAGTAAACCAAACCTTAAACAGAACAAACAATAATAAAATTGGATGTTAAATAAAAGAAACATCAAATAATCTCAAAATCGACTTTTACTCTAATAGTATTAAAATATGAATAAAATTGTACAAATCCCAAAAACTTGGTGTCACGTGCACAAAATATTGCTAAAAATTAATAAGGAAAATAATACTTAATTTAGTACATCATTATTTGAAGTAAATGAAAAGATAGAGTCAATAGAGAGAGAGAAATGGGCTAAGCCTTTGGATGTTAAGAGTTCACCACGCATCAAAAATATGCTAAACCATGAGCGAATTTAAATTAGCACTAGTGGCTAATATTAGGATCTGCATAACATTGATGCATAAAAGTAGGGTGAGTAGAAATCACTAGTACTCTGTGAACATTATATGTCGGTGAGCTTAAGTAGTTATTGTATTCAATAAAGAACGTTAAAATAAACCCAACATACAAAAAGTCCCAACAAATTGATAATACAGTAAATATGTACGCAACAAGGTATAACAAATAGAAAGGTATGATGTAATATAGTGCTATGAAATGAAATGGAGAATGCTTATCAGTACACACCCTCTACATAGTGGCATGCTATGAGGTGGGACCTATAGGGGACTCACGAGGTCCATATACCTATTCATATTCTTACTTTGAACCCATCCAAAATCTTACCTCGGACTCACATACCTGTGTAATATCTTACCTTAGATTAAATCAGTAAAAGGTAGGATAAATTTCTCATCCAATATCATACCTCAGACTAAATTAATAAAAGATGGTACATTTTCTTTCAGTGTTTCCTATGGTACAATCCATTGATCCATGAAATGAACTATGCATAATCACAACGATAAAGTGAATTTGTATGCAAGAAAGTCTTAACTCATAAACACAGATGTAACACCCTGTACCTTCCCAACCCTACTTGATGACATTGAACAATGTTTACTCAGGTGTCGAGAGCCATAAGTATGTATTTTGTAATGTTATGGATGAGATAGTTGATATTGGCCCTCGTACATGTGATTAGACTTTCGTAGGAAGTGTTTTGTGACTTCGTGAAACATTTGTGGCGTTAAAAAAGAGGCTTGGAGGACCTCCAAATAAAGTATATTAAAGGTAGGAAGTAATTTAAAGAATAGAACTTGAAGTATCTAACCAAACCCGCAAAGAAAAGTCGAAAACCAAAATTTTCAAAAAAATTAAGGCCCAGGCGTGCCAGAGGGCGTACCAGGCCGCTTATTGCCCAAATTTTTTGGGAAAAGGCAGCAAGTTGGCGCGCCCAAGGGCGTGCCAGGCTGCTTGTGTGCACCTTTCAATGTTGGAAATTTTTCTTAAGTCCCAAGGGTGCCCAGGGGGCGTACCAGGCCGATTTTTGCCACGTTTCTTCTACAACCATGAGCATATACATGGAATATTGAATTATTATATTGGTTTGGTAAAATTACTAGTGAACGAATTTGTCATCAAAATGACAGTTCTGCCCTTGTGGTCAAAGTAGGCCATACGTGGCTAGAATCATTTGTTTTTGGGATTGAGGCTACAAATATGAATCGCGTGAGTGGGAATATTGTCGTAACACGTATGAAATGATTTAAACATGAGAAATTATTGATTTCATTGGGTTAAGTGAATTGGGCTCAATAAAAGGCCCAAAAATAAAGAAGAAGACCTGGGCCAAAATGGGTCAAATGACCCATTCTTCCCTTGACCTTCTAGCTATAGCATTAAATGCTATAAGAGTGGATAAGGATGGAATTGAGGACTTATATAAAGTACCAAAAAATCTGATTTTTATTCACTTGAAACTCTCATGCTTTCTAGATATTTCTTAACCATTTTTTCTCGCAAACCCTAAGAACCCTAAGCCATCTTTGGAGCAAGATCATCATTTCTCAAGCTTGGGTAAGTGATTATTCTTATGGATTAATATATTATATGATTGGGAAAGTATGTAGATCATGATGGGTATGTCAAAAAGTGTACATAATGCATTCTTGCTTTTTGGGTAAAAGATGTGTTATCCATGGAACTTAAACTTGAAATATGACTTGTGGTTTTGTTGAAAGAGAATGGTATGGATGAAATATGATCATGTATGGTGTGATTATGTTATTAAACTTATTATTTTTCTATAACTGTAAAATATGGAATTTTGGTCGATATGTGATATGAGGTGTATTAAGGTGACTTGATGGAGTAATTGTGATGTTGTGGTGATGGAGAAGTGTAAAGTATGAACTTGGTGTGGTATGATATTGGTTCATTATATATTGTTCAATGATGGGCATGTTGTGGTATTGTTGGTATGACCATGCCGAAAATGGTATTGTAGAGAAGGAAATGACATTTTTACGGCAAACATGTAACTCATTGACGTCATATGCATTTGTAAGGTAGTTGGTGGTTAATGTAAATTTTATTATGCATTTGTGTTGTAGAGTGAAACATAAGGAAGGAGCGGGACATTGTATGCGCATCTAATATTATATATTCATATTGAGAATACAAGGTATGTAAGGTTACTCTGTCCGTCTCTTCCTGCAGCAAATAGTATTCATATTGGCATTACATTTGCCCTATCCCGAAATGTGCTAAGGTACCCTATACCCGATTACCAATTGTCAATATCACATGTTTTCTACTCATTGATCAATTGTGAATCATATGTCTCATATTCATTGATAATGTTTCAAAAGCCCAATAAGGTTGTGTTCTAAAGTTCCAATAGTGGTTATACCCATGTATCTTGTTCGTTGATTATTGTCCAATGGTTCCAATAAGGCTATGTTTCCAATAATGATTATTCAAATGTCTCTCACTCATTGATTATTGATCCAAGCTTCAAATAAAGTTATGACTATCATTGTATCAATCTCAAAGTAATGAATAAAGTAATGCATATATGTGGTCAATGATGGAGTATGGGTGGTAGCTTTGGGGGCAAAATGCCTAGTTCAAGCCAATCCTGAGATTATTGGATCAGGGGGCAGTCCTAGAGGCATAAGCCTAGCTCAGACCGATCCTGACAGGTGGTAGCTCTAGAGGTAATAACCTAGCTCGAGCTGATCCTGATATATATTGATTCATGGGTGGTAGCTCTAGAGGCATAAGCCTAGATCGAGCCTATCCCAACATAACATTATGTTATGTTAAAACCCACTGTTCAGTCGGGGCCCGGGTAGCACAGGTCACAAGCAAAGATGAATAATCATAGAAGCAAAGAAAGTAATGAAAGCAATATACATGGTCTCCAAAGTACAGAATAATGACTTATGCATATTGGTTATGCATTTGAATTTGAGTTCATTGACATATTTTCATATCATACAGTTTCTTATGAGCCTTACATACTCAGTACATTCTTCATACTGACGTCCTTTGTGGGACTTACCTTACTTGCTGCAGCCGCAGGTGCTAGTAGGCCTCCACAGTAGGTTGCCAGTTGTGTGCGGATCATTGGTGAGCTCCAGTTAGTTTGGGGCTTCTCCGAGTCACAGTTGTATTTATTTTTTGGTGTTGTACATGTTGCATAAAGCGGGGACTTGTCCCAACTTTTAGTTCATTTTGGTCAATGCAACTGTTAGAGGCTTTTGTAGACGTATGTGGGTGTATGGTTGTAAGATGGTATATGACATTTTGACTTGATGGCCTCAACGTCCAAGTTTCGCATATGTATATATATATCACATGTTCCATGAATTTTGTTGTTGGTATTTAAAGCTCTTACGTGATCATGGGTTTCTTATGGCATGCATATGATTGAATAGAAGCAAAGTTTGGTTCTCTCGGGCCTTGTCGGCTACGAGTGTCAATCCGTCCAGATGGGATTCGGGGCATGACAAAAGTGGTATCAGAGCAGGTCGTTCTAAGGGTGTCTACAAAGCCGTGTCTGAGTAGAGTCTTACTTATCGATGTGTTGTGCACCACATTTATAAGTAGGAGTCTAAGGGACATTTAGGATGTTGTTCTTTTCTTCACTTCTAGATCGTGCAATAGAGCCAGTGTTATAAGTTGAATTGTATCTGACCATGGTACTTTTTTTTCTTTGGTATAGTCAAAATGCCAATCACGAGAAGAGGTAGAGGTAAAGGGAGGTAGGTAGATATGCCTGATGGAGAAGGAATGAGTAGATTACCACCTGACCAAGCTAGTCAAGGTGGAGTAAATATTGAAATTTCATCGCGGTCTTCCTCTACTTTTCCAGCTCCGAAAGATCCAGTCGGTAGAGAAGTACCCACAGAACCACCAATGAACGCCACAGATCAGGATCTTAGAAATGCAGTACACATGTTGACACAGTTAGTGGCAGCACAAAGTCAAGGACGAGCTGGTCCAATAACACATGAGAATGATGCGGCTAGAGTGGTGAACACAGGATTTTCTAAAACTGGACCCTCCTATATTCACTGGGTCAGATCCGAAAGCAGATCCACAAGTCTTCGTGGATAAGATTCAGAGGGCTCTGGAAGTTATGCACGTGACGGGGGTAGAAATAGTTGAACTTGTTGCGTATAGATTGAAGGGAGAGGTGATATTGTGGTATGAGGATTGGAAGAAAGCTCGTGATATTGGTGCAAATCCACCTAATTGGGAAGAATTTAAAGCGGCTTTCCTTGATCATTACCTTCCCTATGAGATCCGTAAGGCACGTGCGGATCAGTTTCTAAATTTCCATCAAGGAAATTTGAGCGTTAGAGAATACAGTCTGTAATTTAATTTCTTGGCTCGATATGCTCCAAATGTGGTGGCTACAATGACAGATAGAGTCCATCGATACGTGGACAGATTAGAGCCATATTTGGTCAGGGATTGCACCATTGCTTCCTTGAATAAGGATATGGACATAGCGAGAATTCAGGCCTTTGCCCAGAAAATGGAAGATCAAAGACAGAGAAGAAGGGTACATGAATTTGACAGAGGACAGTCCAAAAGGGCTAGACCTATGGGACCATCTATGATGTCCCAAGGAGGATCTAGATCTCGTATGTTTCCTAGACCACCTAGACCATCGTTCTCTCATGCCACAGTAGGCGCTCACTCTCAGTTTTGAGGGTTTATAGGTGGTCCATCTAGGTAGAGTAGTGGAGTTCACGGATCAAAAGCAACAGGTTTTTCTCGTCAGCAGTGTCAGCACTGCGGGTGTATTCATTCAGGTACATGTCGAGTGGGGACAAATGCTTGTTTCTGGTGCGGCATGACAGGACACATGATGAAAGAGTGTACCTAGAGGAGTATGGGTGGTATAGCACGACCGACAAGATCGGCCGTTGTGTCGTCAGCATCAGTTTCTTCACTGGGCCGAGGTGTGCAGTCTGTTGGCCGTGGTAGAGGTGCCAGAGGAGCAGCCAGTACTAGTGGGGTCCAGAATCGTACTTATCCTTTAGTGGACCGACAAAATTCAGAGGCTTTCCCTGATGTTGTCACAGGTACATTATCCATATTCTCATATAATGTATATGTATTGATTGACCCGGGTTCTACATTTTCCTATGTTACTCCATTGGTTGCTGCGAAATTTGCAAAGGAACCAGAATTATTAATTAATTCAATTGAAGTGTCTACACTTGTCGGTGAATATATTGTTACTAAAAGAGTATATCATAACTGTGTGATAACTGTGTGCGGTCATGATACATTGGCCGAACTTATTGAATCGGACATGGTGGATTTTGATATGATAATGGGAATGGATTGGTTGGCCTCTTGTTATGCCACGGTAGATTGCCGGGCCAAGAAGGTGTATTTTTCTTTTCCGCAAGAAAATGTTCTTGAATGGCAGGGTAATATGGGGGCACCTAGAGGAAGATTTATTTCCTATTTGAAAACAAGGAAAATGATTTCCAAGGGGTACATATGTCATTTAGTACCAGTGAAAGATAATGATGTGGAATCACTAACTCCGCAGTCGGTCCCAGTGGTCAATGAATTTCTAGATGTATTTCCAGAGGATCTTCCAGGCTTACCCCCAGAACTGGAAGTAGAGTTTGGCATTGATGTGATTCCAGGCACTCAACCTATTTCTATTCCTCCATATAGAATGGCTCCAGCAGAATTGCGTGAATTGAAGGAGCAGTTGAAAGATTTGCTGGACAAGGGCTTCATTAGGCCTAGTATGTCCCCGTGGGGTGCACCGGTATTATTTGTACGAAAGAAAGATGGTACGTTGAGAATGTGCATCGACTATCGACAATTGAATAAAGTAACGATCAAGAACAAATATCCCCTCCCTCGAATTGATGATTTGTTTGATCAGTTACAGGGTGCCAAGTGTTTTTCAAAGATCGACTTGAGGTCGGGTTACCATCAAGTCAGAGTTAGAGTAGAAGATGTACCCAAGACAGCTTTCCGAACACGGTATGGCCATTATGAATTTTTAGTTATGTTATCTGGACTAACAAATGTACCAGCTGTGTTCATGGATTTGATGAATAGGGTGTTTAAGCCATTTCTAGACGTGTTCGTCATGGTATTTATAGATGAAATCCTGGTTAATTCAAGATCACCAGAGGACCATGCTAATCACATACGGAAAGTGTTGCAGATTCTCTGTGAGCGTAAGTTGTATGCCAAGTACTCTAAGTGTGAGTTTTGGTTAAAATCAGTTGCATTCTTGGGTCACATTGTGTCAGATGAAGGGATACAGGTTGATACATAGAAGATTGAAGCAGTGAAAAATTGGCCAAAACCTATGACACCCACAAAGATTCGTAGTTTTCTTGGACTGGTAGGTTATTACCAAAGATTTGTGGAAGGTTTTTCCTCCATTGTTGCACCGTTAACAAAGCTTATACATAAGGCAGTTAAATTTTAGTGGAATGATGCGTGTGACAAAAGCTTCCAAAAGTTGAAAGATAATTTAACCTCCACACCAGTTTTAGTACTTCCTGAAGGCACCGAAGGTTATGCAGTGTATTGTGATGCTTCCGGGGTTTGCCTCGGATGTGTATTGATGCAGCACGGTAATGTCATCGCATATGCCTCACAACAGTTGCGGACACATGAGAAAAATTATCCCACACATGATCTTGAATTAGCAGCGATGGTTTTTGCTTTAAAGATATGGCGTCATTATTTGTATGGAGTTCACGTTGATATCTACACTGATCACAAAAGTTTGCAATATATCTTTAAGCAGAAGGAACTCAATTTGAGGCAACGAAGGTGGTTAGAGCTCTTAAAAGACTATGATATTGACATTCTTTATCATCCAGGCAAAGCAAATGTGGTAGCTGATGCATTGAGCCTCAAGGCAGTAGAAAGCACTAGTGACCAGTTGACTGAAAAGCAAGAGATAATCAAAGATCTACATCAACTAGCCAGTTTGGGAGTTCGTCTTCTTGAATCCTTAGATGATGGAGTGATTGTGCAAAATGCAGCGGAGTCCTCCTTAATAGCTGAAGTGAAAGAGAAGCAGTTTGCGGATTCTATGTTATTACAGCTGAAAGAGAATGTACAGCAGGGTTTGATCGCGGCCTTTGATCTTACACAAGAAGGGTTACCTCAATGTCAAGGAAGATTATGTGTACCGGATGTAGATGAGCTGAGGAAACGAATTATGACAGAGGCGCATCAGTCGCGCTATTCTATTCATTCGGGTACTACTAAAATGTACCATGATTTAAAAGAAGTGTATTGGTGGGGAAATATGAAAAAGAACATTGCAGAATTTTTCGCTCAATGCCCGAATTATCAACAAGTGAAAGTAGAGCACCAGAAACCAGGGGGTTATATGCAATGTATCAATCTTCCAGTCTGGAAATGGGATATGATTAATATGGACTTCATCACAGGTTTACCTAGCACATTGCGAAAATTTGATTCTATATGGGTTATAGTGGACAGGCTTACCAAGTCAGCTCATTTCCTACCAGTCAGGACAACCTATACAACTGAAGATTATGTATGCAAAGTTGTATGTGAAAGAGATAGTACGATTGCATGGTATTCCACTTTCCATTATATCAGACAGAGGATCACAATTTACTGGGCATTTTTGGAAATCTTTTCAGCAGAGTTTGGGTACACAGGTGAACTTGAGTACGGCTTTCCATCCTCAGACAGATGGACAAGCGAAGCGTACTATTCAAATACTTAAAGATATGCTACGAGCGTGCACGTTAGATTTTCAAGGCAGTTGGGATGACCATTTGCCTCTTATTGAATTTTCTTACAACAATAGCCATCATTCAAGTATTAAAATGGCAACTTATGAAGCTTTGTACGGAAGGAAATGTAGATCACCAATTGGATGGTTTGAAGCAGGTGAAACTGCTTTACTTGGGACGGTATTGTTCATCAGGTTATGGAGAAAGTTAAAGTGATCCAACAGCGGTTACAAACGGCCCAAAGTCGCCACAAGTCATATGCGGATGTTAGAAGAAGAGGGCTTGAATTCTCCATAGGTGATTGGGTATTTTTAAAGGTGTCACCAATAAAAGGGGTAATGCGATTCGGAAAGAAAGGAAAATTGAGTCCACGTTATATAGGCCCATATGAAATTACTAGAAGATTTGGGCAAGTTGCGTATGAGTTGGCACTACCCCAAGAACTCTCCTCAGTCCACCCAGTATTTTATGTTTCGATGCTTCGAAAATGCATAGGAGATCCATCTCGTATTGTTCCAATTGAAGACGTCCAACTTACGGAGGATCTTACTTATGAAGAGGTACCCATTGCTATTCTAGATCAACAAGTAAAGAGGTTGAGGAATAAAGACATAGCTTCCGTAAAAGTCCTTTGGAGAAATCAACAAGTAGAGGAGATCACATGAGAAGCTGAAGAAATGATGAAATCCAAGTATCCCTATCTATTTCAAATGGATGAAGAAGTTCAAAGTGCGAAAGTGGAGCAATAAAAAGTAAGTATCCATGAGACTTAAGTGTTTATGTATATGTATGCTAGTATAGAGATGCATTTGTTGTAATTTAGGCCATATTGTTAACATTCAAGGACGAATGTTTCTAAGGGGGAAGAATGTAACACCCCGTACCTTCCCAACCCTACTTGACGACATTGAACAATGTTTACTCAGGTGTCGAGAGCCATAAGTATGTATTTTGTTATGTTATGGATGAGATAGTTGATATTGGCCCTCGTACATGTGATTATACTTTCATAGGAAGTGTTTTGTGACTTCGTGGAACATTTGTGGGCTTAAAAACGAGGCTTGGAGGACCTCCAAATAAAGGATATTAAATGTAGGAAGTAAGTTAAAGAATAGAACTTGAAGTATCTAACCAAACCCGCAAAGAAAAGTCAAAAAACGAAACTTTCAAAAAAAATTAAGGCCCAGGGGCGCCAGAGGGCAGTGTCACGACCCGAATCCCATTCGGACCGGACTGGCACCTGGAGCCGATAAGGCCCGAGAGAACCAATCTTTTCTAATGTACTCTCACATGTATATTCGCGTATGAATATCATTTTTATCTCATGTAATTAAATATCAATGGCGGAAGTCATGGAAACATATGCAATATATGAAACTTGGCCGTTAGGGCCATTGCATCAAAATAAACGTACACATCTTACATTCAGCTTCCCATATGAGTCTACAAAGCCTCTACAGATACATGACTATGACAAACCTAGATACGGGACACACCCCACTCTATACACATATACAATCTCAAACCAATATGCATAATGACTCGGAAAAGCCCCGGATCAATTGGAGCTCGCCAACAACCTACGGATATTTCGCCGCCTACTGCGGAGATCTACTACACCTGTGCCTGCAGCATGTAAGGTAAGTCCCCCAAGAGGGGTCAGTACGAATAAAGTACTGAGTATGTAAGGCCATATGAAACTGTAATAACACATAAGTACTTCCAAGAAATTAAACTTAAGAGAATAATCAATATGGATATACCTCCATCCTGAATATGTGGAACCATGTTCATTACTTCTATTATTTCATTACATTGGTCATTCAGTCGCATCATCATTATCATTATCATAACCTTCATATTTATATATTCATGCAAGGGATATAGTCTCATCTTCTTTGCAACTAGCTTTATTATTGTTCACTCAACTAGTTAGTGATTCATAATACCTTACGGATCATCACCTTATAAGTAAGTACATAATACCGGGCCTCCACCTTTGGTGGGCTATAATAAATAAGTATATAGTACCGGGCCTCCACCTTTGGTGGGCTATAATATATATGTATATAGTACCGGGCCTCCACCTTTGGTGGGCTATAATATATATGTATATAGTACCGGGCCTCCACCTTTGGTGGGCTATAATGTATATGTATATAGTACCAGTTTGGTGGGCTATAATGTATATGTATATAGTATCGGGCCTCCACCTTTGGTTGGCTATAATATATAAGTATAATACCGGATCTCCACCTTTAATGGGATATAATAACTAACATAGCATAATATTGGGATTATTCCATCTTGAACTTATACCCTTTTGATTGTGATCCAAACTCAATGAAACATGAAGTAACCATGCGTGCATTAATTCTTTACAATCATATGTCCTTAACATAGTTATGAGAGTGATACATTAGAGATCATGACATTAATTGAAGCACACACTTATATACACGTTTCACTTCACTCCTTTACTTCATGAGATTGACATCTTTACTTATGGGAAATAATTATATTAACTTGCACACCACCTCTATTATTACTCTTATGAGATTGGTACTTTTACTTATGAAAGATTGGTACAAGGCTAATCATCATACTATAGGACTTTGGAACAAGACATGATTGGAAAATGCTTTTCTAGGATAAATAGATTCTCTTATGTTATTACTCTCTTGAGATAGTTCTTTTAGGAAATACCACGTTATGACATCTTTGGAACATGCTATTATTAGGACTTGTGAACCATTTCCAATTCTAGGTAACCCATGAACCACAACAACTAAAGAATGGGGGATACGTGACTTAGGAATGAATAGATTCTCCTTACGTCGTCACTTTCCTTGAAACAGTTTTACAACATTATGAGAGCTTAGGAATTTCAGTCCATGGATAAGAGACATATGAATACCAATTGGTCAATGAATAAGAAACGTGTGGATATCAATATATATCAAACCTGAATGAGATACCTTAGCATATTTCGAAATAGGACAAGTGAAATGTCAATATGAACATTATATGCTGCAGAAAAATACGAAAAGAGTAACCTTACATTCCTTATCTTCCCAATTTAAATATACAATCCAATATGTGGGCACAACAATTCCTCTCCTTCCTTACGTTTCACTCTACATCACAAGTACATAACGGAACCAACATTAACCACCAACTACCTTACAAATGCATATGACAACAATGAGTTACATGTTTATCTTTAAAATGTCATTTCCTTCTCTACAATACCATTTACGGTATTGTCATACCTACAATACCCCATTCATGCCATACATTGACCACAAGCTACATTTCAAGTGTATAAGACAACCATAAGTTACATGAGTGCCCTCTTCACCCTTTACAATACCATTCATGGCCCTTTTCATGCCAAAAATACCATAACATTTTATACATTGACCACAACATCACATACCAATAGCATTTCACCACAAGGTTTCTCCTTTACACTTTCTCATGAGCACCATATCACAATTAATCCATCAAGTCACCTCAATACACCTCATATCACATATCGGCCAAAATTCCATAATTTACACTTATAGAAAAATAACAAGTTTAATAACATAATCACACCATACATGTTGATATTTCATCCATACCATGCTCTTTCATCAAAACTACAAGTCATAATTCAAGTTACAATCCCATGGATAACACATCTTTTTCACAAAAACCAAAAGTGTCATGTCCAACACTGCCAACCATAACCAACATGATATACATAATCTCTCATGCTTATAATATGTTAAATTACAAGAATAATAACTTACCCAAGCTTGTAAGATGATGATCTTATCCAAAAATGCCTTAGGGTTTGAAGAGCCACCAAAAGAGTTATCTTGAAAACTCTAGAAAATGAGAGAAAGTGATGTGTATGTATAATGAATTAAAATCTGATTTATCCCCCTTTTATAGGCCTTGTTTCCGTGCTTATCCAATTTTATTTTTGTGTGTACTTAGTCAATGAAAGAATGGGTCTTTTTGACCCATTGGACCATGCATTTTGGCTCCACTTTGGGCCTCAAATTGGCCCATTAACACATATCTTATCTTGGCCCACTAAAATCAATGTGTATTCCATCATATACGTGTTACAATGATATTTCCACTCACGGGATTTATATTCGTAGCCTCAATCCCCAAAACAAGCGATTCTAGCCACGTATGGCTTATTTTGACCATAGGGGTAAAATCGTCATTTTGATGCCAAATTAGTTCACGAGTAATTTTATCATACCAATATAATATTTCACTCATTTCATGTATATTCTCATGGTTATAGAAGAAACGTGGCAAAAATTGGCCCGGTACGTCCCCGGGCACCCTTGGGACTTAAAGAAAATTTCCAACTTTGAAAAGTGGCCAAAACCAGCGTGGTACGCCCTTGGGTGTGCCAGCTTGCTGCCTCTGGACTAAAATTTTTAGCCCAGATAGGCGTGGCACGCCCTCTGGCGGACCCCCCTTAATATTTCTCAAAAATTTCATTTTTCGACTTTTCTTCGCGGGTTTGGTTAGATACTTCAAATCCTATTCTTTAACTTACTTATTACCCTTAATATCCTTGTTTTAGAGGTCCTCTTATCCTCATTTTGAACCCCACAAATGCTCCATGAAAATCGCAAAACACCTCCTACGCAAGGTTAATCGCATGTACAAAGCCAAATTTCAATTTTTTTATCACTAACATTACAAATTACATACTCATGGCATCTCAACACCTAAGTAACCATTGTTCAACGTCGTCACTTTGGGTTAGGAAGGTGTGGGGTGTTACATTCTTCCCCCCTTAGAAACATTCGTCCTCGAATGTTAGTAACATTGTTTCACTGTAACAACTTAAGTCGAAGTGAATCCTTCACATGATCATATCCACACGTACTACTTGTAAAGACTTACTTATTATGACTCCAATTCCATATCTTGAACTTTTGCTTCCATGTACAACAATTACAAGTACTTTAGACTCTATTAGTTCTTCAGTTTTCCTTGTGATTTCTTCTACATGCTACTTTCGCCAATAGTGCCTTTACGGGAGCTACTTCTTTATTGCTTATACATCTTTCTTGGAAGCAATCCGAGATAGCTCTCCTATACACTCTCAAAGCATCGTAAGTGAACGATTGAATGAACTGTAGAGAATTTTTGGGATACCTCAAAGTCATATACGACTTGACCATATCTTCGGATAACCTTATAAGGTACGCTATATAGGGCTAACCTTCCATGTTTAAATAGTACGGTTTGCTTGTCCTTCTGTCTGAAGATGAAAAGCCATACTTACATTCTCTTGGGTTCCCAATATCCTCTGAAAAAAAATATTTCTCAAATGTGCTACCTTAATAAGCCTATCAATTATTACCCATATGGTATCACATCTGTTTCCAACTAAAAAGGATCTCCACATAGCCTATAACCTTCAGATTACAAACACTTTACCTTTACTTGTTATCACTTCGATTACTGAAGTATAAATTTCGCAATAATCTTTTCATGTAATCCTGTCAATAAATCACTTCCAATCATGGTACATATTGATTACTCCCTACTAAATAGCATATCGTGAGTGGTGTGCGTTACCATAATGCATTTCTTTAGCTCATATATATATATCCGATACATAAAATATTCCTGACACTTCAATCCGTTGCCTATAATTAATGCACATACTCGACGTGTCATCCCTCGTCGATACAATTTATACTGGGACATCCTACGGGGGTAGACTAGTATCTTTCACATTAGTAGCTTTAACATTAGTATCCTTCACTCTGACCAAGTGACATATGTACCCTTCCATTCAAGAAAATTCTTTGTGGAAAATGAAAATAAAATTTCTTTGCTCGGCAATCTATTGTGGCCTAACAAGAAGCCAAAAAAGTCATACCCATTGTACATTAAAATCTATCATGTCCATCTCAGTAAGCTTAGTCAATGTAATGTGATCACAACATTTACTATACAATTGTGACATACTCTTTTAGCTATAATAAATTCACCAACTGGTGTGGACACCCCAACTGACTTGACTATTAACTCTAATGTTCCTTCAAATTTTCCCGCAGTCAATAGAATAACATCTGATAGGGTAGAACCCGGATCAATTGATGTATATTCATTAGGTAAACATATAGGTAACGTACCTGTCACTATATCAAGGAGATCCTCTGAATTCTGCTGACCCCGTAGGTTGTGTCATACTACCCGTGGCCCTCTGTGGGCACTCTCGCTTCATGTGTCCTGGCTTTTTACACCAAAAGCAAACGTCCATCTCAAACCAGCATTCACCTAAATGAAACTTTCCGCAGCGCTGGCACAGTTGACGAAAAGATCCCGCTGTCTGCGACCCCCGTATTCCACTACTCTGCCCAACCTGACTACCTCTAGATCCTCGAAATGGAGGTGGAGTACCCATTGTAGGGTAGGAAAATAATGGTCTAGGTGGTCTAGGGAAAACCCGAGGCCTAAATCCTCCTTGGGACGCCATGAACTGTCCCAAGGCCTAAATCCTCCTTGGGATGCCATGAACTGTCCCATGGGTCTAGCTTTCTTTGATGGCCCTTCTTCAAACTCTTGTATCCTTCTCTTTTGCCTTTGATCCTCCATCTTTTGCGCGAAGGCTTGTATTCTAGCTATATCCATATCTTTATTTAACGCAGCAATAGTACAGTCCCTTACCAAATATGGCTCCAATCTGTCTACATACCGATGAACTCTATCGTCCATAGTCGCTACCATATTAGGAGCATATCTAGCCAACGAATTAAACCGAAGACTGTACTCCCTGACGCTCATATTTCCTTGACGCAAATTTAAAAACTGATCCGCACGAGCCTCACGGACCTCATATGGAAGATAGTGATCAAGGAATACCGCTCTGAATTCCTCCCAACTAGCTGGAGGTGTACCGATACCTCTGGATCGTTTCCAATCATCGTACCATAATATAGCCTCTCCTTTCAGTCTATATGCTGCAAGCTCCACTGTTTCTACGCCAGTCACATGCATAACATCTAGAGCCCTTTGAATTTGATCGATAAAGTCTTGCGGGTCTTCATTAAGATCGGACCCGGTAAATGTGGGAGGATCCAATTTCAAGAAATCCTGTGTCCGCCGACTAGCTATCCTAGCCGCACCATCCTCACTTTACTAGACCAACTCGTCCTTGACTATGAGCAACAACTATCTGAGTCAACATTTGTACTGCATTTCTCAAGTCCTGTGACTCCCACCTAGTAACATTAATAGGCGATTCTGGGGATACTTCCCTCCTTTGTGGTCTTCCTGGAGAAGGGGGAGGAGAAGGTGCCCGTGATGTAAATTCAGTTTCAACCCCATATTGACTAGCTAGGTTAGGTGGTGATTTACTAGTTCCTTCTCCCGCTTGCATGTCTACCTGCTTATCTTTTCCCATACCTTGTATTGTAATCGGCATTTTACTATGTCAAAGAAAACCAATTATAATGGTCAGATATAATCCCACCTACTACAATGGCTCTATTGCACGATCTAGAATGAAGAAATGAAACAACTCCTAAATGTCCCGTAGCCTCTTACTTATAAATGTGGCACGCAACACATCCATAAGCAAGACTCTACTCAGACACGACTTTTTAGACACCCTTAAAACGACCTGCTCTGATACCACTTTTGTCACGACTCGAATCCCATTCGGGCCGGACTGGCACCGGGAGCCGATAAGGCCCGGGAGAACCAATCTTTGCTCATGTACTCTCATATGTATATTCGCGTATGAATATCATTTTTATCTTATGTAATTAAATATCAATGGCGGAAGTCATGGCAACATATGCAATATATGAAACTTGGTTGTTAGGGCCATTGCATCAAAATGAACGTACACATCTTACATTCAGCTTCCCACATGAGTCTACAAAGCCTCTACAGATACATGACTATGACAAACCTAGAGTTGGGACACACCCCACTCTATACTCATATACAATCTCAGACCAATATGCAAAATTACTCGGAAAAGCCCCGGATCAATTGGAGCTCGCCAACAACCTGCGGATATTTCGTTGCCTACTGCGGAGATCTACTACACCTGTGCCTGCAGCATGTAAGGTAAGTCCCCCAAGAGGGGTCAGTACAAATAAAGTACTGAGTATGTAAGGCCATATGAAACTGTAATAACACATAAGTACTTCCAAGAAATTAAACGTAAGAGAATAATCAATATGGATATACCTCCATCCTGAATATGTGGAACCATGTTCATTACTTCTATTATTTCATTACATTGGTCATTCAGTCGCATCATCATCATCATTATCATAACCTTCATATTTATATATTCATGCAAGGGATATAGTCTCATCTTCTTTACAACTAGCTTTATTATTGTTCACTCAACTAGTTATCATAACCTTCATATTTATATATTCATGCAAGGGATATAGTCTTATCTTCTTTACAACTATCTTTATTATTGTTCACTCAACTAGTTAGTGATTCATAATACCTTACGGATCATCACCTTATAAGTAAGTACATAATACCGGGCCTCCACCTTTGGTGGGCTATAATAAATAAGTATATAGTATCGGGCCTCCACCTTTGGTGGGCTATAATATATATGTATATAGTACCGAGCGTCCACCTTTGGTGGGCTATAATATATATGTCTATAGTACCGGGCCTCCACCTTTGGTGGGCTATAATGTATATGTATATAGTACCAGTTTGGTGGGCTATAATGTATATGTATATAGTACCGGGCCACCAACTTTGGTGGGCTATAATATATAAGTATAATACTGGACCTCCACCTTTGGTGGGATATAATAAATAACATAGCATAATATTGGGATTACTCCATCTTGAACTTATACCCTTTTGATTGTGATCCAAACTCAATGAAACATGAAGTAACCATGCGTGCATTAATTCTTTACAATCATATGTCCTTAACATAGTTATGAGAGTGATACATTAGAGATCATGACATTAATTGAAGCACACACTTAAATACACGTTTCACTTCACTCCTTTACTTCATGAGATTGACATCTTTACTTATGGGAAATAATTATATTAACTTGCACACCACCTCTATTATTACTCTTATGAGATTGGTACTTTTACTTATGAAAGATTGGTACAAGGCTAATCATCATACTATAGGACTTTGGAACAAGACATGATTGGAAAATGCTTTTCAAGGATAAATAGATTCTCTTATGTTATTACTCTCTTGAGATAGTTCTTTTAGGAATTACCACATTATGACATTTTAGGAATTACCACATTATGACATCTTTGGAACATGCTATTATTAGGACTTGTGAACCATTTCCATAACTAGGTAACCAATGAACCACAACAACTAAAGAATGGGGGATATGTGACTTAGGAATGAATAGATTCTCCTTACGTCGTCACTTTTCTTGAAACAGTTTTACAACATTATGAGAGCTTAGGAATTTCAGTCCATGGATAAGAGACATATGAATACCAATTGGTCAATGAATAAGAAACGTGTGGATATCAATATATATCAAACCTGAATGAGATACCTTAGCATATTTCGGAATAGGACAAGTGAAATGTCAATATGAGCATTTTGTGCTGCAGAAGAATACGGACAGAGTAACCTTACATACCTTATCTTCCTAATGTAAATATACAATCCAATATGTGAGCACAACAATTCCGCTCCTTCCTTACATTTCACTCTACATCACAAGTACATAACGGAACCAACATTAACCACCAACTACCTTACAAATGCATATGACAACAATGAGTTACATGTTTATCTTTAAAATGTCATTTCCTTCTCTACAATACCATTTACAGTATTGTCATTCCTACAATACCCCATTCATTCCATACATTGACCACAAGCTACATTTGAAGTGTATAAGACAACCATAAGTTACATGAGTCCCCTATTCACCCTTTACAATACCATTCATGGCCCTTTTCATGCCAACAATACCTTAACATTTTATTCATTGACCACAACATCACATACAATTAGCATTTCACCGCAAGGTTTCTCCTTTACACTTTCTCATGAGCAACATATCACAATTAATCCATCAAGTCACCTCAATACACCTCATATCACATATCGGCCGAAATCCCATAATTTACACTTATAGAAAAATAACAAGTTTAATAACATAATCACACCATACATGTTGATATTTCATCCATACCATGCTTTTTCATCAAAACTACAAGTCATAATTCAAGTTACAATCCTATGAATAACACATCTTTTTCACAAAAACCAAAAGTGCCATGTACAACACTTCCAACCATAACCAACATGATATACATAATCTCTCATGCTTATAATATGTTAAAGTACAAGAATAATAACTTACCCAAGCTTGGAAGATGATGATCTTGTCCAAAAATGCCTTAGGGTTTGAAGAGCCACCAAAAGAGTTATCTTGAAAACTCTAGAAAATGAGAGAAAGTGATGTGTATGTATAATGAATTAAAATCTGATTTATCCCCCTTTTGTAGGCCTTGTGTCCATGCTTATCTAATTTTATTTGTGTGTGTACTTAGTCAATGGAAGAATGGGTCTTTTTGACCCATTGGACCATGCATTTTGGCTCCACTTTGGGCCTCAAATTGGCCCATTAACACATATCTTATCTTGGCCCACTAAAATCAATGTGTATTCCATCATATACGTGTTACAATGATATTCCCACTCACGGGATTTATATTCGTAGCCTCAATCCCAAAAATAAACGATTCTAGCCACGTATGGCTTATTTTGACCATAAGGGTAAAATCGTCATTTTGCTGCCAAATTAGTTCACGAGTAATTTTATCATACCAATATAATATTTCACTCATTTCATGTATATTCTCATGGTTATAGAAGAAGCGTGGCAGAAATTGGCCCGATACGTCCCCGGGCACCCTTGGGACTTAAGAAAATTTCCAACTTTGAAAAGTGGCCAAAACCAGCGTGGCACGCCCTTGGGCGCGCCAGCTTGCTGCCTCTGGACTAAAAATTTTAGCCCAGAGCAGCATGGCACGCCCTCTGGGGCGCCCTCCTTAATATTTCTCAAAAATTTCATTTTTTGACTTTTCTTCACGGGTTTGGTTAGATACTTCAAATCCTATTCTTTAACTTACTTCTTACCCTTAATATCCTTTGTTTAGAGGTCCTCTTAGCCTCATTTTGATCCCCACAAATGCTCCATGAAAATCGTAAAACACCTCCTACGCAAGGTTAATCGCATGTACAAAGCCAAATTTCAATTTTTTTATCACTAACATTACAAATTACATACTCATGGCATCTCGACACCTAAGTAACCATTGTTCAACGTCGTCACATTGGGTTAGGAAGGTACGGGGTGTTACAGCCAGGCCGCTTATTGTCCAAATTTTTTGGGCACAAGCAGCAAGCTGGCGCGCCCAAGGGCGTGCCAGGCTGCTTGTGCGCCCAAGGGCGTGCCAGGCTGCTTGTGCGCACCTTTCAATATTGGAAATTTTTCTTAAGTCCCAAGGGTGCCCCGGGGGCGTACCAGGCCAATTTTTGCCACGTTTCTTCTACAACCACGAGCATATACATGGAATTATTGAAGTATTATATTGGTGTGGTAAAATTACTCGTGAACGAATTTGGCATCAAAATGACAGTTTTGCTCTTGTGGTCAAAGTAGGCCATACGTGGCTAGAATCATTTTTTTTGGGATTGAAGCTACGAATATGGATTACGTGAGTGGGAATATTGTCTTAGCACGTATGAAATGAGTTAAACATGAGAAATTATTGATTTCATTGGGTTAAGTGAATTGGGCTCAATAAAAGGCCCAAAAATAAAGAAGAAGACATGGGCCAAAATGGGTCAAATGACCCATTCTTCCCTTGACCTTCTAGATATAACATTAAATGCTATAAGAGTGGATAAGGATGGAATTGAAGACTTATATAAAGGACCAAAAAATCTGATTTTTATTCACTTGAAACTCTCATGCTTTCTAGATATTTCTTAACCATTTTTTCTCTCAAACCCTAAGAACCCTAAGCCATCTTTGGAGCAAGATCATCATTTCTCAAGCTTGGGTAAGTGATTATTCTTATGGATTAATATATCATATGCTTGGTAAATTATGTAGATCATGATGGGTATGTCAAAAAGTGTACATAATGCATTCTTGCTTTTTGGCTAAAAGATGTGTTATCCATGGAACTTAAACTTGAAATATGACTTGTGGCTTTGTTGAAAGAGAATGGTATGGATGAAATATGATCATTTATGGTGTGATTATGTTATTAAACTTATTATTTTTCTATAAGTGTAAAATATGGAATTTTGGCCGATATGTGATATGAGGTGTATTAAGGTGACTTGATGGAGTAATTGTGATGTTGTGGTGATGGAGAAGTGTAAAGTATGAACTTGGTGTGGCATGATATTGGTTCATGATATATTGGTTAATGTTGGGCATGTTGTGGTATTGTTGGTATGACCATGCCGAAAATGGTATTGTAGAGAAGGAAATGACATTTTTACGGCAAACATGCAACTCATTGACGTCATATGCATTTGTAAGGTAGTTGGTGGTTAATGTAAATTCTGTTATGCATTTGTGTTGTAGAGTGAAACATAAGGAAGGAGCGGGACATTGTATGCGCATCTAATATTATATATTCGTATTGAGAATACAAGGTATGTAAGGTTACTTTGTCCGTCTCTTCCTGCAGCAAATATTATTCATAATTACATTACATTTGCCCTATCCCGAAATGTGCTAAGGTACCCTATACCCGATTACCAATTGTCAATATCACATGTTTTCTACTCATTGATCAATTGTGAATCATATGTCTCATATTCATTGATAATGTTCCAAAAGCCCAATAAGGTTGTGTTCTAAAGTTCCAATAGTGGTTATACACATGTATCTTGTTCGTTGATTATTGTCCAATGGTTCCAATAAGGCTATGTTTCCAATAATGTTTATTCACATGTCTCTCACTCATTGATTATTGATCCAAGCTTCAAATAAAGTTATGACTATCATTGTATCAATCTCAAAGTAATGAATAAAGTAATGCATATATGTGGTCAATGATGGAGTATGGGTGGTAGCTTTGGGGGAAAAATGCCTAGCTCAAGCCGATCCCGAGATTATTGGATCAGGGGGCAGTCCTAGAGGCATAAGCCTAGCTCGGACCGATCCTGACAGGTGGTAGATCTAGAGGTAATAACCTAGCTCGAGCCAAACCTGAGATATGAGTTTATGGGTGGGAGCTCTAGAGGTAATAACCTAGCTCGAGCCGATCCCGATATATATTGATTCATGGGTGGTAGCTCTAGAGGCATAAGCCTAACTCGAGTCGATCCTAACGTAATGTTATGTTATGTTAAAACCCACTGTTCAGTCGGGGCCTGGGTAGCAGAGGTCACAGGTAAAGATGAATAATCATAGAAGCAAAGAAAGTAATGAAAGCAATATACATGGTCTCCAAAGTACAGAATAATGACTTATCCATATTGGTTATGCATTTGAATTTGAGTTCATTGACATATTTACATATCATACAGTTTCTTATGAGCCTTACATACTCAGTACATTCTTCGTACTGACGTCCCTTGTGGGACTTACCTTACATGCTGCAGGCGCAGGTGCTAGTAGGCCTCCACAGTAGGTTGCCAGTTGTGTGCGGATCATTGGTGAGCTCCAGTTAGTTCGGGGCTTCTCCGAGTCACAGTTGTATATATGTTTTGGTGTTGTACATGTTGCATAAAGCAGGGACTTGTCCCGACTTTTAGTTCATTTTGGTAATGCAACTGTTAGAGGCTTTTCTATACGTATGTGGGTGTATGGTTGTAAGATGGTACATGACATTTTGACTTGATGGTCTCAACGGCCAAGTTTCGCATATGTATATATATATCACATGTTCCATGAATTTCGTTGTTGGTATTTAAAGCTCTTACGTGATCATGGGTTTCTTATGGCATGCATATGATTGAATAGAAGCAAAGCTTGGTTCTCTCGGGCCTTGTCGGCTATGAGTGCCAATCCATCCCGATGGGATTCGGGGCGTGACTACTTCAAGCCTCAAATTAATGAATTTCTTAGTCTTTCCCAAAATTTGCATCTCTTCTTCAACCCTTTATTTTACATATAATATCCACCATAGAAAATCAACTCCTCATATGAATACTAATGCGTTAAACAAAACAAAACATAATATACAAAATCGTCCTTCCAAAACTCTAGCTATAGATTAGAGAAAACCCCATCTCAGGCACCACAATATGAAATCATCATAATAACTAATTCAACTCAATATTTCACCCAACTCATAACATCCTTTACATAATTATCCCCCCCTCCCTCCCCCCCTCCGCAAGCTAAGTTTGCATAAGAGTAAGCCATAACCTACCTTAAAATTGAGAAAATGCACCACAAACCATCACATATGTGCCTTTCTTTTACAAATAGCCTGAAAATAGTACCAATTTATCAAGAACATGATATGAATATAATTCTACTAATAACTATTTGCTACGCTTTTACCCTAGGCCCAAAAAGTCAACTTGAGAACTCCGAGGGCCAAAAAGTAATTTTATTTTACCTATATTATAAGAAACTCAATTATGAAATTTTATTGAAAATAGAGTTCAAATTATCCTTTAATTATCAAAATTTAATTTCTTAACTCTAGGCCCAAAATCTTCAAATTTCATGTTCATACACGATTTAAAATGATGAAATAATTGACAACATGCCAAAATTGGTTTACCCATAACACAAGGATGTTGTGTTCCAAAAATCAACGAAAACCCTTTAAATTGATCTTCAAACTAATGATTTTCAATTTCTTATTATTGGTGCTCAAATCTTAATTTTGTAAATTAAAATGTGAAGACACAATGGGTATTATTTGAAAATGAGTAAAGTAAAGGTCCAATCACATATCCTTAGTTCAGTTTGTACTTACTTTAACTTATGACTTTTCAGATTATCATTCCATATCAGTATACATATATGTTTATGCATCTCAGAGGGACCATTGTACTTCAGTTCAGTTTTACATCTCTGTATAGTATTTCAGCATTTTCCAGCATATTCATGATATTTTATATTTGTATATATCACATGCTTGGTACATTCAAAGTAATGATCGAATACCTTTACTTGTGTTGTATTGTCTTATGATATAGGTTTAGACTCTCAGCATTAGCCCTGTGATCGATACATTCCAGTTCCATCTCAGCAGCTAAAAATGGTGAGTCCTCATCATCCGAGGATGAGAGTCTTTATATTATTTCAGTATTATTATAGTTACAGATGTTTCGAGTTATATGGGGACTTATCACAATAGCTCATCATTTTTTTTCAGCTTGTGGTTTGTATTAGACATTTTAGATTTCTATTCCAATATTAATATGTCACGCCTCTAGACTAGAAAGGGTGGACAAGCGTCCATATGAACTCTTACAATACAAATGACTTGTAGTAAGAGGATGAGCCACTATTCATAAGATAAGTATAAGAGTGGTACATAAGTAGCATTGGCCAACTAGCCACACTAGCACAGTGGGAACTGAAACTATGATTACATACGATAACTTACATTGTCTACAGAGCCTCTAATA
This sequence comes from Capsicum rhomboideum, assembly GCA_031232105.1. Lineage (NCBI taxonomy): Eukaryota > Viridiplantae > Streptophyta > Magnoliopsida > Solanales > Solanaceae > Capsicum > Capsicum rhomboideum. The sequence continues at coordinate 113,421,027 of CP124714.1, read as the reverse complement.
GAATTTGTTAATGTACAATGACAGATGGTTGGGACAGGAATCGACATACCCAAGCTATAACTATAAATATGACTTAAAGAGTGCTAGACATCTATTAGCTCCAAATAAGAGAACAACTCACCAATTACTCTACGGAAGTGAAACGAGTACCTAGTATAGAAGTCTGCTAACTGGTGTACCTGATCTTGTATATAAAAAGATGCAGCACCCCCGAAAGTAGAGACGTCAGTACATATATAACATGTACTGGCATGTAAAGAAGACTGAATAACAGGTAGACACAAGGATGATTAATGAATTGAATAACAAAATGAGCAACTATAAACAACTGATTACTAGAAACTCTCCTCTGGGCTATAATTTATGAGCATACAAGTGACCGATACACAATATAAACTATAACCTATGAATTTGCCTTATTAACTCGTCATGTAATGTCTTGTGAGTAATTCATCATTATAAAGCTCCGAGTAATTTGTCTAGGTGATGTCCTATGACTATTTTTAATTCAAACCATCATATGATAGCCTACCAAAGGCTATCTATGTCAAATGTAAGGCATATGTTGCTCAAATATCTATTGCTATGATTTTATACATATAACTGTAATCACGGTCTTATTTAGGGTAAGTCCCCATGAGTTCACTATGAGGGTCTGCTCTCATGCCACATGTGTCATATATTGGATCAAGTCTGGGGAACCAGTGCATGATGTTCCAACTGGCTCCAAATAAAAATGATGCCACAAGGGCGGGTACGCCACAATGTTTGGGCTTGCTATGATGGTCTGGTCTCAATTTGGTGCACAGAATTACGTCGCACATATGTGCCAAGTAAAACCTAATACCCTACCCCGATAATAGTAAATTTTATCATATAATGACTCATAGACCTATACAAGTAAATTATAATGATGATTATTTAGCCATTCACGTAGTACTTTCCATATACGACTAACTTCTTTAATGGGATCCATTTATTTAAATGCTAGTCCTTTAATTATACCAACTTATAATATGTCGCTATGTTATCAAATATACTTGTACAACTATACTATGGCCATTTACTCTAATTTACAACATAAGCTAGATATACCACATGAATTTTAAGAATTTCTAATGAAGACGAACACATTTATGTATAGCTCTATAGATACTGGACTTGACATGAGTAATATGAGTACTGTGGCTTCAGCAAATAGGCATAGGAAGTGTGAAGACAAGAAATTTCAAATAGAGAGGGCATATAGAGACTCTATGTCCATTTATTCATATTTATAAGATGTGACAAATATACCATGTGACTTGTAAGTATTTCAAGTGAAAACACTTATTGTCATGCAAAACATTATGAGTACTTGACTCAAGTTAGTAATATGCTAATCGTATAAAGTACGAAGATAAGAAAGTTTAAGTGGAACGAACATATAGGTATTTTGATCATATTAGACATGTAGTCATGTGTTTGATATATAGAAAGGGAAGAGTTTGTTCACATATATCAAGTAAACTATATTGACTATTTTAGGAGAAACAAGTGACCCGTAGTCGTACTTTAACGACGGAGGAGGTTTTAGCTTTACATACCTTGGATGCCTCACTAGCTAATGATAGGATCACGAATTTCAAGAAACTCAACACTCCTAGGTGTAGTCTTTCGCAACCAATCAACAAATAACTTCAACCACCCGAACGGTAAGCAATCACTCCAACATAATCAACTATATATACAATACATAGATATATTCATCAATAATTTGTAGGTTCATCTAATAACTTATTTCAATATTCTTTCCTTACACTCAAAATTAATCAAATTCCTTAACAATCATTCAGAGAGAATTTATTACTTTCCAACTTACAAAGTTCGATATTAAATCTATCCATACCAATAGAAATACCCAAAAATTCTACTTTATCACAATTTCATATTTCTCCTCTATTCAAGATCCCTAATTATAAGACCAGCTTCAATAAATAACACAAAATTTCTAATCAAATGGTGTTTACCACCTTATACTACACTCCAAACATGAATTTCATAATTATATTCGAGTATTGAAAGGAGAAATTACCTATTCAAAGATAAACCCCAACTTGAGATCTTGATAAGTACCGCCATTAGTGGATGAAAACTAATAATTGGCTAAGCTCTAGGACCATTGTAAGCCTATTGTTTAAGAGATAAGCTAAATATTATGACCCAATTCCTTGCTTAATCACTGAACAAAATCAGTTAGAGCACTTCGTGCTTTTGATATGAGTTTCAAACCCAAAATGGTCCCTGTAGCTTTCTAAAATATAGGTCAAAAGAAATGACCCACTTATCAAATGTTAGGAACTTAAATAAAGGCTCTTCTTAATTCTTTTCCCTTAACCAATAAGAAATATTATTAATACATGATGTACCATGAAATTCTTTATAAATTAAGAGTTATGCTCATCTAAAGTACAAAAATTAAATTCAGAATTTTTCGAGGTGCTACATAGTACTTGTTCAAACTTCATTTATATTCACTGTTTATCTCAGATACAGTTTAGCTTCCACCCAATATTTTATTATATTCAATGTTATTAGTGTTTATGCTATGCTATGGGTTAGCTTGGGGTCCGTTGTGACTCTAAGCACCGTGTAACATGCAGGGTGTAGGCTTGGGTCGTGACAGCTACGATTGATGAAAATCCCTCTACAAATCTCTTATAGTAACCGGCTAATCCCAAGAAACTTTTGATGTCTAATGGGTGGTCAGTATAGGCCAACTTTTAACCTACTCAATCTTTTAGGAGTCGACCCAAATCCCATTACAAGATATGACATGCCTAAGAAAAGAAACTGACCTCAACCAGAACTCACATTTTGAAAATTTTGTGAAAAACTGTCTATCCTTGAGTGTTTGAACAACAATTCTAAGGTGATCAACATTCTTCTCCTTACTATGGGAGTAAATTTGAATATCATCTATGAAAATAATGACAAACATGTCGAGATACTACCTGAACACTCTATTCATTAGGTATTTAAAAGTTATAGGAAAATTGGTTAGTCTAAAAGACAAAACAAGAAACTCATAGTTTTCATACCGAGTCTGGAAAGCTGTCTTCGAGATGTAACACTTCTAACCTTTAACTGATGGTAACCAAATCTAAGATCAATCTTATAAAAACAAGTGGCACCCTAAAGTTGGTCAAATAGGTCATCCATTCTGGGAATAGGATACATATTCTTAATGTGACCTTGTTCAACTGTCGGTAATCAATACACATCCTAAGGGAACTATCTTTCTTACGCATAAAGAGAATTAGAGCACCCTACATGGAAACACATATAGGTCTAATGAATCCCTTATCTAGAAGATCTTTCAACTATTTTTTCAACTCTCTTAACTCAATTAGGAGCCATTCTATATGGCAGAATAGAGAAGGGTTGCATATTAGGAAAAATGTCTATTCTAAAGTATATCTCCCTGTTAGGAGTGATTTCAGGAAGATCATTAGGGAAGACTTCTGAAAACTCATAGACTATAGGAACTGACTGAAGAGATGGGGTCTCGGAGTTAGAATCCTTATCCTGAACTAGATGGTAGATGTACACCTTTGAGATGATCTTTCTATCCTTAAGGTATGAGATGAAACAACCCTTAGGCATGACAAGATTACCCTTCTACTCTAAAATAGGCTCATTTTGAATTTGAAACTTTAAGATTCTAGTTCTACGATCAACTAAGGCATAACATGAATATAACTAGTCCATGCCAATAATAACATCAAAGTCTTCCATATCTAACTCAGCAAGACCAGCTGTGGTATCTTTATGATGGATAGGAACAATGCAATTTCTATAGATCCTCCTAACTACAACATATTCTCTGACTAGAGTGGAAATAAAAAAGGAATCTAGGAATTGTTCAGGACTGAATTCGAACTTCACAACAACATAAAAGGTTATAAAAGAAAAAGTAGCTTCAAGGTATAACAAATAAAACATGTCAAGAGAGAAAACTTTTAATATACCAATAATAACATCTAGGGAACTCTCCTGATCCTGGCTAGAAGAAAAGGTTAACAAGCGTTTCTGACTATCGCCGCACCTGAAGGTGGCTTGCTGGAGTCGATAATGTAATAGACTGAATCTTACTACCTCAAATTCCCTATTACTCCAAATTCCCTATCTAGCAGAGGGGAAATCCTTAAGCATATGACCTACCTGACCACACCTATAGCAAATCTCTATAGCAAATCTTTCTAGTAAAAAGACATTCATTAGGATGATTCTTGCTACACTTGTTTCATGAAGTTAAGAAGTGAACCCTCCTGCAATATTATCCTGAGATTGAGAGCCCAATATTCTAAATTTCTAATCCTACTTGGGCCTGGGTGTAGGTGTGTTGGCTGAAGATAGAGCTAGTCTAGATAACCTCTTCTAAAAGGATGACCAGTTCCCATTTTCAATCCTCTACTGACTGAACTCATGATGTGTTGAGTTGTCCCTATTATTATGAAACTCCTTCATCTCTCTTAGCCTTTCTTCCTTAAATTATTGCACATGAGTCATAAGTCAAGATATGTCCATGTCTCTAACAAATATTTCTACCTTTCCCTCCATAATCAAAAGTTTGAAAGTTACTGTCACGAACATGCTCATCCTAAACTCATTTAGGACACCATATATAGGGCTTAGTGAGATAACTGACTGATTTTATGATTGTACCACTTCTCCTTATAGAACCTGGCTTAAATTAATGAACGTTTGAGTCTTAAAATTTCTTAATTCTCGAGAAAAGAAGCGCCCTAAGAATGCATCCTTAAAAACACCATATTCTGCAGGGGAAACATAATCACCTCTAACCTTCTGCTACTGATCATACCATAAACTTGCAATATCTTTAAGTTGGCAGGAGGCAAGCTCAACACTTTTAGTGTTAGTAATATGAATTATCCGATTTTTGAATCTTGACAACAAAGTTTTTTAGATCCTCATTAAGATTTGACCCTGTGAACTCAGGAGGATTCATTATGAGAAATTTGTGGATCCTAAAAGTTTCTGAGGCACCATGAGAATTGTTAGGAGCTTCTTCTTAATGGCTGACCTGAGCTGTCATTGCCTATGCAAGCATCTGAATTACATCACAGAATTTGGCTATAGTGACATCAGTATGGGGTGGCTGAAGAGTAGGTACAGTGGGACCCCTTGGTCCTATTATCACAGGTGGCGCCTAAGGTTTATCATTTTGACCAATGGTATATGCTCCATTCCTAGTTTACATTGCATGAAAAGGAGGTACTGATGAGGTATTATCTCTAGTACCTAAAATTGCTCTTTGACTAGTAGTTCTCTTTGGAGGCATGATCTAAAATACGTGTAAAGCACTAGTTAAAATGATACATAGAGTTAAAATCCATCATATGAACTAGAGTATAAAAGAAGGTAAATATTTCCTAAACATCATATAGCCTTTCCGTTATAAGTGCTACGCTTCACACCCATAAACAGGATATTGGATATGAGTTTTTAGAAATCCTAAGACTTTTGAACCTAATGCTCTGATACCATATTTGTCACGACCTAAGTTTTCATCCGAGGTGTGACCGACACTTGTAACCATGAGAAGTCCCAACGGACCCTTGGTATAGCATATATTCAAAAAAAATATAAATCTTAAAATGTGAAAGCTATGAAACAAAGTCATGGACTAATCTCTAAAAACAACCAAAAGTCTAACACATACAAAATAGCTAATGTCTTACAAAGCCTTTAATAATTGAAATAAGTTTCCTGGGACAAGGCTCTAGGCTACCCATAAAACAAAACTTTGAAATATAGTTTACTAAACCAAATAACTCCAAATCTAAGAAGGACTCACCAACTTCAGAAAGTAGGAACTATAACTGCTTAACCACGAGCTTGAGAACGATCACCAGAATATACAATAACCAACAACGGAATTCATGGAACAAGTGATATATATATACAAATGCGAAACTTGGTTGTTGAGGCCGTCAAGTCAAAACGTCATGTACCATCTTACATCCATACACCCACATACGTCTACAAAAGCCTTTAACAGATGCATTTACCAAAACTAACTGAAAGTCGGGACAAGTCCCCACTTTATACAACATGTACAACACCAAAACATATGTACAACTGTGACTCAGAGAAGCCCCGAACTAACTAGAGCTCACCAATGATCCGCAAACAACTGGTAACCTACTGTGGAGGCCTACGAGCACCTGCGCCTGCAGCAAGTAAGGTAAGTCTCACAAGGGACATCAGTACGAAGAATGTACTAAATATGTAAGGCTCATAGAAACTATATGATATGTAAATACATCAATGAACTCAATACAAATGAATGACCAATATAGATAAGTCACTATTCTGTACTTTGGAAACCATGTGTATTTCATTAATTTCTTTGCTTCTTTACGTCTATGCTTTGTTCATCGTCACTTGTGTCACTATGTATAAGAGCTACCACCCATAAATCAATACATCGGGTTCGGCTCGAGCTAGGTTATTACCTCTAGAGCTGCCACCCATAAACCAACTTATCAGGTTCGGCTCGAGCTAGGTTATTACCTCTAGAGCTACCCCCTGCCAGGATCTGTCCGAGCTAGGCTTATGCCTCTAGGACTGCCCCCTGATCCAACAATCTCGGGATCGGCTTGAACTAGGCATTTCACCACCAAAGCTACCACCCATACTCAAACATTAACCACATATATGCATTACTTCATTCATTACTTTGAGATTGATACAATGATAGTCATAACTTTACTTGAAGCTTTGGATCAATAATCAATGAGTGAGAGACATGTGAATAAACATTATTGGCAACATAGCCTTATTGTAAACATAACACTATTGGAACCATTGGACAATAATCAATGAACAAGAGATATGAGTATAACTACTATTAGAACTTTAGAACATAACCTTATTGGGCATTTGGAACATTATCAATGAATATGAGACATGTGATTCAGAATTTGATCAATGAGTAGGAAACGTGTGATAATGACCATTGATAACCGGATATAGGATCCCTTAGCACATTTCGGGATAGGACAAGTGTAATGTCAATGTGAATACTATTTGCTGCGGAAAGATACGGACAGAGTAACCTTACATACCTTGTATTCTCACTATGACTATACAATCTTAGACGTGCACACAATATTCCCACTCCTTCCTTATGTTTCACTCTACAACACAAGTACATAACAGAATTTACATTAACCACCAACTACCTTACAAATGCATATAACGATAATGAGTTTTATGTTTGCCTTAAAAGATGTCATTTCCCCCTTGACAATACCATTGATGACATTATCATACCAATAATACCATAATATTCCATACATTGACCACAACATCATATACCAATAACATTTCACCACAAAGCTTCTCCTTTACACTTTCTCATTCATACCATATCACAAATAAGCCATCAAGTCACCTTAATACACCTCATAGCACATATTGGCCAAAATCCCATAATTTACACTTATATAAAAATAACAAGTTTAATAACATATTCACACCATACATGTTCATATTTCATCCATACCATGCTCTTTTATCAAAACCACAAGTCATATTTCAAGTTTAAGTTCCATGGATAACACATCTTTTAGCCAAAAAGCAAGAATGCATTATGTATACTTTTTGACATACCCATCATGATCTATATAATCTCCCATGCATATAATATATTAATCCATAAGAATAATCACTTAACCAAGCTTGAGAAATGATGATCTTGCTCCATAAGATGGCTTAGGGTTCTTAGGGTTTGAGAGAAATGTTTGAGAAAATATCTAAAGACCATGAGAGTTACAAATGAATAAAATCTGATTTTTGGGTCTTTATATAGTCCTTGGGGTCATCCTTAGCCATTCTTGGCATTTAATTCTATGTTTGTCTTGGTCCATGTTTTCTTCCTCATTTTGGGCTTTTATTGAGCCCAAATCACTTAACCCAATAAAATCAATAATTTCTCATGTTTAAATCATTTAATATGTGTTACAACAATATTCCCACTCACGCTATTTATATCCGTAGACTCAATTCCAAAAACAAGTGATTCTAGCCACGTATGGCTTATTTTGACCAAAGGGTAAAACCGTCATTTGGATGCCAAATTCGTCCACGAATAATCTTATCAAATGGAATGCCAATTAATTCAATTTTTCCATGAATAGGCTCGTGGTTGTAGAAGAAATGTGGCAAAAAGCGGCCCGGTACGTCCCCGGACACCCTTGGGACATAGAAAAATTTCATACTTTTGAAAGGTGCGCACAAGAAGCCTGGCACGCCCTTGGGCACGCTAGCTTGCTGCCTGTGCACAAAAAATTTGGGCAATAAGTTGCCTTGCACGCCCTCTGGCGTGCCTGGCCCTTATTTTTTTAAAAAAAAAAAAACATTTTTGACTTTTCTTTGCGGGTTCGGTTAGATACTTCAAGTTCTATTCTTTAACTTACTTCTTACCTTTAATATCCTTTGTTTGGAGGTCCTCCAAGCCTCGTTTTTGACCCCACAAATGTTCAACGAAGTCACAAAATACTTCCTATGAAAGTTTAATCACATGTACGTGGGCCAATATCAACTATCTCATCAATAACATTACAAAATACATACTTGTGGCTCTCGACACCTAAGTAAACATTGCTCAACGTCGTCAAGTAGGGTCGGGAAGGTACGGGGTGTTACATTGATCTTGAAGGAAGTGGGTTTTATGGATTAAATATCAACATGTATGATGTGGTTATGTTCTTAACTTGCTTTGTTTATGTGTATAACTTGTGGGATTGTTGTTATGAAATTGGTCATGAAATTAGTGGCGTATTGAAAGGAAAATGTGGGTTTGGTGGTGTTCATGTGTGTTGTGAAACCATGAATGTTTGTGGGAATCCAAGTGACCAAAAATATGTAAAGAAAAGCTTACTTATGGCCTTGGACCATTTATTACACAAAAGGACCCAAAAGAGATCCTTTTTGGCCGATTTGGGCATCCGCCCTCGCAGACGAAGGCACCTGCGGGCGCAGGTGAATTCGTAGGTGACTCTGGACATTGCCAAGGGTCACCTGCGGCCGCACCTCAACCACCTTCAGGCGCAGGTGGCTTCGCAGGTCAGCCCAGAGTCTCGTTTTGTATGTTTTTGCCTCTCTTTGATCCCCGAAGACCCCTATACCCTTTTTGAATGTAATTATCAACTTATGATACCTTTTAAATGACTTTAAGGGGTTATTTGGAGGCATGATGGATTATGACACTTATGGATTATGGTTAATGAAAGGTATTGAGGTAACTTGATGGATTAATTGTGACGTAGTATTAATGAGGAAGTGTAAAGGATAAACTTGGTGTGAAATGCTATTGGTTCATGATGTTTTGGTCAATGTGTGAAATGTTATGATGTTGTTGTTATGGTAATGGAGTGGATTGTATTGTAAAGGACAAAATGACGTTATATAGTAGTCACGTAACTCATTGTCATCTTATGCACTTGTAAGATAGTTGATTGTTAACGTAAGCTCCGTTATGAACTTGTGAGGTAGAGTAACACGTAAGGAAGAAGATGGATTATTGTGTTCACATATAGAACTGTGTGTTCATATTGAGAACATAAGGTATGTAAGGTTACTCTTACTGTATCATTCTGCGGCACATATTGTTCACATTGTCATTATATTTGTTCCATTCCGAAATGTTCTAAGGCATTTCATTTTAGGCTGTCATGTATTGTTATTCACATGTTCTTTATTCGTGGATTAGTTGTTATTCATAAGTCTCTTAATCATGGACCGATGTTCCAAAGCTCCAATAATGTTGCGACTATCAACATATCAATCTCTCAAAAGTAAGAAATAAAGTAATGCATATTTGTTGGTTGCGAGAGTACGAGTGGTAGCTCTAGAGATATAAGCCTAGCTCGAGCCGATCCCGAATTTGTTGGATCAGGGGGCAGTCCTAGAGGCATAAGCCTAGCTCGGGCAAATCCTGACAGGTGGTAGCTCTAGAGGTAATAACCTAGCTCGAGCCAAACCTGATATATTGGTTTATGGGTGGCAGCTCTAGATGGAATAACCTAGCTCGAGCCGAGCCCGATATCTTGACTTATGGGTGGTAGCTCTAGAGGTATAATCCTAGCTCGAGCCGATCCCAACATAACGTTATGTTATGTTAATACCCACTGATCAGTTGGGGCCCGGGTACGATATGAGATAAGTGATGATGAATAAACATTAGAAGCAAAAAAAAATAATGAATATAAAAAAAAAATAATGGTTCCACATATGCAGAACGATGGTTTATCCATATTGACTATTCTCTTATATTTGATTTCATTGGAATATTTATGTGTCTTACAGTTTCATATGACCTTACATACTCAGTACATTCTTCGTACTGACCTCCCTTGGGGGGGCTTACCTTACTTGCTGCAGGCATAGGTGCTAGTAGATCTCCTCAGTAGGCTACGAGAAATCCACAGAATATTGGTGAGCTCCAGTTGGTTCGGGGCTTTCTGAGATGTATATGTACATTTATTTTGGTATTGTATATGTGCATAGAGCGGGGTATTGTCCTGACTCTAGGTTGATTATGGTTATGCATCTGTAGAGGCTTTGTAGATGTTGTGGGACAGATAAAGAAAATTTAAGGAACGTATGTTTTGTCTTAATGGCCCCAACGGCCAAGTTTCATAGTTATCATGTATTTTCCATGACTTCCGCTATTGGAATCTTATATCTATTTGTGGTGGTGACGTTTATTGAGTAACATGCGCAGGAGTGTATGAGAATGAAGATTGGTTCTCTCGGTCCTTAACGGCTTCGGGTGCCAGTCCGCCTCTTTGGAACTCAGGGCGTGACAAAGGTGGTATCAAAACAGGTCGTCCTAAGGGTGTCTACAAAGCCGTGTCTGAGTAGAGTCTTGCTTATGGATGTGTTGTGCACCACATTTATAAGTAGGAGGCTACGGGACATTTAGGAGTTATTTCTTTTCTTCATTTCTAGATCGTGCAATAGAGCCAAAAGTGTAAGTGGAAAAAAAATTAAATCTGACCATTGGAATTGGTTTTCTTTGATATAGTAAAATGCCGATGACAAGAAAAGGTAGAGGCAAGGGTAAGCAGGTACATATGCTTGCCGATGAAGGACTGAGTAAATCACCACCTGACTAAGCTAGTCATAGTGGAGCTAACACTGAATTTGCATCGCGGGCTTCTTCCACTTTTCCAGCTCCAGAAGAGCCGAGAAGGAGAGAAGTATCTTCGAAACTGCCCATTAATACTATTGAGCAGGATTTAATAAGTGCGGTACAAATATTATCCCGTGTAGTTGCTACACAAGCTCGAAGACAAGCTCTTGTGCAGCAAAAGGAGGAACAGAGGCAGAGGACGAGGATGCAAGAATTGGAAGGAGGATCGTCAAAAAGAGTTAAACCCATGGGACAGGTCATGGCGTCTATCCCGTGTAGTTGCTACACAAGCTCAAAGACAAGCTCTTGTGCAGCAAAATGAGGGACAGAGGCAGAGGACGAGGATACAAGAATTGGAAGGAGGATAGTCAAAAAGAGCTAAACCCATGGGACAGGTCATGGCGTCCCAAGGAGGATTTGGCCCTCGAATTTTTCACAAACCACCTAGGCCATCATTTCCCCATTCCACAGCAAATACTCCCCCTCTATTCCAAGGGTTTAGAAGCAACCAGTTTGGGCAAGGAAGTGAGACTCAGGATTTATGGACAGTGGGGTGTCAAGCACAAGGGAGTATGCACCACTCGAGGTTTTTTCGTCAGTTGTGCCAGCGCTGCGGGAAGTATCATTTAGGTGAATGCCAGTTGGGAAAAAATGTTTGCTTTTGGTGTTACGTGCCAGGGCACATGGTGAGAGAGTGCCCACAAAAAGGCATGGGTGGTATGACACGGCCTACGGTATCAGCCGTTGCGTTATCATCGTCAGATGTACAACCTACTGGTCATGGCAGAGGGGCTAGAGGAGCAGCTATTTCTAGTGGAATTTTGGACCGTACCTATACCGTGGCGGATCTCCAGGCATTTGAGGCTTCTCCTGATAAAGTGACAGGTATATTATCTGTCTTTTCACATAATGTATTTGCATTGAATGATCCGGGTTTTACCCTATCATATGTTACTCCATTGAGTGTTAAAAAAAAAATTGTGAAAGGACACTAGAATTTTTAGTTTACCCATTTGAGGTATCTACACCAAAAGGTGAATCTATTGTAGCTAAAAGAGTGTATCGTAATTGTGTGATAACTGTGTGTGCCCATGATACATTGGCTGATCTTATTGAATTGAAAATGGTGGATATTGATGTCATAATGGGTATGGATTGGTTGGCTTCTTATTATGCCACGGTAGATTGTCGGGCTAAGAAGGTACATTTTCATTTTCCACAAGAAAATGTTCTTGAATGGAAGGGTAATGTAGGGGAACCAAGGGAAAAATTTATTTCCTATCTTAAAGCAAGGAAAATGATAGTCAAGGGGTATATATTTCATTTAGTCCGAGTGCAAGATACTGATGTGAAACCACCAAGTCCTTAATCGATTCTGGTGGTTAATGAATTCCTCGATGTATTTCCTGATGATCTTTCAGGCTTACCCCCAGAACGTGAAGTAGAGTTTAGTATTGATGTGATTCCATTCCAAGCATTTCGTATATCTCTATTCCTCCGTATAAAATGGCTCCAGCAGAGCTATGGGAATTAAAAAGAACAAGTCAAAGATTTGGTGGACAAGGGATACACAAGATCTAGTATGCCCTTTGGGGTACATCCGTGTGAATATCAAAAAAAAATTTGAATGAAATGGCATATTGAGAATGTGTATTGACTATTGGCAACTGCATAAGGTAAACGATCAAGAACAAATATCCCCTCCCAGGAATTGATGATCTAGTTAACCAATCACAGGGTGCTAAATATTTTCAATGATTCACTTGGGATCGGGATATTACCAGGTAAGGGTTTGGAAAAAAAAAGATATACCCGAGACAGTTTTCCAAACACGGTACGGTTACTATGAATTTCTAGTTATACCATTTGGGCTAACCAATACACCAGTAGTTGTTAGGGATTTAATGAATAGGGTGTTTAAGCCATTCCTGGATGGGTTCGTGACGGTATTTATAGATGATATTCTGGTTTATTCCAAATCACAAGAGGACCACGCGAATTACTTATGGCAAGTGTTACAGATTCTCCGGGATCATAAGTTGTATGCCAAGTTCTCTAAATGTGAATTTTGGTTAAAATCCGTAGCATTCTTGGGTCACATTGTGTCAGATGAAGGAATTCGAGTTGATATTCAAAAGATTGAAGCGGTGAAAAATTTGCCAAGACCTATGACACCTACAGAGATTCGTAGTTTTATTAGATGGGCAGGTTATTACAGGAGATTTGTGGAAGGGTTTTCTTCTATTGCTTCACCATTAACGAAGATAACACACAAGGCAAGTAAGTTTCAGTGGAATGATGCATGAGAGAAAAGTTTCCTAGAGCTGAAAGATAAATTAACTTCCACACCAGTTTTAGTAATTCCCGAAGGCACAAAAGGTTACGCAGTATATTGTGATGCTTTCAGGGCTGGCCTCAGATGTGTACTGATGCAGCACAGCAATGTTATAGCGTATACCTCACGACAGTTGTGTCCACATGAGAGAAATTATCCCACATACGATCTTGAGTTAGCAGTCGTGATATTTGCTTTAAAGATATGGCGCCACTATTTGTATGGGGTTCGTTCACGTTGATTTATACCGATCATAAAAGTTTGTAGTAGTATATTTTTAAGCAGAAGGACCAAAACTAGTAACTAAATTTGAGGCAGCGAAAGCGGCTGGAACTCGTAACAGACTACGACACCAAAGGTGGATGGAATTACTAAAATAGTATGATAGTAATATCTTATACCATCCGGTAAAAGCAAGCTTGGTAACCAATGCATTAAGTTGCAAAGCAATCGGAAGCACTAGCAGCCAATTGACGAAAAAGTAAGGTATAGTCAAGGATCTACATCAACTAGACAGCTTGGGTGTAACACCCCGTACATTTCTGAACCTATTTGATTACCGTAACACTTATGGACTTATTTAAACATGAGAAAATTGGTGGATCATTCATTGAATTTGGTGGGCTAAATTAATATGTGTTAATGGGCTCAATTTGAGGCCCAAAATGAAGCCAAAAGACATGGTCCAATGGGTCAAATGACCCATTCTTCCTTTGACTAATCAATTATTGATCAAAGTGGATAAGGATGACTTCAAGGGCCTATAAAAGGCACCAAAAATCATATTTTATTCATAAAAAAGCACATGCCATTCTAGGCTTTTCCAAGGAAACAAAAAGAGATATTTTCTCTCAAACCCTAAGTCATCTCCTTGGACAAGATCATCATTTTACAAGCCTTGGTAAGTGTTTATTCTCATGATTTAATATATTATATGGATGAGAGATTATGTAGATCATGTTGATTATGCTTGAAAGTGTTGAGTGGTGCACTTTTGCTTATGTGATACAAGTTTTGTGATTTTGGTGACTTAAACTTGAAATTGGACTTGTGGTCTTGAAAGAAGTGAGTTTGATGGATTGAATATTAACATGTATGATGTGGTTATGGTTATAACTTGATTTCTCTTGGTGTGTAACTTTTGGAATTGTCATTAAGTTGATCAAACATATGTAAAGGAAAGCTTACTTATGTCCATGGACCATTTATGGTGATAAAGGACCCAAAAATGACCCTTGGAGATGAAATCGGGCATCCGACCTCGTAGATGGGGAACCTGTGGGTGCAGATGACAACGCAGGTGACCCTGGAATTGTCCAGAAGGGCACCTGAGACCGCAGGTCACCCACCTGCGGGCGCAGGTGACCCCTCCAGACCCCCCAGGGTCCCATTTTGCATGTTTTTGTCTCGTGTTGATCCCCGAAACCCCTCTAACCTTCTTGAATGCAATTATTAACTTATGAATGACCTTAAAGGAGTAATTTGTAGGTATTGTGAGTTATATCAAGTATGGATTAACTTTAATGTTTTGTTGTGAAAGACGTTTAGGCAACGTAACGACGTAAACGTGACATGGTATTGAAGGGGAAGTGTAAAGTATAATCTTAGTGTGAAATGCTAGTTATTTATGATATCTTGGGTGATGTGTGACATGTATTGGTAATGGTAATGCAGTACATGGTATTGTAAGAGGGTGAAATGACATTGTAAGACAGTTACGTAACTTGTTGTCATGTTATGCATTTGTAATGTAGTTAGTTGTTAACGGGAGCTTCGTGATGTACTTGTGTTGTTGAGTAAAATGTAAGGAAGGAGCTACATTGTTGTATTCACATATAGGACTGTATATTCATATTGGGAAGATAAGGTATGTAAGGTTACTCTTTCCGTAACCTTCTGCAGCACATAGTAGTTACATTGTCATTGTACTTATCCCATTTCGAATTGTTCCAAGGTATCTTATTTCAAGTTGTCATATGTATTGTTATTCACATGTTCCTTAGTCGTGGATTAGTTGTTATTCATAAGTCTCTTAATCATGGACTGATGTTCCAAAGCACCAATAATGTTGAGACTATCAACATATCAATCTCTCAAAAGTAAGAAATAAAGTAATGCATATTTGTTGGTTGCAAGAGTATGGGTGGTAGATCTAGAGGCATAAGCCTAGCTCGAGCTGATCCCGATATTATTGCATCATAGGGTAGTCCTAGAGGCATAAGCCTAGCTCGGGCTGATCCTAACAGGTGGTAGCTCTAGAGGTAATAACCTAGCTCGAGCCGAACCTGATATATTGGTTTATGGGTGGCATCTCTAGAGGGAATAACCTAGCTCGAGCCGAGCCCGATATCTTGACTTATGGGTGGTATCTCTAGAGGCATAACCCTAGATCGAGAATATTTATCAAAACACACATGCCATTTTCTAGAATATTCAAGACATTTCTCTTTACTCACAAACCCTAAGGCATCACTTATTTGGACAAGATCACTTCTTTGTAAGTATTGGTAAGTGTTTAATCTTATGGTTCAATATATTATATGCTTAAGATGGTGTATAAATCATGTTGGTTATGTTGGAAAAGTTTTGGACAGTTCACTATGTGTAAAACAGTGTACTTTTGCTTAATCGGTGAAGGGTTTTGCCTACTAGACTTGACAGTGGGCTTGTGATCTTGAAGGAAGTGGGTTTGATGGATTAAATATCAACATGTATGATGTGTTTATGTTCTTAACTTGCTTTGTTTATGTGTATAACTTGTGGGATTATTGTTATAAAATTGGTCATGAAATTAATGGCGTATTGAAAGGAAAATGTGGGTTTGGTGGTGTTCATGTGTGTTGTGAAACCATGACTGTTTTTGGGCATACAAGTGACCAAAAATATGTAAATAAAATCTTACTTATGTCCTTGGACCATTTATTACACAAAAGGACCCAAAAGAGACCCTTTTTGGCCGATTTGGGCATCCGCCCTCGCAGACGAAGGCACCTGCGGGCGCAGGTGACTATGGACACTACCAAGGGTCACCTTTGGCCGCACCTCAACCACCTGTGGGTGCATGTGGCTTCGCAGGTCAGCCCAGAGTCTCGTTTTGTATGTTTTTGCCTCTCTTTGATCCCCGAAGACCCCTATACCCTTTTTGGATGTAATTATCAACTTATGATGCCTTATAAATGACTTTAAGGGGTCGTTTGGAGGCATGATGGATTATGCCACTTATGGATTATGGTTAATGAAAGGTATTGAGGTAACTTGATGGATTAATTGTGACGTAGTATTAATGAGGAAGTGTAAAGGATAAACTTGGTGTGAAATGCTATTGGTTCATGATGTTTTGGTCAATGTGTGAAATGTTATGATGTTACTATTATTGTAATGCAGTGGATTGTATTGTAAAGGACTAAATGACGCTATATAACAGTCACGTAACTCATTGTCATCTTATGCACTTGTAAGATAGTTAATTGTTAACGTAAGCTCTGTTATGAAATTGTGATGTAGAGTAACACGTAAGGAAGACGATGGATTATTATGTTCACATATAGAACTGTGTATTCATATTGAGAACATAAGGTATGTAAGGTTACTCTTACCGTATCATTCTGCAGCATATATTGTTCACATTGTTATTATATTTGTTCCATTCCGAAATATTCTAAGGCATTTCATTTCAGGCTGTGATGTATTGTTATTCACATGTTCTTTATTTGTGGATTAGTTGTTATTCATAAGTCTCTTAATCATGGACCGATGTTCCAAAGCTCCAATAATGTAACATATCAATCACTCAAAAATAAGAAATAAAGTAATGCATATTTGTTAGTTGCGAGAGTACAGGTGGTAGCTCTAGAGGCATAAGCCTAGCTCAAGCCGATCCCAAATTTGTTGGATCAGGGGGAAGTCCTAGAGGCATAAGCCTAGCTCGGGCCAATCCTGATAGGTGGTAGCTCTAGAGGTAATAACCTAGATCGAGCCGAACCTGATATATTGGTTTATGGGTGGCAGCTCTAGAGGGAATAACCTAGCTCGAGCCGAGCCCGATATCTTGACTTATGGGTGGTAGATCTAGAGGCATAAGCCTAGCTCGAGCCGATCCCAACATAACGTTATGTTACGTTAAGATCCACTGATCAGTTGGGTCTCGGGTACGATATGAGATAATAGATGATGAATAAACATTAGAAGCAAAAGAAAATAATTAATATAAGTTACATGGTTCCACATATGTAGAACGATTGTTTATCCATATTGACTATTCTCTTATATTTGATTTCATTGGAATATTTATGTGTCTTACAGTTTCATATGGCCTTACATACTCAGTATATTCTTCGTAGTGACCTCCCTTGGGGGGGCTTACCTTACTTGCTGCAGGCACAGGTGCTAGTAGACCTCCTCAGTAGGCTATGAGAAATCCGCAGAATATTGGTGAGCTCCAGTTGGTTTGGGGCTTTCTGAGATGTATATGTACATTTATTTTGGTATTGTATATGTGTATAGAGCGGGGTATTGTCCCGACTCTAGGTTGGTTATGGTTATGCATCTGTAGAGGCTTTGTAGATGTTGTGGGACAGATGAAGAAAATGTAAGGAACGTATGTTTTGTCTTGATGGCCCCAACGGCCAAGTTTCATAGTTATCATGTATTTTCCATGACTTCCGCTATTGGCATCTTATATCTATTTTTGGTGGTGATGTTTATTAAGTAACATGCGCAGGAGTGTATGAGAATAAAGATTGGTTCTCTCGGGCCTTAACGGTTTCGGGTGTCAGTCCGCCTCATTGGAACTCAGGGAGTGACAATATATATATATATATAATAGAAAGTAATAGAAATAATATTTTTAAAATCATTACTGGCGCCTAATTTATCAAAAATTAATTCGAAATGTAAGAAAGATATTTTGGCAAAGTCACCAGGACTCATAAACATAGAATGAAAAAATTTAGAAAAAGGAGAGCCAAAATTGGATGTCAACAGTTTGCCCCTCTTAGACCAGAGATAATTAAAAAGTCTTTGGGCTAAGATGTTGATGTTAACCAATTTTATCTCGACTGGTAAATTAGATTGATTTTGGAAGGATGAACTCGAAATGTGGAATGTGAAGGTAGAGTCTGCATGAGAGTGATTATGAATTTGATCGAACCCTGGTCTTTGGGTTACCTACATATCTCGGGTATTACAAGAATCAGGCCGATGTAGTTCAAAAATGGAGTAGTGGTAAAATTTTAAGAGATCCTCAAAATTTTTACCCAGTGTCGGGTTTATGATGACACTTATATTAATTGCGATGAAGATAAGACTATTTTTGCATGAATAGAGTGGACGCAGTCGTGCTCGAAATTGAGCTACCTACATATTTCTAAGAAATCAGGCCAGTTGTAGCTTTGGAATAACAGACTATGATAAATTTTGAGACGGTCCTCAAAATTTGCCCTAGTGTAAGATTTATTGTCGACTCTGGTCTCTTTGGAAAGAACTTCATGGTGTTAAAGGTAGATGAATTTTGGGTGAAAAAATCTTTTCGGGATGGGCATACTTGTAGCCTCCTGATTATAAATATGGCACGCGACATACCCATAAGTAGGACTCTACGTAAGTGTGCATCACATCTCTACAAAATCATATTGGACTGTTAGATGAAGGTAGGTCCCTCCAATAATGCTAGGAGGATTCTAGGATGTGAAGAAGTGTATTGACATTCATAAGAGTAAATGCGCTTTAATTTGGAAGCGCAGGCGATTGATTATGAGAATCGAAATTGGAGTGCTAGTTTTGAACTCTAGCTTGAGAGTTTGGTATTCCTCATCAAACAACGTCTCAATCGCTGCTTAGAAGTAGTTCCATGTTATAATGTGTTATTCTGCAAAATAGGTAAAAAGGGTGAAAAGTACCTGCTGCGGTTCAAAATTATAAATTAAAATTGTAATATAAAGAGTAGAGTGTAGATATTCAAACAAGGATTGTAATCTACGCTCTGTAGTGTAGATGGATCTGACTAGTGAGGAAATTACTGGAATGTAAAAGCCTCTATCGGCGGGAGAATTGCTAAAATGTAAAAGCCTTTGTCAGCAGAGCAATTGCTGAATTATAAAAGCCTTCGACTGGTGGGGCAATTGCATGATGAGTAAAAGCCTCTTTTTGGCGAGGCAATTTTCAACACGAGCACGATGATGATGTTGCTAGTGGGATCTGATGTTGCTGCGATAGTGGATTTTTGATGGCGTTTGCTATGGTGCGAATCTCTGATTAGCAGGGCATGTTTTGCTTGCTGAAATATAATTCTCCGATATGGAGGAACATCATTTTGCTAATTTACATCCTCTGATATGGCAGAAGGTATCTTCGCTCGCTTATGTACAATCTTTTGAATGCGTAATGTATTTGCTTATGTACAGTCCTCGAAGTGCGAGAGTTTGACTTTGTTTGCTTTTGTATAATCTTCGAGATGCAGGACTCGACTTTGTTTGCTTATGTATAGTCCTCATAGTGCGGGATTTGACTTTGTTTGCTTATTTATAGTCCTTGTTGTGTGGAGCCCTTGATAATTCAGATGA
This sequence comes from Capsicum rhomboideum, assembly GCA_031232105.1. Lineage (NCBI taxonomy): Eukaryota > Viridiplantae > Streptophyta > Magnoliopsida > Solanales > Solanaceae > Capsicum > Capsicum rhomboideum. The sequence continues at coordinate 113,400,926 of CP124714.1, read as the reverse complement.
CATTCTCTGATTGGCAGAGTTATTCGATGCAATTAGACGGTAATTCTTCGATTGGCAAAGTTATTTGATGCAGTCTGGTTGCCAACTCTGATTGGCAGAGTTTATTTGGAAGAAAAAAAATAACCTACTTGACCTACGAGGGCCCTCTGCCTTCAAAATTTTGATCTGAATCTTGGATGTACCAGTAAATTATGATAAATGAAACTTTTAAATCTTGTGAGGGTCATTGTAAGATGTTCCAAAAAATAAGGTAAGGAGAAATATTGTGGTTCATGTTGTCGTGATAAGTCGCATGATGTTTCCAATTGTGTCCAGCAACTTGGCTTGATATCATCCTTCTTGATTCTAGTTTTGATGCGCTCAAAGAAAAATTCTTAGTTAGGAGAGGGTGTTGATTTGTGTTGATTTGGGGATTCTGGCTTTGTCATCTGAATCCTTAAATACTTTCTTAACTTCTCGCTATTCCCAATCTTGGAGACTTGGTAGGTGGAAGAGTAGGAAAGTTTTTTTAAAAAAATAATTAAATATATGTATATATATATTTTTTGCAAGTATATTACATATATATTGAGTGAATATATATATATATATATATATATATATATATATATATGTATATCTATATGTGTATATATATATGTATGCATGTAGTAATCCATTAGTGTTTTTAGATTATGACATGTTCCGAAATTAGTTGAGCCTCTCCATTTGCCGATCGTATACCCTCATATCTTTTATTCTTCGAATGATGCATCTCTGGCTTTTACAGATGCCATGACGATTCTGATGGTGAGATCTGTTATATTCTAAGGCTATGTTATGGGCAAATGAGGGTTTTCCTAAGGGTATGACCAAACCTTTTAAGTTGCCAATGTATTCAAGTGGAATTAGGTCAGAACGTAGTTCAAGTACAAGGGGAGAAACAAAAATATGCAATGCAATGACCGAGCCTGACTCAAGCTGCCTACGTATCCAAGTGGAATCGGGTCAGAACATAGTTTAGTACAATAAAAGTAAAATATGTAGGGACCAAATCCGATGAGGATTGACTACGTATCCCACCATGGAAAGTAAGGTCATGCATAGTTCTGATTACATAAAAGGATAATTTTTTGGTTTTTCTAAGGGAGGCCAAACCCTATGTGGGTTGCTTACGTATCTCACCGTGGGAAGTCAGGCTTATACGTAGTTCTGTTACTTGAAGAAAAAATGCCAAAGTACAAGAAAATAGAAAACTAGTATTGATGTCTTCAAATGTAGTACTTCTTGATAGCGTTGGAATTAATCAGCTTTGTGCTCACTGTGCCATCCATCTCTGCAAGGATTACAGCTCCTCCTGAAAGCACTCGGTGAATCATGTAGGGACCTTGCCAATTTGGCACGAATTTCCTTTTAGCTTCATCTTAGTGAGGGAATATCTTCTTTAATACTAATTGTCCTGGTGTGAATCGTCGAGGCTTGACTTTCTTGTTGAATTCCTTGATCATTCTATTTTGATAGAGTTGACCATGACAGACTGCATCTATTATTTTCTTATCAATGAGCATCAATTTTTCGATTCTGCTACGAATCCATTCAGTATTATCTAGACCAACCTCTTAGATGATTCTCTAGGAAGGTATTTCCACTTCTGCGGGTATCACTGCTTCTGAACCGTAGACCAACATGTAGGGAGTTTCCTCAGTGGATGTTCTAATCGTGATGCAATAGTTGAGCAAAGCATAGGGTAGCTTCTCATGCCAGTTTCCCATGCCATTCTCTGTTATTTTCCATTATTTTTCTCAAGATACTTTTAATATTTTTGTTCGCAGACTTAATTGCTCCATTCATTTGTGGCCGATACACTGTGGGATTTCGGTGCGAGATCTTAAACCTTTCACAAGTCTCTCTCATGAGATCGCTATTCAGATTGGCCGGCCCCATTGTCTGTTATGATTGACTCTGGAATCCCAAACCGACAGACTATGTTATTGCGGATGAAATCTGCTACCACCTTTTTAGTTATTGCCTTGTACGTTGATGCTTCAACCCATTTTTTGAAGTAGTCAATAGCTACCAGGATGAAACGGTGTCCATTCGATGCGAAAGGCTCAATGGGCCTAATAACATCCATGCCTCAAGCAACAAATAGCCAAGAAGAACCCATATCAATGAGCTCATTTGGTGAAACCCATATAAAATCCCAATAAACTTGACACTGATGACATTTCTGCACGTATCGAATACTATCTCTCTCCATGGTCATCCAAAAGTATCTGGCTCTTAAAATCTTTTTTGCTAGCATGAACCCATTCATGTGAGCTCTACAAGTTCCTGCATGTATTTCTTCCAACAGTATTGTTGCTTTTGTTTCATCAACACATCGTAGCAATCCCAAATCCATAGTTCTCCTCTACAGGATTTCTCCATTGAGAAAGAAGTGATTGGCCATCCTTCTCAAAGTTCACTTTTGTTTGCTGGTAGCGCTTTCCGGATATTCTCCTGCTACAAGCGACCTTCTGATGTCATAATACCATGGCTTTCCATCCAGTTCTTCATCTACATGGAAACAATATGCATGTTGATCATCTATTTCCACCTTGATGGGATCAATGTAATTCCTATCTGGGTGCTGGATCATTGAAGATAGTGTTGCCAGAGCATCGGCTAACTCATTTTGAATTCTAGAAACATGTTTGAACTCAATCTTCGTGAATCTTTTGCTCAGCTCTACCACATATTGCACATAAGGAAGGATCTTGACATTCTTAGTGGTCCATTCTCCTTGTACCTGATGAACCAACAAATCAGAATCTCCTATCACCAATAGCTCTTTGATGTTCATGTCTACAGCCATCCTGAGTCCAAAAATATAAGCTTCGTATTCTGCTACGTTGTTCGCACAAGAAAACCTAATCTTTGCTGAAATCTAATAATGTTAACCTGTTTCTGAAACCAAGACTACCCCAATTCCAACTCATTTAAAGTTTGATGCCCCATCAAGAAACATCCTTCATCCATCATACGACTCTGAGATATCCTCTCCTACGAACAATACTTCTTCATCAGGGAAGTATGTCTTGTAATCTTGATCTACTAGATTTTCTGCTAGGTAATCAACCAAAGCTTGTCCCTTAACGGATTTTTGTTTCATGTACACAATAACAAACTCGCTCAACAAAATCTGTCATTTTATCAATTTTTCAAAAGGCATTAGTTTCTGGAAGATGTACCTGAGGGGATCCATTCTTTAAATCAAGTATGTGGTGTATGCTGACAGGTTGTGCCTCAACTTTTGCACAACCCAAGTCAACGTGCAACAGGTTCGTTATAACAACATATATCTTACTTCATACAATGTGAACTTCTTACTTAGGTAGTAAATAGCTTGCTCCTTCTTTCCTATCTTATCATGTTGTCCCAACACACATCTAAATGCACCATCCATAATGGATAGGTACAATAGTAACAACTTCCCGGGCTCCGGTGGAACCAATACCGATAGGTTAGATAAGTATTCCTTGATTCTATCGAAGGCCTTTTGGCATTCTTCCATCCATCTTGTGGTGGCATCCTTCTTCAGTAACTTGAATATGGGTTCACAGATTATCGTCAACTGAGTTATGTACCGACTGATGTAATTGAGCCTTCCTAAGAAACTCATTACATCCTTCTTATTCTTGGGGGGTGGTAATTCCTAAATTTCCTTAATTTTGGAAGGATCCAACTCTATACCCCTCCTACTAACAATAAACCCCAATAATTCTCCCGTGGGAACTCCAAAAACGCTTTTAGCTGGATTCAACTTCAGGTTATTCCTTTGCAACTTTTCAAAGAACTTTTGTAAGTTGTTCAGGTGATCCAAACTCTTTCTTGACTTAATAACGACATTATCCACATACACCTCAATCTCTTTGTGGATCATATCATGGAAAAGGGTAGTCATGGCCCTCATGTAAGTTGTCTTGGCATTTTTGATTCCAAATGGAATTACCCTATAGTAATATACTCCCTACGGAGTGATAAAGGCTGTCTTCTCAGCATTATCTTCATTTATCAAGATCTGATGATACCCCATAAAGCAATCAACAAATAACTGCAACTCATGTTTTACATAATTATCAATAAGTATGTGAATATTTGGAAGAGGAAAGTCATCTTTAGGGCTAGCCTTGTTGAGATCCCAATAATCTATACATATCCTGATCTTCCCATCCTTCTTAGGCACTGACACAATATTGGCCAACCATATGGGGTAATTTGTGACCCTAACGATTTTTCTTTTATTTGCTTGGTCACCACCTTCTTGGTTCTCAAACTCAAATCAGGTTTAAACTTCCTCGTCTTTTGCTTCACTGGTGGACAAGTGGGATTAATTGGAAGCCTGTGTGAGACGATATCGATGCTTAACCCTAGCATATCATCATAGGACCAAGCAAACACATCAACGTTTTGTTTGAGCAATTTTATCAACTTTTGCTTCGACCTGGCTTCCATGTGTATGCTGACTAGCATTTCCTTTACCATTTTTTTGCCACCCAAATTGACAACCTCAGTTTTATCAAGGTTAGGCTTCTTCTGACTTTCAAGTTGCTCGATCTCATACAATAGGTTTTCAGGCATCATACTTTTGTCATATTCCTCATAATCCTGCCATTGCTCAAATTTTGCTCAGTGGATTCGTTACATGTCATAATCGTTGAATGGGGATTTTTACCAATATTAGTGCTGAAAATTATAAAAGGTAAGTAAAATAAATAGACATTGAAGAAAAATAGGGAAAATAACTTTTTTTAGAAAATAAAGATTTTTATTAAAAGAAAAGCGCTCGGTTTTTAGCAAGAGGCGAGTAGCAAAAAGGGTTTAGGTATGATTCAAGCCTCAATTGATAATGCAAGAACAACTTTGAAATCAACTATAATTCCTTACTACCAGGACTCCTATCGAAACAGGGATAGGCTTATGGTTCAATTCCGTAAGACTTCTCCACGTTCAACATCACGGATGGTCAGCTCCTTGAGATCTATCTCAAGTCCTTCCTCAATCATAGTTACAAACAGATTTCCTATTCCTTCTATGATGTCCTCATCAACTGCTTGCTCTAAAATTGGGACTTCAGCTGGCACAAACACAGTCTTTCCTGATCTTTAACTGTAGACTCCTCAAAAAGCGGGCTTATATCTAGGCCCAGTGGTACCTTTCTGATGTTTCAACTGGATTGGTTCAGTTATACCATTGGATTTTAGCCTTAGTCTTGTCTTATCTTGATACCCATATTTCAACATCTCTGACGCAACCATCCTTGCTGCTCTTGACATTTTCACTTCAACCGGCTCTACATTCTCATCGATCCTTACAGCTTGCATGATCTCCAGAGTATGGAAAGTGGCTCCATTTAACACTTTCATGATTGGAATAGAATTCACAGAATAAATGGGATGACTGAGCTCCCCATGAATGGTAACTTCCGTGCGACCCCACTCGAACTTCACACACTGATGGAGAGTTGAGGGAACTGCTCTCTCCATATGGACCCATGGCCTCCCCAGCAATAGGTTGAAACTGGACACTACATCCATCACTTGAAATAAGATGGGAAATTTAGTTGGCCCTACCTGCAATCCATCAAAAACTCTGACCTTCACCCGACATTTTCTTATCTCTTCTATATTTACACCTAAATCTCTTAGAGTGGATAATGGACAGATATTAAAACCAGAACCACCAATGATTAGAACCCTGTTCACAACCTTGTTACAGTATTTGACTACGATGTGAAGTTCTTTGTTGTGCCCGGCCTTTCTGACGGTAGCTCATCATCATGGAAAGAGATCTTATTTGCTTCCACCATATGTCCGATTGCTGTAGCCAAAGTTTTGCTTGTGGTCTCTTTCGGTATTCTAACTCTGCTTAATACTTCTATTAAAGCATTTCAATGGGCTTCAGAACTCATAAACAAGGACATAATAGATATGTGGGCTGGCATTTTCTTCAGTTGTTCCTCGATCGAATAGTCCTTAGGTTGCATCTTCTTCCAAAATACTGCGGCTTCAGCATCAGTAACATTTTTCTTTGGATTTTATTCTTTCCCAGAAACCCCTGGATTTAGATGCTCCAGGACATAACACTTTCTTGACCTGGTCATCCCATGAGCCACAACAGCATTTATTGTCTTGCCCTTGGCTTCTGCTCAGTAGTCCCATGGGACTGATTTAGTGTCATAGATAGGCTTCCCAGTGGATATAGTGGTTACTACAACTCTTCGCATGTATGTTTGAACTGTCAAAGGCTTCTTCAACTAAACTGTTATAACATGTTATGTTAGAGATGATGTAGCAACTTCTTCTGTGTTCCAAACGGGCACAATGTCTCTCTCCAAGTCATACTTTTCCTCTAGAGTAATCATGTTGACTTCTTGATTCGCATGATTTGGCAAAGGGTTATTGTTCGCATTTAGTAGAGTTTTGGTGCATTTGATGACTCCTTTTATGATTAGAGACTCAATTTGGTTCTTCAAACCATAACACTCTTCCGTGTCATGCCCCTTGACTCCCGAGTGATAAGAACATCGCTTGTTTCCATCAAAGTATCGAGAGGTTGGGTCAGGGGGTTTTTTTCTTTAATTGGGTACAACAATCTTGCTGCCCTCAACCTCTCAAACAATTGAGCCAAAGGTTCGGCAATAGGTGTGGGTATTTCTGGCTTTAATATTTGGATGTAGTCTTGGTGTATATGTTGGTCTATTTTGGTGAATTGGAGCTTGGATTGGGGCATATGGTCTTGGTTGATTTTGGTGTACTGGGGCTCGAGGTGGATTATAGTGTGGCTGAGTATTACATTCAGGGACATGTACAATAATTTGGGGGTTGTTAGGGTAATGGTAGGAACAACTTCCAGGTTGGTAGTATGGGGTTATAGATGATACATCTTCTTTCTTCTTCTGGTTAATGTCGATGGATCCTGACTGTATGACTTTACTTATGGCTTACAATACAACCATAGACTGAATCTTTCCTGACTTGATTCCTTCTTCTATGAAATCTCCCATCTTGACCAACTCTGCAAACTTCTGGCCCATCATTGACATCATTTTGTCAAAGTAAACACCTTCTTGGGCTTGAATAAAGTAATTGGAAAGTTCATTCTCATTCAGCAGGGGTTGGATCCTAGCAGCCTCAGTCCTCCATCGCCATGTATATTCCTGAAATGACTCAGATGGCTTCTTTTCTATGTTGGCCAATGAGATTCTGTCTGGAGTGATTTCGATATTAAACCTGAAGAAACTAATGAAATCTTTGGCCATTTCTTACCAATCACGCCATTTGCGAGTCTCTTAGAGAGTGTACCAAGTCAAAGCTTCTCCTGACAGACTTCGAATGAATAGCTTTATCCTCAACTTCTCGTTCTTTCTTACGCCGACCAGCTTGTTAAAATAGGCTCTTAGTTGTGCAAAAGCATCACCCTTTCCATCAAATACATCAAACATTGGTGGTTTGTACTCGACTGGTATGTCAATATCTGGATGGATGCATAATTCATCATAATCCAAGCTCTCGGTTGTTCTGGTGACTTGCATGTTTCTAAATGACCTTTTTAGACTTTTGAGTTGAGCTACTATTGACCTTTCTCCATTTAATTGGACGTCTTTCTCTAGTTCCATGTACTAATTAACCTCATACGAGACTTTAACAGCCGCAGATGTTACAAAACTAGGAGCTTCAGTAGCATATACTGGTGGCACAGGTATCTCACAAGCGACGTGTTCCTTGGGTATATGCTACATTATTGAGTGAACTGGAACAATGAAGTTCTGAGTAGGCAATAAAAGATTAGGTGCAGTCTTGGTGGCGGTTGAAGGATCAAGTGAAGCTTGAGCGTAAGTGGGAACATGTGAGTTTGTTAAGTTGGCAGGAGTGACTGGAGGAAATTCAACATTTGGAAATTGAAATTGAGTGGGGAAGGTAGCAGCTGTAAGCTTAGTCAAGTCCCGCACTTGGCATAGTTCTTCCTTTAGGATCTCAATTTCTTGTGCTATATTGGCTATTTGTTTGTTGTTTTGAGTATCTATAAACTTTTGGGAGCTTTCGGCACTATCTATCGGTACCATCGAGGCATTGTTAGATTCTTCGGTCATTTTTCCTTTAGATTAGAGGTTGTATTGTGATTCAACCAGTTTGCGAATCAACACAAATCAACATTCTTTCTTTGGGGATTAATAATGAACAAAAACAAAAGAAAAGAAAGAAAAAGAAAGGCAAACCATGTTAGTTTGGGAGATATTGAGAGATGTAACAAATATGTAGCATATATATACGCCAAGTTGGTGACATTCACAAAACGCATCCTAATATGGGTCCTCTCTTTGCTAGAGGTGGGACTACAGTGCAAGCATTAATGATTAATTGATCCAAAATTTTCAACACGTTTTCAAATTCAGGACAATCTAACTTAATTAACATCCGAAGAAGGGTGGAAAACCCTAAGTTACAGAATGAAAATTGAATTCAAGAAAAAGTCTTGACTTCAGGATTACATAATAGTTGGCATACCAATACAAAAATATCAATATAGGTCATGCAAGACCTTTAGGAAAAGTAAAAGATAGTAAATAAATGTATGGAAATATCAAGATAGGTCATGCAAGACCTTTAGGAAAACTAAAGATAGGAAACAAAAGCCTAAGGCCAGGTCGGGGGATCCTCATTGTCATCGTCCAAATCATAATAAGTCCCAGGGTGATTCTATGGAGACTCATCAGGCTGCCACCCCTAGTGATCTGCATCCTCTTCACTACCAAATCCTATGGGTCCATACTCGGAGTGTGCATTCGAAGTGAGTTCACTTCCTTCCAAGTCCACATACATTACTCCCCCATCTCTAGGGTCGTACTCATCTGGATCATGTTCTAATTCTTTTTCTGGATCTTTCTCTATTTCCACTGTTGGCTCATCTTCTGGATCTTCCTCTATATTTTTCATTGGATCTTTCTCCAGGTTTTTCTCTGGATCTTCTTCAGGATCCTCCTTCGAATCTTCTTTTGGATCTTCTTCCATCTCTTCTTCTTGTTCTTGTCAACTGAAGGTATGAGATGGTCAACTGATCCTAGAATCACCTGCTGGTACATAACAGTAGATATTAGCATGAGGTGCAAGAGTTGATTCCTGCTCTGATTCTCCCTGTGGATGTCGGAGATCCCCTGGAGTCCTTCATAACCCAGCCCAGCTAAAATTCCTCTTGCCATATACCATGTGTAGTACTCTAGGGTGCACCGTGAATTGACCCCTATGCCTGGGCTAAAAATGTCTCCCCATCCTTCTATCAAGTTACTGAGTTTCACTATAGGGATCCTCCCTTCATAATCTCCTTCTGCTAGTGCCATGTTTGACCATAAAGGAACATCCTGTGTTATCCCAAACTGTCAAAGAACCCTTAATGGTGCGTAGGGATGGATTCCTTCTAGCCCAATTAATTCAAGGAAATAACAGTAATGTCTCCCCAACATCACTCGACCGTTGACCCATGGTAGCCGCTATTGGATGAGAATTCTAGTGAGGTGAGTCAGGAAAGTATGTCATTGTTCTTCATCGTTCAAGATATCTTACATGTTCATCCTGAGCTCATGACTGCTGATTTTGTTGCACCAATCTCTCTGATGCCATTATATTCATTCCTCCTATAAAAGTGTTCCAATGCCCATACTTGCAGTATCAAATTGCATTCTCTAAAAAATTCATACCCCCTGGAGCATGTAGACAATGATCGAAAGATTTCTGCTAAGATCATCAGCACGATTGTCACCCTGAGTGGTCCTCTAAACATGAAAAGAACCATTGGAAGCAAATTGATGTTTATTTAATTTCCTCTCATTGGGAACACCATGATCTCCAAAAAAGCCACTATGAAGACGATAGCCCTGTGTCTTTCCTAATCAACCTTGTAAAAAAATAAATCATTCTAAAATAGATCGTAACTTTCTCTCCGACCAAATCTCTCAAAAAGATATTCTAGGCTGACCCAGACTGCCTCGACCATTCTCAATACTGGACCAACTCTTATCCCCAACAAGCGAAGGAAACCACTTCCTGATGTAGTATGCGGGGCCAAAAGTACCCGTCCAGCCAATGGTAAGTTAGCAATTTGGCTCACTTCCTCCAATGTGGGCGTGATTTCAAAGTTTGAGAACCTGAAGGTAACCGTGGTTGGATCCCAAAGTTCAATCATTAGCCGAATGAATAACTTGTTCACCCTCAGCTCCAACAAATTGATCAAGGATCCCAAATGCGACATTATTTCTTCTCCATGAGCTACCCGAATGTTTCCCCACCAATGCCTTAGAATTCGATGGACCTCGAACATAATCTAGAAGTTTGAAAGGTTTTGATTGATTTGCATCTGAGTAAAAGAAAGGAGATTAAGCCTAATGTTTTGAATTTGTTATGATTTTAACATTCGGATCAATCAATCATTTTTCACACAAAGAACGTCATTGGGTTTATGAAGAATCCGCTGACGTGAAGGGTGGCTTCCTAATTGTAGAGATGTTGCCTTGGACCGTCCTGCTTAAGGTGTATGCAACATGACCTATTTCTAGTGTAAGAGTTTTCCCTAGATGTTTTAGAGTAAGACTGAATAATTATGAGAAGGCGCACTAACCTAATTGCACCGACTCTAAAACTAAGGAATCCAAGGAAGGTTTGGAGGAGTGCAGGACACTCCTAGCGTGTTCAGTGTGTGTTTATGTATGGCCAAATACTCAATAGAAAGTACAAATGAGAAAGCAGTAACAAGTAGTGTTTTCAAACAAATAAGGAACATAAGTTTGGATTTGGCCTCCGTCCTTTCAAACAATGCATGATATAAATATAACTAAAGCAAGCAATGTACTAAAAATAAACATATGTTCCTAAATAATATTCCTAAACTAAGTCGGCTAAGGTAAAAACCTAAGTTAACATCCCCAGCAGAGTTGTCATTCTATCGCGCCCTTATTTTGAACTGGTCAAAATACATTTGCAACGTCTGGCTTTTCTACCTGGTTTTGAAAAGGTTTAGAGTCGCCACCTAAATTTTAGGAAAAATTAGGAAAACCATTTTTTCTTTTATGTAAAACTTTGTTTTGGTCATTTTGAAAAACAAGATTCTGGGTAAGGGTTTTGATTACTCAAAGGGAAGGTGTTTAGCACCCCTCAAAGCCTATCCGAAGATAGTCCTTAAACTTGGTTTTTAGAAAAATATTTGGGATGATATTTTGTTTATGTCATCATTACTTATTAAAAGAGAAATGTTTTAGAAGATGGGGTTTCAAAATAGAATGTAAAGATACTTTAAAACCAATTCTAATGTTTAAAAGAAAATATAATGCTTGTAAAGAAAATAAAATAAAATATAGACGTGTGTATGGGGGTGATGTAAGATATAAATAACACGTAAAAGTAAAATATATGCAATATGTAGAAAATAGTAAAGAATATAAAATGCGTAGTGGAGTATGTACGGTATATGTATATATAGGTAATGTATGTGTAGTGATTTATAAAATAGCATATATGATGTATAATATATGGAATGAGAAATAATTTATAAGTATGTACATATGCAAAATAGTAAAAGTAGTGAAAATGTATACAGGTGTGTAAAAATATATGTATGATAGTTATGAGTATGTACAAGAAAATAATTCTACATGTATAGATGTAAAATGTTAGTACATAATATGATATATTATGGCATGTAAAATATTCTTATAAAATGATATGTATACCTCTGGAGATTTTGTTGGGGTTTGCACCCATTTAACAAAATCAACAAATCTACCAATTGCTCGGCCCTGCACTTTTCTTTTCTTTAATAAAAAACCCCTTGTATTTAAAAATGAAACGCAATTAGTAATGGAAAATGTGATATTTTAACAAAAGGTAAAAACTTTCCGATTTTATGAATAAAGGAAAGAAGTGTTACCTGCTTTATTTTTCTAAAAAAAAAAAAAAGAAACCTTACGTTAGAAAACAGTGATATAAGAAATGATTATAAAAGGAGGTCAACGACACTTAATAGTTAAAGACAGAAGGGAAATTTACTGATTTAGCTATGAGTTTGTACGAGTTCACACAAAGGCATATACAAAGTTAGCAAGTAGCAATATCAATAGTAATAACAAAGTGATAAAAAGGGAACTAAGAAGTGTTGGGCTCTTCAATAGCCCAACTCCTAATACTTGACTCTGAAGGCTGCGATCCTATGGCTGCAGACCCGATATGTCAGGTCAAAATGAGTTCCATTGTGGAACTCCACCTCCCCGAGTTCACATAAGACAAAGTAAAAGGTAATGATTAGTGGTTGGTATAGATAATTAAAGACACAAGTGAAACAATGAAGGACACTGATCAAACTGATGTAAGGAAATGACTCATTTATTAACATGCTTTAGATGAACGAAATAGAGAAGGAGGATTACTTTGAATATGATTCAAATTATGATTATTAGCTACAATCCTCCCATACAACAACAATATCTCAAATTAGATTAAAAAATATAAGTGTTTAAATACATATTCAAGCAGACATAAAGAGATTTCTATTGTGGTTAGTCTACCATAATTTATCAAAGAGAACGTTTTGTAAGCTGTACACATACATCATTATAAGCAATCTGTACACGACAACTTTACTAGTTACTTCAAGGCTCCCCATTTAGTCAAGGAAAACCTATTGTTCAATCAAAGTTCTACTCTTGAAATGAACCCAAGCAATTGCAGGATTTTTCACTAGCAATATGATAATGCACCGAGTTTGAGCAGTTCAAAGCTCAAGCTCATATCAAGGTTTCAACAACCTCACAACATATGTACCATGAAAATGCCATGGCATCTTTTAAAAGATCAGATGATTACAAATATAACAAAGCTGGACATTTGAAATACGTACTACGATAAATTCAACCGTTTGCCTCAACTGTTTTCCATGAAAAATCTAAGTTCAAATAAAATCTGTAGGTAGTCAAGAAAACTCCTAGAATATGCTCAAGGGGAACGACTACCAACTGGTTAATTCGTACGAATGTAATTAGAGATAAAATGTCTAGCTCGGCCAGTACCCCTATTTTAACACACAAACTTTGTCAAAAGTTTGGAAGAACTCATGAGAACCTTTACTTATTAAGCTAAAAAAACAACATAACATTTTAGAAAAGAAACTAGTTCTTGATTTTAAACATGAAGTCGATCGATTCTAACACAAAGGCAACAGGTTCTTATGAGATCTATAAGCAAATTATTTGTAAATCTTTGGCAAAGAGCAAACCAAAATATATATTTTTTAGCTTGATCTTATAGAAAATGGGCAGCCTACAGTAAAGAACAATGATCAGCATATATACACCTATTCAAATGATACCGATCACGTATTGAAACTACAAATAAATGAAATAACGGGAAGAGGACTACCCACATTTGATTTATGCGAATACTCTATTCCTAAAATTGAGGCAAAACCATAATTGAACAATAAGAAAATGGAATCGAAGAGAAAACCAAGTTGCTCGTATAAAATACCTTAAATAGGGAGATATGCATAACAAACATGTTAAAAAATGAGAACTCATTCAACTAAGGATTCATTTTTCAAAGGTCTTTATGCATCTGTGTTAAAACAAAACCTAATTGAACAAACATTTCATTAGAAACCTCAGGAATCTGCTTTTTTTTTAATTTTTTTTTTACCTTCAAGACATGATAACTATGTCCAAAACTAAAGTAGAATTTCATAGTAAGCTTAAAGTTTTCATGGTCATTTAAATAACTAAGATTCAAGTTACTGCTTCCATGTTCGCACTAGAAACAAATGACATATTGATTTGTAAACAAACGGTTAATCACACTTTCAAAGTTCAAAACCGTATGGTATTTTCATTCTCATTTGAAACTAAAAAATATTTTTGTAAGCACACCACCAATTAAGTACATGACTACGTAACTGCCGCCACATTTGGACATTCAATAAAAGTTACAAAAAATCTCATGGTGGACAGCCAAGTGTTTGTAGAGTTTTAAGCGTTTAGAGCCTTTTCCATGCTAAGTTAAAGGCTACTAGCATTTTGCAAACACAACATCCAAACAAAGATATAGCTAAGCCACTATTACCATGTTCAAAAAACCAAACCGACATCCAACTTTCCTTAAACAGCTATCTATGTACATTTGAAAACTTGGAGCCTTAAGGAGTGTTTAGTGGTCGAACAAATCAAATAAACAACCTAACAGAATCAAGACTTTAATATCACTAGATGAAACACAAGGTGATCAATATCTATACTTTAATTAATCGAGTTGTTTGATATTTATGTCGATAAAAAATACAACATTTGACATTATCTGGGAATGCACTTCTGTTCTATCTGTAACAAAATATACTGTAATGAGTAATGACCCATTCATCTAAAAAGAATATTTTCCCCTGCATATGATATGTAGTCACAAAATTTTGGTGTATAGAATTCATATTTACTCTAATCCATTAAAATTTTCTCTACTTTGTTTAAGAGAATTTAAAAGTTCATATATAACTCCATCTATTTGCATCAAACAGTAGCTAATTTTGCTTACAAGTATAGCTAGCATTCATCAAACAACCCAAGTTCCAGTCATAACATAAAAATAAACTCGTTCTGCAAGTGACTTGTCAGCCTAATGCTGCTTTTTAATGAACTTAAACTATTATATACCCTACAGATATAACATAAAAATAAAAACATGAAATAGATGCCCAATGTAAATATCATGAGACAAAACAAGGCACTTATCGCAAACATGATGGAACCATATTTAAAAAAAAAAAATCTATTTGAAGACTCAAATTTTATAGGTTTTATTCAAGATGGATTGCGAACTATGCACGTTTTACAAATGCACTGCCTAACTTGAACAAAACCAAATGTCCAAATGCCATTTTACTTCATATCCATATACATAATCAGTCAAACAAGAACAACCAAACTCAATCGATCAACAAATTGCAAAACTAAATATAATTTAACAAGACGGGATAGAAGTTACTCAATTTGAATCACAAGTTACAAACACACATACAATAAATAATTAACAAAAACTAAGTACAACGCCATTAATACGGAATAGAGTTTACCTTTTGTTGGGCAACAATTGAGGCCGTTGAAGTGTCGAGTTTCAAGCTCCGCTACTCCGACTCCAGGTATGAATGGTGAAAAGTAATGGCGAGAGGTATTAGTTCGACAAAAAGAAAGAAAATAGAGCAAAAGAAATAGAGAACTTGGGGAACAAAGAAGATGAATTCTTTGAGATTATCCTTGAATTCTTTTTTTTCAGCCTTCAACTCCTGCCCTCAAAGGAATGGCCGAAGTCCCCCTTTATAGGCACATTTTGGAGTGTATAAGCTTCTCAAAGAGGCTCCAAATTGAATTTGAAATTTGAAATTCAAAATTATTGATGGGATAATCCATAGAGATTTGAAAAGAGATGGAGTAAGGAGAGAGGAAAAAAAGGCTTTACCTCTTTCAGATTGATTTGAAGGAGATAGAGAGTAAGAAATTAGTTTGTACAGATATTATCCTGATTACAGTCAGATTTTATCCTCTCCTTGAAGCTAACAGTGGAGATGGTGAGCTTCTACAACTCTGAAAAGTCAAAGAAAATATTGGAAGGGGCGGGATTTACACTGACAGCCTGATTTCTCGCTGGTTTCGTTGAAAAAACCAGATGGCTTTGAGCTAAGGAAAATGGGTGATACAGTGGGGTTGTTGAAGTTTGTCGAATGTTCATGGAGGGGGTTTGTCAGGGTGTGTTGGAGATGATGAAGACGATGAAGGAAATAAAAAAGGATAAGGAGTATTTAGGTGTTAGATTTGGGCCGGGTTGGGGAATTAAAGTAGTGGGATGCTATTTGTTGGGTGGTATTAGGAATTAATATGGCCCAAATTTAACAAATAAACTAGATTTGTAGGAAAAGAAAAAAAATCCAATTTTCCCCAATCATTTTTCACTAAATTAATTTAATGATGCATCTTTTCATCACGACTAATTTTTCAAAAGATATACGTATATACACACACATATATATGTATAGATATATATTACTTTATATATATATATATTATACTTTAAATAATTAAATAATTTTAGGCTCATAACTATATTTCGATATAAAATGAAACTACAAATAAAACCGAGTAATAGTATATCAGAATTTATTTAGAATTTGAAATAAAAGTTAACACGCTAATACTTTTGTTGAAAACATAGTGAAAAAAGTAAGTTATAAAAATATATATTATTTTTCTTTCGAATAATTTTATAAAATACGATATTAGTAGTTACCATATATATATATATATATATATATATATATAATAGAAAGTAATGAAAATAATATTTTTAAAATCATTACTGGCTCCAAATTTATCAAAAATTAATTCGAAATGTAAGAAAGATATTTTGGCAAATTCACCGGGACTCATAAGCATAGAAAAAAAAATTTAGAAAAAAGAAGAGCCAAAATTGGGTGTCAATAGTTTACCCCTCTTAGACAAAAGATAATGAAAAAGTCTTTGGGCGAAGACGTTGACATTGACCAATTTTGTCTCGACTGGTAAATCAGATTTATTTTGGAAAGGATGCGCTTGGAAGGTGGAATATAAAGCTAGAGTCTGCATGAGAGCGATTATGAATTCGACTGAACCCTGGTCTCTAAGTTGCATACATATCTCGCGTATCAAGAGAATCGGGCTGATGTAGTTCGAAAATAGAGTAATGGTAAAATTTTAAGAGGGCATCAAAAATTTTGCCCAGTGTCGGGTTTATGATGACTCTGATATTAATTGTGATGAACATAAGACTATTTTGGCATAAATGGAGTGGGCACAGTCATGCTCGAAATTGAGCTACCTACATATTTCTAAGAAATCAGGCCGGTTGTAGCTCAAAATTGGGACTTAAGCTTTTGCAGATTTTCAACCATCTGGTGTAGCCAATACTTGCTCTTCGCATTTGGAAAGTTCAAGTCGTGTTCGCGAAGGGTCAAACTCTTGATCTTCACGATCGCGATTCTTCCACCTCATGTTCAAAATGCAAAGTGACCTGACCTAGTCCCTATTCTTCTTCGCGATCGTGACCTTAGGTGTCGCATTCGCGATAGCCTGATTTTGCCTACCTTCAAGTTCGCAACCCCTTGCCCGTGTTCGTGAAGGGCCTTTTTTGTCATTGTCAAGTTCACGACCTTTATCTCTCACGACCGCCAAGGGCATTTCGCCTGGCACTATATAACCCTCTTTCCCAATTTTTCATTCATTTTCCACCCGTTTTCCACCATTAGAGGACCTTGGAGCTTGGAAATTATTGGGATTTTATCCCATTGATCTTAGGTACGTTAACCTATCATTCGTTGGTCAATTTTTCTTTTTTGCTCTTATGTTTTTCCGTCCCAAAATCTACTTAGTTCTTGGTTTTAGGTTTAGATTCTTTGGGCTTTGGGGGCTGATTTGATCCTCGATTTGTACTCCGTTTGTGCTCAAATTTTGAGCATGCATTCCTTGTCCTTCGAGGTCCTCATGATGGATTTCATTTTAGGATTCCATTAGCGGGTCCCACGGGCATATTTTTGACCCGATTTTAGGCTTGGTGTTTTATAATCCAATATGGGTATTATTTTACTCGAGTTAATGTCTATATAAGATTTTTGATAGCGTGATGACATTTTTGGATGATCGAGCAAGGACGAGCGATTTATGGATGGTTCGAGATTGTGGTTCGACTTCAAGGTAGGCTTTGGTCTACTTTTCTCTATGAGATTGTATATTGTATAGATTGCATGCTACGTAGGGATTGTCAGTAAGGTTTATACCTAGTTATACAATGACTTGACCTATTTAGGGGATTTAGAATAGAAATGTGACCCGAACCTTAGCCTAGAATACTCGTTAAGGTTGTAGGATCCTATTACACCAGATTATGGACTTGTTTGGCCATAGATTGACATGAATGACCCTTTAGTATAAGAATCACCATATTATTTAGTGAATTGGGAGGTATTTCCCTAAGTAGATTCTACTAGTAGCATTATGCCCTCGTTTACCTTAGTTTCCCAATTTATGGTGTTGATTACTGTTAATTATGCATATTATTGGGCGCGAGGCCATAGTTATGATACTAGTTAGACACCAGGTTAATACATTATCCTTTGAAAGGATGTGATTCTAGTTTATAGATTCTTAGGCACTTATGATTGTATTTTTTGGATATTGGTGATGGCATGCATACAATTAGGCGTATTTACACTTATTTAGTGGTACGATTCCAACAAAAACCTTGATTTTACTATTGTTTTCCTAAAAAGGATTTATTCCCACTTTTTCACTTTTAAACATTGATTCTTTAAAAACGGAAGTCGTACCCACCCTATTATTGGATTTTGATATTGAAACATAATCATATTACTTTGGAAATTAGACCGAGGTTGATTTCGGTCCATTATTAATCCCCTCTCTTTTACCACTAGTTATTCACTTTGGTCAAGGGAAATTCCAACCTCTTTCTATATTGCTAAACTATATTAGTCTAGGATTCGATCTCGGGCAATAGATTTACAAATATACACTTATTCAGTTTTGATTTAATTCCGACATTTCTTATTATATTTTGCATATCTCTCCATCTCGAGTACCCTATGGGTTCTTCTGTCTAAGATACGTGTCGGAAGAGGTGAGATTCATAAGTCCTGCCTTGTGATCCAATGGGCCGAAGGAGGTGTATATATACTTGGTACGTTATGGCACTCTGTTGATATGGTTCTATTGGTTTTCATTGTATTCATTCGTTCATATGCATTGCCAATCACAAATATAATTGTTGGCTTTTGTATCTATCGATCTTATGGGGGGCTGTATAGATACAAGTCATGGTTATTATTGTGGATTGCTTGTTTGTGCCTCTCCGGGTTTATGGGTGATTGATTGGGGTTATTGGTTATCTAGGATAGCCGGTTACATTATTGTTAGTTGTTATGGTATGATTAGTGGCAGGCTGGTTATGGACAGGTACCTGAGATTGTCCATACGTTTCTAATCCCCTCTTCTCATTATTATGGTAAGACTTGCCATTGGTAGATTATCTTATGGTTGTGCATATTACGATTAGAGACCCTGATTATGCTAGAGATAGCTCCCATTTCACTTATGATCCGTGATATATTAAACTAGCTCCCTCAGAGTAGTATCTTCGAGTTTGGCTATCCGTGTAGCATTGATTTGTGTGTGTATATATATAGTGTAGCATTGATTTGTGTGTGTATATATATATATATATATATATATATATATATATATATATATATATATACATGAATTGTATATCATTTCCTTCTTCCCTGCTACTATTATTCATTGTATATACATTTCTTCACTCTACTAATGTATATAGCATATCTCTTTATTCATTTACTACCGTATAATGGCTAGTTTCTTATGGTATCACACTTTGTCTAGGATTAATGGTAGGTTATGATAGGTTATCCTTATCGCTTCATTAGTATTATTATGCTTAGTTTTGTAGTTAGCTGCCTGTAATTTATATTCCTGCTATGCATGTTATTTATACTTACATTATTTCTGGGGCTCAGTCGGCCAATGCCTACTGAGTACCACGTGTTTGGTACTCATACTACACTTCTGCAGCCTACAGATCATAGTATGAGTTCTCTTCATTGATGTGTACATCATGTGGAGCAGCCATGGATTGGAGACTAGGGGTGAGCTCCCTGCGTACAAAGTGTTCTTGCTCTTCCTTTTATTATTGGACTGATCTCTATTTTGTATTTCAGAAATGGATCTATATATATATATATATATATATATATATATATATATATATATATATATTATGTACTTTATCTTGTACTCTGTTATTATTAGAAGCTCTTTTACTGACTCCACCAGGTCTTGGGGACATAACTACTTCTTTCATGTCATCTTTCTCTTTTTCATTTAGTATTGCTTTCGCCTTTCTTAGTAGTCTGTTACTAGTTGTTCCGGACTATCGATAGGCTTACCTATTGGTAGGTTATAGTAGGTGTCATTATAACCTAAGAAATTGAGTCATGACAAGTTGGTATCAGAGTCTAGGTTTACTAGTGTTGTTGGTACAAGAGCTAAGTGCTTAGTAGAGTCCTGCGGATCGGTATGGAGACGTCTCTATCCTATCTTCAGGAGGCTACAGGGAATTCTTAGGAAATTTTGTCCCTTGACTCCTTATCGTGTGTCCATACCTCTATGAACCTCTAAGTAATTTTTTTGACTCCACTCTTTCCCAGATGGATAGCATGAGGTTGTCGATAGATACGGACGATACTTCTGCTCATGTTACCAGAGTTTCAGCTTAACGTCGGACAAGGGAGTTAGAGATTATTATTGAGGATTTTTATCATCAGACAGAAGGTCTCAAGCTAGCCTAGGCTCCAACAGAGATTGAGTCTGCTTCAGCTTTTGGGGATACCGTGTTGAAGATTCCATCTTTTCATGGATACTTCACAAATAGTTATGGTGCCCAATAGATCCAGTGGTTTTGAGGCAGGAGTTGGGTTTGGTGGTGTTCAGTAGGCCCCTTTATTAGTTTCAGAGTATGATATTGGGTTTATCGAATAAGCCAAACATACTCCCATGTTATAAGCTACAAAGCATGAGTTAGTTTGGGGATTTATCAGAGGATTTACTTCACTACTCCATTTGGCATCGAATCACTTGATAGAAGCTGGGTCTTCTTTCCCTCGAGTTATTGATCATGCGAGATCTACAGAGATGGCATGTATTGAGACATATAGAAGTGGCGATAATAGGACATGTCAGCAGTTCAGTATTAGTGGTATTCCATCAGGAGGTAGGGATCCTCCCAACAGAGGTCAGCATCACTTGCAGCTTATTAGATCCATATAGTTAACATCTCTAATTATAGGTGGCTCTTAGATAGGTCGTGGTGGGTACAGGGGATAGAGTTCTAGTCAGGCACTATAGGGTATTTGGTCTAGGTCTTCAAGCCGCAGCTGATGTCCTAGGTCAGTAGGTATGGTATATCAGAGAGTTCTAGGGGCATGTTTTGATTATGGTGAGATTGGTCACTACTCTAGAGAGTGTCCCTAATGTGGGATTATTAAGCAGTCAGTGCAGCCAGATCAGTTTCTTAAAGATGTTGTACCTTCAGCTAGAGGTAGTGCTTTTGGTATTTCAGCTAGTCATTCGTATGCTCGATCTGAGGTCAGATGCATTTGGATTCGTACTTCTTTGGGAAGTCAAGGACCATGACTTTGGATTCCATCATTATAGATGCACTTTTGATTTCTACCTTTTAGTTTTGATTTGAATTATATTAGGGTTTTCATACCCATCAGTGGTTACCTACCTTGATGTTACTATATTGGTTATTATAGTCTTTGTGTAGATTTTATGTATATGTGACTACCCCCATAGATATTTTCTTTTAGTCATGGATTGAGCGAATCAGTGTTGTGATTGCCTTGGGGTGTAGCACTTGGGTTAAAGTCCCTTTTCTTTAGCATATTGGCCTTGTTGTGATCTTAAAGTGGTATTGATTGCTTTTCATTTGTGCCACCTGCACTCTATGATGTTGTTATTATTGTTGATCATTATAACTTGATTAATTCTTACTTGATAGACTGTTGGATTAGTGTTATTTAGTAAGTATTGCCTTTCTTGCAATTCTTGTCCTTTCGATTTAGACGGCTACCTTGGTTGGTTGGTTTTCCTTTTCTGTTAGCATGGTCGGTTGTTGAGCGGATTGGTAAAAGTGAAGGAAGGTTTGGACTTCCATGGTTTGGTGGTGATTCTATCTTTGGCGATCTTTTTCTACAGCCCACTTCCATTACTGATGATTCTGAGGTTGTTGTTCTAATTTGTCAGGTTCATCTCCCGATAGTAGTCTTGACCTTGGTATTGGTGTTGAGTTGGGTGCTCTGTTCTGTGTTTAATGAGGTTCATGATTCAGTTGAGTTGAGGTTGGTTTACATGGGTGAATTTAGAAATTTCTCAGTTTGGTAGTGGTTTGACTAGATTCAGGCTAAGATGGTAATTTTTTAGCTACTTAAGATTTGGCTACCATTAGTACTCTTTGTAGCCTTGGGGAGTTCTTAGTTATGCCTAGATGTTATGCCCTCCGTGGGTGCGGATTTGATTCCTCATATCTTTGGCCTATGGTTCTCCTCAGTTGTGAGTATGTTCTTTGGCAATATTTCAGTTTTGGTCATTACAGGAATTGTGGGATATATGCTTGATTTCTTATAGTAAGATTGGTTTGGGTATTTGACCTTAGTGAAGACTTTTTAGTCCCAGTTGTGGTTTTTGACTCTTTTGAATGACAGTTGGGGAGTTGTGATAGATTTTGGTATGTGGATGCTTACTCATCAACAGGATCAGTTTTGATAGTTGAGATTGATTAGTTCAGCTTTGGTATTGAGATTACAGCTATGAATTGTGTAACTTAGTGGAAGCCCCATTTCAAGGTTTCAATTCAGTTGAGCCTTCATCGACAGGTTGACTAAGCCTACTCTCTACCTACCGGATCAGTTTTCTTTAGTTCAGAGGGTTTGACTTTGATAGATATTCATAAGATAGTCCGTTGGCACATGGTGTTGGTTTCTACTACTTTTGTCCTTGATTCTCAGTTTTTGTCAGAAATTCTGAATGGCTACTCAGTGGAAGAAATGTACTCGAGTTGGGCTTAACATGGTTTCACCCACATTCGGTGGGGCATTCTGGAGAGGATTATTTAGCTTCAAGAGTTGTACATTAGACTTATGACTATTGGTTTTAAGGGTCATCTAGACCAGCTAGTGGCTTGGCAGAGATCGCGGACATTGGTCATCATCAGTTGAGTATTTAGGTAGACCTTATAGGGCATTGTTCATATGCTAGTCTATGTGATTTTCAATAGGCCAACTTCAGTCTTTCAAGGTTAGTGTGATGTGATTATGTAGAAAGAACTCGGATGTTGCTAAAGAGATTCTGCGCAGTTCAGAGTTGACATCAGGTTTGGAAAGACAAGAAAATGTTAGGTTTGAAGTTTGGATTCGGTTTTATAATTCATGCCTCGAATTGTCTTTAGCCTGGTTGAGTATCCACTTGGTTGTGTTGTATCAGTGTGATGTCAGAATGTTGTAGTTTGGGTTTGCATGTTTCAGTCGTACTCAATTTAGTTGGAGGCCAGTTGGTGGTTGATAATGAGTTTTTGTTTATTTGAAAAGTAAAGTAAGGAAGTTAGTGAACCTTTAGTGAAATCCCTTGGAAGTGTTAGTTGTCCTTGGAAGTTACTTGGGAAGTCTTGCTTGGGGCATATGGGCCCAGTACCTCGCCCTTTCAAGCTTTTAGGCTTTTTATATCCATTGACTTACGAGGATAAAAGTCCTTTTATTAGTGGATATTGTAATGACCCTCCAGGTCATTTTCTTAATTTCCATGCATTTTTGGCATTTCGAGCCCTCCCATAGCGGCTACAGGTCATTTATGACTTATTGGAACTGTCGATTTGGTTTTTGGACAGTTCGTTTGGGTTTTAGGTTTATTTACTTATTGTGGAGCTTTTGTTTTTAAGGAATTGGTCTCGGATCAAAACTCCTAGTAAAAGTACTCGGATGAGAATTCCGACAGTTTCGTTAGCTCTGGAACATTGATTTTAGGCTAGGGGGACCCTTGGTCTTGGTCCGAAGGCTTTCGAACTCGTTTTGGGCTTTTGGGTAGATTGGTGAAAAATGGAACTATGGATGTGGGGCCCACTTTGTGTAAAAATGACCACCGTAGAAAATTTAGATGGTTCCATTGAGTTCGGAATGTCGAATTTGGTATGGTAGCATAGTTCGTTTGCATGCACGGGGTTTCGAATGAATTTGGAGCACCCAGTCAGAGTCCATTGGGACTTAAGATTTTGTTGGTTTTCCAGCATTTGGGGCAGCCAATATTTGCTCTTCGCGTTTGCAAAGTTCAGGCCCCGTTCGTGAAGGGTCAAACTCTTAACCATCGCGATCGCAAGTCTTTTCCCTCTTATTCAAGATGATGGGTGACCTGACGTAGTCCCTTTACTTCTTTGCTATAGCGACCTTAGGTAACGTGTTCGTGATAGCCTGATTAGCCTACCTTTTCCTTCACGAACCCTTTCCCGTGTTCACAAAGGGCCCTTCTTATCATCATCGCGTTCGCAACCTTTATCCATCGCGACTGCAAAGGGCTTTTCTCCTGGCAATATATAACCCTCTTCACCAATTTTTCATTCATTTTCCGCCCTTTTTCCACCATTAGAGGCCCTTGGAGCTTAGAAATTATTGGGATTTCATCCCATTGATCTTAGGTACATTAACCTATCATTCATTAGTCAATTTTCCTTTTTGCTCTTGTGTTTTTTCGTCCCAAAATCTGTTTAATTCTTGGTTTTAGGTTTAGATTCTTGGGGCTTTGGGGGCTGATTTGATCCTCGATTTGTGCTCAAATTTTGAGCATGCATTCCTTGTCCTTTGAGGACCTCATGATGGATTCCATTTTAGGATTTCATTAGCAGGTCCCATGGGCATATTTTTGACCTGATTTTAGGCTCGGTGTTTTATGATCCAATATGGGTATTATTTTACTCGAGTTAACGTCTAGATAAGATTTTTGATAGCGTGATGACATTTTGGGATGATGGAGCAAGGACGAGCGATTTATGGATGGTTCGAGATTGCGGTTCGACTTCAAGGTAGGCTTTGGTCTACTTTTCTCTATGAGATTGTGTATTGTATAGATTGTATGCTAGGTAGGAATTTTCAGTAAGGTTTATACCTAGTTATACCATGACTTGACCTATTTAGGGGATTTAGAATAGAAATTTGACCCGAACCTTAGCCTAGAATACTCGTTACGGTTGTAGGATCCTATTACACTAGATTATGGACTTGCTTGACCATAGATTGACATGAATGACCCTTTAGTATAAGAATCACCATATTAGTTAATAAATTGGGCGGTATTTCCCTAAGTAGATTCTACTAGTATCATTATGCCCTCGTTTACCTTAGTTTCCCAATTTATGGTGTCGATTACTGTTAATTATGCATATTATTGTGCCCTAGGCCATAGTTATGGTACCAGTTAGACACCAGGTTAGTACGTTATCCTTTGAAAGGATGTGATTCTAGTTTACAGATTCTTAGGCACTTATGGTTGTATTTTTTTGATACTGGTGATGGTATGCATATATTTAGGCACATTTATACTTATTTGGTGGTACGATTCCAACTAAAACCTTGATTTTACTATTGTTTTCCTAAAAAGGGATGTATTCCCACTTTTTCACTTTTAAATATTGATTCTTTAAAACGAAAGTCGCACCACCCCTATTATTAGATTTTGATATTAAAACAGATCATATTACTTTGAAAATTAGACCGAGGTTGATTTCGGTCCATTATTGATCCACTCTCTTTTACCACTACTTATTCACTTTGATCGAGGGAGATTTCAACCCCTTTCTAGATTACTAAACTATTTTAGTACCGAATTTGACCTCGACAATGGATTTACAGATGTACACTTATTTAATTTTGGTTCAATTCTGGCATTTCTTATTATACTTTGCATATCACTCCGGTACGGGATGGAGTAGATTGGTTATGATGGTTATTGGAAGTGCTGGTTCGGGATCAAGTAGTATATACGGACATCCCGAGTCCCCTATGGGTTCTGCTATCTGAGCTACGTGCCGAAAGAGGTGAGATTCATAGGTCATGCCTTGCGAGCCGATAGGACGAAAGAGGTGTATATATACTTGGTATGTTATGGCACTCTATTGATATGGTTCTATTGGTTTTCATTGCATTCATTCATTTATATGCATTGCCAATCACCAGTATAATTATTGGCGCTTGTATTTATCGGTCTTATGGGGGGCTATATAGATACAAGTCATGGTTATTGTTGTGGATTGCTTGTTTGTGCCTCTCCAGGTTTATGGGGCTCGATTGGGGTTATTGGTTGTCCAGGCTATCCGATTACATTATTGTTGGTTGTTACAGTATAATTAGTGGCAGGCTGGTTATGGATTGGTACCTGAGATTGTCGGTACATTTCTGATCCCTTTTTCTCGTTATTGTGGTAAGACTTGTCGTTGGTAGATCATCTTATGATTATGCATATTATGATTAGAGACCCTAATTATGCTAGAGATAGCTCCCATTTCACTTATGATCCTTGAGATATTAGACTAGCTCCCTCAGAGTAGTATCTTCTTGTTTGGCTATCGGTATAGCATTGATTTATATATATATAGAGAGATAGATAGATAGATAGATAGATATATTCTTCCCTATCCATGAATATATCATTTCCTTCTTCCTTACTACTATTATTCATTGTATATACATTTCTTCACTCTACTATTGTATATATTATATCTCTTTCTTCATTTATTACCGTATAATGGCTAGTTACTTATGGTATCACGCTTTGTCCGGGATTATTGGTAGCTCATGATAGGTTATCCTTGTTGCTCATTAGTATTATTATGCTTTGTTTTGTAGTTAGCTTCCTGTAATTTATATTCTTGCTTTATATGTTATTTGTACTTGAATTATTTATGGGGCTCAGTCGACTGATGGCTACTGAGTACCACGTGTTTGGTACTCATACTACACTTATGCAGTCTACCGATCATAGTACAAGTTCTCACCATTGGTGTGTGCATCGTGTGGAGCAGCCATGGATTAGAGATTAAGGGTGAGCTCCCAGTGTACGAAGTGTTCCTGCTCTCTCTCTTATTATTGAACGGAACTCTATTTTGTATTTCAGAGACAACTCTATGTATATTTATTCTGTACTTTATCTTGTACTCTGTTATTATTAGAAGCTCTTGTACTGACTTCACCAGGTCTTGGGGACATAACTACTTCTTTCATGTCATCTTTCTCTTTTTCATTTAGTATTGCTTCTGTCTTTCTTATTAATTCGTTACTAGCTGTTTCAGACTATGGGTTGAATTACCTACGGGTGGATTATAGTTGGTGCCATCATGACCTGAGAAATTGGGTCGTGACAGTCTCATAACTATCATGTTGTGCCTTTTTCTGATTTTATTTCTAATGAATATGAAAATGAACTTAGAAGGAGTAATTAGGAAAATCACCAACACTGTATCTCTCAGTGTTTGGGGACCACCAACTCAATACTTTCACGTCCTGCACATAAAAGAAAAAGAAAAGGTGAGTTCATAACCACTTGTACTCAGTAGTATCATTGACCAACTGTAATTCAAAGCAGTGGCGAGAATTATCTAAACCAATAGTCCAAACAACCAAGCAACCTGCACTTAGGAAAGCCATACCTGTCTAGTAGGTATAACTAAACAACAAAGGAAATAACACTAAGCCAGTCTACTATCTTTCAATCCAGTATAATATCCACATCCACAACTACAATATTCAATCACAACAAAATTAATCATATGGAAATGATTATATGAATGCAATGTGATGCCATGCATGACAATATACACTAGCTGCTCTGTCTGGCTAGTTGTGACCCGTGGGGGACTCACCAGTAGAAATTCACCTGGAACACTCTCTCATTAGACAAGCAAGTTATTAATTAATAAAAACCCACTCGAAACACTTTTCCATCGGGCATGCAAGGTATTTCAAATTAATCTTTCTCAAAATATCAATTTTACTATGTCCTTTTATGAGTATGAGTGAATATGCATGAAACATGATAACAACAAACAATGCAATATCCCAATCCAGGCTCATTAGCCCATACTCAACTCAACAACATAGGCTACAAGCCCAAAATTCATCAATCTAGTTCAAATAATTCAAGTCTCACTCATAAAGGGATATACCATCAACATCAATGCTAATCAAGAGCAATATAACCACTAATCCATATTTCACAATACAATACAACACTTAAGAATAGAGAAATATCTAAACTAGCCTTAAATTTCATTTTTAACCCTTTACAATACACTGGTACCAACGCAAATGCTCGTCACCTCATCTACAGTTGACCCTCATTTCATTACCCTTAATACAAGCAATAAAAACTTAAGACTTAGAAAAAGAGTCAAAGAGAGTATCAACTTGCCTTAAAGAAGCCCAATAAATCAAACTGAAGCTTTACTCTTCCAAATTGCCTTTGAAAGAATCCAATCTATTCAAATATTAGTTCTATGTAAGAAAATAGAGCTACCAATACCCATATTGCCACACCTCGAAAGTCAATACCCACCCACAAGGGTAAAAGGAGAATTTTATTGAAAAATCATGTTACCCATAGTTTAAGAAGTTCAAATCTGAAATTCCATTAAAAATAGAGTTGAAATCGGCTTTGAAATCACTATTTTATCAAACTTAAACTTTATGAGGGAAACCCCCAAATTCCAAGTTGAAAAACCTAGATTTGAAGATAAATCATGGATCAATTAGTAAGGAATCATAAATCATCGATATAGGAACTTTCCCAAGGGTTGAATCTTGAAAATTTCTTTGAAAACTCTCAAAACCATGATCTCTAGCCTAAAAAATGGTGGAAACATGGTTTGGGTTTGAAATAAATTGATTAGGCGATAGGCCACATTCTTCTTCATAAACGTGAAGAGCCAGCTGCAAATGTGAGGGACTGACCCGACCAAACCCTTGCTAATGCAATCAGCCCATCACAAACATGATAAGCAAACCTTAACCCAAACCTGAATTTCCCCTTCTTGAATGTGGCACCACTTATGCAAACGTGTTGACTAGAGGATCTCCTTCATCACGAATTTGATTCCTTCCTCGTTAATGTGAGGAAGGAATTTTTATTCACTAGTATAAGTAATAAGACACCAATTTTTAAGAGAAAAACTCCCCAAGAAACCCCTCAGAAAGAATTTGGAACCTATAAAAATAATTTGACTATGCTCTTAGACCAAATTTGAAATTCTCCAATCAGCGGTGCAGTCAAAATTTCCAATGGAGGTCATTTTTCTGTCAGATGTTGACCAAAGTCAATCATAGGCCTAACTTTCCAATAGCTTGTCTAAATGCTCAAAATCACACAGAAAGCCTCAGAACCCAGACCAACCCTGCTACTAACCCAAAATCAACGTTCCAGAGCTAATAAAATTGATAGAATTCTCATTCGATGAACGGATCTTTGAATGTTGATCGAGGTCAACCATTCCAACTCCAAAGCATTACAAAATGAAAAACTCATTTAAAACTCAACCAAACAACTTAGGAACCATGCCACCTACTTCCACACATCGATCAAACAAAAATGTCAAATCAAAGTGTAAATCAAATTCTAACCTTCAAAGATTGTAAGAGATGTCATAATGAAGACAAGGACTCCACAACAAATGTACTCGTATGTTGGTGATGCCAAAGTTTGTAGAAGAGATATGTATGTGATTGTGCAAGTACAAAAGCTTGTTGAAGTGAAAGAGTGAATATAAAGAGGGAACTAGGGAAGTGAAAAGTTTTTGAATAACTACCAAGGGTCAAAAGATAATGGAAAGTCAAAGGTTAAGAAATTCAAACCGTCACATTAAAAACCCAACCAAATTGGCATCACTTTTCCTTTGCAGACTGCATCGGTGATGCGCCTATGTGGAGTTCAATCGCCGAATATGATAGTTTATTGGACCTTAGGTTCTAATTTCGGCGGAGCAAATCAGCGATGGATTTTATGTTGCCAAACACAACGGCGATATGCCAATTTTTAACTTACCATCGCCGAATGTCACAGTTTGTTTGAGCTTGGGAAATACCTTCGGTGAGGGGCTTCAATGATGCACTGAATTACTCCGCGTATCGCCAAAGCTTCCTTACTGGAACTTCGCACATGATTTCCCATCTTATCATGTCATGTTCTCCACTTTTGAACTCCATCATTTACCTACACAAATCAACAAACGTTATTTAAAATGACAAAAAAACTTAGGTTGCCTCCTAAGAAGTGCCTTAGTTATAATCGTGGCACGACATTGTCCTTTATCCTCCATGCATCATCGAGGTAAACCAACTCCAAGAAATTCACATTTGGGAGAAACCTATGGTGATGTTTAACTCGTTGCCCATTAATGGTAAATCGGGATCCCGTATTATTCTCCAATTCAACCGCCCCACTAAAAAAACATTACACAACTTTGAAGGGACCCAACCACATAGTTTTAAGTTTGCCCGAAAACAACTTATACCTCGAGTTAAACAATAGGACATCATCACCTACCTTGAACTCCTACTTTAGAATCTTGGCATCATGCCACCTCTTCATGCGCTCCTTGTAGAGAGTAGAACTCTCATAAGCTCTCAAGCAAAATTAGTCGATTTATTAAAAGTTGTACTCCCAATTCATATTCAATCTTCTCAAGGACCATAATGCCTTGCATTCCAACTCAACGGGATGATGGAAAGCTTTTCCAAATACCAATTGGTACAGAGACATGCCAACGGGAGTTTTAAATATGGTTCTATAGGCCAATAAAGCATCATCAAGTTTTCATGTCCAATCCGTTCTACTAGCATTCACGGCCTTTGCCAAAATATCCTTTATCTCTCGATTAGACACTTCCTCCAACCCATTGTCTTGAGGGTGGTATAGAGAAGCGACTTTATGTTTAACTTCATATCTAGCTAGCAAGGATCCAAATGATTGGTTAAATGAGAACCTCCGTCACTTATGATAGAACGAGGTGTCCCATACTGGATAAAGATACATCTCTTCATGAATTGAGTAACACTCTTAGCTTTATTTTTCGTAATGCAATGGCTTCTACCCAATTAGAAACATAATCAACCGCCACTAAGATGTAATGGTTACCATACAAACTCACAAAGGGTCCCATGAAGTCCAACTTCCACAAATCAAATAATTCCACGTCTACATTTGGTTGCAAGGGCTTCTCGTGTTGCGTTGAGATCCCCCCTTGCCTTTGGCATTGCTCACACGCCCACACTAATTCATGTGCATCACAATAGAAGGTTGGCCAGTAAAATCCACTTTGGAAAATCTTTGAACATGCCACAAGAATAGGTTTCATCTCCCCCTCCATAACACAATAACGAACCACTTTATTTGCATACTCCTTAAAGAGATAGGGTTCATCCCAATAATATATTTTCATATTATGGAGGAAATTTTTCTTTTGACCATAATTTAAGTCATCGGGTAGTGCTCCACACACTATATAGTTTGCAAATTCTGCATACCAAGGCACTACATTCCCCGAAAGAGCCATGATAAACTCATCGGGATACTCATCGTTGATCTCCAATTCAATCATTCTCACATCATTAGATTCAAAATAAGACAAGTGGCATGCCACTTGGGTATCACATCCCTTTTGATCTTTGACTTCAAAGTCAAATTCTTGCATTTGCAAAATCCACTTTATCAACCTTGGATTGGCTTCCTTCTTCGCCGTCAAATACCACAAGGCTGCATGATCATTGTGTACCACCTTCGTGCCTAACAAGTAAGAAAGAAACTTTTCAAACCCTTAAACTACTGCTAGTAATTCTTTTTTTGTAACCTTGTAGTTTCTTTGTGTATCAGTCAATGATTTACTAGCATAATAGATAGGATGAAAAAGTTTCTCTCTTCTTTGACCAAGAACCGCACCTAATGCGAACCCACTTGTATCGTACATGAGCTCAAATGTTTGTGACCAATTAGGGGCTATGATAAGTAGGTCCAAGACAAGCTTCTCTTTGAGGCAATTGAATGCCCTCACACACTCACCATCAAATTCAAAGTTTGCTTCTTTCTCGAGAATCTTGCACATTTGATGAACCTCCTATAAAAACCCACATGGCCAAGGAAACTTCTCACACCCTTGATAAATATAGGAGGAGGTAACATGGAGATAACCTCCATCTTCGCTTGATCAACTTAGATCCCTAGGACCAACATCTTATGTTCGAGAACTATACCTTCTTTCACCATAAAATGGCATTTCTCCAAATTAAAAATGGGGTTGGTTGCTACACATCTCTCAAGAACTTTCTCCAAATGTTCAAGGCAACCCTAAAATGTATCACCAATAACCAAGAAATCATCCATAAATACTTCCATTGAGTCCTTCGCCATGTCCTAAAAGATAGAAAGCATACACCATTGAAAAATTGTGGGTGCATTGCATAGCTCGAAAGGGCATGTGCTTGAACTCGAATGTTCCATACGGAATTATGAATGTGGTCTTTTCTTGATCTTTGGGGGATATTGAAATTTGATTGTATCCCGAGTATCCATAGAGGAAGCAATACCAACCTGTTCCCGCTAGTCTATCAAGCATTTGATCCATGAAGGGCATGGGGAAGAGGTCCTTCTCTGTCCATGAATTCAACTTTTGATAATTAATACACACTCTCTACCCCATGACCAGATGGATGGGTATGAGATCATTGTTAGCATTTGGGACCATCGTGATACCACCTTTCTTGGGGACACATTGGATTGGACTCATCCAAGTACTATCCAAGATAGGATAGACTACACCAGCATCAAGCCACTTGATGATTTCTTTCTTTATAACCTCTTGCATATGAGGGTTTAACCTCTATTGGTGTTTTACACTTGTTACAAATTCGAGCTCAAGCTTGATTTTGTGAGTGCATATACCTAGAAAAATCCCAATAATATCGACTATGGTCCATCCAAGAGCCCTAATATACCATCTCACCACCGAATTCAATGCCACAACTTGATTAGATGATAAGTCTCCTGCAATAATAATGGGTAAGGTTTCACCTTCCCCCAAAAATACATAATGAAGATGAGGAGGCAATGGTTTGAGTTCAAGTTATGGTGGATCTTCAATTGAAGGCTTTGCGGGAGAAGTTTCTCATTTTTTCAAGTTAAGGTTCAACATGCAAGGACTTCTAGTATAGGACCTAAGACCTTTCAAAGATGCCACTATTTCATCATATTCTTCAATCTCCTCGCTCTTGAAGTTCCACAAGACTCCGACCAAAGGATGACTAACAAAATCTTGCTCCATAACATTAACCACTTCATCATCAATCACATTAATTATGGAGATGACTTGAAATCCATAGGTTACTTAATGGACTTGCATACATTCAATGACACCTATTCATTATTTAATCAAACTTCATTTCACCGTACTCAACATCGACCAAAGCTCGTTCAGTAGCCAAAAATGGCCTACCAAGAATAATAGGGACTTCATGGTCAATTTCACAATCCAAGATCACAAAATTGGCCGAAAATATAAAATGATCCACCTTCACAAGTACATCATACAACACTCCTATGGGCTTTTTGATAGAACGATCGGACATTAGAAGCCTCATTTTAGTCAGCTTGGGAGCACCCGCACCCAAATCGAGCTTTTGGAATATGGCCAATGGCATAAAATTAATCCTTGACCTGAGGTCACACAAAGCTTTTCCAAACTTGTACTTCCCAATGGTGCATAAAATGGTGAATGCTCCCAGGTCTTCCTTCTTCACAACCATTGTGCTAGACATGATAGCACTCCAATTATATGTCAATTTAATTGTTTTGAAATACATGACTCACTTTTTTGTTACAACTCCTTCATGAATTTAGCATACCCGGGCATCTCTTGTAAGGCTTCCAACTATGGTATTTTAACCAATAGGTTACTAAATTTTGAAAGGAACTTTTTGAACTTTGAGTCATCCTTCTTTTTCTTGAGCCTCTGTGGAAATGGAGGAGGGATTTTGATTTGCATATTAAGACAACTGGGTTTTCCTGCGATTTTGAAACATTAATATAAACTGCCTGTGGTGCATTTTTCCTTTCAACGTTCTCCTCCACTAAATTTGGCTTCTCAACACTTGGCTCTTTTGGAATAGTGACTTTTTCATTTGACTTATTAAGCCGGTTTCTCTTTCCACTAACTTGTTCATCTATTTCCTTCTCATTAGGGTCTTTATCAAGACTCACCCCATCATTACTAAAAGTTATACCACTCCTCGTGATAATTTCCATGACATGGGCATCATTTTTTGAGTTCGATACCGTGTCACTAGGAAAGCCTCCTTTTGCCTTTCATTTAAATGAGAGGAAATTTGACCCAATTGGATCTCAAGGCCAAGTGTGAAGTGACTATTTGATAGAGTTGTGAGAAGTCACTTTTCATCTCTCTCAACATCTTATCACTTCCTTCAACCTCCATAAGGATACTTCCAAGCACATTTTCATTCTTATACTTCTTCGGATCAATGAAGGTTGTCTCTTTGCCCTTGCCTCGATCATGTGGAGAAATGTATCTATCACGGTTATGCTCTTTGTCTCTCCAATTGTAGTCCCTATCTCTCTCCTTATCCCTCTAATCTCTGTCACAATCATGATCTCTCCAATCGCAGTCCCTTTTCTTCCAACCTTGATTCCTACCTTACCTTTGATAGGTAGGTTGGGACTCCCCCCCCCCCCCTCCCACTTGGTTTGATAAATACCAGATCTCTTCATCAAGAACCTATGCATCATCATATTTATAAACTTTAGTGCCCTTAGAAGAAACAGCATTGACCGCCTTTGGAGGTGAGCTCATCACATGTTTAGTAAGGAGGTCTAGTTGAGTCATTACCTTAGCCATATTCTCATCTCTCTCCTCATCCTTCTTTCTTTGTTCTTGGATCACAAAACATGCAGAAGGAGCCCCCATTGCCACCTCGGTATCTCTTATGTGCCATGCTCAGTTTTGTTTTGCCAATTGATCCAATAGGGTCGATGTAACTCCATAAGTTTTCTTAATGATAGATCCTCTAACCACATTATCCAATACCACCTTGTTCAATTGATCTAAAGCTCTATAAAAGACTTAGAGAAGCATATTATTCAGGACCGCATGATTGGGCATTGCAATAACTTCTTATTAAACCTTTGCCATGCCTCATGCAATGGTTCTCCACTTAGTTGCTGGAAGTTAATGATTTCATCCTGAAATTGAAGCATGTGGGATGGTGGAATGAAATGGTCTATAAATGCTTTTGTCCACTCAAGACATGAAGTTATAGATCAGTGAACAACTCCTGCAACAACAAAACTTCATCACCCGTCAATGAAAATGGAAAGAGTCTCAACCGGATTAACTCTTGTGATATATAGGCAATATCAAATAGGAGACACACATTGATAAAATTCTTCAAATAAAGGTTGTCATCTTCATAGGCTTGACCACCAAGCAAACCTTCATTTCAAGGAGATGGAGTATCACACTAGTCACATGGAACATTTTGTACCCCTCCGCGGGTGGGATACAACTTGCACTAGATCTACCCGTATCCTCTAAATAATCCTCATCATCTAGATGCCCATCAAAAGAGGTGGCATCGCTCCCAATTAGGCTCATTATTTCGTGGAGATTATTACCCGAGCAAAATAAAAACAACAAAGAAAGTAAAATTTAGACTAAGGCTAACCAAAGTAACTTATAACACTACAAAAATGAACGCTACATTTCATTCCCCGGCAATGGCGCCATTTTTTATAACACTCAAACACACTCTAGGAATTAAATGTACGTGGTTGTTATCAATACTTTTACCCACCTTAGGAGTCGGACAGGGAATGAAAGCAATAGCTTCACTCTTAAGTGTCTCAAGCAACTATAAATTGGCATGCAATGCTAAAAATTTAGACAATAAAGTAAAATGGGGGGGGGGGAGGGGGGGTTGTTTCAAACAATTTCGTATCAAGCTAACAGATTCAACACAGGTTTGTCAAATTGAATGAGGAAAGATTGTAATCAATAAGTTAAAGCACTTAGGGTTAAGTCTTCTTGAGAATGATTATATGCATGGGGGAGTGAACATACACATAATATTTGATAGCTAGTTATGATTAGGCATGGTTTTAGATATTGAAGTGATTTCTCAATCCACAACGAAATTTCACGTGGGTTTCTTCCTAAACCTCAAGTATATGCTCTACTAAACAACCCATAGCCTCAAGATGGGTGATCTATTCCTAGCATCACCAGTTAAATGAGTTTAACTCAAGTGTTGTTAGCTAAATCTCATCACTCTTATGTTCTCTTTCAAGCAATATAAGAGATCCAAGCATAAAATGAGTTTGCAACCTCAATCTATAGATTAAAACATAGAGATTTAGCTAAAATCATAATATACAACCTAATACGAAGGTAAATAATCACCACCTACACAACAATCAATACTCAATAATACATAATCCCAAGTTTGGGAAATTAGCTACTCTTAGTATAAGAAAAAGAAAATATACCAAATTCTTCTTCCATATTCGCAATAGAACTAAATTGATTCATAATAAATATCCAAATTCCAAGCTCAAAGTAGTTAATCCACAACCAGGATTTGATTACAACCTTTAGATTCCTCAAATTGACAAAAGATAGGGTGTACAATTACCAAAAAGCTTAAAAAGTTCTAGTAAAGTTGCGCCTTGAAATTACAGAATTTCCACCGTTCACAAGTTGGCTGAGTACATCTCATCGCCGAAGGCATTGGTGTTGCACCAACTTGTCCTATGCAGCGCCGATCTTCCATCTTTCATCTTAGCATTGAGGAAATATTTTCTCCTTATTTTTAGGGCAAATGAGTTGTAATATGCTGATTCATCAGTAGTACATGAGTAAATAGACTTGAAAACACATTGTGTAAAAGGAATCGATTAGTACATAACATGTGAGCACTAAAGCTACAAAAGCATATAACATATAAGCAAGTGTACTAGACATGTAGTCATATAATAAAATGAATTAGGAAATATGAATCACGTGGGCAGGTGGACTATATTACATGACTAAATGGACTGACACATGACTAAGTATACTTTATGAAATATGAGCAAGTGAGCATATGCTACATGGGAAAATAAACTATAGGGCTTGTAATTCTTAAAAAAGTAGGCTATGAGGCATGCAACATATAGAAAGATAAATGTGAACACTAAAGCTATGAAGCTTATAACATATAGACAAATGACTTGTGGTACATATAACTAATGAGCAAGTAATTGATAAAGCCTATAACATATGAGCCATTAAACAATGATGCATATAAAATATGGAAAAGTAATATATGGCAAATAATTGGTGAAATATATAATATAAAGGGCAAGGTTCTATGAAATATATAACAATAAGCAAGGGTTTTATGAAGCAGATAATGCTAACATGGAAGTGTTTTCTGACATATGTAACATAAGAGAAAATAATCCACAAAGGGCATATAACCTACAAATATATGAGTTATAAGACACGTAGTTGTATAATTATATAAGCAATCAGAGCATTTAGAAACTAGGAGACATCCTATAGAACCACTCTCCATATCTTAAGTGCATGTATACCATCGCTAGTTCTAAATCACGGGTGGTGTAGTTCTGCTTGTGATTCTTTACTCATCTTAAAGCATATGCAATTTCCCCATGTTGTCTTTTAGCCCTGAGAATTCTTCTTATAGGTATTCAACCATCAGAACTTAGCCACTTTTTAAGTCAATATAAATAACGGGGCAAAGATAGAGGAGAAATACTCTACAATTTGTCTATAGGAGTGAGAGGCTGAGGCCAACTCTACTTTTGTTACCGGCCATCAATACATCATTACACTCGATTTCTAACACCTTATTAAGGTCCAAATAAGAAAATAAACAATTGACCATTAAGGGCTAATATATAATCAAGTGAATCTTTGCTATGGGAATCAAATGAACATGTGATACTATACCTTATAATGAATTTACTCTATTGATATAACCTCACATAAGGAACCACCTTTCTTTTGTACAAATGATGCAAGTGCATTTTAGGATATCACATTAGGTTAATGTATCTTATTTCAAAGTGATTTTTTGATTGCTCTCTCTATTCTAAAATGATTAGATATATAAGTTCATATCGATACAAAAATGACTTGGATCTAGTAAAAGTTTAAAAAGTTATTTAGAGAACATTTCTGGGTATGCCTTTGCAACTGGTTAAAGTTAAGGAGTCGATATCTCTTTCTTAAGTCACACATAATGAGCATTCTCTATAATAAGGGCATAGCCTATATCACCTTTTCTTCTAATACTCATATGTATCATCTTCTTATACTATTAGGGAACTTAACTCACCTCTCTATTCTATAGTAATCAAATATCGTTCTCCTTTATTTCATACATAACCGAACACTCTCCTTCTAGTGATTAGTTGGAACCATACCTTCCTCTACTCTAAATACTCTAAAAGATCGTACCTAATATCTAACCCCTCAATATTTTCAAACTTAATCTTTAGTCATATTCTCTTATATAACCCAAGCATAGATCTCAACATGGCACTATTATACAAATATTTTTATATGAAACAATTGAAATGATTATCCCTGCATTTTCTAACCCCAAAAAGAATCACACATGTCAACCTATTTGTGGTGGTCAAATTGACAAATCTTATAATTCCAACTATTAAAATATCCAGGATGGTGAGTAAGCATATGGGCCCTATTGATCAAGTAAGAGCATTTCTAGTAAATACCATTATGGTACATTCACCTATCAGACTATGCTACTGCCACACCTTTTAGCTAACATAAAGCTAGTTCAATAACTTCTATTTCCAATATATGGGTAAACCTAAAGATTCTAAGTATACTGAGAAAGTATTGAATGTTCTCTATATAACCACTAGATGATTCATGTGGAGGAAATCTCAGAATGTTGTGACCCATCTCTGTGACTACGCAGCCATCCACTATGTGAACATATGAATACCCCCCTCGTATAGTTTTACAAACTAGAGGGGGACAAAAGTGGTGCAAATGCAACTGTAAGTGCAACTAATCCATAAAATAAACCTCTACAAGCATTTTTATATAGGCAACTATGGACCTAAAGGGTTAGGCAAGACGAGCTCTCTTGAGTCCTGGCCTGTATTTCAATAACTGGAGGCGTTTCTTTGGATGTTGCACCTTTTTTTCCACATCTAAGCTTACCTATGGTAGGCGTAATTTGAATGACATATATAAGAGTATGAGTGGGAATGATTTCTTATAACATAGCTCTTGAAAGTGCAAGAGGGGGGTGAATTGCTCTTTTTTTTTCTATTTCTTAGTCAACTATCTAGATTTGAAAGTCGACTAACTAAGACGGTAAATAAGTTGCAGAATATAAAGTGCAGAAAAGTAAACTTGACACAAGATATTTTATACTAGTTGGGATCCCTAATGGATCTTACTCCAGTCCCCTTGGGTTGCAAGGGTGTTCTACTAGTTTTTTTCAAAGTTTGGTTTAGTATAAAGATTTCCTTGAAAAGAAATACCTAAGTATACTCTCAGTTTTCATACTCTCAGTTTTCATTTTATCTTAGATATTTTGACACTACAGCCTCACCAATAATCTTTTTCTCTCCTCTTTTTTTTTGTTACACGATAAATCTCACAGAAATACAATGCTTGTGAAAAGTAGAGCAAAGAATGTTAGATAATAAAGACTAGTAGCGTAAGTTTTTCTTCCTTCAAGGTCCTTTAAATAGAGTAGAATATGACCATTGAAGGTGATGCAACCCAAGAGATTTGATCCTTTGGAAAAGGGAATGAGATATCCTTTTTCCAAGAATAAGGGAGAATCACTAATGACTTTGATCCATCCAGTCGCTTCCCTTGTGTATGATTATTACTTCTTTCCATACTTAGGTAGATTTGATTCTGCCAAGATGGTAAGTAATATTCTTCCTTCCATGGAGCCGTTTGCAAATGATTTCTCCTTGACTTAAGGATAGCTTTTCTTAAGGTCTTTTATTTATTTTCCTTCTCTAGCACCCATATCATTCTTCTTCTTTATTGATATCTCTTCATGATCTTTTACTTGTTTGTGTTCCTTATTTTGTGTTGCCAACCTTCTTCCTTTAGTGTGTTCCTTATTTTCCTACAATCATAGTTTTCAATTATTAAAACCAACACTTAAATCAAAACACTAACAATCTCCCCTTTTTTTATGATTACAACAAAACAATGAATGTAGTTAACTTCCCTGGTAATTGTGAATCACCTTGAGTTGCTCCCTCTGATTAGTTACTTATCACCCGCAATTTACTTTGCCCCTCCCCCCCCCCCCCCGACTAGTTGACTCATTTCCTTTTAAAAAGAAACCTTCCTTTTTTCCCCTTTTAACATCAATCAAAAAGAAAAATAAAGGGACAACAGTATATCAAAAAATAAACATGCAAACCGTTCAAGCTAAAACTAGTGTGAGCATAGTCTAATAGTTAGTTACGGACCAAAAAATAAAAATAAAAACATTGTCCAGATAGTTAAATAGGGTTGGGGCTTAATCAGGGCTAGGGATTGCGAATGTTAGATAGATAGCAGATAGTGTTGACATTGGCCTCCTTAAGGGTATCAAACTTGGCATTCAAGGTTTGAGCAATACGAACACCATTAGTCTAAATCTAGCAGTGACTTTAATAGCATCTTGAATGACCTTATCCATCCTGAGGTAAAGTTTAGCAACATTACTACCTACTTCCTTGGTAACTTCACAAATACAATCAATCTGAAATTAATTGGAGAGGAGCATAACCTTGAAAGTGTCAAGCGTATCATTAATCTCAAAGATCTTTGCAAGAATATCATTCAAACCAGTAGAAAAGGGATTACGAGGGCAGGAAGAAGATAGAATTGAACTTGGAATGGCAAAGGTAGGAGAGGGAATAGGAGCCTCAGTCTCAGCTTTAAGAACCCAAGAGTCACCAACAAGAGTATATCCTATACTCCCAAAGGCTCTTGAGTTGTAGAATTAACAAATAGTGATAGAGGGGACCTTCATCAAATTAAGATAATTAGCTTCCAGAATTTGAGAGATAACCATACCATAAGACAGACTAAGGGGATCAAAGGCAACTTTAATCATGTTATTGAGGATAATAGAAGAGATCTTGAACTGACGCTTAGACACAATGCAATAAATGAGAAGGGTATCATGAAGAGACAAAGTTGAAAAAGAACCGACACGAGGAATTAGAGTAGTGGAAACAATGTGGGCAACCACCATTCTCTCAAAAGAGAGGTCTTTGGGACCTAATTGAGAGGTCAAAAGATTAGGCCCAAGGCTATAACCCATTTAGCCTGATCAAAAGTAACTTCAAGATTAGAAGAGCACACACTCTTTATGGGAATAGAGATTCTCGAACTTTGGATATAGAAGATGTGATAAAAAAATTGCACAATCAATGAAGATGTGCTTACCCATGATAAAAGTTTCAAGTCCATTCGGCTTGGAAGAATGGAGATTAGCATAAAACATATGGACAAGGGGTTCATAAATAATTTGAGAGGATGTGTAAAATAAATTTGCCCATACTTGAGATTCAAACAAATCTTTAAAATCACAGTGGAGAGAGGAGAAAAGGTCAAGATCAACTACCCTACCATGGACTAGGGTTTTATCTTTGAGAGAGTAAAATGAATTTTCATGAGATGGACCCCAAAAATTGACTTTAATTTCAAGAGAGATCTCAAATCAAACCTGCATTTCTTTTTAGAGTGAGAGATGTCTTTGTCATCCATAGGGCGTTTAAAAGATGACTTTGGGGAAGAGGAATACGAAGACATAGAGTGAACAGAAGCATCAGAGGCAAGATGAACTAGCAAGGAGTCTTTTCCTTTGCCTTTGTTCCCAGAACTTTTCCTTACAAGATAAGGGGAGGATTTCTGATTTTTAGCCATGGAGAGAAGATGAGAGAAAGTTGGATGAAAAATAATGGAGAAGAGAAGAGAAATAATAAAGGCAGAGAGAAGTTGATAAGATTGAACAAAGATACACAAATGAAATGCGAAGAGGTGTAATAATGATCCTAAGAAGAAGAGAAAAAGGCGGCAAGGAATGACAAGGAATAGTGTAAAAAAATTAATGCACTCACAGAGTAATTATAGAAAAAAATCTTAACAAAATATTTTACACAATTCACAAAGATTTTAAAGGATTTTGAACTATACCGAGAGCTTTTTGAACGAAACAAAATAGTTCCTCAAGAAGAGGTTTCGTAAAGAAATCAGCTAGTGGAAAATCAATACTCACAAAAGCTAATTCAATATCACCATTTTGCACATGATCACAAATAAAATGATGCTTAATATCAATATGCTTAGTCCTAGAATGATGCACAAAATTTTTGGTTAAACATATAGCACTCGAGTTATCATAGAAAATTTTTACAGGTTTAAAAGATAGGTCATAGTCACTTAATTGGTGAACCATCCATAGAATTAGAGTGCAGCATTGCCCAATTGCAATGTATTTAGCTTCTGTGGTTGAAAGAGATACACAACCCTATTTTGGATGTTCCATGAAATTAATAATTTTTCCAGTAGTTGAAAGGTGTCGCTAGTACTTTTTTGTCATTTTTATAACCTGCATAGTCTGCATCACAGAAACTTTCAAGTGTAAAATCTTTTCTTTTTTCATACCATAATCAAAACTCGATAGTACCTACAAGGTATTAATAGTCCATTTTACAGCAGTAAGATGAGATTCCTGGGATCAGATTGAAATCGAGCACATTTATACACATTAAATATAATATCCAGTAGATTGGCAGTAAGATAAAGTAATGAGCCAACCATTCCATAATATTTCATTTTATTAACCTTTTTACCTGACTCATCGACATCAATAGAGCAAGTAGAGCTTATAGGTGTACCAAGAGCTTTTGCCTCACTCATTCCAAACTTTTGAATAAGTTTCTTAGTATATTTGTTTTAATATATGAAGATTCCTTCATTTGATTGCGTAATTTGCAACCCTAGAAAGAAAATTAGCACCCCGTCATAGTCATTTCAAATTCTCCTTGCATGAGTGTAGAGAATTCCTTGCATAGAAGAGAGTTAGTACTGCCAAATATAATGTCATCAACATAAATTTGAATAATCATACTTTCAAAATTTGTCTTTTTAATGAAAATAGTAGTATCAATTTTTCCTCTTAAAAAATCGTGACATATCAGAAAAGTGCTCAATTGATCATACCAGGCTCTTGAAGCCTGTTTGAGTCCATAAAGAGCTT
The DNA here is from genome assembly GCA_031232105.1 of Capsicum rhomboideum. Classification (NCBI taxonomy): domain Eukaryota; kingdom Viridiplantae; phylum Streptophyta; class Magnoliopsida; order Solanales; family Solanaceae; genus Capsicum; species Capsicum rhomboideum. The sequence continues at coordinate 113,357,903 of CP124714.1, read as the reverse complement.
TTGAAAGTTTGAAAATATGAAAGGGAAATTCTGAGTGTTAAAACCCAGGAGGTTATTTTACAAACACTTTCTCCTCAATATAACCATTCAAAAAGCACTTTTAACATCCATTTGAAACAATTTAAAACCTTTAAATGAAGCATAAACAAGTAGGATACAAATTTATTCTAACTGTGCTAGGTGATCAAAGGTTTCATCATAGTCGACTCCTTCTTATTGAGAGTAGCCTTGAGCTACTAGACGGACTTTGTTTCTTACCATTATTCCAATTTCATTCATTTTATTCCTAAATACCCACTTTGTCCAATAACATAAGCCTTATCTGGTCTTGGTACCAAGGTCCATACCTAGTTTTTCTCAAATTGATCCAACTCTTCTTGCATTTTTTTTAACCCAGTTATCATCTTTTAAAGCTTCTTCCACTTTCTTTGGTTCATGCTGAGATATGAGAGCAAGTTACCTTGCTTTTTGCTTGATGATATTGTTTTCATTCTGTCTTTTGGATCTCCAATAATGAACTTTTTTGTATAATTAGGTTCACTTCTCCATTAATTTGAAACAACTTATTCTTGAGTAGTCGGCTCTTTGGAATTTTCAGTTGATTCATTAGATGAAGTTTCTTCTCTTGAGGTAGCTATAATTTCTCGCAATTTTGATATTCATTGTTATCTGAACTTGTACCTTTCTCGACCAAGTGATTAGCATCCTCAAAAATAACATGAATAGATCATTCAATACATAGTGTTCTTATGTTATAAACTCTATATTATTTGCTAGTATTTGAATATGCAAGGAAAATACCTTCGTCACTTCTTGGATCAAACTTACCAAGATTGTCCTTATAATTGTTATGCACAAAATACTTACACCCAAAAGGATGAAAGTATTTGATATTTGGTTTCTTTCCATTCCAGAGCTCATAAGGAGTTTTCTTGAGGATAGGTCTTGTAAGGCATCTATTCAATATATGACAGGATGTACTTATTGCTTCCGCCAGAAGTGATGGGGCAAGGAATATTCAACAATCATGGTACTTTCCATATCCTGGAGTGTCCTATTCTTTTGTTCCACAACACCATTTTGTTAGGGAGATCTAGGGGCAGAGAAATTGTGAGAGTACCCTTGTTCGTCACAGAATTTCTTGAAAGCTTTGTTTTTAAATTCTCTTCCATGATCACTTCTGATTGAGGAGATGTAGCAACCCATGTCTGTTTGAACTTTTACCATCAATGCTTGCTGTTTTGGTGGACCAAATAGGTGCATATATACTATCTGCAGAGGTTTTGAGGTGGATACACATTCTTTAGTTTTAAAAGAACTTTGAGTCTGCTTACCCATTTGACAGGCATCATATATATGATCTTCGATATAATCCAGCTTTGGCAGTCCAAGTACTAGTTCATGCTTGGCAAGCTTCTCTATGAGGCACATGCTGGCATGTCCAAGTTTTTTGTGCCAGATCCATGGATTTTCAGATATTGATGTAGACATATGTGCTCATCAAAATTTTTTACAGAATCTAGAAGATACACATTTTTGTCTCTGCTTCTACGTAATAGAATTTTTCCTGAGTCATCTTCTATAGTGCAGCCACTCTTCTTGAATCAAACTTCCAAATTTGAATCAAGATTGATGCTTAGAAGATTAAATTTCAAACCCTTCACAAGATAAACATTAGTAATATCACAAGATTCATTGAAAGTAATTATTCCTATATCGACAACTATTCTTTTTGAGTTGTCCCCAAAATTTATATCACCTCCATCATAATCCGTAAAAGATTTAAACAAGTATTTGTTTCCTGTCATGTGATTGGAATATCCACTGTCAAGATACCATTTATTCTTCAAGCTCTTTTTATGGTGTCCCTGCAAAATAGTATAATTACTTTTGTTTAGATACCCAAGGATTCTTGGGTCCTTCATTGTTTGAATTTGTAGTCCTATTTTTAGGCATCCATACCAAGTTTTGAGGGTGAGAAAGCGTATTTTGCATTTAAAAATCTTATGGCCGCTTTTACCGTAATAATAAAAAGACTAAAGAGAAGACTTTTGATCATTGACTTCTTGAATGCTTTTAACAAAAAATCTGCTGGTACAAAAATTCACCTCAGCTGACTTCTAAGAAGAAGTCATTTGAAATGAATTATTTGTAGTATCACAATTTTTGCTGGACTCAGGATGGTCACTAATAGTTTTCTTACCAGTTGAATTGTTTGAGCAAGTTGACTGATTAGATTTCATAGATCTTTGGCTAGAAGCCTTTTTGAACTCACTCATGCGAGCCTTAAGCTCAAAGATTTCTACATAGAGAAGATCTCTTTCAACTTTAGCTACTTCTAACTTAATTTCCAAGTTCTTCTTTTCTTTCTGAGTATTTCTCATATCATCAAGGATTCAATTTATATTAGTTACAGCACGATCTAAAAGATTTTTCAAATGTTCACAATTATCACAAATTCTGGTAGATCTTACCTCACTTGTTTCTTCAATAGCCATGAAATAGATATTTGTCCTCTCATCTTTCTCATTATCAGAATTGTCTTCATCACTCCAACTGATGAATGATTTGTTCTTTTGTTGTCCCTTAGATTGCCTTCTCTTTATTTCAGGACAATCACTAGAAATAAGTCCATACTTTCCACATTCATAGCATTTTCTTTCATTCCTATTAGTGATATATTTACCTTTAGAGAAATTTTTCTTACCTGTTCTGTTGAATCTTGTCCTTCTGAGCGTGTCCATAATAGATTTGGTGATAAGTGCTACTTCTTCTTCTCCAAACTCGCTCTTGTCGTCCTAAGTTTCTTAGTTGCTTTGAAAGTGACTACTTTATTTTTGTAATCATCTTGACCATGCTTATTGAAATGATCCCTTTCGAATGCGATCAAATCTCCTCTTAGTTCTTCGTAGGACATTTTGTTGATGTTCACATTATCAATAGCGATCACTTTAGCATGCCACTGCTGAGGGAGACCCCTCAAGATTCTGGTAATTTGATTAGAAATAGGATAGCTTTTTCCTACTACTTTGAGTTCACCAAGAATTTTACTGAAGCAAACAAACATGCTTTCAATGGATTCTTCTTCCTTCATCTGGAATAACTCATAATCATAAACAAGCAGACTCAAGATAGTTTGATTAACTTTGTCTGTTGCTCCATAGGTTATTTCCACCTTATCCCATATTTGTTTGGCAATTTCACAACTGGATGTCTTCTCATATGTTTCTCCACTAATTGCTTGTACAGAACATTTTTGTCTTTTGAATTTATTTGAATTATATTCATCTATTCATCAGTGTAGTTTTCTAAAGATGGAACTTCTTTAGTTGAGGATTCACCTTTGTCATTTTTCTTGTTTGAAGGAATTGGCATATCACCCAGTTTGATCACCTTTCATGCTTTCATATCGTAGGACTTAATGTAAGCTTCCATTCTAAGCTTCCAATGAGAAAAATGCTGACCATTGAAGTAGGCAGGTCCAGTTTGAGAGGTACCCCCTCGAAATAGTGCACACCAATAGTTGATTGTTGAGTCATTATCTTTTTACTCACTTGTTGTTAGGCAACAATTAGTGAGACCTTGCTCTGATACCAATTGAAAGTGCAAGAGGGAGGTGAATTGAACCTTTTTTCTATTTCTTAGTCAACTATCTAGATTTGAAAGTCAATTTACTAAGACAGTAAATAAGCTGCAGAATATAAAGAGTAGGAAAGTAAACTTGACACAAGATGTTTTATACTGGTTGGGATCCCTAATGGATCTTACTCCAGTCCCCTTAGATTGCAAGGGTGTTCTACTAGTTTTTTGCAAAGTTTGGTTTAGAACAAAGATTGCTTTGAAAAGCAGTACATATACTCTCGATTTTCTTTTTCTCCCGAATATTTTGACACTATATCCTCACCAACAATCCTTTTCTCTTCTTTCTTTTTTTGTTACACAATAAATCTCACAGAAATATAATGCTTGTAAAAAGTAGAGTAAAGAATGGTAGATGATGAAGACTAGCATCGTATGTATGTCTTCATTCAAGGTCCTTTAACTAGAGTAGGATATGACCATTGAAGGTGATGCAACCCAAAAGATTGATGTAACCCAAGAGATTTGATCCTTGGAAAAGGGAATGAAATATCCTTTTTTTAAGAATAAGGGAGAGTCATTAATAACTCTGTTCCATCCAACTGCTTCCCTTGCGTATGATTATTAATTCCTTCTATACTTAGGCAGATTTGATTTTGCCAAGATGGTAAGTAATCTTCTTCCCTTTATAGAGCCGTTTGCGAGTGATTTATCCATGACTTAAGGATGTTTTCCTTAAGGTCTTATTTATTTTCCTTCTCTGGAACCCATATCATTCTTCTTCTTTATTCATATCTCCTCATGATCTTTTTCTTGTCTATGTTCCTTATTTTTCTTTCCCAGCCTTCTTACTTTAGTGTGTTCCTTATTTTCCTGTAAACACAATTTTCAATCATTAAAACCAACACTTATATTAAAATACTAACAATGCTCTATCGCACCATCTGGATTATTAAAGATGGTTACATTTCCTAAATTTCCAAACAGCCCCCTAACTATGAATATGGTGCGCAACACATTTATAAGTAAGGCTCTACTAGATAAGATTTTGTAGACTCCCTAGGATGACCTACTCTGATACTACTACTATCACGCCTCAAATCTCATTAAGACGAATAGGCAGCCGATGCCCTAAAGACATGAGATAACCAACTTATAACATATACTTAATGTGCATATAACTATGATAATTACAAAGATTTGACAAGTATAGGTAAGATTCCCTTTTGAAAGATCAACATAGATAAGCCTAAAATAGATGTACATAACTTGGTCGTTGAGGCCTCAATTACTAAAAGATAAGACGCAACTGTTCTTTACTTTAATATTAGTTTATAAAGACTCTAAGAGATAGAAAACTTAGTATATGTCCCACTAGACCTCGACATACCTTTAACTATAATACAATATCAAAATATATGCTAAAGACTCGACAAGCCCCGAATCAATCTGGAGCTCACCAAAAGCCCTTGAGTATCCTGTGATTCTATTAGGGAGATCTATTAGCTGGAGTACCTGTACCTACGGCATGAAGCACATCACCCCTATAAGGGGCGTCAGTATGAAAGAATGTACTAAATACGTAAAGCATAAAATATCCATATGTAAAACAAGAGCTCAAATGAAATCAGGTACAAATTTATAGATAAGGATAAAAGACCACATTTTTCATATACTTATGGAATCAAGTACATTACATTCTTTGCTTTACTTTACTCTTCTTCGCTTTATAGACTTTGTAGTATGTGATACAATAACTAGTTGATCAGTGGTAGAAGAGAATGACCCATGCTAGGCATTTTAACACCTGGAATATGGTCCTCATAAATATACAAATTAGGATCGATCTATGCTAGGTATTATAAACCCTGGATTACCACTCATAAGTACATAGATTGGGATCAGCCCATGCTAGATATTATAACTCCTAAGAAACCACCGATAAATGCATGAATTGGGATCAACCCATGCTAGTAATATTAACCCCTGAGATACCATCCATAAATATATAGATTTGCTTTCAGGGTCGACCCATGCTAGGTTCTTAGCCCTTGGGATGCCACCCATAATTACATAGATTCAGTTTACCTTGTTTCTTTAATTATTGAGATTGTTCTTTTGGTGTTCATAACTCTTTTGAGATTTGGGATTATAGACCAGTGATGTAGATATGTGAATAAAATACTTGAGGCCACAAAAATGATATTGGAAGCAAAATGTAACTTTAATGTTACTTAGGAACTTATATGACTCAATGAACTTCATTGGGCACAAAGAATATACACAAATGAGCTATGAAGGTGTGTGATAAGTAAGTACATTACGACATATAGGAATGTTCCATTAAGGTGTATAGCAAGTAAGGAAGTGATTCTACTTAGCACATGGTTCGTTTAAAACACTATTGGACATTTCAAATGAAGGCATATGTGCATTTCAAGTGGAGACATGTAACTCTTCAAATCAAGAGGTTCAGACTGTATAATAAATACCTAGTAGGCATGAACATGGGAAATATTGAGGCTCGTGGACATATTCCAATTAGGAACAAATGCACATTCCAAGTAAGGACATAAAAGTGTATAATTGAACCAGTAAGGACTCTTTAAGGTCGCATTATATCCTAACATGATGGAAGTGATATCAAAAGAAAGGAACATATGAACATGTAAACCAAATAAAGTATATGATCAAATAGACAATTGGAGCAATTTGGCAATATATTGGCAAAATGTGTATCCAATATATGAACACTCTTAACATGGGTAATCTAGGATATTATTGAATCATATAAGAGAAACATACCCTAAGGGTTCATGCCTTAATGGTGAAAGAGATTAGCCTTACATACCTTGCTGCTCAACTGAATATTATAATAAATTAGCCTTCTTTCCTTTAAGGAATTAATCTATAATATTAGTACATAATGGAGTTGATATTAGCAGCTAATCATAATGTAGGCCTTGCAAAACAATAGCTAAACACTTTTACGGGCAGTAAAATCGTCCAGCCCCCAAATACTTGGTGTATTACTACACCCTCTTATTACACTTTAATATAACTCCATTCAACCATTCTATAAGGTTGCCCACTGCCTCCCAATAATAATACATACAAACACCCCTTAATAGTCCCAAATATTTCACCATAATAGGAAAAATAAGGAACTCAAAACTTTCGATCATCATCCAGTGAGTTCTTACTAATAACATGTATAAAATCCTCCACCCAAATCTACACATAAATAGGGATGAAATTGCGGCAGTAACCTTACCTTTGTTGGTGAAGATTCTTATACTCTCAACTTCTAATTCTTCAAGAACTTAAAATATCCATCAACGTAAACCAAAGAAGAGGAGAAATCTCTTAGAAGTTAAGAAAAATTGGGACTGTTAAACTTAGAGAAGGCTATCCTACACTTGGCATGAGAAAAGAAGGAGAACTTCAAGAACACTAGAGGATAGAGAGACGGTTGTTTGGAGGCCAAGAGATAACTTGAGAGAGACTTGGTAGTCTATGAATATTTGTATGAGAAAAATGTGATGGTATTAGACCTTAAAAAGGGGCCTATTTTAACAGCCTCTTTTTTGCCCATTATCAGCCAACATTCTGGTCAAGTAGGTGATGTACCTACTTGGCAATTTAAAGCTGGTAAAATGCAAAAGTAGGTGATGCACCTACTTCCCCATTTTATTCTGTATAACTTAAGTAGGTGATGCAGCTTCTTACTCTTTTTAGTTGGTCAAATAATCTAAGTAGGTTATGCACCTACATGTCACCTACTAGCTTAATTTAATCAAGCAAGCACCTCAGTTATTTATCCCATTTTATAAATCCTAATCCCTTTACTTAAACTTAACACTCAACTCTAAACTTTATGCCTAAATACTACCTTGCTTCTCCGGTTTAAATGCCTTCATTGATACTAACTTAGTTGTATACATATTGAAATGTACGGGGTGTTACATCATCCCTCCCCCTTTTGTATCATTCATCCTCAAATGAGAGGTGTAGCTTAAAACAATGTGAATCTAGAATTTTTCCAAAACATTTACTAGAATTTCCCTTGTAAACAAGGCGATACAAGACCTTTATGCTGACCAAAATGTACATATACAAGTGTTGTATGGAGTTTCAAAAAGTGATGCATATTAAATAATTGAATGACAAGTAAAGTTCCTCTTGGACACATGTAATCAAGTGAAATAATTCTATATATTATAGGTTGCATTTCCCTCTTTTTTATACACCTGCTTGATGTGAAACACTTGTAACTTGGGAAATCCAAATATGACTACAAATTTGAACCTATGACACATGAGTAAGATAACAAATGAACTAATGAGCAAATAGACAAGCTAACAAATAAATAAGTGCTCATACAAACAAGTAAATAAATACATGTGAAACTTATGATTGGATAAGGAGGACAAGTGATATCGAAACCTCCTGCAGTTTTTTGGAACAAATATGGATACTTGGGCTTGGTGGAGTTCTCAGATTCTCAAGTTGCTTTTGTTTTTAAAGATATCTAACTCTCAACTTTCTATTTGTTGGTTTAAGGTAGACAACAGAACTTATTCAAGTCACAAGCCCTCTATGAATTTAATACCCTCAGTTGGTATAATAAGTTATGGGTCCTCTAAATATTAACGTTGCATAGACATGTGAAATACTAAATGTACGAAATCTAACTTTGGAGGTAGCTCTACCTCAGGCCTCCAAGCCAATTATTTGTATGTTAAGGTCCAACATATTTAAGACTCAACTTTTCTTTCTTTCCAAATCTCATGAAGCCTTTAATAGGTGAATTTTTCAAAAATAGGCAATTGCCAATATGGAACTCTAATTTTTGTTCCCTGCGTTTTAATAGGGCACTATGCTTAGCCATCAATCTATAAGTTTGGGTTGTGCTAAAATTCACGTATTAGTCCAATATTTCATGGTGAAATCCCTACTTCACTATTAAACAGGAGGACTTTATCCCAATATATTCAATACTTAAGTAAATAGTACAGAGGTGGAATATAGCATATGAACAATTAAGTTACGTGAGGTCTATGATACATAAGCAAGAGGAACAAAAGACTACCTAATCTATGAATAATAAGCCAGAAAGAAGTATATTTAGCATATGAACAGGTATACATAAGAAGCATATGACACATAGACATATGAGCTATAGGGACATATGATCTATGTACAATAAGTTGTAAAAGTTATTAACTAGGTAGCATGTGAGAAATGAACTATAAAGACATGTAGCATATGAAAAGATGAATTATAAAATGTGTAGTACATGAGCAAATAGACTGTAAAACATGTTGTGTAAATGGACTAGATTAGTACATAACATGTGAGCACTAAAGCTATAAAAGCATACAACATATAAGCAAGTGGAATAGACATGTAGTCATATAATAAAATGAAATATGACATATGAATCATGTGGGCAGTTGGACTATATCACATGAGTAAATGGACTAACACATGTATAAGTATACTTTATGAAATATGAGCAAGTCAGCATATGCCACATGGGCAAATAACTATGGGGCTTGTAATTCTTAAAAAGTAGGCTATGAGGCATATGACATATAGAAATATAAATGTGAGCGCTAAAGCTATGAAGCATATAACATATAGACAAATGACGTGTGGTACATATAACCAATGAGCAAGTAATTGGTAATGCCTATAACATATGAGCCATTAATCTATGATACATATAAAATATGGATAAGTAATCTATGGAAAATAATTGGTGAAATATATAACATATAGGGCAAGATCCTATGAAACATATAACAATAAACAAGGGTTTTATGAAGCAGATAATGTCTACATGGAAGTGTTTTGTGATATACGAAAGATATGAGAAAATAATCCACAAAGGGCATATGACCTACAAATAGATGAGTTATAGGATATGTATTATAATTATATAAGCAATCAAAGCCTTTGGAATCTAGGAGACATCCTATAGAACAGCTCTACCATATCTTAAGTGCATGTATACCATCGCTAGTTCTAAATCACGGGTGGTGTAGTTCTGTTCGTGAATCTATACTCTTCTTAAAGCATATGCAATTTTCCCATGTTTTATTTTACCCCTAATAATTCTTCTTATAGGTATTCCAACCATCAAAACTTGGCCACTTTCTGAGACAATATAAATAATGGGGCAAAGATAGAGGAGAAATATTTAATAATTCGTCTGTAGGAGTAAGAGGTTGAGGACAACTCTACTTTTGTTATTGGCCATCAATACATCATTACACCCTATCTATAATACCTTATTCAGGTCCAAATAAGAAAATGAACAAGTGATCATGAAGGGATAATATATAATCAAGTGAATCTTGGGTGTGTAATACCTTATTCAGGTCCAAATAAGAAAATGAACATGTGATCATTAAGGGCTAATATATAATCAAGTGAATCTTGGCTATGGGGAATCGAATGAACATGTGATAACTATACCTTATAATAAATTTACTCTATTTATAGTAATCTCATGTAAGGAACCATCTTTCTTTTCTACAAATGATGCAAGTACATTTTAGGATACCACATTGGGTCAAATGTATCTTCTATCAAAGTGATCTTTTGATTGCCCTGTTTATTCGAAAATGACTAGATACAAAAGTTCAAATCAATACTAAGGTGAATTATCTATCTAATAAAAGTTCAAAAAGTTATTTGGAGAACATTTTTGGGTATGGATTTGCAACTGGTTAAAGTTAAGGAGTCGATATCTCTTTCTTACATCACACACACTTAATGAGCATTATCTATAATAAGGGCACATCCTATATCACCTTTTCTTCTAATACTCATATGTATCATCTCCTTATATTATTAGGAAACTTTACTCAACTCGTCTATCTATTCTATGGTAATCAAATATCATTCTCCTCTATTTCATATATAACCAAATACTCTCCTTCTAGTGATTAGTTGGTACCATACCTTCCACTACTCTGAATATTCTAAAAGAACATAACTAATGTCAAACCTCTCAACATTTTCAAACTTAATCTTTAGTCGTATTCTCTTCTATAACCCAAGCATAGATCTCAACATGACACGATTATACATATACTTTTATATGAAACAATTGAAATAATTATCCCTGAATTTTCTATCCATAAAAAGGATCACATATGTCATCCTGTTTGGGGTCGTCAAATGCACATATCTTATAATTACAATTATTAAATTATCCAGGATGGTGAGTATGCATATGGGCCCTATCAACCAACTAAGGGCATTTCTAGTCAATACCATTTTGGTATATTCACCTAGCGGATTATGCTACTGCCATACTTTTTAACTAATACAAAGCTAGTTCAATAACTTTTATTTCCAATATAAGTCTAAACCTAAAGATTCTACATATAATGACAAAGTATTGAATGTTCTCTATATAACCACTGGATGATTCATGAGGAGGAAATCTTAGAATATTGTGACCCATCTCTGTGACTACGTAGCTATCTACCATGTGAACATATGAATACCCCCTCATATATTTTATAAACTAAGGAGTGATAAAAGTGGTGCAAATGCAACTGTAGATGCAAGTAATCCATAAATTAAACCTTTACAAGCCCTTTTATGTGGGCAACTATGGACCCAAAGGGTTAGGCTATACGAGCTCTCTTGGGCCCTAGCCTATATTTTAATAACTGGAGACGTTTCTTTAGAGGTTACACCTTTTTTGCCACATCTGAGCTTACTTATGGTAGGCATAATTTGGATGACATATAGAAGAGTATGAGTGGGAATGAACTTCTTATAACATAGCTCTATCACATGATCTGGATTATGAAATAAGGTCACATTTCCTAAATGTCCAAGCAGCTCCCTAATTATGAATATGGTGTGCAACACAATTATAAGTAAGGCTCTCCTAGACACGATTTTGTAAAATCCCTAGGATGACCTACTCTGATATCACTTTTATCACGCCTCAAATCTTATTAAAATGGACAGGCACCCGATGCCCTAAAGGCCCGAGAGAACTAACTTATAGCATATACTTAACATGCATATAACTATGATAATTATAAAGCTTTGACAAGTATATGTAAGATGCCCTTGTAAAAGATCAACATATATAGACCCAAAATAGATGTATATGACTTGGCCGTTGAGGCCTCAACTACTAAAAGATAAGACACAATTATTTTTTACTTTAATATTAGTCTACAAAGCCTCTAAGAGATATACAACTTAGTATTAGTCCCACAAGATCCTGACATACCCTTAACTATAATACAATATCAAAATATATGTTAAAGACTCGACAAACCCTGAATCATCCTGGAGCTCACCAAAAGTCGTTGAGTATCCTATGCTTCTATTAGGGAGATCTATTAGCTGGAGTACTTATACCTGCGGCATAAAATATAGCACCCCCTATGAGGGGCATCGGTACGAAAACATGTATTTAATATGTAAGGCATAAAGCATCCATATGTAAAACAAGAGCTCAAATGAAATTAGGTACAAATTTATTGATAAGGATAAAATTCCACCTTTTCTTATACGTATGGAATCATGTACATTATATTTTTTGCTTTACTTTACTCTTCTTTGCTTTATAGACTTAGTAGCATGTGATACAATGGCCAGCTGATCAATGGTAGAAGAGAATGGCTCATGCTAGGCATTTTAATCCCTGGGATACGGTCCTCATAAATATACAAATCAGGATCGGTCCAAGCTAGGCATTATAACCCCTGAAATACAACCCATAAATAAATAAATTATGATCGGCCCATGCTAGGTATTATAATTCCTAAGCTACCACCCATAAATGGATGAATTTAGATAGGCCCATGCTAGCTATTTTAACCCTTGATCCACTACCTATAAATGTACAAATTTGCTTTCGAGATCAACCCATGCTAGGCTCTTAGCCCATGGGCTGCCACTCATAATTACATAGATTCAGTTTACCATGTTTCTTTAATCTTTGAGATTGTTCTTTTGATGTTCATAACTCTTTTGAGCTTTGGGACTGTAGACCAGTGAGGTAGACATGTGAATAAAATACTTGAGGTACCAATAATGATATAGGAAGCAAAATGTTACTTAGGAACATATATAACTCAATGAACTTCATTGGGCATAAATAATATACACAAATGAACTATGAAGGCATGTGACAAGTACATTAGGTCATGTAGCAATAGTCCATTAAGGTGTATAGCAAATGAGCAAGTGATTCTACTTAGCACATGGTTAATTTAAAACACATCTAGATATTTCAAATGGAGGTATATGTGCATTTCAAATGGAGACATGTAACTTCTCAAATGAACAGGTTAGGACTGTATACTAAATACCTATTAGGTGATAAAAAATAAAAGTGCACATGAACATAGGAACTATTGAGGCACATAGGCAGATTCCAGTTAGGAACAAATGCACATTCCAAGTAAGGACATAAAAGTGTATAATTGAACCAGTAAGGACTCTTTAAGGTTGCATTATATTCTAACACGATGGAAGTGATATCAAAAGGAAGGAACATGTGAACCAAATGAAGTATATGATCAAATAGACAATTGGAGCAATATAGCAGTAAATGGACAGAATGTCTATCCAACATATGAAAACTCTTAGCATGTGTAATCTAGGATCTTATTGACTCATATAAGAGAAACATGTCACAAGGGATCATGCATTTATGGTGAAAGAGATTAGCCTTACATACCTTGCTGCCCAACTGAATATTACAATGAATTATCCTTCTTTCCTTTAAGGCATCAATCTACAATATAAGTACATTTGAATCCAATATTTGTATCTAATCACAATGTAGGACTTGCAAAATAATAGTTAAACACATTGACAGGTAGTATGACCATCCAGCCCCCAAATACTTGGTGTATCACCACACCCTCCTTCTACATTTTAATATAACTCCACTCAACCATTCTATAAGGTTGCCCCCCGCCTCACAACAATAATACATATAAACAGCCCCTTAACAATCCCAAACTCATCAAGACAATAGGAAAAATATTGAAATCACAACTTCTGATCACCGTCCGTGAGTTCTTAACAATAATATGTATAAAATTCTCCGCCCAAACCTATACATAAAGAGGAATGAAATTGGGGCAGTAACCTTACCTTTATTGGTGAAGATTCTTATACTCTCAACTTCTAATTCTTCAAGAACTTAAACTTTTCTTCAACTTGAACCAAAGAAGAGGAGAAATCTCTTAGAAGTTAAGAAAAAGTGGGACTGCCAAACTTAGAGAGGGTTATCCTACACTTGGCATGAGAAAAGAAGGAGAACTTCAAGAACCCATGAAGAATTTAGGGACGGTTGTTTGGAGTCCAAGAGATAACTTGAGTGAGACTTGGTAGGATCTGAATATTTGTAAGAGAAAAATGAAGAGAATGTGATGGTCTTAGACCTTAAAAAGGGCCTATTTTAACCTCCTCTTTTTTGCCCATTTTTAACCATATTTTGGTCAAGTAGGTGATGCATCTACTACCCTATTTTACTCTATTTAGCTTAAGTAGGTGATGCAGCTACTTACTCTTTTAAGTTGGTCAAACAGTCTAAGTAGGTGATGCACTTACATAGTCAAGCAAGCACCTCACTTATTTTGTCCCATTTTCTAAATCCTAATCCCTTTATTTAAACTTAACACTGAACTCTGACTTTTAGCTCATATACCACCTTACTTCACGTGTTTAAATACTTTCGTCGATACTAACTTAGTCATATACATGTTGAAATGTACGGGATGTTACAGTATGTTGGTCGGATGATCTACTTTCGTGTATGAATGATTAAAGAGATGAGAAGAGAATTTGTTTCTCAAATTAGAAAGCACTCCCATTATGTGTGAGTGGGAGATGTGAGAAATTTGAGCCCACCTATAAGGGATGCTTTAAGGCCCATTAAGGTAATTAAGTTAGCCCTAATAATTTCTATATAAACACACATATGGTGTGTAATTATATACACTGCAAATACAGAAAATACAATATTTTTTCTATGTTTTATTCTCTCCCTCAATCAAATAGGGCTTAGGTTATGATATAGGGGGTTGATCCAGTATATCGTGACAATCACCATCGACCAGTGATTCCGACCGCGGTTCATCCTACTCTTCCGCTTCCACTACGAGAAGAACAAGTAAGTTCTATTTTATGATTTACGTATATTATCTGATTAGTTTAGATTAACGGGATAGGTAAACCTTCACTTTCCAAATGACTTCTTTGACCATCGATCCCGTAAAATATTTTGTAATGTCAATACACAATATAGTGTAAATTATATATTTAGCTGAGAAATTGTCTCTTTTCCAATTCCATTGGATTGACTTGCATGTTATTTCTAGGGTCAGCAATATTGACACAAAATAAAAGCGGATTTAGAGTCTCTTTCTACTCTTCGTATCTTTTTTTATGCTTCAATCATACAAAGTAATGACAATTCCAATGACAAAGGATGTGATCTATAGGATCCCTCAACTATTAATCATGTGTCTTGCTTTTAGTTTTAAGCTTGAGAATAAAAATCCTTTTTTTATAAGAAGTGGTTTACCTTTCTAACTGAATGTAAAAGATTCAAAAGTTTCAAATACTGAATAATTAAAATTGTTAAAAACTAGTATAGAGGAAGGGAGCGCAAAAAGGAGAAGAAGAGAAAATATACTCTATTTCTCTTAATTTATGTGACTGACTTTTTTTTATTCGATCTAAAAAAGAATGACATATTTTTATATTTAATAACAATAACTTTAAAATGCTCATTTTCATGTTTAATGAAATGATTTGTAGTCATGCACATAAATATCTACGTTTTATTTTAGACCACAAATTTTTTAAAAAAAAATTCTTTTTTAAATTCTGTGTTAAGTCAAACTAACTCGCATAACTTGAAATGGTGGGAGTATAACGATATAAAATGTTAAATAGGCCAATTGACCTTTGAAGTGGGTGGCTAAGAAAATGGAAATTTTTTTTTTTTCTGGTCCAATCTACCTACTACTTCATTATTTTTGGCCAAATAAAAGAAGAAAATGGATTTTTGATCCATCCAACTGCAAAAAAGACATAATGCTGCCGTGATGTCCCCACCTACTATCTCATGGCCCCATTCCCACCAACTATCCTGAGAGAATTGAGAAGGAGATGACAAAAAAGTGTTTAATTAAAAAAAAGGTGACAAGTTTGATCAGCTGAAGTCAAATTTTTTATTAAGTAGTCATTAGGAAGTTGTTGCAGCAACTTTCGAAGTTGCTACAACAATTACGATAGTTGCTACAGCAACAGTAAAAGTTGCTGCAGCAACTATCGAAATTGCTGCAAGTTGCTGCAGCAACTTACAGCAATTGTTGCATGTCATTAAACTAATGACAAATTATCACCTCTACTCAATAATTAAAATTTGTGTCACCTTTTTTTAATTTTCAAACTTTTTTATCACCCTTAATTAAAAATCCCAACTATCCTGGACATAGTAACAATATGTTCCATGATTTAAGAGATCAATCCATGCATTATTGTACAGTTGATTAATCATTAAAGTTGATAGATCCTTCATTGATTCAATACATGCAAATATTTTAAACAATAAATTTTGAAACTTTGAGAATCAAACTACATCTGGCACAAGTTAATACCCTTAACTTGTCGTAACATCAACAATGTTAAAGTAAAATCCGTAAGTTTATGGTTGCTACTACTTCGAATTCATTTTAGAAATTTTATATCGTACTGTTCTTTTTAAGAGTCAACTAGTTGTTGTTTTTTTAATATCAATTTCTAATACCTTTAACTATAAAAATTCGTTTTATTTCGTTTCTGAATTTAGTT
The DNA here is from genome assembly GCA_031232105.1 of Capsicum rhomboideum. Lineage (NCBI taxonomy): Eukaryota > Viridiplantae > Streptophyta > Magnoliopsida > Solanales > Solanaceae > Capsicum > Capsicum rhomboideum. The sequence goes on along the minus strand of CP124714.1, from coordinate 113,341,466 downwards.
AAAAATTGTTTAAAATATTTTCACTTTGGTTGGGAAATGGATGTGTGCTTTGCTTATATGAAATTGAACAATCTTTCTCTCATAAACTAGCTTTTAAAGCGTGAGTTAGGCCTCATTAATACCTAATTTGATATTGTATCAGAATCAGGTAATCCCTATTTGGGCTCACGATGCACGCTTTAGTTGAACCAGAGCATAAAGAGGTGTTAGAATGGATTAGAATCCTAGGAAATGAATTGGTAATCTACTTATATAGACTTGGATAATTCTCTTCTCATGAATTGACTTTTAAGATTGAGTTACACTCAAATTTAACACAAGGAAGTACCTTAGTTATTATATGGCCATTCTAAACGTTTTCTTATCCATATTGTGCGTCATTTCAAAGAGTTCGACTAATTTTAAAGGTTGGGCTGGGCCCTCTATTTTTTTGGGAAAAAATAGAGTTAATCATATTATTTTTACCTATTGTAGGCGTAGCAGGTAATTTTTGTTAAAATTACAAAACTACTTTTTATAAAGGATTACTAGTAGATATAGTTGCATCATATATGAAACAATGTTTTTTTTTTCAACATTATCGGTGCTAAATTCAATTTCAAATTAGGGTAATAAGTTTAGTCCAATTTGCATTATTGTCAATTCACCTGTATATACCTTGCAATTTAACTTTGCATTATTGTCAATTTACACTCAAAGTCATACACAGCTATGAGTTATTTATTTCCAATAATAGATATTTTTAGGTATAGGTTGAAGCAATATTATAGACATGATTTTGGCAACATCTTTTTGTCATGATTCATGAGCTAAGCTTCTACAAAATGGATGACAGTGCTAACAAACCTACCAATATTTGCCTATGAAGTCCTTGGACTCTGTCTCCATTCATGGTTCCTTCTACCGAATCATTGGAGGGAAAGCGTGTTTCACATTTCACAAGCTCTATTTATTTAAACAAAATAATTATATATTCAACTAATATTAACAAAATAATTATATATTCAACTAATATTAAATACAGTAACTTGTGTAACGGGATATTCTATTCTAGCCGGTTTTCTCATCCTGTTTCATTAATATGTAATAACACATTTTAATGAAATGTTCTACTAATTAAATGCCTTTTTATGTTCTTACATGGTTAACAGACTAAAAGAATTATTAAAACAAATAGCTCGTAAGAGGAGAATTATTTAAAATCAGGTAAAGATACTACACAATTCCCTTTAATAATTGATGTGAGACTCAACACCCCCTCATAACTCATGACTGGACACCTGAATCATGGAGTATTGACAATGGAATATGGGAACCCACTATCGGAAAATTAAGGATTCATATGGACTACCTTGATACCAATAAAAAGGGCAGCCCGGTGTACTAAAACTCTCGCTATGCGCAAGGTCCGGAGAAGGGCCCACCACAAGGGTGTATTGTACTCAGCCTTACCTTGTATTACTGCCAGAGACTGTTTCCAAGGCTTGACCCCGTGACCTCCTGGTCACATGACAACAACTTTACCAGTTACTCCAAGGCTCCCCTTCAGTACCTTGATACCAATGTTAAAAGAAATAGACCTTACATCTAACTCAACTCTAAAAGTTAGGTCACGAGGGAAGAATGTCCAAGACCATGTATATAAAGAGACCACACATCCGTTTTAATAACCGAGGAACTCAAAAATCTCTTGCATGCCCATAACTGAACATCTGGAGCGTGAACAATATAATATGGGGGTCAACATCAACACATCAAGAATTGGGATGAGTCATGCTCTAATACCATATTAAAGAAATGAACCTTAAGCTTAACTCAACTTCAAAAATTACCTAATGGAGAGAGAATGGTTCAAGATAATATAAAAAATGTTGGTATTTGCCCTGATTTTGTTACCATAATTGGATTTTCCTTTTAGGAAAAGGAAAACATGAAGTCTCCATATTTGGCTAATCATTGTTCTTGTAGGAAAAGGTTATAGACTTTATAAATAGAGACTCCTTTCTTCTAGCTTGGTAGCATCCATAATGTAGTCATAAGGGTTTGAGAGTATTGTTTGGGGGGAGAATTTGTGAGACACAAGTGTTGCGGTACTACTTGTGAGAACCTCTTTTTATTCTGAGTGAATTATGTGAGGTTGTCTTTCTCGATATTTTGTACTCTATTTTATAAAGTGGATTGTTCATCTCCTTTTGTGGATGTAGGTTGATTGGACTGAACCAATTTAAATTAATGTGTCTCTTTGATGTATTTCTTGCATGTCTTCTTATTCATGGTTTTTCGAGGTTTGCTTTACTAGCTTCTGCATGACACCTGATTATTTCGATCCTAACAAAAAGATCGCTCTTCCCTTTAATAACCCATTGATGTGAGACTCTACAAGAATATTAAATAATTATGAACCTGTTATATCTATTTTGGCTGGTTTTCTGCTCTAGATTGGATAATATGTAATATCGCATCACATGTAGAGAGGTATAACACAATAACAATCCAATGTTCAAGTCCTATATACTACCTTCCCCTCCCAATTTATATTGTATATATATAGTTAACAGACAGAAACATATAAATCAATTAATTCATGTTTGCAAAACACAATTCAACTGGACTATAATATAGTCACTATATGTTTATTACCAAAAGAGTGTTATTTCTAAATCTGTATTCAAAACAATATGAATAGCAAAACAAAATTCAAACTATTTCTGGATAAATAGCAAAATGAAAGAAAAGATAAAAATCAAAGTGTGTCCTTAAGGAAATTATTTCCCTCAAGTACTCGAGGTTAAAGGAATATATCCTCCCAGGATAGAACGATTTACTTCAACAGAATAGGGGTACCTCAAATTTTGATGAACAACGAACTCACTCAATGGTAGTAAATCACACAAGAAGATTTTTAAAGTGCAAGAAGAAGAGGATTAGAAATTCAAAAAATTCGTATGGAAAATCTGAGGATTCAACAGGTATATATAGCCATCAAGGTGTTGCTTCAGAAGAGAAGAAATGGTTCAGAAAGGTGCACCTCTTCATAAAGGTGTAACTCTTCAGAAAAGGAGCAACTTTTTGGAAAAGTCATAACCTATTAGTAAGGTCACAACCATCCAAATGTGTCTATTCAAATTACATCCTTTCTCTTGGTGTCTTTTGGAAAAACACCTATTTATTTTCCATTCACACCTCTTAAAAACCTAACAATCCCTAATGTCGCCCAAATTACACCTCGCAATAAAGTATAAAGCGGTCGCTGTCAAATATAGAACCCAACTAAGGTTGGGGTCGATCCCACAGAAAATTGGTTGAAATATCAAACAAGAAGTAGTTGAGGCAATCAATAATAATCTCCAGTAAAAGGGTTTTTTTTTTGTAAATAACGAATTCAATAGTAACAGTTGTTGCTTTGTTGGAATTGTAATTAATATGAGAGAAGCACTAAGAATGTGTTCCTCAATAACTTCATAACTCCGTAAGTTCTTCGTACTTCATAATTCCTCCCCGATGTTCGGTATGCAGAATCGATAGGTTATGTATACTTAGAACAGCTTTACGCTCCTGTCTAAGCAATATCCTCAAGTAAGTTTTCTCTTCTCCTGAGTTGGCATTACTAACCCCTATCTTGTATTCCAGATTAGCTATCCCAGATTATCGACTCAAACTATTAAGTGGAGGTCGATAGCTCCAAGTCTCTGTTGTTTATTCCTTTCTTCCTATCTATACACATCCTTTCGTCTAGAATACAGATTAGGCGAGTTCTAACATTATACACTGCCAGAAAGCAATCAAAACCAAGGAAACAATCAATACACGTATGAACGCCGAATGAAAATTACTCCGTACTACGAATCCTACTTTGTTAATTCGTCATGGTTTCTACAACCCTAGTTGTGGAGTTTAGCTACTCATAATTGCAAGAACACAAGAAAAATTTGATAAGAAAATATAATTATGCACTTACAATAATAAGATGATAAAATTCTTAGATCTCACTTTTAATTAAAACCCTAAAATCACAATTTAAAATTCCAAGACCAAGAATGTTCCTTAGAACCTTACAATAATGTAATAGAATGTCAAATAATACAATAAAATAAATAAGAATATTATAGATAAAATAAAACCTATCCTAAACATAATAGAATTTCTATGTCAGTCAGCTCGGATGAATGGAAGGTACGATCGTGGTTTGATTCCACGATCGTCTTTGGTGCTCGTGGTTTGCTCATGGGCTTGGTCATCTTCAGGTCTTCTCTAGTATAATCCTCAGTAGGACTATGTATCTTCTACCTATGATCATACAATGTGGTCGTTTGATCCTCTTATACTTCAACTCTTGCAGACTTATTTTCTGAACCTTCCTCCTACGATACCTTGGTACGACTGTCATTACTAGGTACGGCCGTGGGATCCAGTCATCTGATCTTCTCCTCAGTTAGGTTCTACGTCCTTGCTTTTAGGAAGTCCTTCCCACGATCAGTTTGTACAATTGTGACATCAAAGAACAATCGTGAGAGGCTTCTGTCTGATAGGATCCTGAGAGATGTCCTCACGATGATTCAGTATGACCGTGATCAGTGTCCACGATCATGACATGGTATCATCTGCTGCATTATCAGTCCAAATTCCAGCACTCTTACTATTTTGAACATATTTGACCTGTAAATACCCAAAAACCCATTATATCCACATAGAAAGACCCTTGTACTTGCAAATATTCATCATTTTAAGCGACGAAAATACCGTAAGTTTACGGTACAGTAACACCCTTAACTTAGATCGTTTGCATGTCCTCAAGTAAACAAAACACAACTATACTATCACGACCCTTAACCAAGAGAAAACTAAGATCACTATGGCAGTCAAATTTTCAAAAAAATCGATTTCAGCATGCATTCCCAAAATTCAAATCAATACCCTCCAATAGTTTTAAAACTCAACCTATGATGTATACATACAAACCATCAACCATAACACAATGGGATCAAGAAATGGCATTATATTATCAACATACAAACCAATATAGCAAACCTAGCACTTAGACTAATAACACTACCCGAACAAGCAGTAACCACAATACACCCCCTATGCCCTCACAACAAAGAAGTCCCTACACTCCAAATTTGCAATATATGCCATAATTGGGACTGAATCAAATCTCACACACTCACAAAAGAAGTCAGGCAGTGCGCATTTGATACCATAGGCTTGCCCTTATTTTTTATGCCTTAGTTTTCAGACAGTCTTAGTTTTCAGAAAGTCAAATTAGGATCACTATAGGACTTTTATTGGCTTGTAATGTAGGATCGGGGATAGGTATGGTACATATGGGTACATTGACTTATTCCTCCTTGGCACTACACTATTTTTGGTTCCATTTTTCCTACTTTCTTTTATTCTTTTCCTTTTTATAGCTTTACGGACCCCAGGTGCGATTTTATTTTCACAACTTCCTCTTTTTTTCCTTTTATTTTTCTTTTTTTTTTCATTTTCTATTTTTCTTTTTCTTTTCTTTACAGCACCCAAATCCTTTTTTATTTTCCTAACTTGTTCTTCATACCCACTCTTTTACGTACCCCTATAATAGCCACCCTCAACTTAGGTGATTTGCCTGAGTTAAGGTACACAGTGTCCAAAGAGGGACCAGGGCCAAGGCAGGTTCATTGTAAACGTTTGGGAAGGTTAATAGGCTAGTTCAATGAAATGGTCTATTTAGGCTCAAACTTCGGGATCAAGGGATGTCACAGTTATTTGGCAGGTTTTAAGGTTTTCTTAGTGGACTAAATCAAGAATGGCCTATGATCCTTTCCTAACCTTCTATCCTATGATTATAGCGAGACTAACCAGGCAAGTTCTAGATTGTACACATATGCCAACTATGTAACACCTCACACTCACTTGGCTCAGGGCTATGTATTCAATCACTACCTACTCGATTCATGCAAGCTAGGCTACGGTTATCACGTTGACAATCCTAATGTCATTACGAGATTCACATTAGTTACAGTCCAGATAAGCACACAATACAACACAAAAATTCAAAAATTTAGGAGGGGTATCATTAAATCATTCAAAACAAATTTGCATGATCTTTTTATTTCGACTACACCAAGTTCTCTTATTTTATCTCAATCACACACAAAACACAACATAACACCAAAAACAACAAAACCAATAAAATAAACTCCTAGAAATGTAGGTACCAACTAAGATCGCACAACCGAGGGAAAAGAAACACGGCAACAAAAACCCTCGATTGTGGTATACCCCCCCCCCCTCCAACTTGAAAAGCATGCAATGAACCTATTGCACGAAACATATAAAATGTAAAACTAGGGAAGGGACATACCTGAGGCATACTAGATGTCGGTAGTACTCTCATCATCTAGGGTCTTAGATGGGATTCCTCTAGTCACCTCCACTCTCGTGGCCTCGGTTGTGGCAGAGGTACTCTCTGATAAGTGGTCACCAATGGTGTCGGTGCACTCAATGATGTCACAAAGGTGGTCTCTGCACCCCCTCCTGTCTAGATCACCACCTTAATAGTAAGTTGGATATCAACCACGTATTCTGGTAGACCTGCCTCAGAGGTATGCTAGCTCTCTTCTTCTTTTTTTCCTCACTCCTGTTACCTCTTTTCCTCTCTATACAGGGCTGTAAGTCATCGCCCGTCTCTTTAATCTCAAAATCATCGCCCCTACCTACCAGGGCCTATGTGTAGAAGTGAGGGACTAAAAAATCCACATCCACTGCCAAATTAGCCAAGGATGGCATAGAGGGAGGTGGAGAAGGTACAACTGGGATGGTCCACTCTGTCATCTCCTTGACCATTTTCTTTGAATGCAGTCAAGTTTGTAGTGATAATGTTCATATTAGGAGCTTGGACCTCCTCTAACCTAGCTGTCATCCGGTTTTTAAATCTGTTAAAGTGGATTTGAACCACCCATACATCTGCCTTTATATCATCTGCCACATAGGGCTTTACCCCTACCTCCAACTTATGGATTCGAGCATCATGCAGCAGCTAGTTCTGCATAACCTGCTCTAACTGTGTTGTAGGGATCAAAGTATATCCGACAGGCACCAATTAACGGGAACCCGTAGGTATTGTGTCCTGCTGAGATAATGATTATGTAGCACCAACTTCAGACGCTGGGATCTCACTAGTTAGGGTATCCCCCCCTCCCCGGCAACCTCTGGTGGTAAATCTGGTAGAGAACCCCAGGCTGGAGCCCTCGGGTTTCTCAAATCCTTAATCAGTATAATATCCACACTTTTTGTAGGCCGAATAAATCTATCCACCTTCGGGATAGTCGGCACATGGGCATTCTATATCAATTTTGTGAGTAAACACGGGAGTATGGTGCTAAACTTTAGTACTCTATCCCAAATTTTCTCCTTAATGATTCAGGGGATATTCAGCTCTAACTCAGACATGAACGTCTCTACAAGGCATGCATTTGTGGCACCAATGTATTGTCATTTCCTATGGGTGCTATGCGATGGCTAACGATGGACCACCAAACTTTGGACAAAAACATCAAAGTATTCTTGTAGATAGTGGACTCGTTCACCTAGAAAGTGTTCTCTCCAGTTTTAGCAATGTGGTTCGCCAATCACCTGTAATGCATATATTTATCATCCGCAGTCAACCTTTTTACCCTTTTCAGATCATTCATTCGAAAGTCATATTTCGGAGTCTCTTTCACTGATATAAATGCAGCACCAAACGAGTCCCTAGTAATGGACTTGACAGAGATGTAAATATCATGGAGTCTAACCCACACCACATCCAGTCGAGGCTGTTTCCTCATATCCTTATCTCTACCCAAGGGAGTCAAATTTTTTAGCATCGTCACATAATTAGCATAGAATTCCCTTACTATATCTGAACTATAATTCGAAAGTGATTTCATTATCCACACTAGCTCATACCCATTAAATACTCAATTCAGCTCTGGGACCTTTTGAAGTGACTCCTATAAGATTTGAGGCTCCTCCTGAATGCTCCTTTTCTTATTGCCCTGGTTGTTCAAGGAGACCCCATCAATATAATACTTATGGGAGTTTGATACACTCCACCACCTTAGATATACCCCTTTGAGGACCACCAGCTGCAGGTCCCTCAGAGGATTCGGGGTTGGACTCTTTCTCCTCCCTCAAGAAATCTACCTCATCAGCATCATCACTAGGTTCTCCCCTATCTTGGTTTGTGTTTTGACCTCTCTCTTTAGACTAGGGTGGGTTGACAGGGGTAGCTGCAGGTACCAAAGCAGTGGAAGTAGTTGCCTATGTCTTTTCAAGCTCCTTATCCTTATCACTAGTGGTCCAAGGTGAATGTGGATCATCGAAAGCACTAGTAAAAAATTCCACCTCGGACCCACTTGAACTACCTGGCTTACATTTCGAGCACGAAGGTGTCTCGAGGTGCCCATTTTTTTGAAATATCTTGTTGCATCTGCTTGAGGGTTTTAGGAGGCATGTTACCTGTACAAAAAATGATTAGTCACAGATTTGAAATAATAATATGAGTTCAGGACTTTAAATAGATGAGTCTTCCCAGGATTGTGCAATGATGGTACGATCGTACCTTCTGATCGTAGGAAGGATTCCCCAAAAGTACTGGGGGTTAATCATATCCGACGAGCACATACCATTATCGTACCATGAAATGACGATCGTGGGATGTGATCTTCTGATAAACTTCCTACACGTTTACATCAGACGGCCACAATGATCCAACCCACAATCGTATATTAAAATAATAATTGTGGGTTGTGTCATGGATTGTGCATTGACACTTAGTCAATTTTAAACACTTGACTCGACCCCCTTTAACCTTTTTTTTAAAAAAATTGGCTCTACAACGGGTACACAGACTTCCTCCTTTATCATTTGATTCATTTTCAACTCCCATAGATTACCCTAACATAATTAAACAACCCATATGCAATGCTACCTAATTTAGAACTCATTTCTAATCAATTTACATCATGGGATATGTTCAAAGCATGAGAAATTTTACTTATAATTAGTTTGGATCGTGATTGAGAGTTGTTGGATATGGCTCGAGTTTAAAATCACATTAAGTCGAGGTAAGGATTCTCAATTATATTACTTTTTATCTACTTTTTCTTTTTTAGAATGAGTTTGATATGAAGTGGTGTTTAATCGGGTCTTAAGGTATAGGGTTTTAGTGATTTAAACCCCATTTGGGTTGGGTCAGACCAGGTTATACTTAAATAAATGGACCCAATAGAAGACACTTAACCACGATCATTGGTTCTCACCATGATCGTAGGTCCTACTCTTACCAAGATAATTAAAGAAAACTTACCTGAGAACCTACGAACCTTAAGGACGATCGGGATATGTAACCACGACCATTTCTTAAAATCCTATGTTCGATATCTTGAATGTTGGTTTTCAGGAGTTAGATAAGATGATTGATACCACGATCATGACATCTAAGTACGATCGTGGTAACCAATCACAAGATAACTCCTGATATTCCTCCCTCTGGACTTTGTGTAGACGACTGAACCTACAATTGTGGGACCTTCCCACGGTCGTACAATCCTTTCTTGGGTTCAGTACTGAGTCAATTCATGTAGTTTCTTTTTTACACAATCCATGTACTCCATTTATGCAGTTTCTTTTTTAGACAATCCCTGCGCAAGTAACACACATTACTCTATAACATAAAAATTACAAAATTATGGGTTGACTCCCAAGAAGCACTTGATTTAATGTTGCGGTACGATGTGGCTAAGTTGGTTACTCAGACTTCACCGACTAGGCCATGGATTTCCTCCCTTGAAGCGCCTGATTTAACATTGCAGCATAACTCAAGTATGTTTGACCTCTCAAGTATGTCACGACTCGAACTGAGGCCCTAGCCGTCACGGGTTTCCCGAACCAATGATGGCCCAAGAACACCCCTTAGCATTACATCATAAGCATAGTCATAACAAAAATAAATGCGGAAACTAGACCCATAAAATAAAAGATTTCTAAATTCCAAAATCTTTGGAATGTAACATCAAAATAATAATTAACTTAGGTCTATGAAGCCTCTAACATTATGAATAGAAATCCTAAGCCGGGACATGGCCCCGGTAATACCATAAAATCAAAAATGAAGTTATAGGGAAATAAACATAATGCCTTCCTAAAGATGGAGGGCTCACCACTTACGAACTGTTGACCTGCGAATAGTCTACTACTGAACTGGGTCATGAGCAAAGGCTTCAGAACCTACATCATAAAAAGATGTAGTGTCCGGGGACAGTCAGTACTATGAATACTGGCATGCAACCCAAGAAAAGTGATCCAAACAGTTTATATAATATAATAATAGAAATTTAGGAGCTTTACATCTTTCATAAATGGGGTATGAAATAAAGAACATTTGAAAGTATAAAATAAAACAACCATTTGAAAATTCTTAATTCTGAACTATGTAGTTACACCGACATTAAGTAACCCACGGGCAATCTGGGTCCAGTACTCCCCAACTGACGGGGCTTCAGCCCATGTTAGCCGCATGGACTGAGATAACATAGTTGAACAAATCATAACATAATCATAGCTTCATACAACTACTCAAGGCAAGCATACAGTGGTCATCCATATTTCAGGACAAGACCCCCCACTTTGGCAAATGCGGTTTCCAGTGTTAATCACAGAGACTACACCTTCTCGGTAAACTACATTATTCTCTTCAGGCCCAATTAAAACATTTTTCATTACATTCAATTATAGAGTCTTTCATTAAGGCATTAACATATTGGTATCGTCATACCAAGAACTTGCAAGTCACTCTTATCATGCCAAATCATTATCAATAAACATCCTTTTGTACTCCAAAATCCCGCCTTTAAAATCATTGTTGAAATTCTCATAATAATTTTCAAACCATTTGAATAACATAATACATTCAATGATATCAAGGATGGGGAAAGACATTTATATTCCTTATGAAATTTCAAAGCTTTCTAGAGATTAGAAATCATGGCTAAAACATATATCAGTAATAGTTCATTAATTTCAAATAGCCAATTCAGTCTCAAAAACCCTAATTTAAGATTGAATCATTATTCATAAAGAAAAGGGAAAAATTCATATCAAGCTTTAATAACAAAATCCCCAACCCTAGTTTCAAAATCACCATCTTAATATACATAATAAATAATAATCATAATTTAGAATAGTATTTGAAATAGGGAGTGTTCAAACATGCCTTTTGACGGAGAGAACTTGAAGAGAGCTTGATTCTTTGGACCTTGAAGCTTAAACCCTGGTTGATTTCTCTCTTTATGTTTATATAGAGAAGATGGAGTATATTTTTGGGGAAAGAAAATATGTTTCTAGGGTTTAGGAGGTTTTTTTAAGCTGAAAGGGTCAGGTCTCATCGAAAATACCCCTAGGATGACCCTAGAAAATTTTTCTCGAAATCAGTCCACGACTTGACCTACGTGTCGTGGGTCCATGTTGTGGAAATCAGATTGATTTTTCAAGTTACAGGATCTGATCCACGGTATCGTGAAACCCACCCACGTCACGTAGGTCATACCCATGTCACGTGGGTTGGTGTCGTGACTCCAATTTTTATTTTTATTTTAAACCTAAATTCATATAAGTATATGGGTTCTTGAAGGTTCTAAAATTTTGGATTGTTACAATATCCCCCCCTTAGGATCATTCATCCCCGAATGATGATTAGGGAACATTTAGCTTGAATAAAGAGATTGCATGAAACTTGAAGGACATAAACTTATAAGATAAAAGGTGAGTATAGCGTTAGTACCTCAAACAACGTCACCCGAAGTCGAAAACAAGAAGGGATATCTAGTCCTCATGTCTTCCTCGGCTTCCCAAGTAGCCTCCTCCGTCTTTTGATTCCTCCACAAGACCTTAACTGAAGCTATTTCCTTGGTTCTCAACTTTTGGACTTGCCTATCCAAAATCTCTATAGGAACTTCCTCATAAGACAAAGAGTCGTCCACACTAATGTTCTCTACGGGAACCACAAAAGAATGATCACCCACACACTTCTTAAGCATAGACACGTGAAACAAGGGATAAACCAATGCCAAACTCACGGGCAAGTCCAACTCATAAGCTACACTACCAAACTTTCTCAAAATCTGACATGGGCCAATGTAACGAGGACTTAGCTTACCTTTCTTTCCAAACCTCATTACTCCCTTCATAGGAGAAACTTTCAAAAATACCCAATCACTAATCTCAAACTCCAACTCTCTTCGCCTCACATCTGCATATGACTTTTCGCGACTTTGAGCAGCCTTAAGCCTTTCGCGAATAACCTTAACTTTCTCAATCGCTTGGTGAATAAGATCTGGCCCGAACAGTCGGGTCTCACCCACTTCATACCATCCAATCGGTGACCTATACCTCCTACAATAAAGAGCCTCGAAAGGAGCCATTTGGATGCTAGAGTGACAACTATTATTATAAGCAAACTCAATAAGAGGCAAGTGATCCACCCAACTACCTTTAAAGTCAATAACACAAGCCCGTAGCATATCTTCTAAGGTCTGAATAGTACGCTCCGCTTTTTCGGCCGTTTGAGGATGAAAGCGGTACTAAGGTTCATCTGTGTACCCAAACCTTTCTAAAAGGATTTCCAAAATTGAGAAGAAAATTGCGTAACTCTATCGGATATGATGGATACTGGAGCTCCATGAAGCTGAACTATCTCCTAAATGTACAACTTAGCATAATCCTCTCCCGAATAGTTTGTTCGTAAAGGCAGAAAATGAGCAGACTTGGTCATCCTATCCACAGTGAGCCAGATGGAATCATATTGGTTCCGAGAACGCGGAAGACCGGGGATAAAATCCATGTTTATCATCTCCCACTTCCACATGGGAATGGCTATCTCCTGAGACGTACCATTAAGTCTTAAATTCTCAACCTTAACTTGTTGGCAATTCAAACACTTAACAACAAAGTTCGCAACATCTCTTTTCATATTATTCCACCAATACATCTCCTTCAAGTCATGATACATCTTAGTAAAACCGGGATGAACAGTATACCTGGAGACATGGGCTTCAGTCAAGATCCTCTCTCGTAGCCCATCGACGTTGGGAACACACAGTCTCCCTTGATACCGTAAAATACCATCTCCCCTAATCTCGAAAGCTAAAACCTTTTGCTGCCCAACATCTTTCTTGATTTGCATAAGTATGGGATCATCAACCTATTTCTCCTTAACTTCAGCACCGAATGAAGACTTAGCCACTTCATGAACAATCACTCCCCCATCTTCGGAATCCAATATTTGGACTCCCAAATTAGCAAGCCTGTGAATTTCCTTCACTAATCCTCTCTTTTCTTCCTCAACATGAGAAAGACTCCCCATGGACAACCTGTTAAGAGCATCAGCAACAACATTAGCTTTACCTGGATGATAGTGCAAACTCATGTCATAATCCTTTAGTTACTCAAGCCACCTTCTCTGCCTGAGATTCAATTCCTTCTGCGTGAAAATATACTCCAAACTTTTGTGATCTGAATAAATATCCACATGCACTCCATTTAAATAATTACGCCAAATCTTAAGTACAAAAACCACAACCGCCAACTCAAGATCATGAGTAGGATAATTCTTCTCATGCACTTTATGTTGTCTAGAAGCATAAGCCACAACCTTCCCATGCTGCATAAGTACACAACCAAGTCCCACCTGGGACGCATCACAATACACCATAAATCCTTCAGTACCATTGGGAAGTGTCAAAATAGGGTCTGAGGTTAAACGACCCTTCAACTTCTCAAAATTACTCTCACATGCATCAGACCACAAGAACTTCACCTATTTCTGAGTCAATTTCGTTAGTGGAGCAGCTAAAGAGGAAAAATTCTCCACAAACCTCCTCTAATACCCTGCCAGACCCAAGAAACTCCTAATATTAGTCGGAGTTGTTGGTCTAGGCCAATTCTTAACCGCCTCAATCTTTTGGGGATCAACTTTAATTCTTTCACTGGAAACAACATGACCAAGGAACGTCACGACATTAAGCTAGAATTCACACTTAAAAAATTTGGCATACAACTCTTGGTCCTTAAGGGTCTGAAGTATAATACGGAGGTAATTAGAATGCTCCTCCTCACTCCTGGAGTATACCAGAATATCATCAATGAAGACTATGACGAATAGGTCCAAAAACTGTCTAAACACCCTGTTCAGAAGATCCATAAAGGCTACAGGTGCATTAGTCAAACTAAAGGACATAACTAGAAACTCATAATGGTCATAACGGGTTCGAAAAGTGGTCTTGGGAATATCCGCTTCTCTAACTTTCAACTGATGGTAACCCGAACGGAGATCTATTTTGGAGAAACACTTAGCACCCTGAAGCTGGTCGAAAAGATCATCAATCCTAGGAAGAGGGTATTTATTTTTCACAGTGACCTTATTCAATTGATGATAGTCTATGCACATACGAAGGGACCCATCTTTTTTTTGCACGAAGAGTACCAGAGCACCTCAAAGAGAGACACTAGGGTGAATAAAACACTTATCAAGAAGGTCCTTCAACTGATCTTTTAACTCTTTTAGCTCCGCTGGAGCCATTCTATAGGTAGGAATGGAAATAGGTCGAGTGTCAGACAAAAGATCAATACCAAACTCTATTTCCCTATAGGGAGGAATACCGAGAAGATCATCGAGAAAAACTTCAGGAAATTTATTGACTACCGGAACAGACTACAGTAAGGGAATTTCAACGCTAGAATATTTAACCAACTAGGTGGTACAAACAACCCTTAGATATCAATTTACGGGCTCTAAGATAAGAAATAAAGTTTCCTTTTGGTGCTAAGGAATCACCCTTCCATTCTATAGCCGGCTCATTAGGAAAATGAACAGTGACTCTATGAGTTCTACAGTCCAAGGTAGCATAACAAGAGTGGAACTAATCCATTCCCAGAATTAAATCAAAATCCACCATATCACGTTCTACCAGATCCACCATAGTGTCCCGATGAAAAATAGACACCACATAATTTTTATAAACCCTTCTAGCAATAATAGACTCACCAACAAGAGTAGAGACTGAGAAGGGTTTAGAAATATTTTTGGGACCAAAATCAAAATTCACAGCCATATAAGGGGTCACATAAGACAAAGTGAAATCGGGATCAGGTAACACATAAACATCACGGGAGAAAATCTGCAACATACCCGTGACAACATCTGGTGAGGCCTCTGAATCCTGACTAGTAGATAGGGCATATAAACGGTTACGATCACTGGGGCTGAAGAAGCGATAACTTGAGATTTATTTCCCCCAAAAGTTCCCTTTAGCGAAGGGCATTCCCACTGAAAATGACCAGCCTGACCACAACCATAACACACACCCTTGCCCAAATGACAAGGCCCACGGTGTAACTTTCCACAAGTGTGACAAGGAGGATAAGAATGAGCTGATGCCTGGGACTGAGTGCCCTGTACCTTGGAACCATTGCTTGGCTGAAATCGCTGGTCACCCGAAGGCTTAGGGGTAGGTGCACTAGCTGAAGGCTCAAAATTACCCCAAGATTTCTTCTTATTCCATCTCTTACCCCACTTACCGTTACCACCAGACTGCTGATTAGTCTCCTGGTCTGCCAGCCTAGCCCTCTTACTCTGCCTATCCTCAACCTCTGTTTGTCTCTTCTTTTCATCCTCTACCTGCTGTATAAATACCACTAATCTGGATATATCCATGTCACTATTCAACATCACACCCTTACATTACAGCACTAAACTATCATTAAGACCTTAAGTAAACTTTCTCATTCGTGACCTCATATTAGACACTAACTCCGGAGCATAACGAGATAAGTGAGTAAACTTCAATGCATATTCCTTGACACTCATCTTTCCCTGCTTCAAGTTCACAAATTCTTCAGCCTTAGCTTTCCTCAACTCCTGAGGAAAGAAGTGATTAAGAAAGGCTTGAGAGAAATCCTTCCAAACTGCAGGCTCAGCATCTCCACCCCTAAATTCTTCCCATTCATCATACCACTAATAAGCTACCTCTTTCAACTGATAAGCTGCAAATTTCACCCCTTCCGTATCACTAGCATTCATCACCCTAAAAAAAATTTCCATCTCATCCAAAAATCCTTGAGGATCCTCCTCAACTTTGGACCCAGTAAATGTCGGTGGATTTATTCGCGTAAACTGACCCACTCGGGTAGCATCAGAAAAACCAATGGCAGAACCACTACTACCTGACTGACAAGCCTGAGACGATATAATTTGTGCAAGCATTTGATTAGTCTGTCTGAACTCAGCATTTGAAATCTCACCCTGAGGAATCTGAGTTCAATTGGTGCATGTTCTAGGGGCTTATGGAGGACTGGTTAGGATAGGTGAAACCCTCACAGGAGCAGTCGGGCCAGAGGTACGAACTCCATTACGGGTCTGCATCCCATGAGTAGGAAGAACCTCTTCAGCATTTCCCCCAGCGGGGACAGAAGTTCTTGCAGGAGTTCCTTGGCCGTTAGTCCTTCGTGGAGGCATGATCTGAAATGTAGAAAAGTAGGAGTCAGAAGAATTTTTCTTAGAACTAGACTTTATAGCACGAACTTAGAGTATGAAGAAAGGGAAACATTCCTAAATGTCTTGTAGCCTCCCCTTTATAAGTGTGGCGCGCTACACAACCATAAAAAAACACTACTCGACACGGCTTCGTAAACACCCTGGGACCATGAACCTGGCTTTGATACCAAGTTTGTCATGACCCAAACTGAGGCCCTAGCCGTGATGGGACTCCCAAACCAATGATGGCCCAAGAACACCCCTTAGCATTACATCATAAGCATAGTCATAATAAAAATAAATGCGGAAACTAGACCCATAAAATAAAGATTTCTAAAGTCCAAAATCTTTGGAATGTAACATCAAAATAATAATTAACTTAGGTCTACGAAGCCTCTCACATTATGAATAGAAATCCTAAGCCGGTACTTGGCTCCGGCAATACCATAAAATAAAAAATAGTTCTAGGGAAATAAACACAATGCCTTTCAAAAGATGGAGGGCTCACTACTTACGAACTGTTGACCTGCGAATAGTCTACTACTGAACCGGGTCACGAGCAAAGGCTTCAGAACTTACATCATGAAAAGATGTAGTGTATGGGGACAGTCAATACGACGAGTACTGGCATGCAACCTAAGGAAAGGGATCCAAATAGTTCATATGATATAATAATAGAAATTTGAGGAGCTTTACAGTATAAGTCTTTCATAAATGGGGTATGAAATAAAGAACATTTGAAAGTATAAAATAAAACAACCATTTGAAAATTCTTAATTCTGAACTATGGAGTTACACCGACATTAAGTAACCCACGGGCAATATGGGTCCAGTACTCCCCAACTAGCGCGGCCTCAGCCCATGTTAGCCGCATGCACTGAGATAACATAGTTGTCCAAATCATAACATAATCATAGCTGCATACAACTTCTCAAGGCAAGCATACAGTGGTCATCCATATTTCAGGATAAGACCCCACAACGTCGGTAAAAGCGGTTTTCAGTGTAAGTCACAGAGACTACACCTTCTCGGTAAACTACATTATTCTCTTCAAGCCCAATTAAAACATTTTTCATTACATTCATTTATGGAGTCTTTCATTAAGGCGTTAACATATTGGTATCGTCATACCAAGAACTTGCAAGTCACTCTTATCATGCCAAATTATTATCATTAAACATCCTTTTGTACTCCAACATCCCGCCTTTAAAATTGTAGTTGAAATTCTCATAATAATTTTCAAACCATTCGAATAATATAATACATTCAATGATATCAAGGAAGGGGAAAGACATTTATATTCCTTATGAAATTTCAAAGCTTTCAAGAAACTAGAAATCATGTCTAAAACATCTATTAGTAATAGTCATTAATTTCATATAGCCAATTTAGTCTCAAAAACCCTAATTTAAGATTGAATCA
This sequence comes from Capsicum rhomboideum, assembly GCA_031232105.1. Classification (NCBI taxonomy): domain Eukaryota; kingdom Viridiplantae; phylum Streptophyta; class Magnoliopsida; order Solanales; family Solanaceae; genus Capsicum; species Capsicum rhomboideum. The sequence continues at coordinate 113,323,489 of CP124714.1, read as the reverse complement.
TTATTCATAAAGAAAAGGGGAAAATTCATATAAAGCTTTAATAAAAAAATCCCCAACCCTAGTTTCAAAATCACCATCTTAATATACATAATAAATAATAATCATAATTTAGAATAGTATTTGAAATAGGGAGTGTTCAAACATTCCTTTTGACGGAGAGAGCTTGAAGAAAGCTTGATTCTTTGGACCTTGAAGCTTAAACCCTAGTTGATTTCTCTCTTTATGTTTATAGAGAAGATGGAGTATATTTTTGGGTAAATAAAATATGTTTCTAGGGTTTAGGAGGTGTTTTTAAGCTGAAAGGGTCCAGTTTCATCATGGTAAAATAACCAAAATACCCCTAAGATGACCCTATAAAAATTTTCTCGAAATCAGTCCACAACTTGACCTATGTGTCGTGGAACACCTCACGTACCATGGGTCCATGTCGTGGAAATCAGATTGACTTGTTCGACTTGCAGGATCTGATCCATGATTTGGATCCACGGTGCCGTGGAACCCACCCACATCATGTAGGTCATACCCACGTCATGTGGGTTGGTGTCGTGACTACAATTTTATTTTTATTTTTTAAAACCTAAATTCATATAGGTATATGGGTTCTTGAAGGTTCTAAAATTTTTGGGGTGTTACAAAGCACCATCTAGATCTACTTCACATATCACTTTTACTTCATCAATGTCACCGAGATAATGTTTCACCGTTTGGCCATTCACTTTGAACATATGGTTTTCTTTATTTTTCAGCTCGAATGCACCTTAGGAAAATACTCTAGTCACTCTATACGATCCTTTCCACTTTGACTTTAGCTTGTCCGGAAACAACTTCAGCTTAGAGTCAAATAGCAATACCACATCGCCTGCAGTAAATTCTCTTTTCTCAATCTTGCGATCATGACATAGCTTCTTCTTCTCCTTGTACAAAGCTGACCGTTCATAAGTGTGGAGAAGAAATTCATCTATCTCATTCAGCTGCTCTAGTCTTAATTTAATTGCATTGCTCCATTCCAAATTCAACTTTTTCAGTGCCCACAATGCGTTATGCTCAAGTTTGAAAGGCAAGTGGCATACTTTACTATACACAAGCTGATATGGAGAAGCACAGATAGGGGTCTTGAATGTTGTCCGGTAATCCCATAGTGCATCATATAAATTTCTAGCCCAATCCTTCCTAATGGTATTCACAGTCTTTGCCAAAATGGACTTGATCTTATAATTGGAGACCTCAATCTGCCTGCTTGTCTGAGGATGGTAAGGCGTTGCCACCTTATGTTTTACACCATATTTCTAGAGAAAGGCTTTGAATAGATGATTGTAAAAGTGGGAGCCTCCATCACTAATGATAACCCTTGGTGTCCTGAATCTGGAAAATATCTCATCCTCAAGAATGTTGTGACACTCTTCCCTTCGTTGTTTGGAAGTGCAACTGCCTCCACCCATTTCAAAACATAGTCAATAGCCACCAAAATATACTTCATACCATGCGAGCTCACAAAAGGGCCCATAAAATTAATTCCCCATATGTCAAACAACTCAAGCTCTAGAATAGTGGTCATTGGAAGTTTTTTCCTTCACGAAATGTTTCCTTGCCTTTGACATTGGTCACAAGCCTGTGCATAGTCGTGTGCATCTTTATAAGTGGTGGACCAATAGTATCCACATTAGAAGATCTTGTACGTAGTATGTGCACCACCATGATGACCCTCAACTGGCGACGAGTGACATGCCTTTAAGATACTCATCATCTCAACTTCGGGAACACATCTCCGAACTACTTCGTCTGCACAACTTTGGAACAAGTATGGCTCATCCCAAAAGAAATTCCTCATATCATACATGAATTTCTTACATTTTTGAAATGACGGGTCTTCAGGTACCATATCAATCACCAAATAATTTCCAAAGTTGGCAAACCACAGGATCAAATCTTGCGATGCGACTAAAACCTGTTCATCCGAAAAAGTATCATCAATCTCAAGCTCGTCTTTTAGTTTCAACATAGCCTCTTTTTTTAGATGTGATAAGTGGCCGACCACTTGATTCTCAGTCCCCTTTTGTTCCTTGACCTCAAAGTCAAATTCCTAGAACAAAATTACCCAATGAATCAACCTCGATTTTGTATCCTTTTTTTCCATAAGGTACCTAAGAGTTGCGTGGTCAATATGCACAATCATTTTCGTGCCAAGTAGATAAGAGCAAAAATTTTCAAATGCGAACACCACAGCGATCAACTCTTGTTCCATCATAGTTTAATTCTTCTGTGCAGGGTTAAACGTTTTGCTAGCATAATAGGTGGGATGTAAGATCTTTTCTCACCTTTTGCCTAAGACTGCACATAGCGCCACGCCACTAGCATCATATATAACCTCAAACAGCATGGACCAATGGGGTGACACAATAATAGAGGCTAAAATCAACATCTCTTTCAGGCACTCAAATACCTTTAGACACGTATCATCAAACACAAATTTCACCTCCTTATCCAACAACTTGCACAAAGGATTAGCAATTTTAGAGAAGTCCTTAATGAATCTTCTATAGAAACTCGCATGCCCCAAAAAGCTACGAATACCCTTCACAAAAATTGGTGGAGGCAACTTTTCAATCACTTCAATCTTAGCCTTGTAAACTTCAATCCTTTTTTTTAAAATCTTATGACCAAGGACAATTCCTTTTTTAACCATGAAGTGGTAACTTTCCCAATTTAGGACCATATTAAAGTCCTAACGTCTCTTCAAAACATTGGCAAGATGTGCCAAACAATCTTCAAATGAATATCCTACTACTGAGAAGTCGTCCATGAATACTTCGATAGTGTCCTCAACCTTGTCAGAAAAAATAGCCATTATGCAACCCTGAAAAGTGGAGGGTGCATTAAATAAACCAAAAGGCATCCTCTTGAACATGAATGTCCTATATGGACAAGTGAAAGTGGTCTTCTTTTGGTCTTTGGGAGCAATGAAAATTTGATTATACCCCGAATAACCATCAAAAAATAATACTATCCTCTACCAGCAAGGCAGTCTAACATCTGATCTATAAAGGGCATAGGAAAGTGATCCTTCTCACTCCATGCATTCAACTTCCTATAGTACATACAAATATGTTACCCTATAACTAGACACATAGGAATAAGCTCATTCTTCTCATTTGGAATCACAGTGATTCCACCTTTCTTTGGCACACATTGGACTGGGCTCACCCACTTGTTGTCTGCAATCGGATAAATCACGCCCGCATCCAACCATTTGATGATTTCTTTGTTTACCACCTCTTGCATAGGTGGATTCAATCTTCGTTGACATTCAATATTCGATACATAATCTGACACAAGTTGGATTTTATGCATACAAATTTCAGGCGAAATCCCAATGATATTAGTAATGGACCATCCAATGGCCCTCTTGAACTTTTTCAAAATGGACACCAATGTCTTACATTGCCAATCTACAGCAATAATAACCGGCAAGGTATTATTGGCTCCCTAAAATGCATAATGAAGATAAGATGGAATTGTTTTGAGCTCCAAAATTGGAGACTCCTCAATAGAAGGCCGAGCTGGTGGGGTTACTTTATTCTTCAAATCAATATCTAGCTTCTTCGATTCATATGTGTATGAACCCCTAACATCAAGTGCACTCACCATCTTATCATAACTATCAATATCATCACCCTCAAAATTTATGATCGCTACTGTGAGGGCCTCAACTCTAAGTCTCTCCTCAATAAGCACTACCAAGTCATTTTCGTCAAATTTATCTATCACAAAAATCACCCACACATACTTTGGCTGCTTCATGGACTAACATACATTAAAGGTAACCTATTTTCTATTCAATTAAAACTCTATTTTCCCAGTCTCCATATCAATCAATACACACCTAGTAGTAAGGAATCGTCTCTCCAAAATAATGATAACCTTAAAGTCACCCTCATAATCAAGGATGATAAAATCAGCTGAAAAGATGAAGGATGCAACCCTCACCAAAACATCACATAAGATTCCCACCGGCTTCTTCACAGTTATGTCCGCCATAAGAATTTTCATCGAAGTTGGTTAGGGTGACTCTAACCCCAACTGTTTATAAACTGCTAGCGGCATTAAATTAATGCTAGCACCCAAGTTACACAAAGCTTTTGCAAAGTTGAAACACCCAATAGTACATGGAATCGTGAATGCTCCAAGGTCTTCTTTCTTCTCCACCAAAGATCTAGAAGTTATTACATTACAATGGTGCACATTGTCAACTGGCTCAAAACTTACTTCCTCTTCTTAGTCACCAAGTCCTTCATAAACTTTGTGTAACCTAACATTTGTTCAAGGGCTTCCATGAGAGGGATATTCATCGTCAACTTCTTCAGCATAAAAATAGACTTTTGGTACTTTTTCTCTTCAAATTTCTTATTAAGTCTTTATGAAAAAGGAAGAAGAGGTCATAGAATAGGAGTTAATACTTTTGGGACCTTCTTTTCCTTCCTCTTTCTTGCCCTCACCTCATGTTCATCATACTTTTGGGACCTTCTTGTCCGTCCCCTTTCTTGCTCTCACCTCATGTTCATCAGATTGAGGCTTTTCAAGTGCATTCTCATCCACCAATGAGTCTTCGAATTCGGCAACCTTCTCATCATCGACAACAACCTACTCTACCTTTGTTTCAACAATCATAGGCATAGGTGGATTAGTGGTCATCTTACCACTTCGAGTAGTAATCGCCAAGCAATGATTGTCATTCTTTAGATTTTGGACAGTGTTGCTTAGAAATGTACCTTGTTGACGTCGATTTAATACTGTAGAAATCTAACTAAATTACTGCTCGAGCTATTTTATAGCAGTATCATGTGATTCAACCTTCTAATTCATTCCCAAAATATCCACCTTAATCTCATTTAGGCAGTCTTCTATTTTCTCTACGCCTTTCACAATCTTTGCAAGCATGTCTTCCATATTTAAATTGCTCGAACCAGCATCTCAATTCTCAAGTGGAACATAAATGCCACTCTTGTCCCTGTAGTCATCCTTTCTTCTCCAATCACCATCTCAATCCCTACTTTTATCTCTATACCCAGACTTGTTGTAATTGTTGTCTCTATAGTAGTTTTGACCTTGATTCCCTTGCCTCAAGTTTTAAGTGTCTTGATTAGACCTTTGTCCCTTGGCATAAAAACCCACCACATCTCTGTCTAGATATTTTGCCTCCTCTTCAAAGTCAGAATCTTCATACCCCGGTGCCTTGCCTTATGAACCGACTGTATGCACTTTTCAGCTCCAGTTACCATAAATTATTTAGTCAGTAACCCAATATCAATCCTCAGCTGTGCTACCTCTTGAGCTACTATCTCATCTAGTGCTCTCGGCTTTGCAGATGATCCAATTGCATAAGTACCTGCGGGTCTGTCTGCATCCCGAGTATGCCAACCTCTGTTAGTTTTCGTGATCCGACTTAAAATCTCAGAAGCATGCTCTCAATGTAGACTTGTGAATGCTCCACCAGTGATAGTGTTAGTTACAGCCTTGGTGTTAGAATTCAAAGCTAGATAGAAAATCTCAAGAAATTTTCTACCAGTCATCATGTGATTTGGAACACTTTGCAACTTCTTCTTGAATCTCAACAAAGTCTCATATAATGCCTCTGAATACAAATGTTTAAAATAGTAAATCTCATCCTTCAATTACAACATTCGAGAAGGTGGGAAAAATCTTTCCAAAAATTGAGTCCACAATTCATTCCAAGTAGTGATCGATCTATGTGGTATCTTTGCCAACCATAATGTGTCTTCTCCCATCAAGGAGAATGGAAAGATTTGCAGTCTGATTGCCTCTTAGGTCACTTTAGGCAGATTATAAGATGTGCAAATCCTGACAAAGTTCATTACATATATGTTTGCATTATCAGTAGGAAGGCCTTAAAATACCCATTCAAGTTCAGCAAGTGAATCATGGCACTCGTGATATCAAACTTAGTCCCTGGAGGTAAGCACCAGTTTCAAACGGCTTCAAATAATCCAAATCTTTCTCCAAATCCTCATAATGAGGGAGATACTGTTGTTGCGGCTATTGTGGAGGTTGTTACACCATATTTCTTCTTTGCCTCTTTCGCTCATCATGTGTACCTATATTGTTTGCCTCATTCTATCTAGCCCTTTCTTCCCTAGTTGACCGTCTTGCAGCTTCTTGTCTAGTATTATCCTCAACTTTAAACCAAGTTGTGCTCTGTTCTGCAGCCTCTTAATCACCATGTTGGTGTATTGGCTGATTTACTATTGCTGGATCATCGTGAATGCCCTTAAGAAGGGCTTCTTCATTAGGAACTTCTTCGTTAACCATCCATTTATTAGAAATCAAAGTTCTCTCAAGTTCCTTATTAATTGGAATCAAGGGATTGCCTTGACATCGTATATTGGGCATACACTGATGTGTGTCCTAGAAATAACAGAAAAGCAAATCAGGAAATAGAAACCAACAGCTTAACACACTTAATGAATCAATTATGTAACTGTACTCCTCGATAATGGTGTAAAAATTTGATGTCGCCCAAATTACACCTTGTAATGAAGTATAAAGCGGTCCTTGTCAAATATAGAACTCAACTATGGTTGGGGTCGATTCCACAAGGAATAGATTGAAATATCAAGCAAGGAGCGTTGAGGCAATCAATAACGATCTTCAGTAAAAGGGTTTTTTTTGTAAATAATGAATTTAGTAGCAACAGTTGTTGGTTTGTTGGAATTGTAATCAATATGAGAGAAGCACTAGGATTATGTCCCCCAATAACTTCATAACTCCATAGGTTCTTCATACTTCATAATTCCTCCCGGTGTTTGGTATGTAGAATCGAAAGGTTATGTATACTTAGAATAGTTTTATGCTCTTGCCTAAGCAATATCCTCAAGTAAGTTTTCTCTTCTCCTGAGTTTGCATTGCTAACCCCTATATTGGATCCCAGATTAGCTTTCTTGAATTATTGGCTAAAGCTATTAAGTGGAGGTTGATAGCTCCAAGTCACTATTGTTTATTCCCTTCTGCCCATGCGTACTCATCCTTTCATCCAAAATATATATTAGGTGCGTTCTAACGTTGTATACATCCAGAAAGCAATCAAACCCAAGGAAACAATCAATACACGCAGAACACCGATTGAAAATTAGTCTGTACTATGAATCATACTTCATTAATCTATCATGGTTCCTACAACCCTAGTTGTGGTGTTTAGCTACTCATAATTGCAAGAACACAAGAAAAAATCTGATAAGAAAACATAATTATGCATTTACAATAATAAGATGATAAAACTTTAAGATCTCACGTTTAATCAAAACCCTAAAATCGCAATTTGTAATTCCATGACCAAGAATGTACCTTAGAACCTTACAGTAATGTAATAAAATGTCAACTAATACAATAAAATGAATAAAAGTATTTATAGAAAAAATAAAACCTATCCTAAACATAATAGAATTATGTCTGTCAGCTCGAACGAATGGAAGGTATGATTGTGGTTTGATTTCACGATCGTCATTTGGTGCTCATGGTTTGCTCATAGACTTGGTCATCTTCAAGTATTCACTAGTACAATCCTCAGTATGACTCTATATCTTCTACCTACTACCGTACAATATGATCGTCTAATCCTCATGTACTTCAACTCCTGCAGATTTATTTTATGAACCTTCCTCCTACGACACCTTAGTATGACCGTCATTTCTAGGTATGGTCGTGGGATCCAGTCGTATGATATTCTCCTCACTTAGGTTCTGTAGCCTTGCTTTCAGGAAGTTATTCCTACGATCAGGTTGTACAATCGTGGGAGGCTTCCGTCTGATAGGGTCCTGAGAGATGTCCATGATGGTTTAGCACAACCGTGATCAGTTTCCACGATTGTGACATGGTGTCGTCTGCTGCATTATCAGTCCAAATTCCAGCACTCCACTATTCCAAACTTATTTGACCTGCAAACACCCAAACCTATTTCACCTACAAACAAGACCCTTGTACTTGTAAATATTCACCATTTTAAGAGTCAAAAGTGTCATAAGTTCATGGCACATCAATCCCTCACATGAATAGAGAATGGCTATAAGATAAAGAAATAAACGGACAATTGTGTGTTTTACAAGTAAAAACTAATTGCACCTGGATAAGTAGGTTTTCCTTGGAACTTTTTATAGTGAACTTATATTAGATGCACTCGATCAATCGGTAGATACGATATCTTTGAACTGTTGAACTTTATTGTAAACATAGCCAATACAAGTCACATAACTAGCCTTTAATCGTCTATGATTCTCATGATTTTATTCATTTCAGCCATAAACACTACTTGGTTTCATGAGATCTTAGTTAATCGACCTTTACCATTATTCTTCTTGAAGCGGCTTCCACTTCACACTTACATAGGTGATTTCTAAACATTTAATCCCATAGATAAATCATTTGGTCATACCTGCCAAACTTAGAAACCATTAAAAAGTTGTAAACCTTAAACTTAATCCTTGTTTCTGAACATTGTCTTCATCATAAGAATGGGTTGAGTTATTTAACAATATTGAACCATCAGTCACAACTTTGTTTGATTTCTTTGAACCTAGCTCTTGGGATCTCTAGTTTGCTAGGTAGAGTTACCACCATAATGACTTGTCCTAGGTCTTAAACCCATTCCCCTTGATGATCTTTGAACTCCCTCTCTAGTTAGTACTTTTGTAAGTGGATTCAACTCAATAATTAGTACTTTTGTAAGTGGATTCAACTCAATAACTTTTGACATCACATAGTCAACCATGATAATTCCACTAGAGAATAGTTGTCTAATGCTATAATGTCTCCGTCGTGTATGACAAAATTTTCCATTATACATAGTGCTCCCTACCCCACCTATTGCATCTTGACTATCACAGTGTATGCATACAGGTGCCAAAGGTTTGGGCCAAAAAGAAATATCTTTCAAAAAATTTTGAATCTATTCAGCTTCTTCACCAGCCTTATCTAAAGTGATAAATTCAGATTCCATAGTAGAGCAAGCGATACATGTCTATTTGGATGATTTCCAAAAGACTGCTTCTCCACTAAGAGTAAATACATACCCACTTATGGATTTAACTTTATTTGATCCGGTGATCCAGTTTGTTATAATGCAAAGCATACTTTTGAGTATGTTTTAGATAGTCTTAAAACTTTTTTCATTGTCATCCAATGAGTTTGATTGGTATTACTTGTGAACCAACTCAATTTACTAATAGCACCTGCTATATCTAATCGCATGCAATTCATGATATACAACAAACTTTCCAACACTCTTGCATAGTTCAATTGTGAGTAATTTTCACCTTCATTCTTTTGAAGTGCACAACTCACATTAATTGGTGTCTTGACAATATGGAAATCCAAATACTTGAACTTATCAAGTACCTTTTCAATGTAATGATACTGTGGCAATGCTAAACCTTGTGGAGTTTCATGAATTCTTATCCCTAAGTTTACATCAGCAACTCCAAGGTTTTTCATATTAAATTTGCTAGCTAGCATATGCTTAGTAGCATTTATGTTAGAAATGTCTCCACTTATGATAAACATGTCACCAACATACAAACAAACAATGACTTTATTATTTGTAGTGTGTTTAATGTAAACACAGTTGTCATACACCCGTTAATCTTAAATCTATTTGCCCACATAGTTTGTTCAAACTTTACATACCACTGTTTGGGTGCTTGTTTTAGTCTATAAAGTGACTTAACAAGTTTGCACACTTTTCTTTCTTTACTAGGAACCATAAAATCCATGGATTGTTCCATGTAAATTTTTTCCCTCCAATTCTCCATTTAAGAAAGCTATTTTCACATCCATTTGATGGATTTCAAGACCATATACTGTCGCTAGTGCAACCAATATCTGAATGGATGTTATCCTTGTTACCGATGAGTATATGTCAAAATAATCAAGGTCTTTCTTTTGTTTAAAGTCTTTAACGACAAGTCTTGCCTTGTATTTGTCAATAGTTCCATCAACTTTCATTTTCCTTTTAAAGATCCATTTTGAAGCTAATGGTTTATTTCTTGAAGGAAGATCAACCAATTCTTAAGTATGGTTGTTCAAGATTGATTTAATCTCAATATTGACAACCTCTTTCAAAAAGTATGAATCCGTAAAAGACATGACTTCTTTGAATGTTTGAGGCTCATTTTCAAGAAGAAATGTTACAAAATTCGATCCAAAGCAAGTAGATGTCGTTTGACCTTTACTACGATTTGGATTCTCTTCATTAAGTACATTTTCCTTTGATTCATACTGAGGTCATTTAGACCCTTCACTAGACGACTTATATCTAGTTTTATACGGATAAGTGTATTCAAAGAAGTCAGTGTGTTATCTAATTCAGTTACCTATCATGAATATCAGGAAGTTTAGATTTGTAAATAAAAAATTAGCATGCTTTACTATTTATAGCATATCCAATAAAAACACAGTCCACAGTCTTTGATCCTATTTTGACCTTTTTGGGTAAAGGAACTTGGACTTTGGCTAGACACCCCCACACTTTCAAATGTTTAAACTTGGGTTTTCTTCATTTCCATTTCTCATATGGAATAGATTGTATCTTGTTGTGGGGCACTCTATTGAGTACTCAATTTGTTATAAGGATAGCTTATCCCCATAAGTTTTGTGATAAACCTAAACTTATAAGTAAGGCATTCATCATTTCCTTCAATATTTGATTTTTCCTGTCTGCAATATCATTGGATTGAGGTGGGTAAGGGACAGTAGTTTGATGGACAATTTCATTTTCCAAACATATTTTCGCAAAAGGAGATTCATACTCTCCACCCCTACCACTTCTTATCATTTTTATCTTTTTATCCAACTTAATTTCAACTTCAGTTTGATATTACCTAAATGTTTCAATTACTTCATCCTTACTATTCAGCAAATAAACATAATAATATCTAGTGAAATCGTCAGTAAAAGTTATGAAATACTTTTTCCCACCGCGAGATGGTCTTGACTTCATATGACAAATATTTGTGTGAATTAAATCTAAAGGATTGGAATTTCTTTCAACAGATTTATATGGATGCTTAGCAAACTTAGATTCAACACATGTTTGACATTGTGATTTATTGCACTCAAAATTAGGCAATACTTCTAAACTAATTAGTTTTTTCAAGGTTTTATAGTTGACATGTCCTAAACGTTCATGTAATAATTTATTTGACTCAAGTAAGAAGAAACAGAATTTTTATTCATTTCAACAGTAATTACATTGAGCTTAAAAAGGCCCTTAGCGAGGTAATATTTTCCTACATACACTTTATTTTTACTAATTACAACTTAATCAAAAATAAAGACACACTTGAATCCGTTCTTAGTCAAAAATGATGTTGAGATCAAGTTCTTTCACAACTCCGAAACATGAAGGACATTGTTTAAAGTCATCACCTTGCCAGGTGTCATCTTCAAGCATATCTTGTCTATTCCTTCAATTTTTGCAGTAGTAGAGTTTGCCATAAAGATCTTTTCATCGGGTCCAGCAGGAGCATATGATGCAAATAGATCCTTATTGGCACATACAAGATGGAGGCACCATAATCCATCCTCCATTCTCTTGGATTACCAATGAAGTTGCATTCAGAAAGTATGGCACAAAGGTTGTCCATTTTTTTATTGAATTCAACCACATTTGCTTGATCCTTTTTCTTGTCTTTCTTTGAAACCAGATAATTTGGATCCTTGTGACTAACTTTGTCATAGTCAAAATAATTTTCTTTGAATTTCTTCTTAGATGGATTTCTTTTTGGTCAAGATGTTTTCTTCCTTTTCTTCCTTTTCTTTGACTTTATGGATTCATCTTCAATAATATTTACTCTCGATATTGCTGAATTTCTATGTGACCTCTTTTCTGTAGCCTTATTATCCTCCTAGATCCTCAAACTTACAATGAGACCTTTGAGTGTCATCTCCTTGCATTTATGTTTCATATAATTTTTGAAGTCCTTCTTTAAAGGAGGCAACTTCTTAATTATTGCTGCCACTTGAAACACATCATTCACAACCACACCTACATCAAAGGTTATGTGAGTATTAAGAACATACTTAATATGTTTAATAAATGTATTAAATAAGCCTATACCATCAGCAAGGAGATCATGGATAATAGCTTGTAATTTTTGAACTTGAGTAACAACAACTTTACTGTCTACCATTTTGAAGTCTAGAAACTTCGCAACTATGAATTTCTTCATACCAGCATCTTCTATTTTGTACTTCTTTTCCAAAGTATTTCAAAATTCTTTTGAGGTTTTCATATTACTGTACACACTGTACAGATCATCTTGTATCCCACTCAGGATATAGTTTTTACATAGAAAATCTGAGTGCTTTCAGGTTTCAATCACTAAGAAGCGTTCATTATTCAGAGTTGATTTCGGTAAAACTGAAACATTTTCCTTAATGAAATTTTTCAGACCTAAGGTAGTCAAGTAGAAGAACATATTTTGCTGCCAGCATTTGAAATCCACACAAGAAATGGTTTTTGGTTCTCTGTTAGTGCCATGACAGGAGCAGCATTTGAATGGCTCGATGAAGCAGTGTTAGTCGTATACAAATATGCTTTAAATTTTCAGTAAGTAAAACTGTATAAAAATATCCAAACTGTAGTACAATGACTCAATAGTATAACTGTAAACTGTAATCATGAAGTTTAGTTGTAAGTCATGAAATAGCATAAATAAGCTAAAAACTATGAGTCATGCACCAATGTCATGTTTAAATCATTTTTTAAGGGAGTTTTTTTCTAGCCGACATAAACCATATAAGCAAATATGGAGTCCAATGTATGTCCTATGTTGAGGAGGATTGCTCTGTATCTTGCTATTAGTACAGAATCATGAACTGAGGTGGATCCACTAAACTGAGCCTCAAAGGCTAAACATAACCTACACTGGCACATAGTTTTGAAACTTGAATTATCTGAAATCCATATCCGCTCGGTGCTAAATACTACTCCCAAAACCATATATTATTTTCTCATAATAATTAATTGATTTGAAAATAAGCATGAACTAGTTTAATTTATCTATTTAAGTGAGATTCTGAAATGTTGATTCTACTCATGCTTAATTCACTGAAAATTTGTGATCATAAATTCAATTCATGAAGTTGTGTCTAAATCATGCTAAATTCATGTTACTTTCCATGCTAAATCACTTATAAGCTTTTTACTAAAATTCTAAGTAGATCATGCATAAGTGCCTCAAATAGAGTAATAAATATGGAAGAGCATAATTAAATTGAAATTCATAAAGATTGCATATTTTGGTGTAAGCCCTAAATCATAAAAATTAAAAACTTAAATCTGAGGATTTGAGCATGAGGGAAAAATAAAGCCCTCATTGAACTCTCACATACTTGGAAGCCTAAAAAAATTGAACTAGGACTTGAAATCTGAAGACTTGAGGAAGAACCATAGATATTTTCTTGAGAGACCTGAAAGCATATCTTTTTTCTGAATTGGGTGTTAGACATGTGAATGAGGGGAAAGATCAATGGATTAACCTTTAATTCCCCTTTAATAAATCTAAAACAACGTAGTATAGGGCTTAAAAGAGTGAAAAAAAACTGACTTGCCTTTTTTAGAAATGTAACTGATTTTTGAAAATTGTGTTCCATGAGTCAACCTACGACTCGTACTCTATGTCCACGACTTGTGGTTCCTGGGATTGATTTGAATTGATTCTATTTAAGCAACTACGAGTTTATAGTGTGACCCATATGTTGATTCCATGAGTCGCACCTTGACTCCTCGTACCTTGGGGCTACGATTTTATTTTACGACTCGTGATATACATCCACGAGTCGTGGTTTGGACTCATGATCCTAAAAGAAATTTTCATCTCTCTGGTCCTTATCAGTACGAGTCAGTGTATGACTCATACTCTCATTTCATGACTCGTACAATGACTCGTGGTGACAGGTGACATTTGGGATAATCTGGTCAGCATATCACGATTCGTACCATAATTTGTGGTCCATAGTACTACTCGTACCTTGAGTCGTACTAGTTTGAAACTTTGATTTTAGAATTGGTTTTCTTATATAAGTCTGGGTTTAGTCATGGAAAAGTTTTAGATGTTACAACCATGATCCAAAATCGAAGGTTATATCTAGCACCTGAAAAGTCACTATCCCATGTGTGTTATGTTTTCTATCATTAATTCATTTTCGAAGTAAAATAGAATAATTAAAAAGCAAGCGATAATCAATAGTTCAAACAAATAAACAATAGAAAAGCCACTTATGCACCCTCGAGAGTTAAGGCCATTATGTCGATCATTCTAAATCACGGGCATTGGTGAATTTTAAGTGATCCACTAGTGTAACACCTGTTTTATCATTATTAAAAGGCACCTCGTTATGGGACGAATTAGGGGGATTTTTGGAAATTCTGTCTCAAAATAGTATGGGATATCACAGCTAAAAAGTTTAAAATTTGAAATTTTGGGTCAGGCCCATGTCATCCCGCTATAGCAGCGTCGCCGTATCAGCCTATAGGTCGTTATAGCGAGATGATGGGACCAGAAACTCAGTCATAATTTTTAATATTTCTCTTTCTCTTTTTCAGTTGCAAAAAGGATGAGGTTTGCTCTAAAAATCCTTCTAAGGTTACCTCATGGCCTTGGGGCAATGGAAAGGAGGGATTTTGCTCGAATAGGGTAAAACCTATAGGTTTCTCACGGAACTCACGCTGGAAGTCACTAGCACAGAGTCAAAAGCTCACATCTATACCTCTGTAGCAGCTGTTTGATGTTCAGGTAGGCTAGGCCTAACTGAGTAGTTTAGACTTGTGTTAAAAAGCATAGGTATGACGTAAATTGATGGGAGATTTCATGCTACTCTTCGAGCACGGTGTTGGGATGGATAAAAAGGATGAAAACCCTGTTATTTGGGTGGAAAATTGTTGTTAATTTGTGATAATGAAATTATCAAGTATTTAATGTATTCTTTTGATGTTGTTCATCCTTGTATGAT
This sequence comes from Capsicum rhomboideum, assembly GCA_031232105.1. Lineage (NCBI taxonomy): Eukaryota > Viridiplantae > Streptophyta > Magnoliopsida > Solanales > Solanaceae > Capsicum > Capsicum rhomboideum. The sequence continues at coordinate 113,308,471 of CP124714.1, read as the reverse complement.
TAAAAAATGGTGTTGCACCCAGAAATTGGGTTGGGACCTAATAAATGCCTTAGAGGTGATTAGTCTTGGGGGATTTCGAAGAATGGAGAATGGGTAAGGAATCCATGTTAGTATGAAAGGTTGGGGTGTATTACAGCACGAATTACAAGATGGTTTAATATATTTGAACCGAACTTGCTTATGTGTGCATGATGACTATTCCTTCGTGTTACTTGTTATAATGCATGTTCAAGGAAAGAGAATAATTATTTGATGTCCTAAGCATTAATCACATTTAATGAACTTATATGAAAAGCTTGTTGATTTTACAAGTGTGATAGCTATTATCATTGTGGTTGTGATTGTTGTGATATTTGTGATTATTGTGAAATGTACCGGTATTTGAACATCTTCACGAGATTTATACTACTACTACTACTATTATTATTATTATTATTATTATTATTATTATTATTATTATTGTGGGATGTGCCGATTTTTGGACATCTTCACGGGATTGGTTCTCATAAGGTTGGCAGACGCTTAATGTCTGCGATTTGGTACATGGATAAGAGCTCGTCCCCTGCAGGTCATGGCTAGTGGATGACCATAAGACCCTTAACATGTATGTACAATGTACAGGTGAATGTGACTATTCCTTAAGTGAACTGGGTTATGTGTTCTATCTGTTATTTTGGTTCCTTGAGTGAACCAGATATATATATATATGTTACTTGTTATATGTGTTAACTTGTATATTTGGTTCCATGAGGGAATCGGGCTTATGAATTGACTTGTATATTTTGTTCCATGAGTGGATCGGCTCATGTGTTGTCTTGTATATTTGGTTTCTTGAATATACTGGGACTTCTAATTATAACCATTATTGTTGTTGAAAGGGATCCTTGAGTGGTCTAAGCTAACATAGAAATAATTGACATATCTCTTTTATTGCCTATTTACTCGTGTATTTAGAACAAGGTGTAAAATATTATGATTGAGTAATAGTTAGTGACTTGGACCTGGGTTGGTAGTCGTGGGTTGACTTGTGTTGTTGCCTATCTGACTGGTACTTGACTGAACTCTATGGTGTTGTTTGAATATGGTTAAGTGTCATAATCTTGAGGTAAAGCTACATGGGAAGTGTTCACGGTTGTGCTTGTGGTATGTGCATGGTCAGTGATCGATTGGTAGTAAGGTTGAGATTGGGAAGGAGGGGTGTCGCTGTCTTGCTATATAAATGCTCTTAGCCTTAAATGAACCTTAAATTGCTAGGGTGTTACTGCATAACTAGCATAGCGGAATAAGGTTAAGTGTTACTTAAGGGACTTAAACGATGAATTGGTAAGGGCAAGAAACCTTTGGGTTGAGTATCGTTGAATTCATATGTAAGTATGGAGTAAGATCTGACTTGCTAACGTAGCAGGTAGATGCTGATTTGTGTTGAATATGATAAGGAAAAGTTCTCACAATTATAGGGCTAGTAAAAGCTAAAGGTGTTTAAGGAATTATCTTAACAAAAGATCTTTGACTAAATAAACCCTTAAGTTGCATGTTTCTTTCCGGATATTTCTGTGATAGTTATGTGATTTAATTCAGGTCAATTGATGATGCTTAGCAGTACATGTTGTTTGTACTGATACTACTCTTGTTATACCCTTTTCTGGGGTATAGTCTGGTTGGAGGATCAATAGATGTTTCATGCCTGACACGGTAAAGATCTCCAGCAGCTTTTGTCATTGTTTCTACGGTGGAAGTTGGGTCATGTCTATAGTTGGTGTCTTCTCTTAGCAACTCTTGTACCTGTTTAAACTAGTTTCTTGGGAAAAGTTTTCAGTTGTATTTAAAGTTTTGTAAACTGGTTGTAATAAATAAGTTAATTTTACTGTTTCTTATTGACTTTCGTATATATTTTAAAATGGGTGGTAAGGGTTCTCCTATCTAGGTGGATTAGAGTAGTTGTCCGCACGATCCGGGTAGTTGGATCGTGACAACTAGGCTAGACCATATGGGCCCTAATGGATGCTCGAGATCCATTCAGATCGAACATCAATTATATTGGCGCTCATGGACACTAGAGAGTCGACTGTTATATCAACTCAATCAAAATAACTGGTACAATGCGCAACACATGTCATCATGTCATCATATGTTTCCATGTAAGCCCAAACAAGCATTGTATATAAGAATACTAAATATTTCTATCATGGTATAACACTCAAATATCTAGAATGTCATGCTCAATTATAATAAGAAAACAGTTGTAGTGATATTGCAAGTCTCGATAAAGTCATGACCCGGTAAAAAAATGTATAATTCAAGATTATTCTTCAAAAATATATAACATATATTTCCTAGTATGTGCTAGCCCCATAACGCACTAGGTATTTGAAATTCAAATAATGCAAGTGATCAAGACGTTGAAAAAACAACTACTCAAAAGCTAATGTCTCACTTGCGTATAACCGGTACAAAAACCTCTCTTGAAATGACAAAATTCCTTCAAAACAATCTCCAATAGCCTCAATCTATTCAAAAACATAAATAATGATTCTACATCATAAGTTTAAGGTATTGCGCCTCGACTCATTAACGGTCTGAAATCTAAAACTGATTGCGTGAATGTGTTACCCATAAGCCATGGAGTCCAAATTAATAAACAAAATCCAATTTTAATATCAATTGCTAAGTCAAATCACAAAATTACCCAATTTTTGAAATTTTAAGTCAAAAGTACAAAATTGCTAAGTCATTACTATTCATTCATACCCGGTGTCATTGCAATTGCCAAAAAATAATCGCAGTTGTGGAATCCCTCGAGCTAAGCCAACATCGCTTTTGCAATCATGGCATCGCATTTGCAACATCGCAAATACGGCACACCTTTCACAATTGTGGTCCCCACCAGTGCTGCTCCTTCACACATGTGATCGACCTTCCGTGTTTGCAGCGTCACATTTGTAATTGTATTAGACTTCATCTAAATCTGCAAGAACTACGAACTTAGGTTTTAAAATACAAATTTAATTATATCTTAACAAAATTAGGGTTTGGGTTATTACATTCAAGAAAATTAGAAATTTACTTACGATAAGCAATTTGTGATAAACAAGACAGAGCATGGGGTCGAAATATAAAGGAAACATTATATCACAACACTAATAATCTTACCATATCTGCATAATATCTCATATCTTTCATTTAATTATATTCCATCCCATATTTTATATGTATCAGGAAAGTAATGTATCTGAAAAAACTTTTACGTGATATGATGTATCATGGATTAATTTATGTATCCTGAATTAATTAGGTCATGATACACAACAACCAACATACTAACTTATGCATCATGAATTAATTATGGACATGATATGTTGAAATATATCTGATATTATACATTATGTATCAACAACTCAATGTATCCGAAGAAAAGTAATGTATTCGGTTAGTAATTTTTCGAAATTTTGTATAATATTAAAAAAATATGAGATAGATAGTAATTACTTCTCATAGTTATGGGATTTATGCTGTTTAACATGTATAAATATCTCTCTTTGGGCCTACAATTTATTAAGACACGTTTGCTGTCTTATTTGATTTTTTCAACATTGATTTGTTTGAATTGTAGCAAGTGGTGTCCATGTCTTTGATACACATCGTAAAAAAATTCAAAGAGCCCGCGTATGGGAAAACAAAAAGCAGTCTCGCTAAAACTGGCACCAGCACTTTTTTGTTTTTTATTTTGTATTTAACTTCGTATTCACTAATAATGCAATTTCTTTTATTTATTCAGTTGAACTTGTTATCCGTTTTATTTTTGGAATTACTATTTTTATTTATTATGATCAGTTACGTGTAATTATCTTGAATGAAGAATATGATAAATTGTATTTATGGTATGTATGTAATTGTAATAATGGAAAAAGGTTTTAAATGCCTTAATATTTTAAAAATATTTTAAAAATATCCTCCTTAAAATTACCTTTAACGTTTTCTTTAGGTTTAAAAATATCCTCTTTTAACAGAATCAGGACATGACATTAGGGATTAGGATCCAGTGAATTTTCCTCTAGTAAATATCAATAGGGCTTTCAGATTTTGACACGTGTCCGAGTATAATTCAATGGGCAGGATTTATTAGTCTTAACCCTAGTTAATTTTCTTCTTTCTTTGTTTCCCCCTCAAGAGTCCACATACATACCAGTCCATTTCTCTCCTCAACCTTCGCGCATGTTTTATACTTCGCCCGTTTCAATTTGTTCGTCCTATTTTTTTTTTAGATCATTTCAAAAAGATATTTTTTTTTTTGATAATTCTTTAATTTTGATTGTCCACATGACATGTTTAAAATCAAAAGATTAAATGACCTTTTGTTACATTTCACATATTTTTATTTTTGATACTTCGTGTCAAGTCAAAATATGACAATCAAATTGAAACAGATGAAGTATTTTTTATTTTTTTTACTCCTGAGATGATTTGTAATGGAGTAACAATTTATTTATAATCTACAAAATGATACAATTGAATTTATCAGAGTAATACAAAGGCACGCGAGTTAGATTAATTTTATGAATCAAAATAACAATAAGATTAATCATAATAATAATAAGATGTAAGGAATATAAAAGTGAGAAGATAATCAAGTCATGTAATTGATCTTGAGAATGTGGCTTTGTTGGCCTAAGTACAGTGTATTTGAGAGTCAAACGGTATAAACTTTGATCAACATTTTAAGATGTATTTTTTTATCATATTAATATGAGAAAAATTACAATTTATAATATTTTTCGTATAATTTTTGAATATCTAAATTTTAATTTTAAACTATTAAGTTAATCTAATTTAATTTAGTTTTAAAAATTAGTTAATTTAACTTTGAAAAAGAGAAATGTGAGAAAAGAGAAAGTATGTAATTTTAATTCTAAAATTGGACAAAATCACATTACCGGTGACTAGATAGTGTTTTTGGGAAAAGATAGATTGTTGCATTTATGCCTTCAGGCAAATGGTGCCAGATATGAGACAGTCGGGGGTGGGAAGAGAGGAAGTGAGAGAATGAAATTAACTAGGGTTAAGATTAAATAAATCTTGTCCATTGAATTTATACTAAGACACATGTCAAAATCTGAAAGCCCCATTGATATATACTGGAGGACAATTCACTGGACTGAATCTAAACCCTGACATTAGAGGGTCTTTTAATTTATTTGAGATAGTAAATATGGTAAATTATGTTTATGGTAAGTATATAATTGTAATAATCATGGAAACGATTATTAATTTATTGCAGTCCTATTGAGATAGAGAAGCAAATATTGTAGTTTTATTGAGATAGGGAAGGATTTATTGCAGTCCTATAATTGGGACCATGCCTAGGCCATAAAAGGAGGTGATGTTATGAATATTAATAAAAAAAAAAAAAAAGGAAATAACATAAAAGAAAGAAAAAAAATTGTTTTTTTTCTTCCTTTTCGCATCTTTATTCTAACAATCTTTTAAGGTATCTACTTGTGTAAAAATTACTTAACACAACTCATGTAACGAAGTTAAATATTTTATTTTAGTCTTAATACATCTTCAATCCCTTAAAGTTATCAGTATATTTTATTTTGATATTCAAACTACAACTTATTTCAATTGAGCATCTAAACACATGATAACATGTTCTTATTAAATACTTTTATTTAAATTTTGTAAAAGATTTGTGTGTCTCCTCAAGTGCCAATTATGTATATTAGTTAATCAATTAAAATATGTCAAATCCTTTAGTTATATGCATTAGCCTTAATAAATTTTAACACCTGCAGACCTATTTCAATTGAGCCTGAGTGAATAATCAAATGAGATGAGCATATTTTATGTGGTTAACTTTAACTATCTAATAGACGGTTGAGAATATGCACAAAAGTGTTCTCAAAATTTGAACTGAAAATGTTTAATAGAAATACATGTCCTGTGTTCATGTGCTCAATTAGAATGAGTCGTAATTTGAATGTTTAGATGAAATTTATAAATAAATCTAAAGCATTTAATTTCATGATTTGTATATCCTTCAAATGTACTGATCTTTAATTTTTATCTTATAAATAAGCTAGTAATCTTTAATTTTTGCCTTTCAACATTAAACTTATATCCTGGAGGACATAGGTTTTTTAACTTGAGGAACAAAAGTGCAAATGATCCAATAAATAGAGCTAGTGATGTATTAAATCTTCATTTTATATACTTCACAAGGGCGAACCACATAGGCAGTATGAAGTCATTAAATTGAAACGCTCTTTAACATATATTTCAAATTGTGATCTCAATATAAAACTGAACTGTCTTCACGGGAAACTATGGCCCAAGTCCTAGCTGGAATTACAAATTTTCTGGATTCTCATGACAAAATTTCAAAGTGAAGTATTGCTCTGAATTTCTTTTCAAATTAAACACAAATAAGACTTAGAGAATCAATGTAATATAAGATCAATCACAATATCTCTAGCCTGAATTATTATTATTATAGAAAGATATATAGTCAAGCAATTAAATTAATTCACTTTCCGGTTGTGGAGCCGTGGGAAACAGCTTTCCTCCAAAAGCTTCCAAAGTCATGCACATAGAAACCAAGTCAACATAGGGGGCAGGCGGGCAGCGAAGTCAAGTGTATCTTTTTTCTACAAAATCTTATGACTTCTGCTACATACAGTTCTGGTTAAGATTCGTAGTAAATCTAATTTGTACTTGTACGTTTAAGTTTTATTTATTTATTTGAATTACCTTATACTACTGTTTGCAACAAATTTTAATTCATGGAAAATAAACTTTAACCACAAATAAAATATGATGAAACATAGTTTTATTGATAAAGAATGTGGGTACAATTCTGTTCCTCCCTTGATTCTTCTCTCTTGATTTTCTCCTTAATTCGAGTGCCGTTAATAGCGTATTTCTCGAATATAGGATGATCTCTTTGTGAATATCCCATGATTTTGTGGGATATTGGAGATATCTGAGATGTCTTGTTAAGGAAATATGTTACCCTTTAAATAGGCATAATTTAGGATTTAGGGTAGAGTAGCCTCTAAGCTAGGTTTAGGGTAAAGTAGCCTCCAAGAACTCTAACAGAATTTGGATTCTTCTTGTAGAGTTCCACAAAATTTCGATGTCTACAACTACCTCCATCCCATAATTTATGTGATGGTATTCAAATTTTGAGAATCTACAAATTATTTTTTGACCTTAATTTTTTCATAGGTCCGTAGAATATTTTGAATTATTAATTATTCTAACTTATATAGCTAGCGTGCTTTACGTAATTTTCAAATATGTATATTATATTTTGAAAAGTTAAAATTTTTCTGTCAAAATGTATGATCAAACTTAAGAATCTTGAATAAAAGAAAAATGTCATATAAATTAAAATAGAGGCAATATATGTTTTTATGATTTGAGTAAAAAATGTTAAGGGTATTATCATTTTTATGGATGACCAATTTAAGTTCTATACAGTATACACTATATATATCTAAAAGGTACTCCCTCTGTACAAAAATACTTGTTCATATTACTAAAAATAAATGTCCAATAATATTTGTTCAATTTAAAAAATCAATCAACGATTTATCAATTTCTACCTGTTTTACCAAAGGGTTAGGATCCAGTCCAATGATTTTTCCTCTAGTAAATATCAATAGGGCATTCAGATTTTGACATGTGTCCTAATATAATCCAATGGGCAGGATTTTATTTAGTCTTAACACTGGTTAATTTTCTTCTTTCATTGTTTCCCCCGTCAAGAGCCCACATACCCGGTCCGTTTCTCTCCTTAATCTTTGCATGTGTTATTCGCCTGTTTCAATTTGTTTGTCTTATTTTACTTTTTAGATCATTTCAAAAAAATATTTTTTTCTTTTTTGACAATTCTTAAATCTTAATTGTCCACATGACAAGTTTAAAATCGAAAGATTAAATGATATTTTGTTATATTCTACATATTTTTACTTTTTAAACTTCATGTCAAACCAAAATATGACAATCAAATTGAATCGAATGAAGATTAATTTTTATTTTTTTTGTACTTCTGAGATGATTTGTAATGGAGTAACAATTTGTTTATAATCAGCAAATGATATAGTTGAATTTATTAGAATAATTTAACGGCACGTGAGTTAGATTGATTTTATGAATGAAATGACAATAAGATTAATCATAATAATAATAAGATGTAAGGAATATAAAAGTCAGAAGATAATCAAGTCATGTAATAGATCTTGAGAATGGGGCTTTGGTGATCTAAGTACAGTGTGTTTGAGAGCCAAACAATATAAACTTTGACCAATATTTTAAGATTGTTTTTTTTTCATTACATTGATATGAGAAAAATTATAATTTATAGTATTTTTGTGTAGTTTTTGAATATCTAAATTTTTATTTTAAAATATCAAATTAATCTAATCTAATTTAGTTTTAAAAATTAGTAAATTTAACTTTGAAGAAGCAAATGTGACTATTATTTTAGAAAAGAGGGAATATGTAATTTTTAATTCTAAAATTGAACAAAATCACATTACCAGTGACTAAGACTGGCAACGGAACCGGGCAATGCTTGTTCCGGACCGGTTCCAGCACTGGTTCCGGTAGCCGTGTCCGGTAAGTCCGGTTTGAGCCCGATACCGGTACCTACCGGTGCGGAAAGGGGTATTTTAACAAGTTGTCCGGTACGATTCCGGTCCGGATGACCGGTTAACGGTAAGAAATTAAAAAAAAAAACTTTAACTTATAAATTTAAATTTAACTTGAGTTTAAATTTAAATTTAAACTTTAAACTTGAAAATTTAAATTTAAACTTGAAAGTTGAAAATTTACATTTTAACTTTAAAAAAAATTAAAGTTTTCAAAGTTGAAAATTTAAACGTAAACTTTAAATTTGAAAATTAAAGTTTTCAAAAAGATGTTTAAAACTTAATAAAATTTAAAAACTAATTTAAATTCAAACAAAAAAAACAATTGTTAAATTTTTTTTTATTTTTTTTTTTGATTTTGAATTTAAATTAAAAGTTAAAAAAAAATAAAAAAATTGGGTGGAACCGAAATCCGGTCCGGCAACCGGTCCAGCCCGTCAAGGTCCGATTAATACCGGACCGGTTCGGACAAAGGGGATATTTCCGGGCTGCCCGATCCGGTAGGCCCGATTCCGGACCATCTCCGGTCACCGTCCACCGGTGACGGTCCGAAAAACACGGACCGCCTGATCCGGCAGGCCCGATCAGGTCCGTTGCCAGTCTTACCAGTGACTGGATAGTGTTTTTTGGGAAAAGATAGTATGTTGCATTTAAGAATTCAAGCAAACGGTGCCAGATATGAGACAGTCGGGGTGGGAAGAGAGAGAAGTGAGAGGATGGAATTAACTGAGAAAAATGGGCCAAAAGACCCTCTCAAGTTTTCAATTAAATAAAAGGGACAAATAAATTTTAGGTTAAAAAAAAAAAAGTTGCTCAAATAATTACAGACAATTGTTCGACAACTGTATTAAAAAGTTGAAATTTTTTTGTCACTTTTACCTAATTTAAAAAACTTGAAGGACTTTTACTTAAGATTAAATAAATCCTATCCATTGAAATTATGCTAAGCCACGTGTCAAAATCTAAAAGCCCCATTGATATATACTGGAGGAAAATTCACTGGACTGAATCTCAATTCGCTATTAAATACTATTTATTACTCATACATTTTCTAAAACATTAAATTTATCATATTTAAATGACGATATAGTAAAATTACCCTGATTATTGGTAAAAGACATAACTATCCCCTTGAACTATGACCAAACTTTCAATTACACACTTTATCTTTGATAATGTCTTATTACCTCCTTCAACTATATATTAAAGTAGAATTATTTGCACCTTTAAGGCTCATGTGGCAAATGTGTGTATCTCACTCTCTTTGAGAGAGAGTGAATAAGAAGGAAAAAAAAAAATTACTAGTTTTTTACTTTTTATTAAGATTAAAAATGTAGTATACTTTCTTATTTTTATTTTTATTTTAGTTTTAGTTTTTTCTTTTACTTCTACTTTACCCTTCTGGTCAACTACATCACCACACACTAGCAACCTCGGACCTTTCGTCTTTCATTTTTTGTTTCTAATCTTCTTTCCCTCTCGTACACAAATCACACTTTTATGAAAATTTTGTACTTATGATAAGTAAAATTACTTAAATCTAAAAACTTATCTATCACTGATATACCTTTTTTGTGCCAGAAAAATTTGAGTTTTTGAAAGTCCAAATCGAAAGACGCCTCCTTCTTATACAACAAACACACATGTGCTCAAATTAATCTCCTAGTAATTATAAGAGTATCATCTTTTATGTCTTCTGAAACTTTTGACTTTTCAATTTGGTGGTAACGAAAATAAATGAAGAAGAGAAACGAGAAAGGAAAAATAAATTAACAAAAAGAATATCAATCTTTATGGAAGTCTTCTCGATGCTAAGAATTTGTAACCTTTCGACATTTCTATCTAATCTCTTGTGCAAATTATGATTGTATTTCTAGTCAAATTTATACAACCCTTTTATGAATTGTAGGCACATACCAAGTTATTTGCTATAGCGTTCATTCTCATTTTCCTACCAGTTTCTTATAGTTCTGCTACTTTTGCATTATGCAAAAAAGGATGCTAATTGTTCTTGTTTCCAAAAAAAAAAAAAGGAAGAATAATATTTTTTTTAAATGAAATAGACTAGTGTCAAAGAGTGTAGTTCACCTCCCAATAGAAATGTGGTTGTGGTGTTTAAGGGTGTAAATAATTCTACTTTAAAATAATTGATCAAGAGGGTATTAGGACACTATCAAAGATAAAGTGTGTAATTGAAAATTAGGTCATAGTTCAAGGGGGTAGTTATGCCTTTTGCCATCTTTCTTACGTAAAGTAAGCCATATAATATTTTTTAGTTGACCCTATAATATAAAAGCATTTACACTGTTAGAGTCGTTTGGTAGGGTGTATAAAAATAGTGTAAAATATAGTATATTAGTAATGTTTGTGTTAGTTATGCTTGCATTTTTCTTATGCAGTGTTTGATTTAGTGTATTAAAAATAACATTAATTTCTTTATTTCTAAAACTATTTTTTTTTTTACAAAAATACCCAATGGTAAAAAGGATGTGGAAAAGATTTTGAGAGACAATTGTGACTTTAATCATACTAATGCATGCATTAGATCCATTACATTACTAATACTATGAATTTCCATGCATTACTAATACACTCCTTAATACCAAATAGAGTGTATAACTAATGCAAGCATTAGTAATACATAGGATGAAAAAATTTACAGTATCAAACAAGATATTAATAAAACACAAAGCTAATGCATGCATTAATACACTCTATCAAACGACCCCTTAGTGGAAGTGCACATTCAAACACGCGCTTATAAGTTATAACGTGGGAAAAGGAGGAAGTATTCACGAAAAATACAGTTGACTTAATATAACTCAGAAAAATACAAAGTAAATACCCAGATGTATATATGATATAAATAAAAAAACACGTTAGTGCATGAAGCCATGACATTTTTTTTTTTTTTTTATATATATATATATAAAGGAGTTGGGAACCTCTTTCCTTTCATCTGGTAGAGAGAGCAGTTGGGTACTTGGGTACGATTGTATTTGAATATTATTAGCTCTATTGCCCTCTCTTCTTATAGACCATTCTTCATTTTCATCATCTCAAGAAAATCCAATAACTTAATTGTCTCATTTTCTTGCTCATCAATCAAAAGTACATTTTTTTCTATATAAACGCGATTCTTTTTAAGGCATTTAATTTCTCAGAGAATATATATATATATATATATATATAGGATATTCATTATTTTTATTTCTTGGCATAAAGTGATGAAGATTACGTGGGAATCTCTAGTTCCTAGCTGTTGTAAAGTTGAGAATCCAAAGCCAAAGGCAAAGGAGATCAAATTGGTGACAAAACAGAGTTCATTTCATAGGATTTCTATTTCGGATTTCAGCTCTTCAACTATTTCAGAGGATTTATCAATTTCTCTTGCTGGTTCAGATCTTCATGTTTTCACTCTTCAAGAATTGAAAGTGATTACTCAGAATTTTTCTTTGAGTAATTTTCTAGGTGAAGGGGGGTTTGGACCAGTACACAAAGGTTTCATTGATGATAAACTTAGACCTGGTTTGAAGGCTCAACCTGTGGCTGTAAAACTTTTGGATTTAGATGGTACTCAAGGTCATCGAGAATGGCTGGTAAGACAATTACCTTGACTACCCTTTACCTCAATTTTCATCTGGATCCTTCTATTAATATGTGCGTGTCTGATGCATTTGTTAAGGGTACTTATATATTTTGTACTAATTTTGAAAGATTTATCAAATGATTTATATATTATTAACGCATTTGTTACTTAATTATTGTGAGCAGACAGAAGTGATACTTCTGGGGCAATTGAGGCATCCACATCTGGTGAAGTTGATCGGATATTGTTGTGAAGAGGAACACAGGGTGTTGGTGTATGAATACATGCCCAGAGGCAGCTTGGAGAATCAGCTCTTTAGAAGTATGTTACGTTACGGTCTCTTTTCTTTTTACCATTCCACTAACTAGCTACCTATAACAAGAAAGATTTTTTAAATAAGTATGCTAGAGAATAATCTATTGTTATAGGCGTCAATAAAAATTCTAGAGGCAAAAACATCATGAAGTTGATCAATTAATAAAAATGGTCTCCGGACCTAAAAAATTTTAACCAAAAAAAAATAAAAAATATCCTGAAGTCGATCTGTAAAGTATATTATTTTCGTGTCTCTTTTGCTTTTAGATCGAGCTTCAATCTGCTTTCACGTTTATAGTGGCTGTATCCCACATAAAACCACTTGTCCAACATTAAGGAAAAAGTTTAAATGTAAATGTATGAATTTGACCTTAGGTTTCACTTTAATTTTACCAACTTCGTATGCCAATGCTTATGGAATAGAATAATCAGTCAACTCAAGTTTGGTCGAAAAGCAATTGCGAGTTAATTCTATACGTAGAAATCTCTTCAAATCATTATTATTGGATACATATCAAAATATATAGTACTTGTTTAAATTAAAAATATATACAACTTCTTGTTGTTCCCACGGCACTTTGAGAAAAAAAAAAAGAAGAGCATTTGTTTGTCCAATTAAATAAATAACCTTGTTGATCTTATTGCAGGATATTCCGTATCGCTTCCGTGGTCAACGCGCATGAAAATAGCACTTGGAGCTGCAAAAGGCCTGGCTTTCCTCCATGAAACTGAAAATCCCGTCATATATCGTGATTTCAAGGCTTCAAACATCTTGTTAGACTCCGTAAGTTCCTGCTGTATAATCATGTGATTTACCTTCTTTTTCTCTTTAATCCTAGTTTTCACATTTTTGAATACGTGCGTATTGACTGATTAATTAATTTCTTTTGTGTCCTTTTCTCCAGGATTACAATGCCAAACTCTCAGATTTTGGACTTGCAAAAGATGGTCCAGAAGGAGATGACACGCACGTCTCCACCCGAGTCATGGGAACGCAAGGCTACGCTGCTCCTGAATACCTCATGACTGGTAAAATTTCTTTCATTTCACCTGATGACTTAGTAGGCGTTTGGCCATAAATATTATTCATAATATTCCAGAAATACGTTTTCACTTTATTTTGGAATACTTTTTTGGCCATGAAAATTAAAAACGTATTTCGGAATATGTTTTCACAATTTTTGGTTTTTTGAAAAACATCTCAATTCACTTTTTTTGCATTCAATTTTTCTTATCACTTTATAAAAAAGCACATCCAAAGCCTAAATTATTTTTGAAAATACTATGACCAAACACAACTCCAACTCTATTTTCAACTTCAAATATACCAAATAAAGTGAATATGTTTTTGGTTTTCATGGCCAAACGGGTCCTTAATATATGTTAGAAATTCGCCGTTACACTAGCTAATATTTTGAAATTTAATTTGTGCAGGTCATTTGACAGCAGCAAGTGACGTATACAGCTTCGGAGTAGTACTCTTGGAACTGATAACTGGCAGAAGATCGGTAGATAAAAGTCGTCCAAACAGAAAGCAAAATTTAGCAGATTGGGCAAGACCTCAACTGAAAGATCCTCGAAAACTACGTAGAATACTGGATCCAAGGTTAGAAGGTCTATATTCAGAAGAAGGGGTTCAAAAAGCAGCATTAGTAGCTTACCAGTGCTTAAGCCACAGGCCAAAGGCTAGACCCCAAATGAGCACAGTGGTGAAAACACTTGAACCATTGAAGGATTATAAGGATATTTCAACTATGACATTTGTGTATATAGCTCCAGTTGAAGAGAAAGAATTGTGCAAAGAAAATCCTCAAAAGGAAGTGAAGAAAAGAAATACTAATTCTCATCACCATCATCATAGAAAAAGTCCCCAAAATTCAACAGTTTACTCAGAGAAGGCTCTACACAAGACATTAAGTCCAAATTCGCCATTGCACAATGATTTCCACAGAGCTTAAGATTGCAGACAAAATTGTATAGATCGAGATAATACATCCACATTTCTTTTATTTATTTATTTACCTGATAATAGTCTAAGATTATTTAACTACAAGAGCGAAAAAGCTCAATTCTTTCTTCTTCTTTTTTCATTGAATGAAAGTTGTATTTATTAGTAGCTTTTTTAATCATGCTAGATATTTGTTTAGCAGTTCAACAATTCGGAAGAAAAATCACAGTTAGTTAAGACAAGGTAGATATCGACTTTGTATATGCTGTATATCCTTTTACAGTTTTTTTAAGTAATATATAGAGTCAATCTTAAACAATTTTACACCATATTTACACTCCTGAGGTATAAAAAGTAGTAAACTCTTTCTATAACAAAATTATATATCAAATAATAACAGTAGTGGCAAAATCATATCCCGAATGCAAATACAAGAAAATTACTATAATAACTAGGCCAAACACATCGACAGACCCCTTAACTTGGCATGATCTTTCACTTTGGCACCTAAAGTGGACGTTGTTCATTTTAAGCACCTCAACTATTGTCCAACTGTGTCACTTTTTTTATATTCTCAGAATCAATTTAAGCGCGTGTGGAACACGCCTCCTACGTGAAAAAACAAATTAATCCGCATGTGACACATGGAAATTATATATATTTTTTTTTTAAAAAAACACTTCACTTTACCTTTTTTTTACCCACACGAACCCACCCCTTTCTTTGTCTTCTGCATCCAAAACTCCACCAAGATCATTGATTCATTCCCTTTAATTTCTTTCCCTTTTTTCTGTTTCTTCTTCTTCTTCATATTTAAACTGATTTGGTGCAAGAATGGCAATGGTTTGTTTTTTTTAGCCTTATTTTTGTTTTGTATATTTGAGTTATATTGAAATTTGGTATTTATCAATTATAAATTCAAAATGTAATGAGTATTTGGAGTGTTCATGCTCTTGCAAGGACGCTATTGATTTTTAAGATTTTTACCTTTTTTCTTATTGTAGATTTGGGTTTTCTTCATTTTGGTGTAATGGCAAGAATTAACTTTATTGTTGTTTTATATATTTGGATTTTATTGAAATAATATTGTAATTATAATGGAGAATTGGGGTTTGTCAGTTTAAGTTCAAACTGGGTATATGAAATATGTCAACTTCGATTCAAACAATATACCTTGTACTAGTGTTAATGACGAATTAAACAAATAAATTTGATTTTAAAGAAAGAAAAAGAATTAATAGTGTAACCCAACAATAATTTGCAAGAATTATCAAAAGTTTGTGTGATGGTGGAGCGTGGCAAGAGAAAGAATGAGGAAGAAGAAGGAGAAAAAAAAATGGTGGAAATTAAAATTACAGGGAGAAAGAGAGAGGAAGGAGGAGAGAGAGAGGGAAATTTACAAAAATACCCCTCAAACGCGCTCAAAATGTGTGTAGCACACGTATTATGATGAGTCAGTAAAAAGTGTCAAAGTGACACAGTAGGACAGTAGTTGAAGTGCTTAAAATGAACAATGTTCACTTTAGATGTCAAAGTGAAAGATTATGCCAAGTTGAGGAATCTGTCTATGTGTTTGATCTAATAACTATAATAACAATACTGACATGGATAATGACATCACTGTAATAACTAATCAGTATAGTGATGCGACTATCCATGCCAAGCCATTAACTACAAATGATTGTGCCTCTACTTATGAGAAAAGTTTTAAGTTGTACACAATCATATAAAGTATATAAACGATCAAGAATTTACTATCTCGGGTAACTAAAATTCATTAATATAATAGTGTAAAAATTTTCTTACAGTAATCACTATATATCATGTTAAAAATTCATTGAATCAAAGTCTCCGACCCTTTTCTGATATAAATATATATTTCCAAAAGCAGAATTCTATTGGCTATCAAAAAAATTTTCTCCTCTCTTTATATTTGCTTCCTAGCTGAGGAGTATTTTTGGTATTGTCCAATTTTGGTACTTTGATGGTATTGTACTTGACCGCTTTACGTGTGCATTTTCTCCGCTGAACTAAAAAGCAGCCCCTTTGATTTAATTACTTATAGGCTTAAATCATTGACAGACTCTTAAATTTGATTCTATATTTCCCTTGGACCCCTTAACTGACCGTTGTACCTATTGGACATCTAACCCACCCGTTATTTGAACCACGTAAGCCTTTTTTTACCCTATCTCATCAGTCTTTTAGCGCGTGTTCATAAGTATTGCTTATGTGGAAAATAAGTCCATTCATCATTTTCCACGTGTATTTACGTTATCCACGTATATTTTATAATTATATTATTTAAAGGAGAAATTTTAAAAGGGCAAAAGCCCTAAATATCGTCAAATGTGACAGCCATTTTTTCTTTCCCCGACCCTTCACTCTCTCTATCGAATTTTGTCCTAATTCTTGTCAAATCAAAGAAGAAAGTTAGGGTTTGTGCTTTCATCTTTCTCATGTAAGTGTTTTTATGGTTTTTATTCATTTAATTTTAGCTTAATTTAGTTTTTAGGACTTGAAATTTCACTGTACATGATGTTTTTTAGGGAATATTCCGTCACTTTCTTCATATGCATTAAAGGTTGTGTTTTTTTTTTTAGCTTTTTAGTGTGTTCTTTGAGTATATTCCATTAACTAAGTTGGTATTTGTTCCATTTGTTGCAGGGTGACCTAACAATTCACCATGGAGGAGATCATATTTACGAAAATTCAACAGGGGGGGGGGGTCTTTTCCGACATTCCTGTCCCTACATATGTTGGAAACTATGTGCCAGCACAAAGGTATATCGATAAGGACCATTTTTCATTACTGGAGTTGTTATATTATACTAAAGAATTAGGGTATGAAACTGTTGGGGGGTTTTATCACCAAGATTTAGTAACTAAACAATTCAACTTGGTTTCAAATGACCGATATATCCTAGACCTAGTTAAAGGCTTAAAACATGAGGACTCTATTGACTTTTATGTCCAACATGTTTTAGATG
The DNA here is from genome assembly GCA_031232105.1 of Capsicum rhomboideum. Taxonomy (NCBI): domain Eukaryota; kingdom Viridiplantae; phylum Streptophyta; class Magnoliopsida; order Solanales; family Solanaceae; genus Capsicum; species Capsicum rhomboideum. The sequence continues at coordinate 113,290,978 of CP124714.1, read as the reverse complement.
AACCACTACTTGACCCTGCTGGTTATTTAATTGGACCAGAAGTTACAGATAGTAAGAGGGTGTCAGTAAATGATGTTGGTGACAGTGTTAACTTAGAAAGGGAGTCTGTTAACTTAGGTGAAGAGAGGGAGTCTGCTAACCTAGCTAGAGAGAGGGATGATGTTAACATAAGTCAAGAGAGAAAGCCTTCTAATAGAGTAGATGATGCAGATTTAAAAGATGTTAACCTAGAAGATATTGATCTAGAAGATGTTAACATAGAAGGTGTTGATCTTGAAGGTGAGGTATCAGAGTAGTGATTCAAATCTTGGAGACTTTCCTCCAGAAGATGGCTTAGATGTTGATGAGGAGTTGAGGGCTTTGAGATAAGAAAGAAGAAACAACAAACAAAGAAACAAAAAATCAAGAAAAAAGGCTTTTGAAACTGAAGAAATACCTGTGGGAGTTGCTGGTTGTGTAGATAGAGGCTTTGAGGATATTGGAAAAGATAAGGATAGCAAATATGCTGGAAAATTGGGTGGAGATGAGCAGTATCTTGATAGCTCTGATTGTTGGAGTGATGATAGTGAGGAGGATCTTGATGTAGATGCTGTTAGAGGAGTAGATCTACCTAGAAGAAGGAGAAGCAAAACAATTAGGTATGATGAAGATTGTGAAGTGGCTGTGTTTGAGCTTGGAATGGTTTTTGAGGGTGCAAATCTGTAACACCCCGTACGTCTCGGAGTCTAGCTGACTACCGTAACATTTATGGAAATATGAAAACATGAGAGATTTGATGAATTATGTATGGAATTGTGGGCATTTAAAAGTCTTGTACAATTGGGCCCTAAATAAGGCCCAAATATCATGAGAAAGACATGGCCCAAAAGAGATTTTTGACCCATTCTTTCATTGCTCATCCATTGACCAAGTAAACCCACCAAGTGTGTGGATAAGGATCATTCAAAAGGGACTATATAAACCCATAAATCAGATTTTTATTCATTAGATACACACATGCCTTTTTAACATTTTTCTTAAACATTATCTCTCACACAAAAACCCTAAGGCAACTACTTGTTGGGCCAAGATCACTCTTTGGTAAGCTTTGTTAAGTATTTATTCTCATGGTTCAGTATATAATATGTTTAAGATGGTGTATAAATCATGTTGGTTGTGTTGGCAAAGTGTTGGACAATGTGCTATGTGTAAAACTGTCTATTTTTACAATCGGAGAATGGTTTTGTCTTGTGAACTTGAACATGGACTTATAGTCATGAAGGAATTGAACTTGATGGATAAATATTAACATGTAATATGTTATTATAGTCTTACCTTGTTTTGTCCTTGTGTATAATGTTTGGAATTGCTATTGTGAAATTGGTTATGGATTTGGTGACATATTGACCAAGAAGTGTCGTTTTGGGTGTTGTTTATGGGTGTGGTAAGACCATGGATGATTGTTGGCATTAAAATGATCAAAAATATGTTAAAATGAGTTTGGTTATGATCATGGACCATTCATTGCATAAAAAGACCCAAAAGAAACCATTTCAGACCAAAACGGGCATTCGCCCCCGCAGACGAGGGCACCTGCGGGCGCAGATGCCAACGCAGGTGCCTCTGGCTGCTGCCAAAGGTCACCTGAGCGCGCACCTCAGCCACCTGCGGGCGCAGGTGGCAGCGCAGGTCAGCCCAGGTTTCCGTTTTGTGTGTTTTCGTCTCTAGTTGATCCCCGAAGGCCCCTATACCGTTTTTGGATGTAATCATCAACTTGTGATGTCGTTTTAATGACTTTAAAGTGTCGTATGGAGGTGTGTTAGACTATATTAAGTATGGATGGTTGTTCATATATTGTTATAAAGGAGTAATTATGACGGAATGGTGATAAGAAAGCATAAAGAGTAAGTGTAGTGTGAAATGCTATTGATGTATGATATCTTGGTCAATGTGTGGAATGTTATGGTGTTGTTGATATGAAAATACAGTGGATTGTATTGTAAGGGATGACATGACGTTATACGGCAGTCATGTAGTTCATTGTCGTCTTGTACGCTTGTATAATAACTAGTTGCTAATGTAAGCTCCGATATGTACTTGTATTGTACAGTGACACATAAAGAAGGAGCGGGACTATTGTATGCACATCTAAGATTATATATTCGTATTGAGAATACAAGGTATGTAAGGTTACTCTGTCCGTATCTTTCTGCAGCATATAGTACTCACATTGACGATACACTTGTCCCATGAAATGTGCTAAGGTATCCTATATCCGGTTATCAATGGTCACTATCATATAGTTCCTACTCATTGATCAATTGTGAATCTCATGTCTCATATTCATGACTAATGTTCCAAATCCCAATAAGGTTACGTTCCAAAGTTTCAACAGTGGTTATATTCATGTATCCTGTGCATTGCTTATTGTCCAATGGTTTCAAAGGTGTTTGTTTCCAATAAGGCTATGTTTCCAATAATGTTTATTCACATGTCTCTCACTCATTGATTATTGATCCACAGCTTTCCATAAGGTTATGACTATCATTGTATCAATCTCAAAGTAAAGAATAAAGTAATGCATATGTTGTTAATGATCAAGTATGGGTGGCAGCTTTGGGGGCGAAATGCCTAGCTCAAGCCGATCCCAAGATTGTTGGATCAGTGGGCAGTCCTAGATGCATAAGCCTAGCTCGGACCGAACCTGACAGGGGGAAGCTCTAGAGGTATAAATCTAGCTCGAGCTGAACCTGATATATTGGTTTATGGGTGGCAGCTCTAGAGGTAATAACCTAGCTCGAGCCGAACCCAATGCTTTGATTCTTAGGGTGGCAGCTCTAGAGGCATAAGCCTAGCTCGAGCCGATCCCAACATAACGTTATGTTATGTTAAACCCACTGTTCAGTCGGGGCCCGGGTATCACAGTTCACAAGCAAAGATGAATAACCATAGAATCAAAGAAACAAAGAAAGTAAATAAAGCAATATACATGGTTTTCAAAGTTCAGTATAGTGACTTATCCATATTGGTTATGCATTTGAATTTGATTTCATTGGCATGCTCACATATCTTATAGTTTTATTTGAGCCTTGCACACTCAGTACATTCTTCGTACTGACCCCTCTTGGGGGATTTACCTTACTTACTGCAAGCGCAGGTTCTAGTAGGCCTCCACAGTAGGTTGCCAGTTGTTGCAGATTATTGGTGAGCTCCAGTTAGTTCGGGGCTTCTCCGAGTCACAGTTGTACATATATTTTGGTGTTGTACATGTTGTATAAAGCGGGGACTTGTCCCGACTTTTAGTTTATTTTGGTCAATGCACTTGTTAGAGTCTTTTGTAGACAGATGTGGGTGTATAAATGAAAAAAGTAATGTCGTTTTTGACTTGATGGCCTCAACGGCCAAGTTTCATATATGTATATATGTCACATGTTCCATGAATTTCGTTGTTAGCATTATAAGCTCCTACGTGATAAGGGTGTTTCTGATGGCATGCATATGAATGAACATAAGAACAATTTGGTTCTCTTGGGCCTTATCAGCTACGGGTGCTAATCACTCCTCGTTGGAATTCGGGGCGTGACAAAAGTGGTATTAGAGCAGGTCATTCTAAGGGTGTCTACGAAGCCATGTCTGAGTAGAGTCTTACTTATCAATGTGTTGTGCACCACATTTATAAGTAGGAGGCTACGGGATATTTAGGATGTTGTTTCTTTTCTTCAATTCTAGATCGTGCAGTAGAGCCAGTATTGTAAGTTGAATTGTATCTGACCATGGTAAATATTTCTCTTTGATACAGTAATCATGCCGATCATGAGAAGAGGTAGAGGTAAAGGTAAGCAGGTGGATATGCCTGCTGAAGAAGGAATGAGTAGATTACCAGCTGACCAAGCTAGTCAAGGTGGAGCAAATGCTGAAATTTCATCGCGGTCTTCTTCTACTTATCCAGCTCCGGAAGAGCCGGTAGGTAGAGAAGTACCCGCAGAACCACCATTGAACACCATAAATCAGGATCTTAGAAATGCAGTACATATGTTGACACAGTTAGTGGCAGCACAAAGTTAAGGACGAGCTGGTCCAATGACACATGAGGATGATGTAGCTAGAGTGGCGAGTCGCAGGACATAGGATTTCCTAAAACTGGACCCTCCTATATTCACTGGGTCAGATTCGAAAGCAGATCTACAGGAATTCGTGGATTAGATTTAGAGAGCTCTGGAAGTTATGCATGTGTCGGGGGTAGAAACAGTTGAACTTGCTGCGTACAGGTTGAAAGGAGAAGCGATATTATGGTATGAGGATTAAAGAAGTCACGTGGTATTGGTGCAATGCCAATAAATTGGGAAGAATTTTAAGCGAATTTTCTTGATCATTATCTTCCCTATGAGATCTGTGAGGCACGTGCGGATCAATTCTTGAATCTTTGTCAAGGAAATTTGAGTGTCAGAGAATATAGTCTGCAATTTAATTCCTTGGCTCGATATGCTCCAAATGTGGTTACGACTATGAAAGATAGAGTCCATCGATATGTGGATAGATTAGAACCATATTTGGTAAGGGATTGCACCATTGCTGCCTTGAACAAGGACATGGACATAGCTAGAATACAAGCCTTCGCCCAAAAAATGGAAGATCAAAGACAGAGAAGAAGGGCACATGAATTTGACAGGGGACAATCAAAAAGGGCTAGACCTATGGGACCGTCTATGATGTCTCAAGGAGGATCTAGACCTCGTATGTTTCCTAGACCACCTATACCATCGTTCTCATATTCTACAGCAGGTGCTCACTCTCAATTTCGAGGGTCTAGAGGTGGTCTATCTGGACAGAGTAGTGGGGTTCTCGGATCACAGGCAGCAGGTTTTCCCTGTCAGCAGTGTCAGCACTGCGGACGTATTCATTCAGGTAAATGTAGAGTGGGGACAAATGCTTGCTTCTGGTGCGGTATGACAGGACACATGATGAGAGAGTGTCCCCAAAGGAGCATGGGTGGTATAGCACGATCGGCAGGATCGACCGTTGCGTCATCAGCATCGGTTCCTTCATTGGGACGAGGTGTGCAGTCTGTTGGCCGGGGTAGGGGTTCCAGAGGAGCATCCAATACTAGTGGGGTCCAGAATCACACTTATGCTTTGGTGGACCGACAAAATTCAGAGGCTTCTCCTGATATTGTCACATGTACATTATCCATATTCTCATATAATGTATATGCACTGATTGATCCAGGCTCTACATTTTCCTATGTTACTCCATTGATTGCTGCGAAATTTACAAAGGCACCAGAATTATTAATTAAATCAATTGAAGTGTCTACACTGGTTGGTGAATGTATTGTTGCAAAAAGAGTATATCATAATTGTGTGGTAACGGTGTGTGGTCATGATACACTAGCCGATCTCATTGAACTTGACATGGTGGATTTTGATGTGATAATAGGAATGGATTGGTTAGCTTCTTGTTACGCCACGGTTGATTACCGGGCCAAGAAGGTGCATTTTTATTTTCCACAAATGGATGTTTTTGAATGGAAGGGTGATGTAGGGGCACCTAGAGGAAGATTTATTTCTTATCAAAAAGCCAGGAAAATGATTGCTAAGGGTTACATATGTCATATGGTACGGGTGAAAGATACTGAAGTGGAACCACTAACTCCTCAGTCGGTTCCAGTGGTTAGTGAATTTCTGGATGTATTTCCAGAAGACCTTTCAGGCTTACCCCCAGAAAGGGAAGTAGAATTTGGCATTGATGTGATTCCAGATACTCAGCCTATTTTTATCCCTCCATATAGAATGGCTCCAGCAGAATTGCGTGAATTGAAGGAGCAATTGAAAGATTTGCTGGACAAAGGCTTCATCAGGCCTAGTATATCCCCGTGGGGCATACCGGTATTATTCGTACGGAAGAAAGATGGCACGTTGAGAATGTGCATCGACTATGGGCAATTGAATAAGGTAACGATCAAGAACAAATATCCCCTCCCTCGAATTGATGATTTGTTGGATCAGTTACAGGGTGCCAAGTATTTTTCAAAGATTGACTTGAGGTCGGGTTACCATCAAGTCAGAGTTGAAGATGTACCCAAGACAGTATTTCGAACACGGTATGGCCATTATGAATTTTTAGTTATGTCATTTGGACTAACAAATGCACCAACTGTGTTCATGGATTTGATGAATAGGGTGTTTAAGCCATTTCTGGACGTGTTCGTCACAGTATTTATAGACGATATTCTGGTTTATTCAAGATCACCAGAGGACCATGCTAATCACTTACGACAGGTGTTGCAAATACTCCGTGAGCGTAAGTTGTATGCAAAGTTCTCCAAGTGTGAGTTTTGGTTAAAATCAGTTGCCTTCTTGGGTCATATTATGTCAGATGAAGGGATACAGGTTGATACACAGAAAATTGAAGCAGTGAAAAATTGGCCAAGACCTACGACACCCACAAAAATTCATAGTTTTCTTGGACTGGCGGGTTATTACCGAAGATTTATGGAAGGTTTTTCCCCTATTGCTGCACCATTAACAAAGCTTACACACAAAGCCGTTAAATTTCAGTGGAATGATGCGTGTGAGAAAAGCTTCCAAAAGTTGAAAGATAAATTAACCTCCACACCAGTTTTAGTACTTCCTGAAGGTACTGAAGGTTATGCAGTGTATTGTGATGCTTCCGGGGTTGGCCTCGGATGTGTATTGATGCAGCACGATAATGTCATAGCATATGCCTCACGACAGTTGTGGCCACATGAAAGAAACTATCCCACACATGATCTTGAATTAGCAGCGGTGGTTTTTGCTTTAAAGATATGACGCCATTATTTGTATGGTGTTCATGTTGATATCTATACTGATCACAAAAGTCTTCAGTATATCTTTAAGCAGAAAGAACTCAATTTAAGGCAAAGAAAGTGGCTTGAGTTATTAAAAGATTATGATATTGATATTCTATACCATCCAGGAAAAGCAAATATGGTAGCTGATGCATTGAGCCGTAAGGCAACCGGAGTCATTGATGACCACTTGACGGAAAAGAAAGAGATAATCAAAGATTTATATCAATTAGCAAGCTTGGGGGTTCGTCTTCTTGAATCCTCGAATGAAGGAGTTATTGTACAAAACGCAGCTGAATCTCTGTTGACAGCTGAAGTGAAAGAGAAGCAGTTTGCAGATCCTATGCTATTGCAGTTAAAGGAAAATGTACAACAAAATTTGACAAAGGCATTTGATCTTACACAAGAAGGGGTGCTACAATCCCAAGGCAGATTATGCATACCAGATGTAGATGAGTTGAGGAAATGAATTATGACTGAGGCGCATCATTCGTGCTATTCTATTCATTCGGGTGCTACTAAAATGTACGATGATTTAAAAGAAGTGTATTGGTGGGGAAATATGAAGAAGAACATTGCAGAATTTGTCGCTCAATGCCCAAACTGTCAACAGGTGAAAGTAGAACATCAGAAACCAGGAGGTTACATGCAATGTATCAATCTTCCAATCTGAAAATGGGATATGATTAATATGGACTTCATTACAGGTTTGCCTCGTACATTGCGGAAATTTGATTCTATATGGGTCATAGTGGATAGGCTTACCAAATCAGAGCATTTTCTACCAGTCAAGACCACCTATATAGCTGAGGATTATGCGAAGTAGTATGTGAAAGAAATAGTGCGATTGCATGGTATTCCACTCTCCATTATATCAGACAGGGGAGCACAGTTCACAGCGCACTTTTGGAGATCTTTTCAGTAGAGTTTGGGTACATAGGTGAATCTGAGTACGGCTTTCCATCCTCAGACTGATGGACAAGCAGAACGTACCATTCAGACACTTGAAGATATGCTATGAGCTTGCACCTTAGATTTTCAAGGCAGTTGGGATGACCATTTGCCTCTTATTGAATTTGCTTACAACAATAGCTATCATTCAAGTATTAAAATGGCACCTTATGAAAACTTGTATGGAAGGAAATGTAGATCACCAATTGGATGGCTTGAAGCGGGTAAAACTGCTTTACTTGGGCCAGACCTTGTTCATCAGGCTATGGAGAAAGTTAAAGTGATTCAGCAACGATTACAAACGGCCCAGAGTCGACACAAGTCAAATGCCGATGTTAGAAGAAGAGGACTTGAGTTTGCCATAGGTGATTGGGTATTTCTGAAGGTGTCACCAATGAAAGGGGTAATGCGATTTGGAAAGAAAGGGAAATTGAGTCCACGGTATATAGGCCCATATGAAATTATTAGAAGATTTGGGCAAGTCACGTATGAGTTGGAACTGCCCCAAGAACTCTCCACAGTTCATCCAGTATTTCATGTTTCAATGCTTCGAAAATGCATAGGAAATCCATCTCATTTTACTCCTATTGATGATATACAGGTTACAGAGGATCTTACCTATGAAGAGATACCTATTTCTATCCTGGAGAGACAAGTGAAGAGATTGAGAAATAAAGATATAACATCCGTAAAGGTACTTTGGAGAAATCAGCAAATAGAAGAGGTTACATGGGAAGCTGAAGAAGTGATGAAATCCAAATACCCTCATTTGTTCCCAAAAGGAAGAATGACAAGTAAGTATTTATAAGCTTTGAGTATATCTCTATATGATGACATGAAGAATGCTCCTAAACTTGTAATTGGTTACTTTGAAATGATAACACTAACATTCGAGGACGAATGTTTCTAAGGGGGGAAGAATGTAACACCCCGTACGTCTCGGAGTCTAGCTGACTACCGTAACATTTATGGAAATATGAAAACATGGGAGATTTGATGAATTATGTATTGAGTTATGGGCATTTAAAAGTCTTGTACAATTGGGCCCTAAATAAGGCCCAAATATCATGAGAAAGACATGGCCCAAAAGAGATTTTTGACCCATTCTTTCATTGCTCATCCATTGACCAAGTAAACCCACCAAGTGTGTGGATAAGGATCATTCAAAAGGGACTATATAAACCCATAAATCAGATTTTTATTCATTAGATACACACATGCCTTTTTAACATTTTTCTTAAACATTATCTCTCACATAAAAACCCTAAGGCAACTACTTGTTGGGCCAAGATCACTCTTTGGTAAGCTTTGTTAAGTATTTATTCTCATGGTTCAGTATATAATATGTTTAAGATGGTGTATAAATCATGTTGGTTGTGTTGGCAAAGTGTTGGACAATGTGCTATGTGTAAAACTGTCTATTTTTACAATCGGAGAATGGTTTTGTCTTGTGAACTTGAACATGGACTTATAGTCATGAAGGAATTGAACTTGATGGATAAATATTAACATTTAATATGTTATTATAGTCTTACCTTGTTTTGTCCTTGTGTATAATGTTTGGAATTGCTATTGTGAAATTGGTTATGGATTTGGTGACATATTGACCAAGAAGTGTCGTTTTGGGTGTTGTTTATGGGTGTGGTAAGACCATGGATGATTGTTGGCATTAAAATGATCAAAAATATGTTAAAATGAGTTTGGTTATGATCATGGACCATTCATTGCATAAAAAGACCCAAAAGAAACCATTTCAGACCAAAACGGGCATTCGCCCCCGCAGACGAGGGCACCTGCGGGCGCAGATGCCAACGCAGGTGCCTATGGCTGCTGCCAAAGGTCACCTGAGCGCGCACCTCATCCACCTGCGGGCGCAGGTGGCAGCGCAGGTCAGCCCAGGTTTCCGTTTTGTGTGTTTTCGTCTCTAGTTGATCCCCGAAGGCCCCTATACCGTTTTTGGATGTAATCATCAACTTGTGATGTCATTTCAATGACTTTAAAGTGTCATATGGAGGTGTGTTGAACTATATTAAGTATGTATGGTTGGTCATATGTTGTTATAAAGGAGTAATTTTGACGGAATGGTGATAAGAAAGCATAAAGGGTAAGTGTAGTGAGAAATGCTATAGGTGTTTGATATCTTGGTCAATGTGTGGAATGTTATGGTGTTGTTGATATGAAAATGTAGTGGATTGTATTGTAAGGGATGACATGACGTTATACGGCAGTCATGTAGTTCATTGTCGTCTTGTACGCTTGTATAGTAACTAGTTGCTAATGTAAGCTCCGATATGTACTTGTATTGTAGAGTGACACATAAAGAATGAGAGGGACTATTGTATGTACATCTAAGATTGTATATTTGTATTGATAATACAAGGTATGTAAGGTTACTCTATCCATATCTTTCTGCAGCATATAGTACACATATTGACGATACGCTTGTCCCATCCCGAAATGTGCTAAGGTATCCTATATCCGATTATCAATGGTCACTATCATATAGTTCCTACTCATTGATCAATTGTGAATCTCATGTATCATATTCATGACTAATGTTCCAAATCCCAATAAGGTTACGTTCCAAAGTTCCAACAGTGGTTATATTCATGTATCCTGTGCATTACTTATTGTCCAATGGTTTCAAAGGTGTTATGTTTCCAATAAGGCTATGTTTCCACTAATGTTTATTCACATGTCTCTCACTCATTGATTATTGATTCAAAACTTTCCATAAGGTTATGACTATCATTGTATCAATCTCAAAGTAAAGAATAAAGTAATGCATATGAGGTTAATGATCAAGTATGGGTGGCAGCTTTGGGGGCGAAATGCCTAGCTCAAGCCGATCCCAAGATTGTTGGATCAGGGGGCAGTCCTAGATGCATAAGCCTAGCTCGGACCGAACCTGACAGGGGGCAGCTCTAGAGGTATTAACCTAGCTCGAGCCGAACCTGATATATTGGTTTATGGGTGGCAGCTCTAGAGGTAATAACCTAGCTCGAGCCGAACCCAATGCTTTGATTCTTAGGGTGGCAGCTCTAGAGGCATAAGCCTAGCTCAAGCCGATCCCAACATAACGTTATGTTATGTTAAACCCACTGTTCAGTCGGGGCCCGGGTATCATATTTCACAGGCAAAGATGAATAACCATAGAATCAAAGAAACAAAGAAAGTAAATAAAGCAATATACATGGTTTCCAAAGTTCAGCATAGTGACTTATCCATATTGGTTATGCATTTGAATTTGATTTCATTGGCATGCTCACATATCTTATAGTTTCATTTGAGCCTTGCATACTTAGTACATTCTTCGTACTGACCCCTCTTGGGGGATTTACCTTACTTGCTGCAAGCGCAGGTTCTAGTAGGCCTCCATAGTAGGTTGCCAGTTATTGCAGATCATTGGTGAGCTCTAGTTAGTTCGGGGCTTCTCCGAGTCACAGTTGTACATATGTTTTGGTGTTGTACATGTTGTATAAAGCGGGGACTTGTCCCGACTTTTAGTTCATTTTGGTCAATGCACTTGTTAGAGGTTTTTGTAGACAGATGTGGGTGTATAAATGAAAAAGGTACATGTCGTTTTTGACTTGATGGCCTCAACGGCCAAGTTTCATATATGTATATATATCACATGTTCCATGAATTTCGTTGTTAGCATTATAAGCTCCTATGTGATAAGGGTGTTTCTAATGGCATGCATATGAATGAACATAAGAATAGTTTTGTTCTCTCGGGCCTTATCGGCTACGGGTGCCAATCACGCCTCGTTGGAATTCGGGGCGTGACAAAAACTGTTTAGAAAAGTTGTTGCAGATTATGCTGTAGAGTATAGGAGGCAGTTGATGTTGAAACCTAATGAAAAATATAGAGTGAGCGTGAAGTGCAAGATACCTGATTGCAAGTAGTTATTATTTGTTTCTATTGATAGGGACTGAGGTGATTTTATTATTAATAACTATCACCCTATTCACAAGTGTATTCCTTTAAACAAGAACAAGATGTGTGATTCAAAGTTGATTGCTAGAAAATTTAAGGCTAGAATTGTTTCTCAACCATACATAAGGATCTGGGAAATTCAAGATTTGGTAAGAGAGTTATTGGGTCTTTATGTTGGTAAAACTGTTTGTTATAAGGCTAAACAAATTGTTATGAGGGAAAACATGGGTGATTGTAATCTAGAATTTGCCAGATTATGTGACTATGTAGATATGATAAAGCTAACAAATCCTAAAAACTCTTGTTGGGTAAAAATTGATAAGGAAACTGAACCAGGGAAGAATCTCTTTGTTTATTTCTATGTGTGCTTTCATGCCTTCAAGCAAGGATGGTTAGATGGGTGTAGAAAAATTATTGGTTTTGATGGATGCTTTCTCAAAGGAGCTTGTAAGAGTGAGTTGCTAGTTGTTGTTGGGAAGAATGGGAACAATCAAATGTATCCTATTGCATGGGCAGTTGTGGATACAGAGACAAAACATAGCTAGGATTGGTTCATAAGGTATTTGATTGTTGATCTAAATCTGGGAATTGGTGAAGGCTTGACTGTAATGTCAGACCAGCAAAAGGTACCACTATTTAACTATTGTTCCTTATTATTTGACTTTAATTAGCATTAAAATTACTGATGTAATTATAATTATTCTTTTTATAGGGTCTTGTTCCTGTTTTGATAGATTTGTTACCAAATGCTAAGAGAAGTATGTGTGCTAGATGTCACGCCCCAAACTGGTATGGACGGACAAGTACCGTATACACTTACTTTACAAGCACTCTATGACATATACGAGATTATGGGATAATAACGTGTAGGATATCTAATATGAGCTATATATATATACACGAGGGAGTTATACTAATAAAAACTGTACGATACATTACTACATGATGTACATGAAGCCTCTAGTCAGTCTAACACACTATACTATGAATAATTAGTTGGCATAGGGCTTGACATACCCAACTAGAGACCTATACAGATAACCAAAAATACTAAACATAAACTGGCTCCAGAGAGAGATGGAGCTCACCAAAAATATCAGCAGAAAATGGCAATAGAGCCTAATGTGGAAGTCTGTTGTCCTATGAATTTGAGCCTGCATTAATAGTATGTGGTGATGTGGAGACGTCAGTATATACATAATAGGTACTGGTATGAAAGCAGACAGAATAACAGCTGAACAAGCACAGAATCTCATATGAATCAAATACCAAAGTGAAAGAAGTATGAGCATACAAGTAACACATATACATATGAAACTGTAACCTATGCACCAACTTTATTAGATCATCGTATAATGTCCAGGAGGACATTTATTATAATATAGAACCTATAATTTGCCTAGGTGATGTACTTAAACTATCTGTAGTACAAATAATCATAAGGTGGCCTACCGAAGGCGATATGAATCACATATAAGGCGTACGTCTCCCCAAATGCATATGACTATGATTTATACGTATAACTGTAATCGCAGTCTGTTACAAGGTAAGCCCTTCCAGGGGCTCACTATGAGGGTCTGCCCGCAGTCCATATATGCCATATGTTGGCTCGAGTCAGGGGGAACCAGTGCATGATGTTTCAGCTGACTCCAAATACAAATGATGCCACAAAGGCGGGTACGCCCCAATATTCGGGCTCACTATAATGGTCTAGTCTTGATCTTGTGCACAAAATCACATTGAACGCATATGCCAAGTAAAACCTATGTACCCTCCCGTCGTCAACGTTTATCAAGTAATGCCTCAAAGGCCTATGACATATGAATTACGATAATGGTCATTTAGTTACTACATACAAGTGCAACTATGCTATGGATATTTATTTCCATTCGTAACATGTGACATATATTTGTATACTATGTGGCCTAAGAATTTCAGGTAAGGAACTTACGATAATAAGGAATATTGTAAAAATTAGACATAAAGAGAGAAAAGTGGATGCTTATAGGCTTGATGGTAAGGCGAAGGAACGATATATAACAAATGAAAGCCTACCATTAATATCCTATGAGAACTTTGTTGACATTTATAAAAAAAAAAGAGCACATGACGTAGGTGGTGCCTTAGTGGCGAGGGAAGGTTTAGCTTTACATACCTTAGTGCTTTACTAGATAAGATGATATTTCGAGCTTCGAACAATACAATCAGCGCAAGTGTAGTCCTTATCCTTCCAACTACTAGTATCCGCTATACGATAGACAACCTTCTAATTACAAGGATAACGTATGTCCATCAATAACCCATATGTGTATTTAACAATTATTCCAATAGGCTTCACTTATATTTGAAATTAATCGAATTTCTTACTAAGAATCCGAAATGAATTCTTTATTTTCCAATTTATAAAATCCAATATCAAGTCCACCCAATTGATAGGAATTTTTCTAAAAATTCCTCTTTTATCAAAATTCCACTTTTCCTCTCTTTTCTCATGAATCCACTTTGAAAAGTAAGGCAAAGATTCAAATTAAATATCTCCAAAATACTTATTTATAATTAAATTCAAGAAAGGGGTAGAGAATTTACCTCTTGAAGTTCAAATTCCAACTATAATTTTTTGAATCAATTATCGAAATCTCTTGAGGTTGCCACAAAACCCTTTAACTTATGTGCTCCGTAAGAACATGGGTATTCTTCCTCTGTTTATAATCCCCTCTTACTCCTTTGGATTAGTTTTAATTTTTTTTTTGTTGCTATGAAAGAAAGAAAGAAAAGAAACAGAGGAGGAGGAGTAGCTGTACGTTTCCCCAAAGTTAAGAAAAGGCACAAGCCTTTAAATTTTTTTCTTTCTGTTTTATGCTAGTAGCTGCACACTACTCTTTATTTTTTCTTTTCCTTCTTTTCCCCCTTTGTTCATTTAACACCCCACACAATTCCCACTTAACTCCAAATATTAATAATTAATAAGTCCCCAGAAACTGTAAAATATCACATTGTTTATTTTGTTAAAAGGTAAGCTCGAAGACTACTGACTCGGTATATAGTACATCCTGTAATTCTTTATAAATTCCGAGTTAGACTTGCTTAAAATACTAAACTTAGTTTAATTATTTTTTTTTCTGAGGTGCTACACTAGACATATTTGGAGTAATTAGCATGTGCAGTGGAAAGGGGAAGAAAGAAGGAAGCAGTTTTGGAGATGTGCAAAAGCAAGCTTTCAAATAAAGTTTAGAGAGGAGATGTAGACAATGTCAACACTAGGTAAGAAGGAAATAACTGAGGACATGTTGGTTAATCCTCCTTCTTCTTGGTTTAGGGTATATTTCAAAATCCATTCTAAATGTGATATTGTAGAAAATAACATGTGTGAGACTTTCAATTCTTGGATCGTAGCTGCTAGACATAAGTCCATAATCACCATGTTAGAGGATATCAAACATAAAATGATGAATAGACATGTAGATATGATCAGATTTGCTGAAACATGGATATCAGACATTGCACCTATAGCAAGAACTATTTTGGAAGATAACGAAGAATATTCAAATAAGTGTAGAGTTTAATAGAATGGAGTTAATGGTTTTGAAATTGGAGATGGAGGGTACACATTTGTTGCTCACTTGGACAAGAAGTATTGTGACTGTAGGTTATGGATGTTAAGAGGTATTCCTTTTCCTCATACTATTTGTGCTTATTATCACTTGAATAAAGATCCTGATCAACATGTAGAGCACTGGTATAGGAAAGAAACCTTTCTTAAGGCTTATAACCATTTCATTCAACCAATCCCCAATATGAGAATGTGGCCTGAAACCACAAACCCATCAATTGAGCCTCCAAAGCCAAGAAAGATGCCTGGCAGACCTAGCAAGAACATAAGTAAGAGCAAGGATGAGCCAAAAAAGTGGGGTAAACTATCAAAAAAAGGTGTGAAGATGCCATGTTCAATATGCAAGCAAGTTGGCCATAACAAGACTGTGTGTGCAAAAAGAGTAAGCCTTAAATCAACTTTATAATAGTTAACATTTATTGAAAGGTTATTATATTTTCTACTTTTGATATTTTTGTTTGTCTGCTAGAATGGGATGGGGAGCAGTAGCAGTACTCAGGCAACAGTAAGTTCTAAATGTTCAGCCTTTATATTACTATTATTGAAACTGTTGATAAAATTGTTTTGCATTTATTGAATTACAATAAGTTTTAATTTATGTTATATAGTCTAGGATGGGGTATCCTTCACAGTCAAGCACCACCTTTCAAACATATGTACCTACACAATTCATCCAACCAGGATCTATTTATGCTGACACAGATGTTGTGCCAAGATCACCTCAAAGAAAGGTGTCAAGTGGGGCTGGTAGAGGTACACGTGGAGCTGGTAGAGGTAGAGGTGGTGCTGGTAGAGGCCAAGGTGGGGCTGGTAGAGGAGGTGAAGTTGGAACTGGTAGAGGTCAAGAGGGGACTGGTAGAGGATTGGAAAGAAAGATAGCCAATGCTAGAGGAACCCCATTTGAAAGTGCAAGAGATGCTTCTTCTAGTCAAGTACCGCCTTTGCCAACCAAGAAGAGGCCATACAATACTGCCTCATTTGTTGCTTCTACCGGATACAAAAAGCCTACAACTGGTAAAACTTCGAGCAACCTTTAATGATTACAACTAGGAATTAACCTTCTAATTCCTAGAACTTTCAATAACTCTATTGCAACACACCCTCACAATGCATTAATTGTGAGCTCTCCATTAGCTACCTCTAGCTAAAAAAACACCTCAAATCTGAACACAAGAGGCTTAACAAACTACTCACTAAAATCTCTAGACTGAGACATGAGTTTACAATTGTAAGATAAAAAAAAAAACCTCAAACAATCTTGAAACAGGAAAACATATATCACTATGAGCAAAAGAGTTTCTAAAATATTGAGTCTTGCAATATCAAGTGAGACCTTTGATTGAGAAAATTCCTTTTATTTTTTGCAAAAGCATGAACTTCTCTTTTGGTGAATGATGTATATACATAATGAGCATTGGGAGAGAAGTGTCCTCATTGGTGGATGCTAGAAAGGACCACTGAAAATCGTCCCACTAATGTGCTGACATTGTCTTGAAAAGTACAAGACAACTGACACATAAGACAAATGCGTGCAACCGCAAGACTGCACACTGGGACACCAGTTTACATAACTGGTCCTTTGAATAGGTTAGACAGACAACTGAAAATGAGTAATAATTAGACATGCATGGATCGGGTTCTAGTGATGAAGTTTGTCAATCATCAAAACATAAACATAATAAACATAATAAGAGTAAGGTTGGAGGCTAATATTTTTCCCCTTTTTGATGATGACAAACATAAAGCCTTTTGTAGCACATGCAACTGTTTCTAGTTCCCCCTATCACCATGCAGGTCAACACCCAGTGCACCAGTTCCCCTGTTACCAGCATTCACAATCACCCACCAATTCCCTTTTTCAAGTTCCCTCTGTCATCATGCAAACCAGTACCCAGCACCCAACACCAATTCCCAGTACCAGTTCCCCCTGTCACTAGTTCACCAATCACCCATCAATTTCCTTTTTACTGAATATTTTCCCCCTTTTGGCATCATTAAAAAGGATAAACAGTAAAACAAAGTAAGGTCTACATAGTGATAGCCCAAGAATCATAAGCTAACATACATAAGAAAAGCATAAAATCAGATGCAAACAAGAAGAATTTGATTAAATCACACAAGAACCACAGTTAATAATTAAGTCTTACAAAAAGAAAATTTAAAAACAGTACACAATGCCAGGTCAAAATAGGTTGAAACAAAAAAGGGACATAGGAACTTTTAAGAGGAGTAGTAGAACTGTTTGGATGTGAGTTGATCACTACATCTCAGAGCAGCATGATTATCATCAATGATTTGTTGAGTCATCTTAGCAACCTTCTTCTTTAGTTCAACAATTTCGCTATAAGTTGATCATTTTGGTACTGGAGAGCTGCTGAAGCACCTGAAGCTATACCAGGTTCCTTGGTAGCCTAAATGAGTTGAGCCTTAAGAACTGCAATTTCAGAATCCTTTCCATTCATTAAAGCAGTCATTTTCTCTAACTCCAAAGTGATTTTCTCCTGAGTAGTGATCAAACATAACATAGTAGAGGTTAAAACCACACCTCCTTTCTTTTCAACACATTCACATTCCTCTAGAGTGGTATGAGTGAAGATTTGTTTCTTGGTAGAGTAAGTCCTGGAGTTAGGCTTTACTTTAAGATAGTCAAACACTTTGAGAGAAAAAACCATACCCTAATCCATGATTCAGTTCCTCCATACCACATATCTTAACCATGTACTCTATCATTATCTTTGGTAGATTGATTAGGGCACACGAGTTAAGAGCCTCCATAAGAAATAAATTAGAAATTGAGGCAATAATTCTACCTTCAGTTCTGGGGAGTAGAACTTTGTTTACCAACTGAAATAGTAGCTGGTACTCTGGCTTCATTTTCTTTATATGCATCCTTGCATCTCCAAGAATCCTTTTTAATCTAGCAATTTTGTTAAGGAACTCCACTGATGCAAACTTTTTCTAAACTTTATCAATCCCAACCGTTGGAACTTTTAGTAGCTTTCCTAGAATTAATTCAGTGAGAATAAACTTCACCTTATTCACAGTTGCAACAAGGCTATCCTTCTTTTCAGAAATAAAGAGATCAACATAGAAGTCTTGAACTTCTTTTTCATACAACACACCTGGTCCCTCAAATAGATGCTTCCACTTTTATACCTCAACCATAGCAACCAAAGTTTCCATTCCAAATTCATCAAATATTATAGGATCAAAAACACACCCATTTAGAACCTTTTGATTTCGAAGATTTTCACTTTTCTTCTCAAACTGGGGATCCTCGAAAGGACGCTGAACACCCCTTTTCTTCTTTGATTTAGAGGCAGTGCCTTCCTCAGGCATTTTAGTCCTTTTTTTCTTTGGATTTTTCTTAGAGGGAGTTTTTCTAGTGGATCCTTTAGAGGATTTTCCTTTCTTGGATTCTTTCTTTTGAACACTTTTGCTTCCTTTTGATTCTTTTCTAGGTTTACTGATTCTTCTTCAGTTTGTGTCACCTTTTCTTTCCAATTCTACTACCTTGGCAATAGACATTTCCTTTTCCATAACTCTCTTTTTAACTTCCTTCTTTTGGTGGTAGATTTTAGATTTTATTGCATAGAATCCTTCATGACTTTATTAACAATAGACCTAATAGTGCGAATAAGTCTCTTCATAGGATTTATTTCACTAGAAATAGAGGATGATACAGGTTTTCTTTTAAACACAGTAGCAAGAAACATTTCTTTCTCATCCTCTTCTTCATCGAAGACAGTAAGAAGAACAGACTAAGACTCATTTTCTCTGAGTTCAGATGGAGTAGACTCAGGGTTAGAGAGATTCTCTTTTTCTTTAGTAAGGACCATGACACTGGAAAAATCTTCCACTAATTGAATTTCTTGGGAATGAATCTCACTATTCCCAGAACTAACTTCCACTCCCTTTCAGATTGATCGTTATCTAGACCAATTTCAACTTCAGTAGTACAAATATCAGATAGACCAGAAGGCTCACCAGGTTCTAATGCCTGAGTGGTAGCAGGGATGGAATCAACATTCTCAAGAGCATCCTCACTTGTAGGTATGTTGGAGTCTAATTTTTTACTTGTAGCTTCAGTCCCTAATTCCTCATTTGAGACTTCTACCTCATTACCAGACATTGCTTCACACCTTTCTTTTAAGGATTTAGAATGAATTGCTTCGTTTTCATGAGAGTAATTTTAACCATCTCCTTCTTTAGGCAGGGAGTGTTTAATAGATTTGGAATCTAAGGGTGATGAATTTGGATTTTCAGCAGGTAAGGACATTGTTAGAGTTAGGGTTTCACTTAGGGAGATGATTAAGATTCGGGGACAGAAGAAGGTACAGATGACATGGTAGATGCATCTTGATCAGAGGACATTTCTGAGAGATGATAATTTTAAAGAACTAACTCGGAGATTTAAAGCTTAGAACGGACTGTGAAGGAGGATTTATAATTGAGAAAAAGATTGTTGGAAATTTGAGAGAGTAAAAAAAGAGAATAAACTGTGAGTGAATAATCAAGATGAATTTTAAACTAGGGCAAACAACATGTCCTTTCAAGATTGGGTAATGACGTTTCGTGTTAAAGTAAAAAAAGACAACACCTTTTGGTAAGGGGTGGGAACTCTGATATGACCTGACACTTGTGTACAATTTTATTTTCTAAAGGTAAGACAAGAATACTAACCTGTGTGAGAGTCTAGGGCCCTTATTGTTTACTTGTCCATGATATCATTGAAAAGCCTTCTCCTTGTTTTGATCAAAGCTATGTTCCCCATATATGTGTACCTGTAGAGGTACATGGATTGAATTAATCACTGTGAAAGACCTTACTTCATATGCTTGCCTTTTTTTCATAGCCAATGCAAGGGAGAATGATTGGTGTAAATATACATTATATGATCCTTGTTCATCATAAAAATTTCTTTTTTGGAACTTCACCTAGATATTAGCAACCAGGTCTTCCATTTGTCAGTCAACACTACCCCCTGATCTAATTCTATCAAAGAATACACTATCTTCTTACAAATCTCTGAGTAAGAGGAGATCCTTAGTTCTACTATTCATGTATCTTGAGCAATCATTGTTCATTAGCTAATTTTGATCTTGTTGATTGCTCCCTCTCACTACCACCTATATAATCGTTTGTAGAGCTTAGGAAACCATATGAGTTTGGGTCTCTTTGAGTGAGTAAAAGAATGGATAAGATTTCTTTTAGCCCATGCAACCAGAGTTGATTTTATCTTCTGAAGACTAGGTCCCTTGGAGCCTCTAATGACTTCATCAAACTTCAAATTTTCTCTTTGTGCTTTTAAAAGGAACTAAAAGCTTTCCTTATAGTGACCATCCTTCCCATAATAAGTACATAACCTTTTATCAGAGTCTAATATATACTCATTTTGAGGATTGAAGGAAGTACAATCTTTCTCATAACCAATTCCTTCTCTGAAGTTGAACTTCATGCTGCTCAGCTTAGTAAGAATCTCTGATGAATTAGTCCAATGAAGAAATTTTTCCATCTTATTCTTAGCATTCTTTAAGTCCTTTTCTAGCTCCTTGTTTCATTCAAGAAAGGAATCGAGGTCTAGATTGACCTTTTTTAGCTTTTATTCAAGACTTTAAAAAGTTTCATCTGCCACTACTTTGCCTAATACCCTTTTGATTTTGTCACTCAACATTTTATTTTCATTCTTAATCTTGGCAATTCTTCTTCAAGATCACAGTTCCTTTAGGATAAAGAAATATTCTTTATTTTAAATCGTTCAGTTCACTATCTAAAGACTCCTTTTCACTAGCATGATTGTGAAAGGCATCAATGAAGACATTAGCTAAAGATCTTAACTCTTTCTTGGAGTAGTTCCTCAAGATTTTTTGAACATCAAAAAAGGTTACCTCATCATCTTCTTCATCAACAGATTTAGACATGAAAGCCAAACATAAATTAGATCTTGTTGACTTGTATTCAAAGGCAACCAAGGATGTGTCATTACCTTCCACTTCTTCATCAGATTTACTTGAGGAGTCTCCCTCGGCTGTAAAATCTTGCTTGGCTATTTTGTCTGTTGTCTCTCTTCGTCTAACTCTATCAGAGATTTGGTCCCTTCTCTGGACCTTTTCTGAAGCAAGCTTGGTGAACTCATTGAAATCTCGCTTCAGAAGTGGACACTCTTTAATGTGATGACCAAGTTTTCCACATTTGTAACATTGATCATTTCCCTTAAATCTCCTGCTTGAGCTTTCTTTGTTTTGAAGAGCTCCACTTCTCTCCATCTTCTGAAATCTCTGAGTGAGATAGCCCATATCATTTTTGTCTTCACATAAGTTACGTTTTCCAACCTTCTATTGGATTCATTTCTCTCAGAATCTTGGTGTCTTTTGAGCTCATACCTCTTCAAATTTCCAATGAGTTCGTCTATCATCATTGTTTGAAGTTCCTTTGCCTCTGAGATTGCATTTACTTTGATTTCCTATGAAAAAGTAAGTCTACTCAAGACTTTCCTGACCAATTTGTACCTCTTAATGTTTTCCCCAAGACACTTGAGTTCATTCACGATAGATGTGAATCGAGTATGCATGTCTTGAATAGATTCTCCTTTACTCATCTTAAATAACTCATATTGAGTAGTAAGCATATCAATCTTTGATTGCTTCAATTTACTAGTTCTGTCATGAGCATTCTGTAATGCTTCCTATATTTCCTTAGCACATTCACAAGCAAAGACCCGGTTGCACTCATCAGGTCCTATTCCAAAGACAAGAATCTTCTTCACTTTGTAATTTTTTTCAATCCTCTTTCGATCAACTTTAGTATAATCCTTTCTAATTTTAGGAACAGGTTGAGAGGTGTCTCCTTATTTAGCTACTTCCATTGAAACTTTGGGACCATCGAAGATAACATCCCATAACTCACTATCCTCCGCCATGATAAAATCATGCATTCTAGTCTTCCACCAACTATAGAATTGCCCATTGAACCTTGGGGGTCGAGTAGTTGATTGTCCTTCCTCGAGACTGGGTGGAGCTGCCATCTTGAATAGGATCCTTCCTAGGTGTTAATCTTATAGAAAGTACCGCTCTGATACCAATTGATTGTTCGTAGGAGTCTACCACTATACATAAGACCTGATGTGGTACCAGGTCCCCGTATGAGGAAATTAATGAACAATCAATAACACAATAAAAACAATAGAAAAGTAAATGACAAGGGATGTTTACGTGGAAACCTCCTTGATCAAGGGAGTAAAACCACGACCTACCTCAGTAGGATTTCACCAACAATCTTCACTAAAACTTTGAGCAACCTTCAACGATTACAACCTACGAATTAACCTTCTAATTCCTATAACTTTGCAATAACTCTATTGCAACACACCCTCATAATACATCTACTGTGTGCTCTCCATTAGCTACCTCTAGCTACAAAAATACCTCAAATCTGAACACAAAAGGCTTAACAAACTACTCACTAAAATCTCTAGAATGAGACATGAGTTTACAATCGTAAGATCAAAACAAAACCTCAAACATTCTAGAAACACGAAAACATATATCAATATAAACAAAAAAGTTTCTAAAATGTTGAGTCTTGCAATATCGAGTGAGGCCTTTGCTTGAGAAAATTTCTTTTGATTTTTTGCAAAAGCTTGAACTTCTCTCTTGGTGAATGATGTATATATATTGTCGCGCCCCATTTTTCTAGCGAAAAGCGGGATTCGACGTGACAAACTCTTTTTGGGATTTTAAGGGTGAAGAGTCGCCACCTAACGAATTGAGGTGCGTTAGGGCACCATTCTAGACTAATTACGAACTTATTTTAATTATTAGCCTATGTCAATCAGAAATTCGAGTAAGGGTTCAAGTTACCTCGAAAGGAAGGTGTTAGGCACCTTTCGAGGTCCACAAATGTGGGTCCCGACCGAATCCATATATTACGTGGGAAATTCTATGTGATAAGCAAAAGTCTATTCTATTTATTAACTTAATGTTAACTAAGTGTTTAAACAGAAAAATAGTTATTTATCTAATTAATATAAACCTAAGTACTACACATTAGAAAAAATATATAAAAATAAAATATCAGATAAGCAAGAAGAGAGAAGGACACAATTTATATAACCGAAACATTTTTATTTTAATAATAACGAACCTAAACTATCCCCAAATAATTGAACATTCAAAAATAAGATAAAGAAAATCGATTTAGGAAAAGATTTTATACAAGGAGTTAATTTTAACCTATTCGGATCAGCGCCCGGCTTATTAACGGATGACAATGTCGTATGTTGCATTGTCGAATTCTGCTCGGGGCGACTTACATCATTTCCGATTATTCTACCTACCTTGCCTAATTTGGTTATTAAACCTAAGGGCGTTCTAAAGAAAGCGATAAAACTAGCATTCCCTAAAATGTCTACCCATCCCAACTTAATGCCCAAGAGGCGTTGGACGACCTACTTTGGATAGGGATCTAGATGCAAAGAAAGTCTCAGGCTTCCTAATTAGACTCGAGATTTACGTCATACAAAACAAATATGACTTACAAATAACATGTAATGGTTTCAAATAAGCCTCTTAATTAGAATTAAAGTTAATTAGATAATGACATGCTTAAAAGGACAATTATTCATTTTACGTTATTGAGACATATAGGCATGATTTCTAAACGAGGGGTCTTAATTAACGTACCAAAAAATAATATGCTAAATATTAATTTAAACCTGCCGTGAATTTATTTAAATATGCAAGGATTTAATCTAAATGTGCAGAAGAATAAATAAAGTGTACAAAAACTATTTTTTATTTGCAGAAAATTATTAAATGCTGAAAATTAATAAAAATGCTGGAAAGTTTATTTTTAGGTACTGAAAATTATTTTAATATGCTGGAAAACTTATTTTACAAGTGCTGGAAATTACATAAACATGCCAGAAATTAATTATTATATGCTGAAAATTTATTTTTAGATTTCGAAAATTATTTTGATATGTTGGGAATTAAATTTAAAAGATTGAAAATGCTGGAAAATGATTTATCAATGCTGGAAAATAACTTTAACTGCTGGAAACAGTTGAAAGTGCTAAAAATTGATTAAAAATGAGCTGAAAAGTTGAATTAAAAGTGCTACAAAGTGATTTTTTAGGTGCTGGAAATCATTTTGATTGCTGGAAAATCATTTAACCTTAAAAATACTGCCAATGCTAAATATCAGTTATAATAGGCTAAAAACTAATTAAACACATGAAAATTAATTAAACGTGCTTTGAATTAAAAGATAGGTCAAAAATTAATTAAATATATATTGCACATTGAACAATCCTAAAACATGATTTCTAGGTGTTAAAACGATTACGAAATTTATTTTTTATTAACCTAGAAAAGGTTGCCAAGGTGAGAAAATATAATCCCATAATCCCCACCCTATCAGTCTGTCACGCCCCGAATCCCAACGAGGCATGATGGGCACCCAAAGTCGATAAGGCCCGAGAGAACCAAGCTATGCTTCTATACGTTCATATGCATGCCATAGGAAACACCACTATCACATAAGAACATGAATCATTAGTATTGGAAATCATGGATGTTGGGAATCATGGCATATACAAACACATTTGAGAAACTTGGCCGTTGAGGCCATCAAAACAAGACTTCATGAGTCACCTTATATACATATACCCACGTACGTCTACAAAAGCCTCTAACAGATACATTGACCAATACAAACCAAAAGTCGGGACAAGTCCCCGCTTTACACCACATGAACATCACCAAAACATATATACACTCTGACTCGGAGAAGCCCCGAATTAGCTGTAGCTCACCAAAGAACCGCTAACACTGGCAATCTACTGGGGAGGCCTACTGGTACCTGCTCCTGCAGCAAGTAAGGTAAATTCCCCGAGAGGGTTCAGTACGGAATAAGTACTGAGTATGTAAGGCTCAAATGAAACTATGTAACACATGAACATACCAATGAACTCAATACAAATGGCTAGTCAATGTGAGTAAGTCACCATTTTTGCATTTTTGAAACCATGTGAATTACTTTCATTACTTACTTTCTTTACATTCAATGCTTGCTTGTCAATACATGTGTCACAATATACCCGGGCCCCTACTGATCAGTGGGTCTTTACATAACATATCGTCATGTTGGGAACGGGTCGAGCTAGGCTTATGCCCCTAGACATGCCACCCTTAAATCAATACATCGGGATCGAGTCGAGCTAGGCTTGTACCGCTAGACTTGCCACCCATACTTCATCATTGACCACATTTGCATTACTTAATTCATTACTTTGAGATTGATACTAGGATGGTCATAACATCACTTTGAACTTTGGAGCATAACATTGTTGGAAACTTTGAATCATTAACCAATGAGTGAGAGACATGTGAATAACTTGGAAACATAACATTATTAGAACCATAACATTATGGGAACCATTGGACAATAATCCATGTACAAGAGACATAAGTATAATCACTATTGGAACATTGGAATATAACCTTATTTGAGCTTTTGGAACATTAACCATGAAAATGAGACATGAGATTCACAAATGAACCATGAGTAGGAAATATATGACAATGACCATTGATAAATGGATATAGGATACCTTAGCACATTTCGGGATAGGACTAGTGAAATGTCAATGTGGATACTATTTGCCCCAGAAAGATACGGACAGAGTAACCTTACATACCTTGTACTCTCAATACGGATATAAAATCCTAGATGTGCATACAATGGTACCGCTCCTTCTTTATGTGTCACTCTACAACACAAATACATAACGAGATTCATATTAACCATCAACTACCTTACACATGCATATAACGTCAATGGATTACATGTTTGCCTTTAATCATGTCATTTCCCTTTGAAAAAACCATTGATAAAATTATTATTCCAAAAATTCCATAATATTCCCAACATTGACCAATACATGATAATTGATACATTTCACCACAACACTTCTCCTTTACACTTTCTTATCCATACCACATCACAAATAATCCATCAAATTACCTTAATACACCTCATAACACATATCGGCCAAAATCCCACAATTTAAACTTATAGACAATAACAAGTTTAATACCAAAAATAACACCATACATGTTCATATTTTTTCCATACCATGCTTTTTCATCAAAGGCACAAGGCCTAATTCAAGCTTGAATCCCATGGATCACAAATCTTATACAAAAGCACAAAGTACCATGCCCAACATTTCCAAGCACAACCAACATGATTTACATACTCTTTCATGCATATAATATATTAATCCATAACAATATTCACTTACCCAAGCTTGAAAAGTGAGGATCTTGCTCCAAAAATGGCCTTTGAGTTCTTTAGGGTTTGAGAGAATATTGGAGAAGGTTGGAGAAAATATCTCAAAGAACATGAGAGTTATAAGTGAATAAAATCTGATTTTTGGGTCTATTTATAGTCCTTGGGGCTATCCTTAGTCATCCTTGGTATTTAATGCTTCATTTGACTTGGTCAATAGAAGATTGGATCATGTGACCCATGTATTTTGCCTTATTTTGGGCTTTTCTTGAGCCCAAATCACTTAACCCAATAAAATCAATAATTTCTCGTGGTTAAGTCATCTTATATGTATTACAATAATATTCCCACTTGTGCTACTCGTATCCGTAGCCTCAATCCCCAAAACAAGTGATTCTAGCCACGTCTGGCTTATTTTGACCTTAAGGGCAAAATTGTCATTTTGACTCCAAATTTGTTCTCGAGTAATTTTATTATACCAATATAATATGTCATTCATTTCATGTATATAATCATGGTTGTAGAAGAATCGTGGCAAAAATCGGCTCGGTACGTCCCCGCATACCCTTGGGACGTAGAAATTTCCAACTTTCGAAAAAGTGGAAAAAACCAAGGTGGCATGCCCTTGGTCGTGCCAAATTGATACCTCTGGACTAAAATTTTTAGTACAGAGCGGCGTGGCACATTCCCCAGCTCGTCCAACACTTAGATTTTTTGAAAATTCCATTTTTCGACTTTTCTTCGCGGGTTTGGTTAGATACTTCAAGTCCTATTCTTTAACTTACTTCTTAACCTTAATATACTTTGTTTAGAGGTCCCCTTAGCCTCGTTTTGAACCCCACAAATGTTCCACGAAGGTCATAAAACACCTCCTATGAAGGTTTAATCACATAACAAGAGCCAAATTCAATTATCTCACCAATAGCATTACCAAATGCATACTTATAGCTCTCGATACCTAAGTACATATTATTTAGTGTCATCAAGTAGGGTTGGGAACATACGGGGTGTTACATTCTTCCCCCCTTAGGAACATTCGTCCTCTAATGTTAACATATCGTTTCAATTACAACAATTGTACCTCTACATTAGTATGCATGTACATAAACACTTAAAGCTCATGGAGACTTACTTGTTATTGCTTCACTTCCGCACTTTGAATGTCTTGGTCCATTTGAAATAGATGGGGATATTTAGATTTCATCATCTCTTCCGCTTCCCATGTGATCTCCTCTACTTGTTGATTTCTCCAAAGGATTTTTACCGAAGCTATGTCTTTATTCCTCAATCTCTTTACTTGTAGATCTAGGATAGAAATGGGTACCTCTTCATAAGTAAGATCCTCTGTAAATTGAACATCTTCAATGGGAACAATACGAGATGGATCTCTTATGCATTTTCGCAGCATCGAAACATGAAATACGGGGTGGACTGAAGAAAGTTCTTGAGGTAGTGCTAATTCATAAGCAACTTGCCCAAATCTTCTAATAACTACATATGGGCCGATGTAACGTGGACTCAATTTCCCTTTCTTTTCGAACTGCATTACCCCTTTCATCGGTGACACCTTTAAAAACACCCAATCACCTATGGCGAATTCAAGACCTCTTCTTCTAACATCTGCATATGACTTATGACGACTTTGACCCTTTTGTAACCGCTGTTGGATCACCTTAACCTTTTCCATAGCCTGATGAACGATATCTGGCCCAAGTAAAGCAGTTTCACCTGCTTTAAACCATCCTATTGGTGATCTACATTTCCTTCCGTACAAAGCTTCATAAGGTGCCATTTTAATACTTGAATGATAGCTATTATTATACGCAAATTCAATAAGAGGCAAATGGTCATCCCAACTGCCTTGAAAATCCAACGTACAAGCTCGCAGCATATCTTCAAGTGTCTGAATAGTACGTTCTGCTTGTCCATCAGTCTGGGGATGGAAATCCGTACTCAAATTTACCCGTGTACCCAAACTCTGATGGAAAGACCTCCAAAAGTGAGCTGTGAACTGTTCTCCTCTGTCTGATATAATGGAAAGTGAAATATCATGCAATCGTACTATCTCTTTCACATACAACTTCGCATAATCCTCAGCTGTATAGGTCGTCTTGACTGGTAGGAAATGCGCTGACTTGGTAAGCCTGTCCACTATAACCCATATCGAATCAAACTTCCTCAATGTACGAGGCAAACCCGTAATGAAATCCATGTTAATCATATCCTATTTCCAGACTGGAAGATTGATATATTGCATGTAACCTCCTGGTTTCTGATGCTCTACTTTCACTTGTTGACAATTCGGGCATTGAGCAACAAACTCTGCAATGTTCTTCTTCATATTTCCCCACCAATACACTTCTTTCAATTCATGGTACATTTTAGTAGCACCCGGATGAATAGAATAGCGCGAATGATGTGCCTCTGTCATAATTCGTGTCCTCAGCTCATCTACATCCGGTACACATAATCTCTCTTGACATTGAAGTACCCCTTCCTGTGTAAGATCAAATACCTTTGTTAAATCCTGCTGTACATTCTCCTTTAGCTGCAATAACATAGAATCCGCAAACTGCTTCTCTTTCACTTCAGTTATTAAGGAGGATTCTGCTGCATTCTGCACAATAACTCTATCATCTGAGGATTCAATAAGGCGAACTCCTACGCTGGATAATTGATTCAAATCTTTGATTATCTCACGCTTTTCATTCAACTGACCACTAGTTTTTTCTACTGCCTTACGGCTCAATGCATTAGCTATTACATTTGCTTTGCCTGGGTGATAAAGAATATCAATGTCATAATCTTTTAAAAGCTCCAACCACCTTCGTTGCCTCAAATTGAGTTCCTTCTGCTTAAAAAGATATTGCAAGCTTTTGTGATCCGTATAGATGTCAACATGAACCCCATATAAACAATGACGCCATATCTTTAAAGCAAAAACTACCGCTGCCAATTCAAGATCATGTGTGGGATAGTTTTTCTCGTGTGGCCGCAACTGTCGTGAGGCATAGGCTCTGACATTACCGTGCTGCATCAATACACATCCGAGGCCAACCCCAGAAGCATCACAATACACTGCATAACCATCGGTACCTTCAGGAAGCACTAAAACTGGTGTGGAGGTTAATTTATCTTTCAACTTTTGGAAGCTTTTCTCACACGCATCATTCCACTGAAATTTCACTGCCTTATGTGTAAGCTTTGTTAACGGTGCAGCAATAGAGGAAAATCCTTCCACAAATCTTCGGTAATAACCTGCCAGTCCAAGAAAACTATGAATTTCTGTGGGTGTCATAGGTCTTGGCCAATTTTTCACTTCTTCAATCTTTTGTGTATCAACCTGTATGCCTTCATCTGATACAATGTGACCCAAGAACGCAACTGATTTCAACCAAAACTCACATTTGGAGAACTTTGCATACAACTTACATTCACGGAGAATCCGTAACACTTGTCGTAAATGATTAGCATGGTCCTCTGGTGATCTTGAATAAACTATGATGTTATCTATAAATACCGTGACGAACACGTCCAAAAATGGCTTAAACACCCTATTCATCAAATCCATGAACATAGTTGGAGCATTTGTTAATCCAAATGACATAACTAAAAATTCATAATGGCCATACCGTGTTCAGAAAGGTGTATTGGGTACATCTTCTTCTCTAACTCTGACTTGATGGTAACCCGACCTCAAGTCGATCTTTGAAAAACACCGGGCACCCTGTAACTGATCAAACAAATCATCAATGCGAGGGAGGGGATATTTGTTCTTGATCGTTACCTTATTCAATTGCCGATAGTCAAAGCACATTCTTAAGGTGCCATCTTTCTTTCGTACAAATAATACCGGTGCACCCCACAGGGACATACTAGGCCTAATGAAGCCCTTGTCCAACAAATCTTTCAACTGCTCCTTCAATTCACGCAGTTCTGCTGGAGCCATCCTATACGGAGGAATAGAAATAGGCTGAGTGCCGGGAATCACATCAATGCCAAATTCTACTTCCCGTTCTGGGGGTAAACCTGTAAGATCCTCTGGGAATACATCTAGAAATTCATTGACCACTGGGACCGACTGCGGAGTTAGTGGTTCCACATCATTATCTTTCACCCGTACTAGGTGACATATGTAGCCTTTGGCAATCATTTTTCTGTCTTTCAAATAGGAAATAAATCTGCCTCGTGGTTCCCCCACATTACCCTGCCATTCTAGAACATGCTTCTGCGGAAAATAAAATTGTACCTTCTTGGCCCGGCAATCTACCGTAGCATAACAAGAGGCCAACCAATCCATTCCCATGATCTCATCAAAATCCACCATATCTAATTCAATGAGATCGGCCAATGTATCATGACCACACACAGTTACCACACAGTTACGATACACTCTCTTTGCAATAATATATTCACCAACTGGTGTGGACACTTCAATTGATTTAATTAATAATTCTGGTGCCTTTGCAAATTTCGCAGCAACCAATGGGGTAACATAGGAAAATGTAGAACCTGGGTCAATTAGAGCATATACATTATGTGAGAATATGGATAATGTACCTGTGACAACATCAGGGGAAGCCTCTGAATTCTGGCGATCCACCAAAGCATAAGTACGATTCTGGACCCCGCTAATACTGGTTGCTCCCCTGGCACCTCTACCACGGCCAATAGGTTGCACTCCTCGGCCCAGTGATGGAACCGATGCTGATGACGCAACAGCCGACCCAGCCGATCGTGCTATACCACCCATGCTCCGCTGTGGACAATCCCTCGCTATATGCCCCGACATACCACACCAAAAGCAGACATTCGTCCCTGATCGACATGTACCTGTGTGCAAATGCTCGCAGTCCTGACACTGCTGACAAGGAAAACCTGCTGCCTGTGACCCATGAACTCCGCTACTCTTCCCCGATGGACCACCCCTAGACCCTCGGAACTGAGAATAAGCTCCTGCCATGGAATGAGAAAATGATGGTCTAGGTGGTCTAGGGAACATACGAGGCCTAGATCCTCCTTGGTACATCATAGGTGGTCCCATAGGTCTAGCCCGTTTGGACTGTCCCTTGTCAAATTCATGTACCCTTCGTCTCTGTCTTTGATCTTCTATTTTCTGGGCAAAGGCCTGGATTCTCGCTATATCCATATCTTTGTTCAAGGCAGCAATAGTACAATCCGTACCAAATATGGTTCTAGTCTTTCCACGGCCACAACATTTGGCGCATATCGATCCAAGGAATTAAATTGCAAGCTATATTCTCTAACACTCAAATTTCCCTGATGTAGATTTAGGAATTGATCCGCACGTGCCTCCCGGATCTCATAAGGAAGATAATGATTAAGGAAAGCCACTTTAAAATTTTCCCATGTAGGTGGATTTGCACCAATATCATGAGATTTCTTCCAATCCTCGTACCATAATATCGCCTCTCCTTTCAGCCTATACGCAGCAAGTTCAACTGTTTCGACCCCTGTCACATGCATAACTTCAAGGCTCTCTGAATTTGATCCACGAAGTCCTGTGGATCTGCTTTTGAGTCTGACCCAGTGAATATAGGAGGGTACAATTTCAAGAAATCCTGTGTCCTGCGACTTGCCATTCTAGCCGCATCATCATCATGTGTCATTGTACCAGCTCATCCCTGGCTTTGTGCCGCCACTAACTGTGTCAACATATGTACAACATTTCTAAGATCCTGGTCAGTGGCATTCATTGGCGGTTCTGCGGGTATTTCTCTAACAATTGGCTCTTCCGGAACTAGGAAAGTAGATGAAGACCGCGATGAGATTTCAGCATTCGCTCCACCTTGACTAGCTTGGTCAGGTGGTAATCTACTCATTCCTTCTCCAGCAGGCACATCAACCTGCTTCCCTTTACCCCTTCCCCTTCTAGTGTTCGACATTGTTACTATATCAAAGAGAAACAATTACTATGGTCAGACACGATTCAAATTACAACATTGGCTCTATTGCACGATCTAGAATGAAGAAAAGAAACAACATCCTAAATGTCCCGTAGCCTCCTACTTATAAATGTGGTGCACGACACATTGATAAATAAGACTCTACTCAGACACGGCTTTGTAGACACCCTTAGAACGACCTGCTCTGATACCACTTTTGTCACGCCCCGAATCCCAACGAGGCATGATTGGCACCCGAAGCTAATAAGGCCCGAAAGAACCAAGCTATGCTTCTATACATTCATATGCATGCCATAGAAAACACCACTATCACATAAGAACATGAACCATTAGTATTGGAAATCATGGATGTTAGGAATCATGGCATATATACATACATTTGAGAAACTTGGCCGCTGAGGCCATCAAAACAAGACTTCATGAGTCACCTTATATACATATACCCACGTACGTCTACAAAAGCCTCTAACAGATACATTGACCAATACAAACCAAAAGTCGGGACAAGTCCCCGCTTTACACCACATGAACATCACCAAAACATATATACACTCTGACTCGGAGAAGCCCCGAATTAGCTAGAGCTTACCAAAGAACCGCTAACACTGGCAATCTACTGGGGAGGCCTACTGGTACCTGCGCCTGCAGCAAGTAAGGTAAATTCCCCGAGAGGGGTCAGTATGGAATAAGTGCTGAGTATGTAAGGCTCAAATGAAACTATGTAACACATGAACATACCAATGAACTCAATACAAATGGCTAGTCAATGTGAGTAAGTCACCATTTTTGCATTTTTGAAACCATGTGAATTACTTTCATTACTTACTTTCTTTACATTCAATGCTTGCTTGTCAATACATGTGTCACAATGTACCCGGGCCCCTACTGATCAGTGGGTCTTTACATAACAAATCGTCATGTTGGGATCGGGTCGAGCTAGGCTTATGCCCCTAGACCTGCCACCCATAAATCAATACATCGGGATCGAGTCGAGCTAGGCTTGTGCCCCTAGACTTGCCACCCATACTTCATCATTGACCACATTTACATTACTTAATTCATTACTTTGAGATTGATACTAGGATGGTCATAACATCACTTTGAACTTTGGAGCATAACATTGTTGGAAACTTTGAATCATTAACCAATGAGTGAGAGACATGTGAATAACTTGGAAACATAACATTATTAGAACCATAACACTATGGGAACCATTGGACAATAATCCATGAACAAGAGACATAAGTATAATCACTATTGGAACATTGGAATATAACCTTATTTGAGCTTTTGGAACATTAACCATGAAAATGAGACATGAGATTCACAAATGATCCATGAGTAGGAAATATATGACAATGACCATTGATAAATGGATATAGGATACCTTAGCACATTTCGGGATAGGACTAGTGAAATGTCAATGTGGATACAATTTGCCGCAGAAAGATACGGACAGAGTAACCTTACATACCTTGTACTCTCAATACGGATATAAAATCCTAGATGTGCATACAATGGTCCCGCTCCTTCTTTATGTGTCACTCTACAACACAAATACATAACGAGATTCACATTAACCATCAACTACCTTACACATGCATATAACGTCAATGGATTACATGTTTGCCTTTAATCATGTCATTTCCCCTTGACAAAACCATTGATAAAATTATTATTCCAAAAATTCCATAATATTCCCAACATTGACCAATACATGATAATTGATACATTTCACCACAACACTTCTCCTTTACACTTTCTTATCCATACCACATCACAAATAATCCATCAAATTACCTTAATACACCTCATAACACATATCGGCCAAAATCCCACAATTTAAACTTATAGACAATAACAAGTTTAATACCAAAAATAACACCATACATGTTCATATTTTTTCCATACCATGCTTTTTCATCAAAGGCATAAGGTCTAATTCAAGCTTGAATCCCATGGATCACAAATCTTATACAAAAGCACAAAGTACCATGTCCAAAATTTCCAAGCACAACCAACATGATTTACATACTCTTTCATGCATATAATATATTAATCCATAACAATATTCACTTACCCAAGCTTGAAAAGTGAGGATCTTGCTCCAAAAATGGCCTTTGAGTTCTTTAGGGTTTGAGAGAATATTGGAGAAGGTTGGAGAAAATATCTCAAAGAACATGAGAGTTATAAGTGAATAAAATCTGATTTTTGGGTCTATTTATAGTCCTTGGGGCTATCCTTAGTCATCCTTGGTATTTAATGCTTCATTTGACTTGGTCAGTAGAAGATTGGATCATGTGACCCATGTATTTTGCCTTATTTTGGGCTTTTCTTGAGCCCAAATCACTTAACCCAATAAAATCAATAATTTCTCATGGTTAAGTCATCTTATATGTACTAAAATAATATTTCCACTCATGCTACTCATATCCGTAGCCTCAAAAACAAGTGATTCTAGCCACGTTTGGCTTATTTTGACCTTAAGGGCAAAACTGTCATTTTGACTCCAAATTTGTTCTCGAGTAATTTTATCATACCAATATAATATTTCATTCATTTCATGTATATACTCGTGGTTGTATAAGAAACGTGGCAAAAATTGGCTCGGTACGTCCCCGGATACCCTTGGGACTTAGAAATTTCCAACTTTCGAAAAAGTGGAAAAAACCAAGGTGGCACGCCCTTGGTCGGGCCAACTTGCTGCCTATGGAATAAAAATTTTAGTCCAGAGCGGTGTGGCACAGTCCCCAACGCACCCAACAGTTAGATTTTTCAAAAATTCCATTTTTCGACTTTTCTTCGCGGGTTTGGTTAGATACTTCAAGTCCTATTCTCTAACTTACTTCTTAACCTTAATATACTTTGTTTAGAGGTCCCCTTAGCCTCGTTTTGAACCCCACAAATATTCCACGAAGATCATAAAACACCTCCTATGAAGGTTTAATCACATAACAAGAGCCAAATTCAATTATCTCACCAATAGCATTACCAAATGCATACTTATAGCTCTTGCTACCTAAGTACATATTATTTAGTGTCGTCAAGTAGGGTTGGGAACGTACGGGGTGTTACACAGTCTCCATTATTTCATTATACAATAATGTTTATACAATCATTACAGACCAATTTCGAATATGAAATTAAATCTGCAAAAATGAAATCTAGGTGATAAGGTTCCTTTGACTTCCTCATCCCGGGCAACTCTTCAGTTAGTCCCAAATAAAACCTGTTAAACAAAACAAAAATGCCCCAAGCACACAAAAACAAATGTCTAATAATCCTACAACATCCATTTAAGAAAACACACAAACCAAACATGGATAATCACATTTAAACAACTTAAGCATCTATAATTGATATGTAATAATCGAAATGCGTCGTCTAAGAAACTAACCGGTTTGGTAGTAAAATAAATAGCAAGAGAAGCTTCGTAGTCAATCCTTTTGCAAGAACCAACAAACTTTTGAATATTTCTTTTCGTATCCCAAAAATGCTTTGGAACTTTTTAGTCTATGAAAGAGAGGAGCCAAAAATCTGTCCCAATAATGAGGGAGCAACACTGTTTTTATAGCCAATGAATAGTCATGACTCACATAATTAGTGAGAGGGAAAAAAATATTTAGGAAATCAATCAAAGGGACTTATTTCCCTTAAACGGGTAGAGTGAATCAATTAGGCTTAGGACTTTCAAATTTACCATAAAAAAATGGGTAAAGTAAATCTGTCCAAACCAAATAAAGGTAGTAGAATAAGTAAAGAAATCATGAAACCATAGAGTTACCATAAATAATGAGCAATACAGTTGTAACACAATTTTAACTCGAATCATGCATCAATTTGTCAAATAATATCCTCAATTAGGTGTAACTAAATCAAATCTACCACAATCAACTATCAATTCAAATACTAAGAGAGGTCAATAAAATCTTTAGCTTTATCCTAATTTGACAAGTAAGCGACTGTCACAAATTCAAATTCAAGAAGATGGGGAATAAGCAGATCAAACTAACTTAATTAGAGGCAAATCATAACCAAAATGCTTCGACTTGGCATGGAAATCAATTAGATGAATCAAACAAAAATCCCAATTCAGGACGATTCACATATACCAACACACAAAGCAAATAATAACCAAATTTAAAACTGAATTCATACCAATACCAAATCGCAAAGAAACAAATCATGCCTCGAGATATAGGGGCAATGGATTGAGGGTAAGACGAACACTAAAGGGCCATACCCAGACGAATTTATCATCGAAACCTCAAAGCTTGACGAAGCCGGGATGGATAATTTCAACAACTCTTGATATCTGGAACCCAACTTAGGAAGCCATTGAAGCTCCGCTCTCTGCCTCGTAGGATTTTTTGAAGTTCAATCGGAGAAGAGCGAAATTTAGGGAGCTGTCAAACTTTGTGAGTAAAGGAGAGAGAGAAAAGAGGCTGAGAGAGAGGAGGCAACGTTGTTGGATTTCCGACGGAGGCGTGGAGGTTCACTGGTGGTTTTCCTCGGTCAGATCTGGCCGGAGGTCGTGGTGGAGTGGGGTTCGCGGGTCACTGGCGTCAGCATGTGGTGGAGACGAGTCACCGGCCAGTGTCTCCGGTGGAAGGAGGAGACAGAGGGAGATCGAGAGAGGGGTGGCATTGGCGCGGTGGTGCGAATCTCACCGGTGGTGTGCGAGGCAGTGAAGGGTTAAAAGAGGGAGAGGGGCGACGGAGGTATAGTAGAGGTCAAAGAAGAGGGATGTGAGAGAAGAGCGGCTGATGGGGGGTTTTCCGGCGCTTTACCAGTGAAGGGATGGCGAACGACGGTGAGAGGAGGGAGATAGGAGATCGAGAGAGAGAGAGAGAAAAGCCTTGAGGGGGAATTGCGGCTGAGGGAGAGATGAGTTGATTAAGTTTTTTGGGTTGGTCTTGGATTAAAGGGAAGAAAAGGGGAAGCAATCTCAGCCGTTGGATCAATTTTGATCAACGGCTGGGATTTGAAATTGCAAGAATTGGTCAAAATTGATTTATTTAAAAATGGGTTTAATTGGAGTTGGATTGGAATTTAAAATTGGGCCAAATTAAGCTCAATTTAGGCTAAAATTGACAGGAAGTGAGTATAAAGTGGCTAGAATTTAAATAAATTATGAGAATTGAATTGAATTAGACTGCTTTTAAATAAATAAGTAAATATATAATAAAATACTAACAAAAAATTAATTAATATCGTAAAATCATTATGAATAAATTATGTGAGTAAAATTAATGACACGCAATATATTAAAATCCAAGATAAAAATAATTTGAAATATATTAGGCGCCTATGAATATAAAATTTAAGAAATATAATAATAATAATAATAATAATAATAATAATAATAATAATAATAATAATAATAATAGACTGCGTGTTTGTAAATTATGAGTATGCATATTTGTGGAAATAATTTAATAAATATTTACAAAATTATGTAAAATATTATATTTAAATTAGTAAATTATATATATTATATAAGAATATAAAATTAAATGCTGAAATAAATTGCATACCTTAAAATCATGAATACAAAATGTCAAAAATTTATTTGATACCAAAAATAATAATGAAAAATTCAAAATTAATATTTTGATAAAATAGCAGTTCGGGAGGAATATCGGGAGGTCAAAATTGGGTGTCAACATATATAATGAGCATTGGGAGAGAAGCTTCCTCATTGGTGGATGTTGGAAAAGACCACTTAAAATTGTCCCACTAACCTGCTGACATTGTGCAGAAAAGTACTAGACAGCTGGCATATAAGACAAATACGTGCAAACGCAAGACTGCGCACTGGGACACCAGTTCGAGTAACTAGTCCTTCGACTAGGTTAGGCAGACAGCTAAAAATAAGTAATTATCAGAAATTCATGGACTAGGTTCCAGTGATGAAGTTTGTCAATCATCAAAACATAAACATAATAGACATAATAAGAGCAAGGCTGGAACCCAACACCCTTAAAATCTTTTTCACATCATTTCCACTATATTTGTGGAGGGTATTTTTATAAACAGATATTTTTTTCAAAAAAGTATGCAATGCATGTTATTTTTAATAGTCCAAAAACCAAACACTGCATTAAAAAAAACTCAGCATAACTAATGCAAGCATAGCTAATACTAGCATTACTAATGCAAGCATTACTATTACACTATATTTTGCACTATTCTTATACACCCTACCAAATGACCCCTAAGGAGTGTATTACTAATACAATCAGACCTCTCTATAACGTCACCTCATTATAACGACATTTCACTATAGTGGCCTGAATTTTTTCGAAACTAAATTTTTATGTTATATTTTACTTCTCTATAACGATATTCTACCTATAACAGCAATGATGCTTATTATAGCGGTATGCTCTTTGCAAAAAATTACCTCTCTATAAAAGCATACTCAAATATTATGTAATAATATTTTGTAAGAAATATATTATGTACAAAATAAAGTACCAAAATATTTTTGGCAAACATCATTAATGTCATGCATACAGTAAATTTCAAGCATGAATATCTAATATAAAGGACAAAATTATAATTAAATGGCGCACATCAATTATTTTATAACTTCACGAGGAAAAGGCTACTAATGTTTGTGTTTTTTTTATTCATTCTCTTTCTAGTTTTACATACTTTTATTTATAACAGCAAAATGAGATCTGAACATCAAATGCTAGTATAAATATATAACAACACCTCTCTACAACAATCATGAAATTTTTGGACAAATGCTGCCACTATAGAGAGGTTTGGCTGTACATGAAAATCCATGGCATTAGTAATGCAATGGATTCTAATGCATGCATTAGTATGATTAAAGGAAAAATTGTTCCTCTAAATCTTTTCCACATCCCTTCCACCTTCTTTATGGGGTATTTTTGTAAGCAAATATTTTTTTAAAAAATTATGCAATTCATATTATTTTAAATACACCAAACCAAATATTGTATAAGAAAAATGCAAGCATAACTAACGCAAGCATTACTATTGCAAACATTACTAATACACCATATTTTGTACTATCGTTATACACCCTACCAAAAGACCCCTTAGAGTATAAGATTTTCTCGAGCCTTAGATTAGAATGCTTGCTATAGTGTTAGGATTACGTTAGGGACACATATATGCTTGCTATGGTGTTAGGATTAGGTTAGGGATCCTTAGTATAGATTGGGTAAGATTTCATGGTGGAATGACTCTTATTGATGTGTCGTTGTTTATGACATATTCGACGCTTAAAACATAGGAATTTGTGAGTTCTTAAGTATGTTTATATGGATATGATATGTTTTTGGTAATTATGCAGGGAAACAGGGGTCGGAAGCAATGTTAAGGAAAAAGATTAAAAAATGATCAAGTGTGATCTTATGGAAGCTGTTCACGATCTATGGAACCTTCCACGAGTCATCCTGTATTTTTGGAAACTCATCCGGAAGTTGTGCAAAATGGTCCAGTTCCTATGAAGGTTTCTACGACCCATGATGCAACCCACAAACCGTGTTGTCAGGTCATGGAAAGAGAACTGGAGATTGTCAAATTGGTACTCTACATCACTGAGCAAGTCCACGAGCCATGAACAAGGTCACGAGCCTTAAGAAGGTTTGTGGAAACCTGGAAGAGCTTGAGCTAAAAATTCAAATGCACAATCCATGCATTGAAAATCACATGTCGTGGATACCAACTTACAAATCG
Source organism: Capsicum rhomboideum (assembly GCA_031232105.1). Lineage (NCBI taxonomy): Eukaryota > Viridiplantae > Streptophyta > Magnoliopsida > Solanales > Solanaceae > Capsicum > Capsicum rhomboideum. The sequence goes on along the minus strand of CP124714.1, from coordinate 113,250,732 downwards.
TGGAAGCCCGTCGACTCTGTTCTCCCCAGTTGTTTTAGGATGGTTTTTTAAATGTCTATAAATACCTTTCCTAGGTTTTCTTTTACAATTTATGCACTCCTAAGCCTTAGAAAAATATACATTATTTTTTTTTTACATTGTTCTTGGTTTTTTAGAGATTATTCATACTTTGATTCTTGATAATTAAGCTTTCATTGATTATTCAAGATTTTGGATTTCTTTTACTTATTTTGTAAGTTTGTGATTATGAATTCTTCTACAAATTCTTATTGTGATCTCATGAACATGAATAGCTAAATCCACAACTAGGGTTGTGGGAATCATGATGAAATTAGGTTAAAGTACTTAGTGATTCTTGAATGGTATTCATGCATGTATTGTTCCTTTTGTATTGATTATTTTTTTAATAGTGGCTAATGTTGGAACTCGCCTTATTCTTACTTGCTTGATCAAAGGCGTAACAAATGAGAAAAGAGATTAATAACAAAGACTTGAGGCTATCAACCCTTATCTAATAGCTTGAGCCTTGTCCATGGATAGTTAATCCATGATAAAGGATAATGGTTAGTAAAGCAAACACTTGACCAAGTTGCATAGTGATATTCATTAAGATATGGGACTACTGTTTAGGTGAACCTAACATACCAATTTTGTATGCTAAACACCAGGAGATCACTAGTACACTATGCGTACTGAGTTATATCATGGGGAACACAATCCTAGTCCATTCTCACTGATCATTACAAACAACATAAAATTGTTACTTATTACTTGTTATTAAATCTTGTAAACTGTTACTTGTTCTTTTACAAACCCCCTTCAAAAATAACTGATTAATAGTTGAAATAACCACATTGACCTAACTTCTAGCCATATTTCCTGTGAGATCGACCCCAATCTCGATTGGGTTTTATATTTGATAACGACCATGTTATACTATAATACCATCAAATTTTGCCACCGTTGCCGAGGAATACGATTTAGGATTAGATCAATTTTGTTTATTTGACTATTAGCCTTATTTCCCAATTTATTTTTCTATTGGTTTTGTTTTGTTCTTAGGGTACATGTTAGTGTATGCCTATCACCCAGAGTCAAGGCAATCCCCTGATTCCAATCGATCTTAAACTTGAAAAAACTTTGAGAAGAATGGATAAACAAGGTAAACGAGAGACTCTGAAACAAGCCATAACCTGGATATTGGCAGAGGAATAACTTCAGGCTCATGAAACATAACTACACCAGGAAGATCAGTGTAACACCCCAAAAGTTCCTATGGTTCCATCTCAGACTTAGTACAGGAACTAGTTGAAACCAGTAAAAAAAACTACAGGACAACTCTGATAATGAATCGTTGTCAGGTCTGATAGGCTATCCCTTCACTCGTCCTGAGTACATAGCCAAAAGTCTTGAAGGACCAGTGACATTGAATACTGAGGAAGAGTCACTGTATGATACAATGAGTTGCCCCAGCACTTATTCTAAGTGAAATTTCCAAGGTCCCGAAGATTGGATTTTTATCCCAGTGGTAATGATTGCTAACAACGAGTCATTGTCACTTAGGTCGACACATTATGTCAGCCTTTCTGAGAGCCAAGTCCAAAATTCCTGACAATTGAAAATCCTATCTAATGACTACAACCTCTGACTATGGGTCGTTGTATGTCACGATGAGCCGTTGTGACCACCCATTGTCAGGTTGTCCAGAATCAGTCCCCTCATAATGACGAGTCATTGTAAGTGATGATAAGTCATCTTGAGGCTCTCCCGTTGTGATTCAGTAGTTTCAGTTATGATTTTCTCAAGGACTTTTTGGTCTTTTCCCACTCTTTTAATCCCTATACTATATCATTTAGGACTACTCTAAGTGGTATTAAAGGATATTAGTCGATTAATTCTCCCTATTCACTCTTAAAACTTAGAATGTATAAAAAATATGTGATTCATTTTTCTCTCTAAGCAAGCTAGGGTTCCTTCTCATATCTCATAATCTCTCAAGTTCTTAGCAAGAACTCTCTTTCTAGGTATGTGGTATTTCATCAATGGATACCTTTTTACCTATTGAGTCCCAAATAACTTAGAGTTTTTGTTGCTTTCAATTGCACAAACAAGTGTACATGGTCATGAAATTAATAAAGTGGCTCTTTCGAGCCGAATATCGATCCCACAGGTACTTGGTATTTAGCAAATGGTCCAATTCAAATATTACTATTTAATTTAAACAAGTGCAATTTGTAACCAAGATGAGTTTGAGTTTGTTTTTATAAACTAAGTAACAAAAATAACAACGGTATGAAATTAGGATTTTAAACAATAGATGGCGAGTTCCAGGGTTAAGGCATTTACTTCACATTCATGAATAACTATGGTTTCTAGCCAATGTTGGTGTTTATCGTGATTATTGGTTTACGGGGTTGATATTGGGAATGGTCATCCTCTAAGTCATCTTCCCAAATTAATTTTACACCTACATCATTGAGCGGGCATGTGAGTCTTTAATTCAGATGCATTAAACTATCTTCCCATTTCATTAACCAAGTGGGGTGTTTAGGTATATCTCTATCCTAACCGTAAATCATCCTTTAACAAGTAGTATATAACAATTAAAGACATGATCCACACTCCGTAAGTTCTTTATTCCATCTCTCCACTCCTATGGTCAATTAATTTCGAGACTTAGATTTTTCCCAAAGTTCATGACTCTTTAGAATAGTAAAACAAGATTGCAAGAATAATCACATAACTTGATAAATATATAAACCAACTATAAAACCATAATTAAGTAATCATGTTGTAGCCTCATCCCTAGGAAGAGGATGTTTAGCCACTTATATTCATATAAATAATCACCATTAGTGAATTCATAAGTAAAACCTACAAGAAAACTAAAGTTAACAAAAGAAAAACCCTAAAATAGAGCCTTTGATGCCTTCTCCTCTCTCCAATCTTGTGTTGCTCCAAAAGTTATCCGCAAATGTGGCTAATTACTCCTTATATAGTGTTTTAGGTCGTCCATGGGCTTCCCCAACCGAAACATATACATTTACCAACTTTTCCCCAACTTAAACAAGTGAAAAACCAACTTTGGGACGTAATTGGGGGGAGGGGGAGGGTGCACCGCGTGGCTCATCACACACTAAGGGAGGTGCAGAGCAGGGCCAACGCATGCCCAAACTAGTTAGCCCCTCATGATGGAGGGTGTGAGGCATGCCTATTACCATGCTTTGGTAGGTGTGGCACATAGTCCCCTACCATGCTATGGGGGGTGCAGCGCATGGCCCCCTCCAAAGCGTGAGGGTTCGTCCGATTTTTGCTCTCTTCTCCACGTACACTTGTTCCTTGATTTTCCACTTCTTGTGGCTTGTTTGTAGGATTTATTTAGCTCCCATAGATACTACAATGGTCTCCTACAACATCTCATAACAAACATTAGTTCATACAACACAATGAAGCTCATCAAAGTACACTAGAACAAGCATAGCTCAAGCTAGCAACACTAGTTTTCTCGTCTAAGATTTGATAATTTTGACTCTTGACTTGTTTCAAATGTCTTTTAAACACTCCAAACATGTAAATTAGCACACAAATACACAAACACACACTTTACACCTCATTAATCACCTCAAGTTATCCTCAAAACTAAGCTAAACACGCGTAGATAATGACACTTAGATGTATAAATATGCATAAGATCAGTTTTTTAATTTCTTTATAGATTAAAGTTAGGGTTTTCATTCAGTCTATGATTCCCCTATGATTTTAGTTCCTTCATGATTCCTATAACATAGTTGAGTATTTCTCATGATTTTCATATCTTACACAACTTAATATTTTGTAAATAGATACTTAGTAAGATTTCACAATATTTCCATATAAATTGCTTTTCAGTCATAGAGCTTGATGTTATGAATACACGATACCAGTAATTATTGATTTCAGCATGAACTTAGTAATTAGCCTCAATTTACAAGATAACTTTAGTCAATTATATTTTCATAACGCTTTCAGATAAAGTACTTTCTGACTCAGTTTTCAGTATATTAGTTTTATGAGCTATCAGTGTAAATAAATTTGAGAGTAGTACATAACACCGAGTTGTACTGGGGTTTATCACACCCAAGTCCCATAACTACATGCCACCATAGGTTTATTTAGCCCTATTAGTTGGGCATCAATTTAGTGATCACACCAGTCATGCCTTTATACCATGACAAGGTATATCAGGGCCTTTCAATAAGGGTGTTTAGCTCACGTGGTTTATGTCAGTTAATAGGGTCTCCAAAAGTTATAGATTCAGACAGTATTTGTACATGACCCTCATCTTAGACTTTACATATTGTTTTATTATGACTTTGCAACTTTACCTCCAATATCAGTTTACTTGCATTATCACAGGGTCACTATACTTTAGTTTAGTTTATGCATATTAGTCTTGCATTTCAGTTCAGTATATCAGTATTTGCCTAGTTATTTTCAGCTGCATATCTCACATGTTTAGTATATTCAAGTACTGGTCATACACTTTCTTTTGCATTGTATCATGTTATGATATAGGTTTTGGTGCTCAACATCAGACTCACAATTAGCATGATCCAGTACCCTCTAAACAACAGCCAGTGGTAAATCTTCATCATCTGAGGACCAGTATTCTTTATATTTTAGCTTTTGCTTCAGTTTTTGACAGTTTAGAGTTAGCTAGGGACTTGTCCCGACAACTCATCTTTTAGTAGAGTCTTTCAGACAAATAGTTAGTTATTTAATGGGTTGTGTTAGACATTTTAGTTTTCCATATCAGCATTTGATTTAGTTTAAACTTTTTTTTTTATTATATTATTTCAATTTTAGCTTCCGCTCAGTATGTCAAATATTTAGTATTCTTAGTGTTATGCCAGACCATGAGTTAGCTTGGGGTCACTTGTGGATCTAAGCACTGTGTTATGATTAGGGTTTAGTCTCAGGTCATGACAAGCTTGGTATTAGATCATCAGGTTTAAAGTATCCTAGGGTGTCTGAAAGCTGCGTTAAGTAGAGTCTCGTTCATGGGTGTGAAATGTGCCAGACTTATGAGGGAGAGGCTATGGAACATTCTAGGAAAATTTCACTTCTTTCATGATTCATATCTTGTAATAGAGTGTGAACTCTGTTTAATATCCTTCTAATTCATGCTCTATGCATTTACAGAAAAATGTCTCTTAAAAGATCTAACGAACGAAGGAACGACAATGGAAATCAGCAAGCCCCACCAGCTTTAGCAGATCCTTTGAATGAGAAAGTCACTCATACTGAGTTCAAGGTTGCTTTCCAAGTTCTTGATCATGCCATGACCAACCAGGTCAATCAGTAAGATATTGCACCTGCTTATCCTAATGGGAATGCAGTTGTTATGAGAGTCCAGGACTTTACTCGGATAAATCCTTTAGAGTTCCATAGTTTAATGGTAGAGGAAGATCCATAAGATTTCATTAATGAGGCTTAGTATATCACTCAAATTATAGGCATTACTCCAGTTAAGAGTGTAGACTTAATCGCTTATTAGTTGAAAGGATTGGTTTAGACTTGATTCAAGCAGTGGAAAGAGGGTAAGCATGCAGATTCAGACCTAGTTGATTGGGATGAGTTTGTGGCTATATTTTTAGATAGATTCTTTCCATGTGAGTTAAGGGAACCTTATGTTGAAGAGTTTATCAATTTGAACTAGGGTAACATGACTGTGAAAGAATATTCTCTGAAGTTTACCCAGTTCTCCAGGTATTCTCCATAAATAGTGGATGAGCTAAGGGCTCTAAGTTAGTAGGGAAATGGATATCTATAGGCTTATGACTCATGCTCAGCAGATTGAGGAAGACAAGATAAAGGAGAAGGAAAGGGAGACTAAGAGAGCGAGAACACAAATTTTGACTACTCTCATCAGAGGTCAGGTGCTGGTTATCATTCTTAGTATCAGTAAAGGTTTTTAGCTTCAACACCTTCTTCAACTAGTGCACCATCCCCTAGGCCTCATCATGATCGAAAAAATAGGGCATCAGGCTCTAAGTCAAAAGGCAGTATTTCAGGTAGCTGTACTTTTCTAGAATGTACCAAGTATGGTAAGAAATATCTAGGTGTGTGACATCTTGATAAGAAGGAATATTTTAGATGTGGCCAGCTAGGCCATAGGTTGAGAGAGTGTCTTTCTGCCAAACAAGGAAATAAGGGTAACAGGGCTCAATTTTCTAATTCAGCAGCTCCAGCAGGTCTCCCAACTCAGCAGGGTCCTCATCTAGTATATTTGGTGGTCAGGACTAGAATAGGTTCTATGCTTTGAAGACTCGACAATATCAGGAGGGTTTCACTGATGCAGTCACTGTTACATTATGAGTCTTCCATCTTAAGGTTTTTCCCTTGTTAGAACCCGGAGCCACACTTTACTTCATGAATTTTTATATTGTAGTATATTTTGCTGTCAGTCCCAAAACCCTTTCAAAACCCTTCTTAGTCTCTACTCCCATTGGTGACTCAGTTATAGCTAAACGGGTATACAAAAATTGCCCAATCTCAATTTCTCAGAAAATCACCATAGTTGATCTAGTAGAGTTAGAAATGACTGATTTTGATGTCATTCTTAGCATAGAATGGTTATACTCCTGTTATGCCTCAGTCGACTATAGAAACAGAGTCGTTAATTTTAAGTTTCCTAATGAGTTAGTCTTATAATGGAAGTGTTGTACTTCAGCGCTTATGGGTCGGTTTGTCCAGAAAATGATCTCTAAGGTTACATCTATCATCTAGTTTGGGTCAAAGATTCCAAGTCCAAAACCTTAACTTTTTAGTCAGTTTCAGTTGTGAATGATTTTCTAGAAGTGTTTTCTGAAGATCTGCCAGGAGTCCCTCCCGAGCGGGAGATAGACTTTGGAATAGACCTTCTTCCAGATACCCAACCTATCTTAATTCATCATTATAGAATGGCTCCAACTGAGCTTAAGGAATTAAAAGGGTAGTTAAAGGACCTCTTAGATAAAGATTTCTTCAGACCTAACATCTCTCCATGAGGTACTCCAGTTCTCTTCATGCGTAAGAAGAACAGTTCCCTCAAAATATGCATCAATTAACGTCAATTGAAAAAATTCACAATCAAGAATATGTATCCCTTTCCTAATATTGATGAATTGTTCGACCAACTTTAGGTCAGAGAATGAGACATTTCGAAGACCGCTTTCAGAACTCAGTATGGTCACTTCAAATTTGTTGTTATGTCTTTTGGACTAATGAATGCTCCTACATATTTTATAGACTTGATGAATAGGGTGTTCAAGCAGTACTTGGATATGTTTATTATTATCTTAAACTTGGACATGTTCGTCATTGTCTTCATAGATGTCATCCTCATTTATTCTCAGAGTGAGTATGAATATGTAGACCATTTGAGGATTGTCTTGCAAACTCTTAAAGACCGCCAATTATTTTCTAAGTTTAGCAAGTGACAATACTTGATGAATTCAATAGCATTCCTTAGTCACATTATTTCCAGTGAGGGTATTCAGGTTGATCCTCAAAAGACCGAAGCAGTTAGGAACTCGCCAAGACCTATCTCTCCATCAGACATTAAGAGTTTCTTAGGTTTACCTAGTAACTACAGATGGGTTGTTGAAGGATTTTCATCTATTTCTTCTTCTATATCCAGATTGATTCAGAAAAAGTCAAATTTCAGTGGTCCGACGCTTGCGTAAAGAGTTTTCAAGAGTTGAAGACTCGACTCACTTCAGCTCTACTTTTCACTCTACCAGAGAGTCCAGCTAGGTTTGTTATTTTTTGTGATTCTTAAAAAGTTGGCCTTGGTTGTGTAAGGTTATTTATGCCTCTAGACAACTCAAACCCCATGAAAATAATTACCCGACTTATGATCTTGAGTTGGCAGCAGTTTTTTTTGCCTTATAGATAGGCACTATATTTATAGAGTTCATGTGGATATATTCAGGGATCATAAGAGCCTGTGTTCTGTCAAAAAGAACTAAATCTTTGTTAGAGGAGATGACTTGAGTTCTTCAAATATTATGATATTAGTGTTTTGCACTATCTGAGTAAAGCCAATATAGTGGCTGATGCTCTTAGCTGACTTTTAATGGGTAGTATTGCTCATGTAGAGGATGAAAAAAAATAATTAGTTCATGATGTCCACTGACTTGCTAAATGTTGAGTCCGGTTGGTTGATTCAGTCGTAGGTAGTGTAATGGTTCAGAATCTTTTTTAGTAGCAGATGTGAAGGTAAAGCAAGATAGTGATCCTATTTTTCTTAAGTTAAAGGAAGCAGTCCAAAGTAAAAAATTTGAGGTTTTCTCCCAAGGGGAAGATGGTGTTCTTTGGTGTCAGGTCAGATTGTGTGTTTCAGATGTAGATGGCTTGAGACAACAAATGCTGATAGAAGCTGATAGTTCTTGGTATTCTATTCACCCAGGTGCCACCAAGATGTATCGTGACCTATGAGAAGTCTATTGGTGGAATGACATGAAGAGGGATATCACAAAATTTATGGCTAAGTGTCCAAACTGCCAGCAGGTTAAGGTTGAGCACCAGAGACCAGGTGGTATGACTCAGAATATCAAAATTATCACTTGGAAGTAAAAAATGATGAAAATGGACTTCATTATAGAGTTGCCTTATACTCATTGACAATATGATTCAATTTGGGTTATCGTTGGTTGGATGACTAAGTCAACACTCTTCCTTCCAGTTAACACTATAGATTTAACCAAAGATTATGCTAGATTCTCCTTTAGAGAGTTGGTCAAGTTTAATAGAGTTCCTTTGACTATAATTTTGATATGGGTACTGAGTTTACTTCGTAGTTCTGGAAGTCCTTTTAGAAAGGTCTAGGTACCCAAGTTCATCTTAGCATAACTTTCCACCCACAGAAAGATGGTCAGGTAAAACAAACCATTTAGACCTTACATGATCAACTTCAAAGGTAGTTAGGATGATCACTAGTCTTAAATTGAGTTTGCCTATAACAACAACTATCACTCCAGTATTCAGATGACTCTATTTGAAGCACTCTATGGTAGGAGGTGTAGATCTCCTATTGGTTGGTTTGAGGTTGGTCAAGTTACTTTGATAGGGATTGATTCAGTTAATGAGGCTATGGACAAAGTGCAACTGATTAGAGAAAGGCTAAAAATAGCTTAGGGTCTTCAGAAATCCTATGCAGATATGAAGAGGAGGGAGCTTGAGTTTGATGTAGATGATTGGGTATAGTTGAAAATTTCACCCATGTAAGGGGTGATTAGGCTTGGCAAGAAAGGGAAACTCAGTCCCTGACATGTGGCCTATAAGTTAGACTTTCCTATAGATTTAGCATCACTACATCTAATTTTTCTTGTGTCACTGTTAAAGAATTGCATTAGTGATCCAGCTTCAATTGTGCCTTTAGAGAGTATGGGTATGAAAGATAGTATTTTTTACAAGGAGTTTCCAATTGAGATTCTTGACTGTCAGGTTTGTAAGTTGAGAAACAAAGAGGTCACTTCAGTAATATTCCTTTGGAGGAATCAGCTACTTTAGGGAGCTACTTGGGAAGCAGAAGCAGATATAATAACCAAGTACCCTTATCTATTCCCTTCTAATTCAGTTCCAGCTTGAGGTACCAGTTTCCTCTTTACATTCCTCTTAGTTTCATGTCCCTCAGTTGCTCTCATGTCTTATTTTACATGAATGTTTCATGAATTTAGTTCAGCTAAGGTTTTAGTTAGAAACTCAGTTATCATTTTACTATTCAACTTTTAAAACTCAATTTTGGGAATGCAGCTCTTTCCATATATTTTCACCCTAGTTAGTCTTAATTCGAGGACAAATATTCCTAACGGGGAGATATTGTAACACCCCAAAAGTTTCTAAGGTTCCATCTCAGACTTAGTGCAGGAACAAGTTGAAACCAGTAGAAAAACACACAAGATGACTTTGATAATGAGTCGTTATCAGGTCTGATGGGCCATCCCTTCACTCATCCTGAGTGCTTAGCCAAAATTCCTAAATGACTGTTTCCCTCTAGTGACAACGACTGCTTAGAATGAGTCATTGTTAGATACAAAGAGTCGGCATTCATTCTGAGTGAAATTTCCCAATTCCTGAAGATTAAAATTTTTAGCCCAGTGGTGATGACTGCTGACGATGAGACATTGTCACTTAGGATGACTCATCATGTCAACTATCCTGAGAATTAATTCCAAAAGTCCTGACAATTTAAAATCCTACCCAATGATGGCGACCTTTGATGATGGATCGTTGTGTGTCACGATGAGATATTGTGACCACTCGTTATTAGATTACCCATAATTAGTCCCCTCACATTGACTCAAACGGTGAGTCATTGTAAGTGATGATGAGCCATCTTGAGATGTGTGAATTAAGCTTTCCGAAGCTCAAGACAACTTTGACTACAACCCTGGTATTGACTTTTCCTATAGATGAAGGAGGCTATTCAGTGTATTGTGATGCCTGAGAATGGGGTTAAGTTGTGTTTTGATGCAAAGAGGAAAGGTGATTGCATATGCCTCTAAGCAGTTTAAGAACCATGAGAAGATCTATCTGACTCATGATTCAAAATTAGCAGTAGTAGTCTTTGCCTTAAAGTTGTGGAGGCATTATTTATATCATGAGCCATGTCAGATATTCATGGATCGCAAAAGTCTTCATTAAATCTTAAAATAGAAGGATCTAAATTTAAGGCAGCGGAGATGGCTTGAATTACTTAAGGATTATGATATTATGATTTTATATCACCTAGGGAAAGCTAATGTAGTGGCAGATGCCTTAAGTATGAAGTCGATGGATAGTTTGGCTTCTATTTCATCATCAATCTGACCTTTAGTTGTATGTATTTAATGGTTGTCCAATAGTGGTGTTACGCTTAATGCTACGCTATACGGAGAGATACATATATGTGTTGTTGCACAGTCTTCTTTGATTGAGCGGATCAAATCTCATTTGTTTAAGGATAGTCGATTACTTATGCTCGAGGATAAAGTTGAGCAGGGACATACTAAGAGAGCTACTATCGACTCTGATGGAGTTTTCTGATGGAGTTTTATGGCATGATGAAAGTGAATGTGTATCAGATGTAGGAGACCTAAGGCAAACTATTATAAGGAATGCTTATAGTTCTTAGTACTTCATACATCCAGGGGTTACAAAGATGTTTCAAGACTTGAAGAAAAATTTTTGGTGGATGAGAATGAAAAGAAACATCCCCAACCATGTGGTTTGTTGCTTAAAATTATCAACAAGTTAAGTACAAACATCAGAAACTAGGATGGTTAGCTTAGAATCTAGTCATTCTCGAGTAGAAGTGGGAGAGGATTACCATGGATTTTATGGTAGACATGATTTAGTTTGTGTGATTGTAGACAGACTTACCAATCCTCAGATTTAATATTGGTGTAGACTATATTTACAACAAAACAATTATCATGGACTTATATATGTGAGATAGTTCAATTGCATGGGGTGGCCATTTCTATTATTTTTGATAGAGGTTCATAGTTCATGTCTCAGTTTTGGCAGTCTTTCCAGAAGGCATTGGCAACTACAGTTGATCTTAGTACAATATTTCATCCACATACTGATGACCAGTAGGAGCAGGTTATTCAGATCTTAGAGGACATTTTGAGAGTGTCACGACCCGAGACTACCTCCTTGTCTTAATTCGGTGCTTAGAGTTACAAGAGACCCAATGCTAACCCATGGCTTGGTATGATACTAAGATTACTGTATACAAACTAGATAATACTATGCAGAAGCTAAACTTAGAGTAATATAATAGTAATAAAAACCAATTACAATATCTGAATTTAAAATCATAAAGCTGAACATCTAACTGTTTGTCTGAAAGCCTTTACTAGGATGAGTTGCTGGGATAAACCCCCAGCTACATCGAACTGTCTGAAAACTGAAAAGATATTAATAAATAGCCCTCGAATGATGAGAACTCACCAAAGTACTGCTGCTGATGTAGTAGGAGATTGTACTATATGCGATTCGGATGCTGAATGCCAAAACCTATATTATAAGACAAAGAAAAGTATGCGATTAGTACTTTGAATGTACTGAGTACGCGAGATAGGAAATAATTGACATAGGCTTAACATGATAAACTGATGCAAGAGCAAGTAATAAATATATTCTGTGTGATATGCTAAATAACTGAATACGAGGTCATGCAATTATCTGAATTTGAACTGTGGAATGTGGGAGCTACTATTAATCGACATACCCCAATCTGAGCTAACTGGGGTCCAACTTGTAACCCTAGCTGGAAGGGTGTTTACTACCTTGCCAAGGGTAGGAACACTAACTGATGTGGATCCACTAAACTGATGTCCATAAGGACTAAGGTATCCAGCCTGGTCTGACGGGTGACCCTTTAGAACCTATGGTGGCGCCGTAGTTCTGGGACTTAGTTACTTCTACTAAAGGTCTCAGCCTAACTGATAGGTGAGCCTTTATCCCTGTGTCTGTTTGGTGCTAAGTACTACTCCCAATTGAATATCAATTGATAACTGGGATGCTCAATAATATTAATATTCTGAAGACTGAAAATAAGTACTTTATTTGAAAGCATTCAAATCATGTAAACTGAAGGATTGAATGTTCATAAATATGCATGAAATCCTAGATCATCGGGTGTTCATAACCCGCCATCTCTGATGAATGCAACTACTATGACAATTTCCATAAACTGAATAAAATAAAGAATTTTATAACTCAAGTCTGAGAATCATGGATTACATAATATATTGAAATATTGCAATTATAGACATGTAATGATATTGGATTTCATGGTAAAACATGGGTTTATATCTCAATGATAACAAGGAACTGAATTATCAAGGAATTCACAATATATATGAACCCTAGGCTCTGAGAATGGATTTAAACTAAGGATTTGAGTTAAATTTGGGACTCAATGGGTGAAAGAAAACCCATTAATGAAATCCACATACCTGGAGATGGAAACCTTGGTGAAAATTTTGAATTTGAACTCTGAATTTGAAGAACCCTAATTTTTCCTTGGGAGAAGAAAATCTCCCCTTTTCTCTATTTAATGCTAAGTGTAGAATGAATTTTGTGTAATGAGGGACTTATGGGTGGTTTAGGCTTATTATTCAGGCCTTGGAAAACTTAAACAATGAAGTTTTGATGTTAAAAGAGTGGGAAAATACCAAAATACCTTCATTAAACGTGCAGTGTAGTTACTGAAAAATTGTAGCAGGAGTTGTGGGTTGGACCATACTGCACGTGTCTCTGACTCATGATCTGTATGGCAACTCGTGTCCTTGACACATGGTTCATATGAATAACACATAGTCCATATGGATGGCACATGGTCCGTATGAATGACACATGGTCCGTATGGATGAAACATGGTCCATAAGAATGACACATGGTCTGTATGAATGATGCATGGTCCGTATGGACGACCGATGGTTTGTATGGCTGCTCACATGTTCGGACAGCCTGATAGTGCCTTACTAAGATGACCATAACATTTTACTCCAATACCAGATGTTCAAGCGGTTAGTGGCTTTGGAAAGAAGACTCAAATATATTCAATTTGAAGGGTATTAGGCCACCTAAATATTCATATACAAGGAGCAATTGTTGTTTAAAGTTGAACTAAGAAGAAACTTACCCTAGAACTTAACCGGAAAAAGATTTTTCAACTTAACTTTGGGTTAGGGATCCTTATGATATTAAATGTTATCTAATACTCATGTCTTGGATTTTTGGGTTGTTACAATATCTCCCCCTTGGGGTCATTCCTCCCCAAATGAAAACTAAGTTGAAAAGCTAGGGAATGAGCTGTAATCCCAACACTGAATTTCTAAGAGCTGAGTACTGATATGATAACTGAGTCTGTAACTGAAATATGGACTAAAATGAACTCATGAATGCATGCTATGACATGTGAATAACTGAGTGACATGACACGGAAAGAATTAATTAAATAGAAACTATTACCTTAGGTTGGAACTGAATTCGAAGGGGAAAATGGGGGTACTTGGTTATCATATCTGCTTTTCCTTCCCAAGTAGCTCCCTCAACTAGCTGATTACGCCAAAGAACCTTTACTGAGGTGACTTTCTTATTTCTTATCTTACAAATATGACGGTCAAAAATCTCAACTGGAACCTTCGCGTAAGAAAGACTATCTTTCACACCCACACTCTCTAAAGATACAATTAAAGTTGGATTACCAATACATATCTTCAATATGGATACATGGAAAACTGGATGCACTGATGCCAAGTCTGCAGTCAAGTCTAACTCATAAGCCACATCCCCTAAGCACTTCAAAATCTTATACGGACTAATATACCGAGGGCTGCTTTTCCCTTTCTTGCCAAATATCTTCACCCCTTTCATGGGTGAAACTTTCAAGTAAACCAAATCCCCCATCGTGAACTCGAGTTCTCTTCTCCTCACATTTGCATCGAATTTCTGATGACTCTGATATGTCTTTAGCCTTTCTCTGATTATCTAAACTTTCTCCATTGCCTAATGGACTGAATCAAGCCCCTATCAAAGTAGCTTCACCCACCTTGAACCAAACAATAGGAGATCTACATCTCCTACCATAAAGCACCTCAAATGGGGCCATCTGAATATTGGAGTGATAACTGTTATTATTGGGAAATTCAATCAAGGGAAAGTGATCATCCCAACGACCTCTGAAATCAATGACACATGCTTTCAACATGTCCTCTAAAGTATGAATGGTCATCTCTGCCTATTCATCTGTCTATGGATGAAAATCCATACTATGATGAACTTGGGTACCAAGACCCTTCTAAAAAGTCTTCCAGAACCAAGAGGTAAACTGAGTACCCCTATCTGAAATAATAGTCAAAGGGACTCTATACAATTTCACCAACTCCCTAATATAGAGTATAGCATAGTACTCAGCTGAATCTGAAGTGTTAACTAGCAGAAAATAGGCTGACTTAGTCATTCGATCCATGATTACCCAAATCGAATCATGTTGTCGACAAGCACGAGGCAACCCTATAATGAAGTCTATATTTACCACATCCCACTTCTAAGTAGCTATACTAATATTCTGAGTTATACCACCAGGTCTCTAGTACTCAACCTTAACCTGCTGGTAATTTGAACACTTAGCCACAAATTCCATAATATCCTTCTTCATGCCATTCCACCAATAGACTTCCCGTAGGTTACGATACATCTTAGTGGCTCCTGGGTGAATAGAATATTGAGAACTTTGAGCTTCTGTTATCATACACTATCTCAATTCATCCATATCAGGAACACATAGTCTGCCCTAACAATGAAGAACACCATCTCCCCCTTAGGAGAAAAGCTCAACCTTTTGACTCTGGACCTGTAGCATCCCGTATTTTGCGTGTACTTGTTCTATTGATATGGAACTTGAGGTAACCTTGTTGTATAGGTAAGGTAACAGGGGTTTCTTAGGTGATTAGTGATGGTTTAAATAAGATTTAAAGGATATGATAACGGCCCAAGAATTTCAGCATGTATACGCCAATTTAACCCCGACAAAAGTATTTAAACGCGAGCTAGTAAGTTGGTATTCTACCTCAAGTATTAAAGTGTACAAGTGTATATAAATATTAATTTAACATAAGGGATTAAGACTTAGAATATGGAATAAAATAAGTGAGCTGCTCGCTTGACTTAAATTAAGCTAGTAGGTGACAAGTAGGTACATCACCTACTTTGATTTATTGAACAACCTAAAAACCAAGTAGGTGCATCACGTACTAACACTCCTTTGATCAGCTTATTTGTCCAAGTACATCAGTACCTACTTGAATTAACTTTTGCCCAAACTAAGTGAAGAAATAAGAGAAGAATGGGCAGACAAGGCCCAACAAGTTTGAGTCCATCAAGGCCCAAGTTAAATGTACAAGTAGGTGACACCTACTTGATATTTTAAGGCAAAAAATAGCCAATAAATTCGGCCAAGAGCAGCTCTCTTTAAAGGGATTGAAACCAACTCATTTGACCCATTTAAACTTAACCAAAAATCTACTTTTCTCTCTCAACTACTCCCTGTTTCTCTCAAGGCGTGGCACAACCACCTGAATTTTCTTCTAGGTTTCTTGAATAAACCCTCATCTTGACAAGCTAAGGTAAGTGAAAATACTTATGGTTTTAGCTTGATTGTTCTTTTGGAAACTAGGAAATCATTTTGGTTATGGCTAAAAGTGTAGGACTACCTTTCCTCTATGTTAGCTGCCCCATGTCCCTTGGTTATTAAGAGGCCTTATTCTCTTGTTGGTTAACTTTGAGGTATAATTCAAGTTCTTGAAAGAAGTTCAAATTTAGAGAATAAATTTCAGAAATTAAGGTAAGGCTACTGCCTATTTTTTATTCCTCCTTATATACAAGATTGAATGGACAAACTTCTATGTGTGTTTTGTCATGAAATCATGGAGTGGGATTGGAATCCCTGAGTCAATAATTCCCTAGTGTGATGAAAGGATTTTGGGACTGTTTTAGGGTTTGTTTTATGTGTATATGTTGGGGACAACTTTGTTGATCTTAAAAAGGGATGTGAATAGTTGGTATTAACATATAAAAGAAAGGTGTAATGAAACACCACTTAATTAGGTGTTGTATATGATTTTCTGCCTATCACATTTTATGAACTATTTTGTACATATTATGAAGCCAAAGGAGTCTATCTTATATGAATTTGTGTGTTGTACAAATGTTATTGGAGGAGAAAGGTTTAACACCCTTAACCTGATAAGCTATGGTCTTACTGCCCGGCTACTATTTTGGATAAGGTTGAGTAGCCTAAATGTGTTGATTAGCTACTAATACTAGTTTTATCACTTACCTTATTGAAGATAAGTAATCCAAAAGGCAGGAGGTTAATTTGGGGTAATGTGAGAGTCGTGAAACAAGGTATGTAAGGCTACTCTATTCCATATTCTTTTGGCATGAAATTCAACACTTGTGTTACAAAGTAAACTTCCAAAGTTCTCCTATAGCAAATGATACATGGTGGCAGCGTACGATCTCCCATGTAGCTAACGACCTTGTTCCCACTCCATAATATGTTAAAATACTTCAACACATGCTTACTATTAAGTCTGTACATCTACTTTCACCAGCAAGTTTTAGGAGTTCTCCTTTTAGTTAAATAAGATCCATGTGTTATTTCAGCTCCTAAGCATTTCATTTGTGTACAAATTGATCCCTACCTCATTATTACTGCATCAAGTGTTTATTTATATGTCTCTTACTAGTGAACTATTGTCCCAAAGTTCAATAATGGTATGACCACCAAAGTAACAATCTCAATAAACTAAGTAACACAAATCACGTTATGTACAGGTGGCAGATCAGAGGAGAAAGCCTAGTATGGGCCGATCCCGATCTCTTTATATGTGGGTGGCAGTTCAGGGGCGTAAGCCTAGCATGGGCCAATCCTAATTTGGGTATTTACCACTGATCAGTTAGTCATTTGTATCATATGATTTATAAAGATTATAAAGAAAATAAGGGTAAAGAGAAGTAAAGAATGTAATTTACATGGTTTCACAGATACAAGCTAAGGTGGTCTATTAGAATTATTTATACACTTATTCCTGATTTCATTTGAGTTTTTGTTTTATGTATAGTTACTCTCAGCCTTACATATTTAGTACATTCTTTCGTACTGATGTCCCTCACGGGGGACCTATATTTCATGTGGCAGGCACAGGAGCTAGTACACCTCCCTAGTAGGAGCACAGGACATCCAACGACTATTGGTGAGCTCTAGGTTGATTCGGGGCTTTTCGAGTCTGTTACATATCTTTTGGTATTGTATAATAGTTAAAAGTGAGGGCTTGTCCCTACCTTAACTAAGTCTATGCATCTTTTATAGGCTTTGTAGACCAATGTAAAGTTAAGCATTGTAGTGTCTTATCTTTTATACGTTGTGGTCCCAACGGCCAAGTCTTGTATATATGGTTTTGGGCTTGCCTACGTGGTTTATTTTCATCAATGCATCGTATCCATACTTGGCAGAACCTTTGATTATTTTAGTTACATACATGAGAAGTACAAAGTTATGGGTTAGTGCTCTCGGGTCTTTATGACTATGGGTGCCTGTCCGTCCCAATGGGATTTGAGGCGTGACAAAAGTGGTATCTGAGTAGGTCATCCTAGGGAGTCTACAAAGTTATGTCTATGTATAGTCTTGCTTATTGTAACACCTCGTACTCTCCCAACCCTATGTGATGACGTTGAACGATGGTTACTTAGGTGTCGGGATGCCATGAGTATGTATTTGGTAATGTTAATGATGAAAAAATTGAAATTTGGCTTCATACATGTGATTAGCCCTTCATAGGAGGTGTTTTGTGATTTTCGTGGAGCACTTGTGGGGTTCAAAATGAGGCTAAGAGGACTTCTAAACAAAGTACATTAAGGCTAAGAAGTAAGTTAAAGAATAGGACTTGAAGTATCTAATAAAACCCGCGAAGAAAAGTCGAAAAACAAAATTTTTGAAAATTTCAAGTGTAGGGAACGTTGGGGGGCATGCCACGCCGCTCTGGGCTAAAATTTTTAGTCTATAGGCAGCAAGCTGGCGCGCCCAAGGGCGTGCCACGCTGTTTTTGGCCACTTTTCAAAGTTGGAATTTTTCTTAAGTCCCAAGGGTGCCCGGGGACGTATTGAGCCGATTTTTGCCACGTTTCTTGTACAACCATGAGTATATACATGAAATGAGTAAAGTATTATATTGGTATGATAAAATTACTCGAGAAACAATTTGGCATCAAAACAACGATTTTACCCTTGTAGCCAGAATGGGTCATACGTGGCTAGAGTTGCTTGATTTTGGAATTGAGGCTACGAGTATGAATCCCGTGAGTGGGAATATTGTATTAATGTGTATGAAATGAATTAAACATGAGGAATTATGGATTTTAGTTGGTTAAGTGAATTGGGCTCAAAATAGGGCCCAAAATGAGAAGAAAACATGGGTCAAGAATGGGCCAAATGACCCATTCTTCCATTGACTAATGCAACACATTGCATTAAATGCCAAGAGTGGCTAAGGATGAAAATTAAGGGACTATATTAAGGGGCAAAAGGCTGATTTTATTCAAGAGAAATACACATGCTTTTTCTATCTTTTTCTAGAGAATTCTCAAGAAAGCTTCTTTGGCTCTCAAAACCCTAAGGCACTTTTGAAGCAAGATCATCATCTTCCAAGCTTGGGTAAGTGATTATTGTTATGTATTAATATATTATATGCATTGGAGAGTATATAAATCATGTTGGTTGTGCTTGGAAATGTTGGACATGGTACTTTGTGTTTTTTTGTATAAGATTTGTGATCCATGAGGTTCAAGCTTGAATTATGACTTGTGCCTTTGATGAAAGAGCATGGTATGGATAAAATATGAAAATGTATGGTGTTATTTTGTTACGTAACTTTTTATTTTTTCTATAAGTGTAAATTGTTGGATTTTGGCCGATATGTGCTATGAAGTGTATTAAGGTGAATTGATGGACTATTTGTGATGTGGTGTGGATAGGAAAGTGTAAAGGAGAAGTGTTGTGGTGAAATGTATTGATTATCATGTATTGGTCAATGTTGGGAATATTGGGGGATTTTTGGAATAATAATTTTATCAATGGTGTTGTCAAGGGGAAATGGCATGTTTAAAGGCAAACATGTAACTCATTGACGTTATATGCATTTGTAAGGTAGTTGGTGGTTAATTTGAATTTCGTTATGTATTTGTGTTGTAGAGTGACACATAAAGAAGGAGCGGTACTATTGTATACATATCTAAGATTGTATATTCGTATTGAGAATACAAGGTATGTAAGGTTACCCTGTCCGTATCTTTCTGCGGCAAATAGTATTCACATTGACATTACGCTTGTTCCATCCCGAAATGTGCTAAGGTATTCTATATTCGGTTATCAATGGTTATTATCATATGTTTCCTATTCATGATCAATTGTGAATCTCTTGTCTCATATTCATGGGTATTGTTCCAAAAGCTCAATAAGGTTATGGTTCCAAAGTTTCCAAAAATGCTATGTCAAATGAATGTATTAATCTCTCACAAGTGAATGTACCAATCTCTCACAAGTAAAGGTATCAATCACTCAAAAGTAAAGAAGTGAAGTAATGTATATGTGGTCAATGATCAAGTACGGGTGGCAGCTTTGGGTGCAAAATGCCTAGCTCAAGCCGATCCCAAATCAGGGGGCAGTCCTAGGGGCATAAGCCTAGCTCGGACTGATCCTAACAGGGGGAAGCTCTAGAGGTAATAACCTAGCTCGAGCCAAACCTGAAATGTTGTATGGATGGCAGCTCTAGAGGTACTAATCTAGCTCGAGCCGAACCTGAAATGTTGTATGGATGGCAGCTCTAGAGGTACCAACCTAGCTCGAGCCGATCCCGATATGTACATTGATTCATAGGGTGGCAGCTCTAGAGGCATAAGCTTAGCTCGAGCCCAACATAACATGATGTTATGTTAAAACTCACTGTTCAGTCGGGGCCCGGGTATCACAGGTCACAAGCAAAGATGAATAATCGTTGAAGCAAAGATTCAAAGAAAGTAATGAAAGTAATATACATGGCTCCCAAAGTTCAGTATAGTGACTTATCCATATTGATCATTTATTGTATTTGAGTTCATTGACATTTTTACATATCATACGAGTTTCATATGGCCTTACATACTTAGTACATTCTTCTTACTGACCCCTCTTGGGGAATGTAACTTACTTGCTGCAGGCGCAGGTACTAGTAGGCCTCCACAGTAGGTTGCCAGTTGTTGCGGATCATTGGTGAGCTCCAGTTAGTTCGGGGCTTCTCCGAGTCACAGTTGTACATATATTTTGGTGTTGTACATGTTGTATAAAACGGGTACTTGTCCTGACTTTTAGTTCATTTTGGTCAATGCATTTGTTAGAGGCTTTTGTAGACGGTTGTGGGTGTATAAATGAAAAAGGTACATGTTGTTTGACTTGATGGCCTTAACGGCCCAATTTCGCATATGTATATATCTATCATGTTCCATGAGTTTCGTTGTTAGTATCCAAAGTTATTATGTGATTATGGGTTTCTTATGGCATGTATATGATTGAATAGAGGCAAAGCTTGGTTCTCTCGGGCCTTGTCGGCTACGAGTACCAATCCATCTCGATGGGATTCGGGGTGTGATAAAAGTCGTATCAGAGCAGGTCGTTCTAAGGGTGTCTACAAAGCCGTGTCTGAGTAGAGTCTTACTTATCGATGTGTCGTGCACCACATTTATAAGTAGGAGGCTACGGGACATTTAGAATGTTGTTTCTTTTCTTCACTTCTAGATCGTGCAATAAAGCCAGTGTTATAAGTTGAATTGAATCTGACCATGGTACATATTTTTTGTTGATATAGTCAAAATTCCAATCACTAGAAGAGGTAGAGGTAGGGAAGCAGGTAGATGTGCCTACTGGAGAAGGAATGAGTCGATTACCACCTGACCAAGCTAGTCAAGGTGGAGCAAACACTTAAATTTCATCGCGGTCTTCATCTACTTTGCCAGCTCCGGGAGAGACAAGAGGTAGAGAAGTACCTGCAGAACCACCGATGAATGCCACTGACCAAGATTTATGGAATGTAGTACATATGTTGACACAGTTAGTTGCTGCATAGACATAGAGATGAACCGGTCCATTGATAAATGAAGATGACGCGGCTAGAGCAGCTAGTCGGCGTACACAGGACTTTCTAAAGCTAGACCCTCCCATATTCACATGGTCAGATCTGGAAGTAGATCCACAAGACTTCGTGGATCAGATTCATAGGGCTTTGGAAGTTATGCATGTGACAGGGGTAGAGACAGTTGAACTTGCTACATATAGATTGAAAGGAGAGGCGATATTGTGGTACGAGGATTGGAAGAAATCCCGTGATATTGGTGTAAATCCACCAAATTGGGAAGAATTTAAAACAACTTTCCTTGATCATTACCTTTCCTACGAGATCCATAAGGCACGTGCGGATCAGTTTCTAAATTTGCATCAAGGAAATCTGAGTGTGAGAGAGTACAGTTTGCAGTTTAACTCATTGGCTTGATATGCTCCAAATGTGGTGGCTCCAATGACTGACAGGGTTCATCGATATATGGATCGATTAGAGCCATATCTAGTGAGGGACTGTACTATTGCAGAATTGAACAGAGACATGGACATCTCTAGAATTCAAGCATTTGCACAGAAAATGGAGGACCAAAGGCAAAGAAGAGGGACATAGGACTCTGAGGAAGGTCCATCAAAAAGGGCTAGACCAATGGGGCAGTCTATGGTGTCCCCAGGAGAATCTATATCTCAAATGTTACCGCCTAGAACCTCGTTCTCATATTCTACAGCAGGTGCTCACTCTCAGTTCCGAGGGTTTAGAGGTGGTCCATCTAGGCAGAGTAGTGGAGTTCACGGATCACAGGCAACAGGTTTACCTCGTCAGCAGTGTCAGTACTGTGGGCGTACTCATGCAGGTACATGCCGAGTGGGGACAAATGCTTGTTTTTGGTGTGGCACAGAGGGGTACATAATGAGGGAATGCCCACAAAGGGGTGCGAGTGGTATAGCACGACCTGCGGTATCAACCGTTGTATCATCAGAATCGGTTCCTTCCCCAGGCAGAGGCATTCAGTCTATGGGTCGTGGTAGAGATATGAGGGGAGAAGCTAGTTCCAGTGGGGCCTAAAATCGTACCTATGCTCTAGTATACCGGCAGAATGAAGAGGCAACTCCTGATGACGGTACCGGTAGTTAGGTATATTACCATATTTTACATGATGTATATATAACTACTCTATCGTATGTTACTCCATCAGTTACTATGAACCTAATGGGATATCGGAGTTATTAGTTAAGTCAATGGAATATTTCTATCCGTCAGAAAATTTGGTATATATCGAAATGGTATAGTAAATATTTGCACTCATAGATGATTAAGTACTCTTAAAAGTGTTACTCATGAAAGGTATAATGGAATTCAGAAAGAAGGGAAAAGTGACCCTATACAACATGCCATATGAAATTGTTGAAAGTGTATAAGAGTTTCCTTACATATTGTTCCCAAATATACAAAGTTCGGAGGATCTCACTAGGGAAAGATAGCTATGGCTATTCTAAACCGACAAGTGTGAAGGGTAATAAACAAAGACGTGCTTTCTGGAAAAGTCCTTTGGAAAAAACAACAAGTAGAGGAGATCACATGGTAAGCTAGAAAAATGATGAAATCGACGTACCCATATTTGTTTCAAACGGAGGAAAAGGTTCAAAATGTGGAAGTGGACCAATGTTAAGTAAATATCCATGAGCCCTAAGTGTTTATGTGTACGTATGCTAATATAGAGATGCATTTGTTGTAATTGAATCGACATCGTTAACATTCGAGGATGAATGTTTTTAAGGGGGGGAGAATGTAACACCTCGTACTCTCCCAACCCTATGTGATGACGTTGAACGATGGTTACTTAGGTGTCGATATGCCATGAGTATGTATTTGGTAATGTTAATGATGAAAAAATTGAAATTTGGCTTCATACATGTGATTAGCCCTTCATAGGAGGTGTTTTGTGATTTTCGTGGAGCACTTGTGGGGTTCAAAATGAGGCTAAGAGGACCTATAAACAAAGTACATTAAGTCTAAGAAGTAAGTTAAAGAATAGGAATTGAAGTATCTAACCAAACCCGCGAAGAAAAGTCGAAAAATAAAATTTTCGAAAATTTCAAGTGTGGAGAGCACTGGGGGGCGTGCCACACCACTCTGGGCTAAAATTTTTAGTCCATAGGCAGCAATATGGCGTGCCCAAGGGCGTTCCACGCTGGTTTTGGCCACTTTTCAAAGTTGGAATTTTTCTTAAGTCCCAAGGGTGCCCGGGGACGTATTGAGCCGATTTTTTCCACGTTTCTTATACAATCATGAGTATATACATGAAATGAGTAAAGTATTATATTGGTATGATAAAATTACTCGAGAACGAATTTGGCATCAAAATGACGATTTTACCCTTGTAGCTAGAATGGGTCATACGTGGCTAGAATTGCTTGATTTTAGAATTGAGGCAATGAGTATGAATCCCGTGAGTGGGAATATTGTCGTAACACATACTAAATGAATTAAACATGAGGAATTATGGATTTTAGTGGGTTAAGTGAATTGGGCTCAAAATAGGGCCCAAAATGAGAAGAAAACATGGGTCAAGAATGGGTCAAATGACCCATTCTTCCATTGACTAATGCAACACATTGCATTAAATTCCAAGAGTGGCTAAGGATGAAAATTAAGGGCCTATATTAAGGGGCAAAAGGCTGATTTTAGTCAAGAGAAATACACATGCTTTTTCTATCTTTTTCTAGAGAATTCTCAAGAAAGCTTCTTTGGCTCTCAAAACCCTAAGGCACTTTTGGAGCAAGATCATCATCTTCCCAGCTTGTGATAAGTGATTATTATTATGGAGTAATATATTATATGCATGGGAGAGTATATAAATCATGTTGGTTGTGCTTGGAAATGTTGGACATGGTACTTTGTGTTTTTATGTATAAGATTTGTGATCCATAAGGTTCAAGCTTGAATTATGACTTGTGCCTTTGATGAAAGAGCATGGTATGGATAAAATATGAACATGTATGGCATTATTTTGTTATTAAACTTGTTATTTTTTCTATAAGTGTAAATTGTGGGATTTTGGCCGATATGTGCTATGAAGTGTATTAAGGTGAATTAATGGACTATTTGTGATGTGGTGTGGATAGGAAAGTGTAAAGGAGAAGTGTTGTGGTGAAATGTATTGATTATCATGTATTGGTCAATGTTGGGAATATTGGGGATTTTTGGAATAATAATTTTATCAATGGTGTTGTCAAGGGGAAATGGCATGTTTAAAGGCAAACATGTAACTCATTGACGTTATATGCATTTGTAAGGTAGTTGGTGGTTAATGTGAATTTTGTTATGTATTTGTGTTGTAGAGTGACACATAAAGAAGGAGCGGTACTATTGTATACGCATCTAAGATTGTATATTTGTATTGAGAATACAATATATGTAAGGTTACCCTGTCCATATCTTTCTGCGGCAAATAGTATTCACATTGACATTATGCTTGTTCCATCCCAAAATGTGCTAAGGTATTCTATATTCGGTTATCAATGGTTATTATCATATGTTTCCTATTCATGATCAATTGTGAATCTCTTGTCTCATATTCATGGGTATTGTTCCAAAAGCTCAATAAGGTTATGGTTCCAAAGTTTCCAAAAATGCTATGTCAAATGAATGTATCAATCTCTCACAAGTGAATGTACCAATCTCTCACAAGTAAAGGTATCAATCTCTCAAAAGTAAAGAAGTGAAGTAATGCATATGTGGTCAATGATCAAGTACGGGTGGCAGCTTTGGGTGCAAAATGCCTAGCTCAAGCCGATCCCAAATCAGGGGGCAGTCCTAGGGGCATAAGCCTAGCTCGGACCGATCCTGACAGGGGGCAGCTCTAGAGGTAATAACCTAGCTCGAGCCGAACCTGAAATGTTGTATGGGTGGCAGCTCTAGAGGTACTAACCTAGCTCGAGCCAATCCCGATATGTACATTGATTCATAGGGTGGCAGCTCTAGGGGCATAAGCCTAGCTCGAGCCGATCCCAACATAACATGATGTTATGTTAAAACCCACTATTCCGTTGGGGCCCGGGTATCACAGGTCACAAGCAAAGATGAATAATCATTGAAGCAAAGACTCAAAGAAAGTAATGAAAGTAATATACATGGCTCCTAAAGTTCAGTATAGTGACTTATCCATATTGATCATTTATTGTATTTGAGTTCATTGACATTTTTACATATCATACGAGTTTCATATGGCCTTACATACTCAGTACATTCTTCGTACTGACCCCTCTTGGGGAATTTACCTTACTTGCTGCAGGCGTAAGTACTAGTAGGCCTCCACAGTAGGTTGCCAGTTGTTGCGGATCATTGGTGAGCTTTAGTTAGTTCGGGGCTTCTCCGAGTCACAGTTGTACATATGTTTTGGTGTTGTACATGTTGTATAAAGCGGGGACTTGTCCCGACTTTTAGTTCATTTTGGTCAATCCATTTGTTAGAGGCTTTTGTAGACGGTTGTGGGTGTATAAATGAAAAGGTACATGTTGTTTGACTTGATGGCCTCAACGGCCCAGTTTCGCATATGTATATATCTATCATGTTCCATGAGTTCCGTTGTTAGTATCCAAAGTTATTATGTGATTATGGGTTTCTTATGGCATGTATATGATTGAATAGAGGCAAAGCTTGGTTCTCTCGGGCCTTGTCGGCTACGAGTGCCAATCCTTCCCGATGGGATTCGGGGTGTGACACTTATGGGTGTGTTGTGCACCACATATATAAGTAGAAGGCTACGGGGCATTTATGAGTTGTTTCTTTTTCTTCATTTCTTAGATCGTGTGATAGAGCCAATGATGTAGGTTGATTTGTACTTAACCTTGAAGAATTTTTTTCCCTATATAGTGAGGATGTCGATAACAAGAAGGAGTAAGAATAAAAGTAAGCAAGTAGATGTGGCTGCCAAAGAAGGGAACAACAAGTCACCACCTAGGCAAGATGATCAAAGTGAGGCTCAAGATGAGTTTGCATCACGAACTTATTCTACTCCTCCATCTCTAGAAGAGCTAAGAAGGAGAGGAGTACCCTCAAATTCAACTATTAATGCTACTGAGCAAGATTTAAGGAGTGCGGTGCAATTGCTCACTCGTATAGTTGCTGGAAAAGGTCAAGGACAAACTAGTCCAATTACATGTACTAGTGGTGCAGATAGGGCATCTAGTCTACGGACACGCGATTTCCTTAAATTGGATCCTCCCATATTTATCGGGTCAGATCTTAATGAAGAGCCACAAGATTTTATTGATCATATATAAAGGGATTTGGACGTCATGCATATAACTGGTAAAGATACAGTTGAGCTAGCAGCATATAGATCAAAAGGGGAGGTTATATTATGGTACGGAGACTAGAAACGATCTAGGGGTACATGTGCATCTTCAACTAGTTGGAAGAGTTCAAAGAGGCATTTTTTGCTCATTACCTTCCATTTGAAATTTGGGAGGCCCATACAGATTAGTTTTTAAATCTTCGTTAAGGTAAAATGAGCATGAAGGAGTATAGTCTTCGACTTAACTCTTTGGCTAGGTATGCTCCTAATGTAGTAGCTACTATGGATGATAGAGTTCATCGATATGTGGATAGACTGGATCCGTATCTGGTTGGAGACTGTACTATTGTTTCCTTGAATAAAGACATAGATATAGCACGGATACAAGCTTTTGCACAAAAAATGGAGGATCAAAGGAAAAGAAGAAGGACACAAGTGTCTGAAAAAGGGTATTCCAAGAGGGCTAGATCTATGGGGAAGTTTATTCCATCTCAAGGTGAGTTAAGACCTCGGTTTCCTAACACACCACATAGGCCATCATCTTCTTACTCTACAACAAGTGCTCCACCTCAGTTTCAAGGATTTAGGGGCAATCAATTTGGGAAAAGAAGTGAGAGTCAAGGTTCACGGACAACGGGGTATCAGGAGCAAGAGAGTATGATCCAATTAAGACCTCCTCGGCAGCCATGTAGGTAATGTGGAAAACTTCATTTAGGTGCATGCCATTTTGGGACAGATGCTTGCTTTTGGTGTGGTATGTCAGGGCACATGTTGAGAGAGTTCCCACAAAGGGGATGAGTGGTATGGTATGACCTACTGGATCAGCTATTGCATCATCGTCATCAGTGCCTTTTTTAGGCAGGGGTATACAACCTACAGGTCGTGGTAGAGGTGTTAAAGGAGCAACTAGTTCTAGCGAAGCTTAAAATCGTACATATTCACTAGCGGGTCGATAAAATTTGGAGGCTTCTCCTGATGTTGTTATAGGCACATTGTCCATTTTTTCACAAATGTATATGCATTAATTGATCCGGGTTCTACGCTATCATATGTCACTCCATTGATTGCTGGAAAGTTCAAAAGAACACCGAAATTACTGGTTAAGCCATTTGAAGTGTCTACACCAGTTGGTGAGTCTATTATAGCTAGAAGAGTTTATCATTATTGCATAGTAACTATTTTTGATCGTGACACATTGGCCGACCTTGTTGAGCTAGAAATAGTAGACTTTGATGTTATAATAGGTATGGATTGGTTGGCTTCTTGTTATGCCACAATAGATTGTCGAACTAAGAGGGTGCATTTCCATTTTCCAAAAGACCTAGTCCTTGAATAGAGGGGTAATATTGGCGCGCCAAGAGGTAAATTTATTTCTTAGCTTAAGGCAAAGAAAATGATGTCTAAAGGGTACATATGTCATCTAGTGAGAGTTAAGGATATAGATGCGGAGCCACCAAATCTTCAATCAGTTCCAGTGGTAAATGAATTTCCCGATGTATTTCCTGAAGATCTTCTAGGTTTGCCTCCAGAACAAAAGAGTTGTCACGACCCAAAATATCAGGTCATGATGACACCTACTATAACCCACCAGTAGGTAAGCCAATCGTAGTCCGGAACAGCTAGTAACGAACTATTAATAGAAATAAAAGAAATATCAAAATAAATATAATAACGAGGCTAATATAATCCCAAAACCTGGTGGAGCCAGTACAAGAGCTTCTAATACAACAGGAATACAAGTGAAATACAGGAAAAATGTATTTATACAAGCCGTCTCTAACACAACATAGAGAACAATCTAACAATAAGAGGGAGAGTAGGGATACTCCAAATCTTGGGAGCTCACCCCAAATCTCTGATCTATAGCTGCTCCGCATGATACACACATCAACAGGGAGCTCACCCCAAATCTCTGATCTGTAGCTGCTCCGCATGATACACACATCAATAGCGATAACTCATACTATAACCTACAGGCTGCAGAAGTGTAGTATGAGTACCAAATACGTGTTACTCAGTAGGCAATGACCGACTGAATTCCAAAAATAATGCAAACATAAATAACATGAAGGTATGAAAGTGACTACATGCAACTATCCAAGAAACTAGACATAACAATGCTAATGGGGCAATAGGGATAACTATCTTATCCTTACAGTATTCAGGAACTAAAGTGCAATACAGTATATCCCTGGACATTACATAAATAAATAGAGAAAGAAATATATATAGCAATATACCAGGCCAAAGGGTAAATATACAATATGAATAAATCAAGGAAGAGAGGGATATATGGTAATAACATACTTATATGTATACATATAGGACTAGCTCAAAGGTAACTACCTGAAGGCGTCAACCTAACATCTCATGGTCTCTAGCCAAGTAAAGGAGCTACACTAGCACCATCAAGCCTCTACTCCAAAGGGGTAACTAATCCTGGGATAAATAATATAAATTATCGAGAGGATAAAGGAATCAGAAATGTACCTCCAATCTCAAGTACTAGTCCACAATCAACCTTCCACGAACTAACCATAATAAACAATAATAAAGTAACCGACTAGTCCGGGCAAACAAGTACCTACCGAAACCCCATAATCCCGAAAGGTTCATGGAAACACTCAGCAAACAGCAACCATAACCTGTACCTATACAGCCCCCCCATAAGACCGATAGATACAGGCTCCAAACAACTATACTGGTGATAGGCAATGCATATGAATGGATGAATGCAACATAAACCAAAATGCCATAACCATATCGGGGACACCGGACTTGAACCGATTCTGTAATCCCAAACCATACCGTACTAAGTGTATACACCTCCTCCGGCTCACCTAGCTTGCAAAGGTAGGACCTACGGCGACCAAGCTTCTCCAGTACGAAGGCTCTAGGACGAAAGGGCCCTCTAGGGGATTTGGGAAATCCATATACATTACCTAGTTCTGATCCAGGACTTCCAATAACCATCATAATCCATCTACTCCATCTAGTACCGGAAAGAGGTATATATATAATCAGTGTACGGACTCAAACCGCAACTAAAAGGATATAAATCCGTAAATCCATTGTCCGAGATCATGCTCGGGACTAAATCATCATAATCATCTACAAAGGGTTGGAATATCCCTCGACTGAAGTAGATAGTAGTGGTAAAACGAGTGGATAAATAATGGACAGAAATCATCCTCGGTCGAAGTTCTAAAATATCATTTTTAGTTCAAAATCTCATAATCCAGTAAATAAGGTGGTACGATTTTCATTATAAAACAATCCATATTTAAAGTGAAAAGTGGGAATGAATCCCTTTTTGGAAATAGTAGTAAAATCAAGGTTTTGGTTGGAATCGTACCACTAAATGAACATGAATGCGCCAGATAGTATAAATGCCATCACCAGTATCCAAACAACATAACAATACGCACCTAAGCATCTACAAATGATAATCATACCCTTGCCAAAGGTAGAATACTCACCTAGAGTCCAACTATTCTCATAATTACGGTCTCAGGTCCAATAACATATACCCAATATAGCAAGGTCTCATAACCCGGGCAACCATAATAATCAAGGGAATAAAGCCACCACAAGGATCTAATTGGGGAAAAACCTCTTGAATCGCTAAGTCAAATGGTCAGTCTCATACCAAAGGATCCTTAATCATCAACTGTGGTTAACATACTTATATTCAAGGTAATAGGACTCTATGGACATAACAAGTATTTACATTATGGTTTGGGTCACATGTCTACCCCAAATTTCATAAAATAGGCTAAGTCATGCTACACTAGTCATACTCACATCCTATAATCCCTTTCTAGCATGCAATCTATACTATACATAATCTCATACAGAAAAGTAGACCGTAGCCTACCTCGATGCCTAACCGCAATTCTTGAAGTGTCCATAAATAGCTCGACCTTGCTCCACGATCCCGAATCGACATCACACTATCAAAATAGTAACCTAAACATCATTTCGAGTAAAACGATGCCCATATTGTAATATAAAACTCTAGGCCCAAAAATCGGGTCGATAATGGGCCCGTGGAGCCCTCTAATGGAATCCCAAAATCGAACCCGTCATAGCGTCTCAAATCACCCTGTGACCAATAGTCACAACTATCACCGCTCAATTTGAGCTCAAAGTATAGCTCAAACATCAACACCAATCCCAACAATACCACCATAACTTAAACTACCGTAAAAATAAGAAAACGTACCATAGAAACGATGAGAACGCAACCACGGATCCAAATCTACTAACCCCTAACCTTGAATCTCACTAGAAATGCTCAAAGTTGAGCTTAAATTGATCAAAGATGGTGGAATATAGAAACAGAAATGTTGAGAATGTTTTAAAAGAAAATGGTGGGGTAATGTATATATATAAAAATCATCTTTTTCTTCTAAAACATACATATACCCCACACATATCACTTAGATGGTAATATACCATAATTAATAGAAAAAATATCTCGAATACAACCTCTATAAAATAAAAAAAAAAATACTCTTTTAACATATTTAGATTTACTATCTCCGCTTAGAATATTAATAAATTATAAAACTATCATAAAGTTGTATAGATATATCATAACCAAAGAATTTTATAAATTTTTAAAACATTTTCGAAAGGCAATTAATTATATCATTTTACCCAATTCTAATTTAATTTAAATATTTTGCAACATGCTCGATATAAATAATATTCTCAAACAAACTGTCCGGAAACCGAACTGTCAGTCCCAGCAAGTCATAAATAACTTGGAGAAGTTATAGAAAAGCTCTAAATGCTGAGAACACAAGAAAACGAGGGAAAACAGAGCCACCAAATCTTCAATTGGTTCTAGTGGTAAATGAATTTCCCGATGTATTTCCTGAAGATTTTCTAGGTTTGCCTCCAGAACAAAAAGTAGAGTTTGGTATTGATGTGATCCCAGATACTCAACCTATCTCTATTCCTTCGTGTAGAATGGCTCTGGCAGAATTACGGGAGTTGAAAGAGAAATTGAAAGACTTGCTAGAAAAAGGATTCATACGACCTAGTATGTCCCCTTAGGGCGCACCAGTGTTATTTGTGCGTAAGAAAGATGGAATATTGAAAATATGTATTGACTACCGACAACTGAATAAGGTGACTATTAAGAATATCCTTTCCAAGAATTGATGAATTATTTGATCAGTTACAAGGTGCTAAGTGTTTCTCAAAGATTGATTTGCGGTCGGGTTACCACCAAGTGAGGGTCAAAGAGAAAGATATACCCAATATAGCTTTTCGAACACAGTATGGTCATTATGAGTTTTCAGTTATGTGATTTGGGCTAACAAATGCACCAACAACTTTTATGGATTTGATGAATAGGGTGTTCAAGCCATTCTTAGATGTGTTTGTGATAGTATTTATTGATGATATTCTGGTTTATTCAAGATCAAAAGAAGACCATGGTAGTCACTTACGACAGGTGCTACAGATTCTTCGTAATCATAACTTATATGCAAATTTCTCTAAATATGAGTTTAGGTTAAAATCTGTAGCATTCTTAGTTCATATTGTATATGATGAAAGAATAAAGGTTGATACTCAAAAGATGGAAGCCGTGAAGGACTGGCCAAGACCTACAACACCTACAGAGGTTCATATTTCCTTGGGTTGGCAGGTTATTATAAAAGGTTTATTGAAGGGTTTTCTTCAGTTTATGCAGCTTTAACAAAGCTAACACACAAAGCAGCCAAGTTTCAATGGAATGATACATGTGAAAGGAGTTTCCAAGACCTGAAGAATAAGTTGGCTTCTACACCCGTATTGTTACTTCCAGAAGGCACAAAAGGGTATGTGGAGTATTGTGATGCTTCAGGAATTGGATTAGGATGTGTATTGATGAAAAATGGTAAAGTAATAGCTTATGCCTCAAGAGAATTGAGGTCACATGAGAAAAACTATCCAACACATGATCTTGAGTTAACAGTGATTATATTTGCTTTGAAGATATGAAGCCATTACTTGTATGGGGTGTATGTTGACATAGATGCTGACCATAAGAGTTTGCAATATATTTTCAAGTAGAAGGACCTAAATCTAAGGTAGCGAAGGTGGCTTGAGTTATTAAAAGATTATGACATTGATATTTTGTATCATCCGAGGAAAGCAAATATAGTAGCTGATATGTTAAGTTGTAAGGCAATGGAGAATACTTATGGGAAGTCCACAGAAAAACAAGGGATAATCAAAGATCTACACCAACTAGCTAACTTGGGGGTTCGCCTTCTTGAATCTCCAAATGAAGGAGTTATTGTGCAAAATGCGGCAAAATCTTCATTAGTTGCTGAGGTAAAAAAGAAGTGGTATACAAAACCTATTCTATTACAGCTTAAAGAGAACTTATAACAAGGTATGACAAAGGCATTTGAGCTTACACAAGAGGGAGTACTTCGGTGCCAAAATAGGTTATGTGTACCTAATGTAGATGGGCTAAGAAAGAGGATTATGATGGAGGCACATCATTCAAGGTATTCCATCCATCTGGGGTCAACTAAAATGTATCATGATTTGAAAGGAGTATATTGGTAGGTGACATGAAGAAGAACATTGTAGAATTTGTAGCCCAATGTCCAAGTTGTCAACAAGTTAAAGTAGATCACCAAAAACCTGGAGGTTATATGCAATGTATGGATCTTTCAATTTGGAAGTGGCACATGATCAACATGGATTTTGTCACTGGTTTGGATCGTATATTTTGAAAGTTCAATTCCATATGGGTAATAGTTGATAGACTTACCAAATCAGCACACTTCCTATCGGTTAAGACCACTTATACAGCTGAAGAGTATGCAAAATTTGTATATTAAAGAGATAGTTCGGCTACATGGAGTCCTAATCTCTATTATATATTATAGGGGAGATCAATTCACTGCAAGTTTTGGAAGTCTTTCCAGAGGATTTTGGGAACACAAGTGAATTTAAGTATAACTTTTTACCCTCAAACAGAAGGATAAGCAGAACATACCATTCAAACACTTGAAGATACGCTGCGAGCTTGTGTATTGGACTTCAAGGGTAATTGGGATAATCATTTGCCACTTATTGAGTTTGCCTACAATAATAACTAGCATTTAAGTATCAAAATGGTTCCTTATGAAGCTTTATATGGGAGAAAGTATAGATCACCAACTGGGTGGTTTGAAGTGGGTGAAACTGCCTTATTTGGGCCAGATCTTGTTTATCAAGCTATGAAAAAAGTTAAGGTGATACAACAATGTGTAGAAACAGCACAGAGTCAACATAAATCATATGCTGATGTTAGAAGAAGAGGGCTAGAGTTTGCTATAGAAGATTGGGTATTCTTGAAGGTGTCACCAATGAAAGGAGTAATAAGGTTTGGTAAAAAGGGAAGACTAAGTCCACGCTATATAGGGCCATATAATATTTATCGAAGATTTAGCCAAGTTGCATATGAGTTAGAGCTACCCCAAGAACTTTCATCAGTATATCCAGTGTTTCATGTCTCAATGCGCCGAAAGTGTATAGGAGATCCATCTCGTATTACTCCTACTGTAGATCTAAAAGTTACAAAAAATCTTACCTATGAAGAAGTACCTATTGCTATTCTAGATTGGCAAGTTAAGAATTAAGAAATAAAGAAGTAGCTTCTGTAAAAGTACTTTAGCGGAGCCAACAAGTAGAAGAAATCACATGGGAAGTCTAGGAAGAGATGAAATCCAAGTACCCTCATTTATTCCAATCTGAAGGGAAAGTCCAAGATGCTAAAGTGGAGAATTAACAAGTAAGTTTATATATATATATAAGTACTATGTGGTAGTAAAAAGATTAACCTTAGGCTTGAACTTATTTAGGCTGGCTAATAATGCTAACAGTCTAGGACGAATGTTCCTAAGGGAGGGAGGATGTAACATCCCGTATTTTGCGTGTATTTGTTCTATTGATATGGAACTTGAGGTAAAATTGTTGCATAGTTAAGGGACCAGGTTTCTTAAGTGATTAGTGATGGTTTAAAGAAGATTTAAAGGACATGATAACGGCCCAAGAATTTCAGCATGTATACGCCAAGTTAACCCCGACGAAAGTATTTAAACACGAAATAGTAAGGTGGTATTCTACCTCAAGTATTAAAGTGTCCAAGTGTATGTAGATATTTATTTAACATAAGGGATTAAGACTTAGAATATGGAATAAAATAAGTGAGCTGCTTGCTTGATTTAAATTAAGCTACTAGGTGACAAGTAGGTGCATCACATACTTTGACTTATTGACCAACCTAAAAACCAAGTAGGTGCATCACGTACTAATACTCCTTTGATCAGATTATTGGGTCAAGTACATCAGCACCTACTGATTTAACTTTGGCCCAAACTAAGTGAAGGAATAGGAGAAGAATGGGCAGCCAAGGTCCAACAAGATTGAGCCCGTCAAGGCCCAAGTTAAATGTACAAGTAGGTGTATCAACTACTTGATATTTCAAGGCGAAATATAGCCAATAAAGTTGTCCAAGAGCATCTCCCTTTAAAGGGATTGAAACCACCTTATTTGACCTATTTAAACTTAGCCAAAAATTTGCTTTTCTCTCTCAACTTCTCCCTATTTTTCTCATGGCTTGGCACAACCACCTCAATTTTCTCCTAGCGTTCTTGAAGAAACCCTCATCTTTACAAGATAAGGTAAGTGAAAATACTTATGGTTTTAGCTTGATTCTTCTTTTGAAAACTAGGAAATCATGTTGGTTATTCTTAAAAGTGTAGGAATGCCTTTCCTACATGTTAGCTGCCCCATGTACCTTGGTTATTAAGAGGCCTTATTCTCTTGTCGGTTAACTTTGAAGGATAATTCAAGCTCTTGAAGGAAGTGAGAATTTAGAGGAAAAATTTCAGAAATTTATGTAAGGCTACTGCCCATTTTTCGCTCATCCTTATATACAAAATTGAATGGAGAAAATTCTATGTGTGTTTTGTCAAGAAATCATAGAGTGGGATTGGAATCCTTGAGTCAATAATTACCTAGTGTGATGAAAGGATTTTGGGACTATTTTAGGGCTGTTTTATGTATATATGTTTGGGAAAACTTAGTTGATCTTTAAAAGGGATGTGAATAGTTGGTATTAACATATAAAAGGAAGGAATGATACACCACTTAATTGGGTGTTGTATAAGCTTTTATTCCTATCACACTTTATGAACTATTTTATACATATTATGAAGCCAAAGGAGTCTCCGGGGATCTTATATAAATTTGTGTGTTGTGCAAATGTTATTGGAGAAGAAAGGTTTGACACCCTTGACTTGATAAGTTATGGTCTTACTGCCCGACTACTGTTTTGGATGAGGTTGAGTAGCCTAAATGTGTTGATTAGCTGCGAATACTGGTTTTACCAATTACCTTATTATAGATAAGTAATCCAAAAAGCAGGAGGTTAATTTGGGGTAATGTGAGAGTCATGAAGCAAGGTATTTAAGGCTACTCTATTCCGTATTCTTTGGCATGAAATTCAACACTTATGTTACAAAGTAAACTTCCAAAGTTCTCCTATAGCAAATGATACATAGTGGCAGGGCATGATCTCCTATGTAGCTAACGACCTTGTTCACACTCCCTAATATGTTAAAATACTTCAATACGTGCTTATTAGTAAGTCTGCACGTCTACTTTCACTAGCAATTTTGAAGAGTTCTCCTTTTAGTTAAATAAGATCCATGTGTTAGTTCAGCTCCCAAGCATTTCATTTGTGTACAAATTGCTCCCTACCTCACTGTTACTGCATCAAGTGTTTATTCACATATCTCTTACTAGTGGACTATTATCCCAAACTTTAATAATGGTATGACCACAAAAGTAACAATTTCAAATATTAAATAAACTAAGTAATACAAATCTGGTTATGTACGGGTGGCAGCTCAGGGACGAAAGCCTAGCATGTTTTGATTCTGATCTTTTTATATGTGGGTGACAGGTCAGGGGCGTAAGCCTAGCATGGGCCAATCTCAATTTGGGTATTTACTACTGATCAGTTGGTCATTTGTATCATATGACTTATAAATATTATAAAGGAAAAAAAGGGTAAAGGGAAGTAAAGAATGTAATGTACATGGTTTCACAGATACAAGCAAAGGTGGTCTATTAGCATTATCTATACACTTATACCTGATTTGTTTAAGCTTTTGTTTTATGTATAGTTACTTTCAGCCTTACATATTAAGTACATTCTTTCATACTGACGTCCCTCACGGAGGACCTACATTTCATACTGCAGGCACAAGAGCTAGTAGACCTCCCCAGTAGGAGTACAGGACATCCAACTGCTATTGGTGAGCTCCAGGTTAATTCGGGGCTTTTTGAGTCTGTTACATATGTTTTGGTATTGTATAATAGTTAAGAGTGAGGAGGGGGCTTGTCCCTGAATTAACTAAGTCTATGTATCTTTTAGAGGCTTTGTAGACCAATGTAAGGTTAAGCATTATAGTGTCTTATCTTTTAGATGTTATGGCCCCAACGGCCAAGTCTTGTATATATGGTTTTGGTCTTGCCTACATGGTTTATTTTCATCAATGCATCGTATCCATACTTGGCAGAACCTTTGATTATCGTAGTTACATACATGATAAGTACAAGGTTATGGGTTGGTGCTCTAGGGCCTTTACGGCTACGGGTGTCTGTCCGCCCCAATGGGATTTGAGGAGTGACAGGACCGCTTCTTTTAACTTAAGCATAATAGGATTACTATCTTTCTTTCTTTCACTTCAGCTATCAACGAAGATTTTGAACCATTCTGAACCAAGATATTACCTTCGGCTGAATCAACCAACCGAACTCCCAATCTATCCATCTTGTGAACCTCACAAACTAACTCTTTCTTCTCATCTTCTACATGAGCAACACTTCCCATAGATAAACTGCTAAGAGCGTCAACCACTATATTGGCTTTACCTTGATGGTATAAGACACTCATATCATAGTCCTTTAACAACTCTAACCATCTCCTCTATTGAAGGTTTAGATCTTTGAGGATGAACACATAGTGAAGGCTCTTGTGATCAGTGAACACATCAACATGAACCCCATAAAGATAATGCCTCCAAATCTTTAAGGCATAAACAACTGCTGCCAACTCAAGATCATGAGTCGAGTAATTCTTCTCAAGAGGTTAGAGTTGTCCATAGGCATAGACTATAACCTTTCCATGCTGCATCAACACACAACCAAGGCCAACTTTAGAAGCATCACAATAAACCACAAACCCATCTGAACCCTCTGGTAGGGTCAAAACTAGAGTAAAGGTGAGTCGAGTCTTCAACTCCTAAAAATTCTTCTCGCAAGAATCAGATCACTGAAACTTGACTTTTTTTTGAGTCAATCTGCACATAGGGGAAGCAATAGAGGAAAATCCCTCAACAAACCATCTGTAGTAACCAGCTAAACCCAAGAAACTCTTGATATCTGATGGAGAGATGGGTCTAGGGCAATTTCTCAATGCTTTGGTCTTTTGAGAATCAACCCGAATGCCCTCATCGAAAATGATGTGACCAAGGAATACCACTGATTTCAACTAGAATTCACACTTTTTGAACTTAGAAATAAATTGCATCTTTGAGAGTCTGCATGTTCATCCTCACTTCGAGAATAAACAAGGATGTCATCAATAAAGACAATGTCGAACATGTCCAGGTATTGCTTGAACACCCTGTTCATCAAGTCCATAGAAGTTTTAGGAGCATTTGTTAGTCCAAAAGACATGACAATAAATTCAAAGTGATCGTACCAAGTTCTGAAGGTTGTCTTTGAAATGTCACATTCTTTGACTTTGAGATGTGATAGCCGGATCTGAGGTCTATCTTAGAGAAGTGATTGGCACCCTGAAGTTGGTCGAACAAGTCATCAATCCTAGCAATGGGATACTTATTCTTGATTGTGACTTTGTTCAACTGGCGATAATCGATGCACATTCTGAGAGAATCGTCTTTCTTGTTCATGAAAAGAACTAGAGCACCCCATGGAGAGATGCTAGGACTGATAAAGCCCTCGTCTAAAAGGTTTTTCAATTGCTCCTTCAATTCTTTAAGCTCAGGTGAAGCCATTTTATAGGGCAGAATTGAGATAGAATAGGTATCTGGAAGAAGATCTATTCCAAAGTCAATTTCCTACTTGAGAGGAACATAATAATGAGCCCTACCATCTCCCTATTCCACTGATGATGCATCTCTCTGTCTATGCTTTA
Source organism: Capsicum rhomboideum (assembly GCA_031232105.1). Classification (NCBI taxonomy): domain Eukaryota; kingdom Viridiplantae; phylum Streptophyta; class Magnoliopsida; order Solanales; family Solanaceae; genus Capsicum; species Capsicum rhomboideum. The sequence goes on along the minus strand of CP124714.1, from coordinate 113,211,543 downwards.
GGCAATCCCTCCTATAGTTCTTGAGGTCCCCACACATAAAGCTACCCAAGTGAGTAGGAGTCCACTAAACTGAAATTGAATAGCCCAAATGACTACTATGACCTAACCACCTCTGAAAATAACAATAACAATAAGAAGTTCAGCCTCTAACATACATGTCGCTACTGCTGTTGAGTTTATGGGGCCTCTTGCATGCACGCTCCTCACGCATCCACACAAACTCCTCTAAATTAACCCTGATTAATCTAATCCCAAGAGAGAAAAGATGATCCAACTGGCGTATCCTCAACCATAGTCCCCCAACATTGTTTGGTTGGTACAGACAACTAAAAACCTTGAAATATACTCAATTAGAGTCTACAGGCCCAACCTGTGCAATCTCTCATGGAAACTAACCAAGAAATCATAAGCATCGACCCTAGGATCTCCATCAAACTGAGGTCGGTCCGCCCTTATGAACTCCACAAACCTACTATGTCCCTCCATAGACATAGTGGGTAAAGTCACTGGATGTGGGTCAATACCCGGCAATATCACATCCTTTCTAACAAAATCTATCGCAGTAGCCATTTGTGCATTTGGAATTTGAAGCCCCAAAGTAACACGCTAAATGTAAGTCTGAGCCATCCCCTTTAGGAAACCCAACAACCGTACCAAAAAACCCTCAAGCATGGATATAGAATGAAATAAGTGGTTTTTGAATAGAGTTGAACCCCTTTGTCTCAACAGACCCATCATCATGAGAAACTCCTGAACCTAAGAAGGCAATCAAACCCTGACCTCTAACTGGTCTAGATGCTCTAGTACGACTACTCTCACAACCTTGTCCTGGTCACGTACCAAGGGCACAGGTTCTAAGTCTCTAGCCAAAGAAGAATGTATTCTCACCATCAGTGAGAGAGTGAATAAAAGGTATTTGAGTCACATTAAGCTATAAACATACGATACAGAATGAAGAAATGGATTTTTTCTAAAGTCATGTAGCCTCTCAATGATAGATAACAAAGGTATCCTCACCGATCTGCAAGACTCTACTAGACTTGGCTTGTACTCGTGAGACCAATAAACATGAGGCACTGATACTAATTTATTATAACTCAAAATAGAGTCCATAATGGCACCTGTCACACCCTTTGGTACAAGTATTCATATCCCAACCCAACACAATAATCAAAAAGTAAAATAAAACTCGAAGAAGTAAGACATAGAGATAAACCCCAAATTATATAAAAGAAGTACAATCTTAATGATACATCCCAAGTTTGGTTGTCACTAGTACAAGCCTTTAATACAGAATATGATCAAAATAATCCAAAGGATCTTAAATGTGAATAAAGCATAAGATAAGATAAGGAGAGATTCGGGTAAGTTCTAAGACCCGTAAGCCGCTACCTCAATCTCCATAAATCCAACACTAGGAGAACATAATTTATGCTACGCTAATCGAATCAGTACCTTCACAGGGTGCATAAAAGGGAAAGAAAAAACAAGGATAAGCATAAAACACGTGCACTCAGCAAGCATCATCGACAACCGACCCTAATCCAAAGTGAGGGCGAGAACCACCACCCCAACCATCCAAGATTACCCCAAATAAACTTTAAACTAGTAAATATGCCACACCAATCTAGTAGGGTGACCCAAACAAAACAATTATAGGAATATCAATAAATAGGGTAGGCAAATTAGTCCAGTTGCAAATTAGTCCAGGTAAGTCAATCCATATCATTTTATGATAAAAAAAAGTAAAGAAAGTCACTGTAGGAGAGAATCTCACCAATACAATATGTTATGACCAATCACCATACCCAACCAACAGTCAAGGGTAAGATAGAGAAAGTATATATCACGCAACCAATAGGTACGATCCACTAGTCTCAATGAATCAAGTCGTACTTAAATCCACAACATACAATAATATCTTAACCACAATATCACCCAAGAGAAAGTGTAATACAATGCAATGTTGTGATATGAGATCCCAAATACACAATATAATAAATATGATTCAATAACAATAATACAACACGAATGGAAATAATCAGACACAATATCAATCACATAAAAGAATGCAATGCTGTGCAATATGATGGTATGGCATGCAGACAACAATCATATGTTTCACTTCATATACACCTTCCAAGATTTAAGTTCCAAGAGAGGACCCATGAGGGGTTCGCAACCCATATACTATCACAATCTCATCAATCAACCTTACGGGCACATCTCTCGGCTAATGCATTTTATAAAGTATCTCAATTTTTTTCAAAATCAATATTTCTCAGTGGTATCAGTTCTATGAATAGGAATAAATAAATGAGTATGCATGCTCATAACCAGCTCAACAACATATGATAATCAACTCAATAATGGTATAAATGAGTTCAAGACACTCCAAACCTCAATAATCATGATACAAACCCCTCATGGTGACAAAAAGGTAAAGAAATCATGTAGACACCTATAATAGGATCAACATAAGTCCCCACCCAGGCACCACAATAATAATAAGCTCTCAAGTTAATAATATAGTCAACACAAGCCTTCACTCGGATATCACAATAATGATAAATAATCCAAATAATGCAAACATAGATAATTTATCCAAACCATAGCTAGTTTTACATGATAAGTTTTCACCTTTTCAATCATGACACCATTAGACTCAAATACTAAAAGAGAAACCATACTAGTTAACAAACATGTCCTAAAGTTCACCTTTATTCACTTACCTAATAACCAAGCCAAGATTCCTCTTTTTAACTACTTAATTATACTATAATCTATCTATATCCTAAGTGATTACTAAACTCCAATCATTTCATTAAATAACTACAAATCTATTTATACCCCAATTGTTCACTAAACTCCAATCATTCCATCAAATAATTACAAACATATTTATCCCCTAAGTGGTTGCTAAACCTCAATCATTCCATCAAAATCCACTACACATAATTCAAACTCTTAAATAGATATTCACTATGAATTTACTTAATGTCAATAAGTCATCTACCCATAATTACCATAAATATGTCAACAACTAGAGAGAATAGTCAAGATGTCCATTGCATGATATCACCCCATCAATACACTTTGGTAGCCCAGAGATACTTGCCATCTCATCTAGGTGGGACCCCAGTGATTCACAAAGCACTAGGAATAAGTACATAACACAAACACCTCAGAAACGAGTCAATGTAGATCTCAACTTGTCTTAAAAAAGACCCACAAAGCCACATCATAGCCCGAACAATCAAACAAAAGGTCTACTCCCTCGAATCACCACCAAATGCATCCAATCTAATCAAATATGACATCTAACAAGACTAATGATACCCATATTGACATACTTTTGTTTAGAGTCCAAAACAACCTAGAAAATCAAACCCAAAAATAAAAGGTAAAATTAAAATTTTATTAAAGAATCACTTTATCCATAGTTTAAGGGTTCTAAATCTAAAATTCCATCAAAATCTAAGTAGAAATTAGGTTTGAAATTATCAAAATACTCATTTTTTACTTTACTGGGTAAATCTCAATTTTTTGTGTTCAAAAGCGGTTTAAAAATGAGAAAATGATTGATGAATTAGTAATTTTTTGTCAAAATTCATTTACCCATAACATAAGGATCCTAAATATGAAATTTTATAAAAAACCGAGCCTGAATTGACAAAACCCCAATTTTCTGCTATAAATTCACGAATAAAGAAAGAAAATCAGCTGAAGAATCATGGAAAAATATCAACCTATGTATTAGATACTTTTCTTCTTGATAAACCAAGAAGAATGTCACGAGAATCACTTAATTCTGATCTCTAGAACTCCTAATATTCTCAAAATACCAAATAAACACAGTATGAAATTTAAATTCACTGTTCAAAAAATCTGCACTAGCAATTATGCACCAAATTTTTTAAACCAGAAACATTATTTCTCTCTAAAAAGGTTGTAAATTTCTCATATGATAGCAAAATATTTTGATTCTTTTTCCTGTAATTTCTAAATAGTGATACGAAAATACTCGTTCTATTGGAACTCAATTTCATGCTCGTTTGCCCAGTCAGATATTGTTTTGGCTCATTAAAGAATTATTTCATGTTCTGCAATAAAAAGTTAATTTCGACTTATCATAATTGCATCAAAATTTTCAAATCAACCCTATAATTCATGCATAACATTTCAGAAGTATCGAAATAATTTTCAATCTATAAAAACTAATAACGAACCTTTATGTCGATAGATTTTACTTAAACAATGCCAAAGCACCCAAAATGTTCATGAACATACCAAAAACTCATCTGGAACCTCACACAAACCAAATATGCTAATTGCTTAGAAATGATATTCCAGTCTCAATGGTGTACTAAGAATTTCCAATAGAGGTCGTTATTGATGGATGCTGATCAAAGTCCACATTAAGCATAAAATTTCAACTTCTCGTCTAAATACTCAAAATCACGCCGAAAGCCTTGGGACTTGAACCAACCATGCTTTGAACCTAATTTCAATGTTCCAAAGCTAATAGAACTAACAGAATTACCATCTGATGCTCTAATCATAAAATATTAACTAAAGTCAACTATATCACTTTAAAGGCTACTCAAAACATCAAACTCACATAATTCACTCCCGAACACTTTAGGGACCATGTTGACCATCCCCACAACTCATAAATGAGATAAAACAACTACGGAGAAGGAAAAATAGGTCAAAATAGAGAAAAAGTTATAATCACCATGAGGGTTGTTACATGACCACCATTAGATCATGGCGGCCTCTTCTTCTTTAACTAATTTAGTAATATTCCGAACTACGTCTCATACTTTTGTATTTAGTCTAGTAGTTCCATGATGTAGACCTATTATAAGATTTATAGGCAGATTTGGTATTTGTATGTTGTTTACGTACTTATCTTTATATTATGGTACTTTGACTATATCCCTTCTTTATCTTTAAATTATTTGCATGCTTATCTTAGAGGCTCTGGTGCACTGTCACGAACTAAGTGCCAGATTTGGGTCATGATAATAAAGGAAAACCATTGGCAAGGTGCATAACAAAGCAACATAGTGGAGTCTAAGTGTGGGGTACCGCACAAAAGACCAAGTATGGGGTGAAGTCTAAGTAATCCCAACAATATAAGAATGACAGCTTCAACCTTTGGTCTTTCAAGGAGTCTCCTAAAACCCTCTTTAATTTGTAGCACTGAGAGTGGCACATATTTTAAGTGTGAGAGTTATCTTGGATGCTCATTTATGCTTTATGATCTAAAATTAGCAGTGTATCGTATCAATAGTAAGCTTTGTTGATACAATCCTTAGGTGTTGTTTTTGATTCTTTTACGAAAGAAGTCCTTTGAACCGTATGTCGTAGTAATTTTTGATAATTTTTAGGAAAAACTTTAATTTTTCAATGTTTTTAGGATAAAAGAGAAGAGAACTCAAACGCCTTAAATAAGCTAGGTGCTTAATATAGACTTGTTAAGATTGCATAGGAAACTTTCACAAAAATATTGTACATAAAAGATAAATATTCTAGTTGAGATATTTAGGCTCTAAGATTGACTCTAATCAACTAGTAAATGGCTTAATAATGTGTTCATTGAATTAAAATTACTTTATTAAGTCCAGAGTTGATAGTGAGCCAGCTTGTTATTTATATGCCATTGTATGGTGATTTTTTGAATATTCTGTATTTTTATTAATAACTAGAACTTGCTCGTTGTGTGCATGCAGTGAAATAAAGTAGAGATTCATAGGATGTGATTAAGGCATTTCTTTGGAACCCAAATGTTGACCACCTTTTGCCTACTATCTCATTATCCATAGTTAGCCTCTTTGCATCTTCTAAGCTATTTTCTTGGATAGCAATTAACCTTTCTCCTTTCTTTGATTGAACTTGCATTAATTTGATCCAAAGTCTCTATTGCTCTTCAAAAGTAAAAGACTTAACAGTAGGGAGAATTGAATGGTGAGTCAAGAAAGGATTATTATAGAAAGAAAAGAGATAGAATAAAAAAGTGCTTCTGCACAATGATAGTCATTGTAGTAAGGTGAGCAATGTTTAAAAATAAAAAAAAATAAAAAAATAAAAATTGCTTCTTGCTAATAATTAATAAAAAGGGTGAATGCTTAAAAAAAAGAAAAAGAACGATGTAAAGGTAAATCAAAAGAAGAGCTAAAATTGGTAGAAGTAATAAGAATAGCTTAAAAGAGTAAGAGTTGTACGTCATAAAAGTGTATAGGGATAATAGTCACTATTCTAACCAAATATTTTCTACTCATACCTTAACTAATATAACAACCATATAAATACCTTTTGATCTTATGTTTCAATGCTTAAGTTAATGGAGCATTACACTAAGTGAAAACCTATGGTATATCATGCATATGCCCCAAAATATTGTTATGAATTGTAAATTATGTGTGAGGAGGCATCTCTCTTAAAGTGAAGACACATAGGTAACATAAGCTTGGTGATCTATTTAACTTCTTTTCTTAATAATGTAATCATTATTTTCCCATATATGATGTTTGTGAGTCGATTTTAGAGGTAGTATAATCTTGATAGAAGTCTCTATTTTAAAATTGTTTAATTCACCTTGTGTGAGAGTCTCTTGCATGTAATATCTTGGAAATCTAGGTGAAGATAACCTAAAGATCATATAATTAAATGAAGTTTTAAATCTATAGGTTTAGTGGTTATTCAAGGATGAACAAATGTTAAAGTGTTGGGTTGTGATGTGGGCCTGAGATATACTTATTTTTTCTATTTTAACATACATTTAAGCCTTATTTTGAGGATATTCTTGTTTGATTCTTGTATTTTATGCTTGATTTCATGATTTGATACTTATATGAGGTGTTTTATGCATTTTAAGTGAAAGAATAAAAAAAGGAGCATAAACAGAGTACTTTCACAAAGTAGAGTCCCAGAGCAATGTGAGAGCTTTCTAGGGTGATTTTCATGATGAAAGGGGTCAAAAATACACCCCATATAAAGTTTACACCCTGGAAAAGGCAATCCCAGGGCAAGCAGCAAGGGCTCGCGAGGTCTAGTTCAACTTGGAGGACATTGAGGGTCTCTGGGGTATTTATAAATACTATAAATACCCATCTTGGTCATTTTAAATGTAGTTTTTAGTTTGAAGAGTTTCATACTAGTAGAGGAAAGACTTAGGAGCACAGAACTTCCACTCAACCATCATGGTTATATCTATACTCTTCCACATAGCTTATTTTCATTATTCTTATTACACTATTGCTTTGTGATAAAATTATGATTGGCTAAAGGCCCCTTTTTCTAGGGTTGTGGCCATAGTTTGAATATCATCATATTAATATAGATTTTAATAAATTATTTTTCATTATTAAACTTTAAGTAATGGGACTAGCTTTCTGTATGGTGCAGGAGCGCTTGCTCACTCTTTCATTTTCATTTCGAAATTTGTTTGGTTTTACGGAATCTATCATTATATTTTGATCTCTTAACCTTGTGATTATTATTTATTTATTTATGACCAATAAAATAAATGGGTAATTTCTAGAAGAACGTGAGAGACGGGGGCTAAAAATAGAAAATGGGTTAAGGGGAGTAGGATACATCTACTGATGGATTTGTGGCTAGGATGGAAATATACCTACATATCTCTACTTGAGAAAAATACTAGAAGATAACTTAATGTATTTGAATTGGTTCACCTATCCTCGCTCAATGATGTAGCTAGGAGTCTAATTTGGGTAGAAGGTTAAAGGGGCGTATAACAACCTGATTTGATGTTACTAAAAATATCTGTGATAAAGGCATAAAAATCTCATTCATCATAGGTTAAAGGATAAATTATTTTATATGAGAGTACATTAGACATGAATTAAGGTCATGCAATACCCCTAGCACAAAGTTAAGTTGGAAGTGTCCTTACTGATTGATTTTCGGTCTAAGTTTAAACTATGGTCAACTTCAAACGAGTACACCTCCTAAAATATAAAGAGTTATAGGACCCAATACCTACAGAATTAAAGATCTTTGAGTCTTATTTCTAATGCCTCTGACCTTTTGTTAATCTGCTTTCGGAGTAAAAGGTTATGTCTATTTTACTGAAAACTATCTATGCTGAAAAGCTGAGGCTGCTGCAATGATACTTGGCCGCGGAAGCAAGGTCGTTGCAACAACATTTGGGTTAATGAAGCGACAAACATGCAATACTTAAGATTATTTTGATGGTTTTGGGGGTTTTCACTCAAAAACTTCATTTCAAAGCCATAAAGGGGTGATTTTCCAAGGTCTAGGGTGAAAATTATCTGTTGAGATAAGTTATTCTATTATTTTCTTCGTCATTCAATTCAATAACATCTTAGAATCATTATAATGATCTTTAATGGTGGAGGAGAGGGTTAGAACCCTAGGCTCATGAGATTTTGGGGAAAAGCCTATGGGTTGGGGTAACATCACCTAAAATTACTTCTAGGTTGTTAATTAACTATTTCTAGCATGAATACGTTATTCTAAGACTTGAAGTCTGATTGTTAGGAACCTTGAATTCCATAAAGATAGAATCTTTAGGTTTAAAACTCCATTAATGGAGATGGGTTGAGTATGATAGAGCTAGTTAGTGGTTAATTGACCCTTGGGTAATGTTTTAGACCAAGAATAAGGATATAATTGGTGGGTTAAATTCCTAAAGTATTTATTAAAAGAGTAATTGATTAATTACTCTTATAATTATTTAATTTTTAAATGATTGGACTAATGGAGACATAAAGGAAAGGAAAAATCAACCTTGGTGTGGCTTGCTTGTTTCAAGATCTTCGGTTGAGGTTGATTATGGTTTAGTGTATAGTAGATTTACGTTAGATATGTGTAATAACTATAATTTTGATGGGAGACTTCATATCTAGGCATAGGGACGTGAAGTTTGGATGGATAAAATATGGAATTAATGTAATAAAGATCTAATTGGGTGTTGTTATCTTTTTGTGTGGATTGCTTGATGGGTGTTTGTATTTGTATGACTTACTTGTTGATTTACAATTTTAATATGTGAATTTGGGTAACAATAGAGGAATTAGGTGAGCTTCTAATCTATAAAACTCAACTTTAATACCTTAAAAAGGATGAATCCAATGTTGTTTGTGTTTGAAATATGAGATATTCTTACTGAAAGATAGTTAGGAGAATTGATCGCGAGAAGAAGATGTGGTGTCATAACTTAAGAATCTAAAGTCAAGTTTGACTAAGTGCTAAGAAGTAAGGTATGTAAAGGTGTATAACTCAAGCTAGAATTGTAAGTTGAATAGAGCTGAGTGATTGAATAATCGGCTAATGGAATAGTGTCTTCAACTTAGTAACGACTTGAATGTACGGGTTACTAGTTAGCAACTGAATTTACCAGTTTCGATAGGAATAAATGAGGGTTGGCTTAGTAGATGAGCTAGGCATGTTGAATTAGAGCGTAGACATTGATATTGGTGGGATGTGCACTCCTAAAATGGATACTTGCTCGATTGGTCTCAAACATATTTGTGATTGAAGATTGGGTTTGATAATGCTTATTTGAATAAGTGGTGGATTGATCTTTGTACATAATGTATGTCACGACCTAATTTACCGGATCGTGAGGGTACCTTTTCTAAGACACTTAGATAGGAGAACCCCTTGCCACCCAACCAACATACATATGAAAGTCTTTAATCGTTGGAAATGATCAGCTTTTATTACAATAGTGTTAGAGGAATAAAAATACAGAAATAGAAGCTACCCTAGGACCTAGTCTAAACAGGTACAACAACTGCTAAAGAGGAAACAATCAAGAATAACTTCCACTATGAATGAGAGAGTGGAAGATGCTGAATGATCACTACCGCGATAGTCAAGAAACCAACACTGAATCCTACGAAAAATTATACCCCGAAAAGGGTATAGAAAGAGTAGCATCAGTACAAACCACACGTACTGGTAAGCCTCATCCATTGCCCCTAATTAGATTACACAACTATGAAATAAATATCAAAAAGAAAAATGCATTCTTTTACCCCCATTCCTATTACTAAACTTTAGTCATGAACTCCGAAGTACAACACCCCCCCTTATAACTCTACCACCCCTGAACCACTAAGTCTGACCCCACACCGGGGATTACCCTAACTTTGGAAGACAATTACGATAAGGAAATTCTAGGTCTAAATCCTTAAATCTAGTAAGTTACATAGCATGCCTGGAGAAGACTCGCCCGGACATGTAACCTGTCCTTCCATCCCGAATACTAGATCGAAATTAATCCTTGACCCGCACCCGATTTTCTCCCTATTTTGCTAGCATAGGATTCCCTACCCAACCCCTCACCTCCTTGGTCATTCCACTACCCGATGCAATAAAATGAGCCAAGACAATATAAGAAATAAGAATTACACTATAGACCGACCACCGTAACTACATTATAGAACAACAAGCTAATCCAAACTCGAAACCAACACATATTTAACATAGCAAGCAACAAAAGGCATTTAGAGGATCATACCAACAAGCCAACACCTTAGCACCATGTCAAGTTCAGAAAGGCTATACAGGCAACTTCAAGAGACGATTAGTCAAATCAAACCATAATCAAGTCAACACAACATCCAGAGCATTCCAATACAACATAGAAATCCATTCTATAAATAGCAGTTGAAGGATCATATTTAATACTAAGATCAATGTCAACATACCATGACTCCATTACCCAAAAATCCCCAAAATATATGACCAGAACCGGACTATACAAGAATCTCAAATATATAACAACATATAAATGTATTCCCCGTTTCACTCATGGAACCGTCAAACTCACCTAACCCTCGTACATACATGCTATGGCTGATGCATCCACCCTCTAGACATGACCTGCAGGGAAAATTTTTTGTCCATGTACTAAACCCCAGATATAAGTGTCTGCCAACCTTATTTCACCAATAACCCGTGACAATGCCCCAAATACCGAAACATTTTACGTTTTTATAAAATAAGACAAGTCAAATCAATAAGCAAGTAAAATCATTGCATTGACCACACCAAACAACATGCATTAAGCTGCCACCCTACAAGTAGGATTCATGCACACATAATACAAGTGGGATTAAATTATGATACTATCACCAACACTATCGGCTAGAGCCTTAGCCATGACACATCCACACTACTACGCTCCAAAGACAACCCCAAGGATTTCCACCTTAGAATCTTCGGTGGTTCACTATTACCTTATTTTGAGTAATTAATTACCTTAAGGATCAACTAACAATTGGTAAATCGTTATTTCACTACCCCAATAACAAGTATGCAACCATGAACTATCCAATTTATAACACATATAGCATAAACATGATAAGGTATATGGACAACCCCAATATAATACTTTACCCAAACTTTTAACCAATTTTAACCATCCCAACTCCAGGCCCAAAGGCCTAAACATAAAATCTCCCATCCATCTATGTTATAAAAATCCTCTCTAACCCGAGTCTAAGCTACTCAATTAACCTTAGATTACCTGGATGACAACCAGTTGTAGGAAGGACTAACCAATGTAATTCTATCCTGAAGTCAAGATCATAGATGCGCTAATTCTCAAAAATCCATGGTTTTGCACCCACCCACACCTCTTTCTCCTTCTCTCCTTGGCTTCAAGACTTGGGAGATAGCCCTTAGGGTTTTTGGAGCCTCCCGCATTGTTTATTTTAGCCAAAATGGAGAAGGTAAATAAATTCCACTTAAGTGAGATTTTGGATTATGTCATCCCGCTGTAGCGGCAGGCTCACCGCTATAGGGGTATCGCTATAGCGGAATAAATCCCGCTATAGCAGGCTGATGTCAGCTTGACCCAAATATTTAAGTTCCCAAATTTTAAATACTCATGGTCCCATGTAAGCTTTCAAATAAAATCTCGATAATTTTTGAACTCCGTACTAATATCTAGGAGTTTCTTAATAATGATGGATTTGGTCATTACAATAGATACCAATTGACCCATCATTTGTCCCCGAATGATCAAAAGAAGAAACGACCCTAGTCTGGAAACTTTTTTGACTTAACACCTTCCCCACGATATCGCAAGCCACTAATTATCACTACCTGGATCCTAATTTGAAATTCAAATACCTAACGAATTTTATCCAAACACAATAGAGCAAACCCTAATTCACTAATTGCACAAATCGAGACCCTCCATCGATCAATCTGGAAAAGGTTCTTCATGTCCGCATGAGCACAAAGTGAATAAGGAATTACCTTTCGAAGGCCAAAAATACCTGAAACTAGTCGAACTACGTACATTGGATGGGGTTTTAAAGGATTGAAACTCAAAAATCAACGGAGCCTGAGGCGGGACCCCTCTATAGCGACCATTACCCAGCTATAGCGACGCTGCTATAGTGGCCATCACCATGCTATAGAGGTCCGAAGCATAATATAGAGGGGAAAATGGGTTCTTTTCCCATTTTCCCTTTTTTACTCAAAAATTTACTCTCTCCCTCTCCCGATCACTTCGCCTCATCACTAAAAAAGGTAAATATTTGACTCTTTTACTCCCCATTACTTTGTTACTTGCAACATGGCATGCATTAGGCTAGATTTTATGTTGGAAAAGAGTGTTTGAGTGAGTTTTGAATTTTTTGATCTTTGGGGCTTTGTAGTGTTGAAAATTAGAAGCATGGTTGCTTCCCTTACGTTCACAACACTTCCATTGCGTTCTGAGCATAAGAAACTCAAATTTTACGGGCCAAACGGTCCTGAAATATAAAAGAATTTGAAGAGTCCTTTTTGGGTTTGAAATTGTAATTTGGCCATGATTTAGGAGTTATCATGCCCGAATTTTTATATAAACTAGTTCTAGGACATTGTTGAAACACTGATCTGAGTCCAAAATTTGAAAATGGGAAAATTTAAGTCAATGGGCGCCATTGATGCACCCCTTGACTGCTGGGGATGATGAAGACCGCTATAGCGGTCTTCGTTAGTATAGCGGTACCGCTATAGCAGAGAAATTCCCAGCAGAGCTACCGCTATAGCGGAAAGTCACAGGCAGTGGCCTCTTAGTTTAAGCTGGAAATTTTGAACTTTTTCGTCCGATCTTTCCTTGACGCTTAATGAATGCTAATGAGTTTATTTTGTCAAATTTTGTAGGTTAACATATAGAATGTCGGAAACCAAGCTAATGCCCCCTCCTATGAAAGATTTCTGGACGAGGCTTGTTGGGAACAATTCTAGGAGTATCGGCAAATAGGACTTTGCTTCGAGTGAGGCTTTGACATGATGAAGGTGGAGAAAAAGACGTCGAAATTCTAACATCGACTGCTAGAGTTTGAGTGGGGCCAACTGGTAGTAGCTTTCCCTGACAGGGTTCCAAATTGGACAAGAGAGTTCTTTGCCATACTCCCTACCATGCTCAAGGATTCTCCCAACCCCACTATCTGCATTCAGGGAGTGGACATCCCTATTAACTCTCGCACCACTAATAAGGTGCTCCGGTACCCTACATCTCCAATGCCAACTACATAGCCAAAGCCCCGGAGAAGGACATGGTATGGCTGAGGGATACTTTGATTACAAAGAAGTTTAGGGATCGAGTATACTGGCCCTAGACTGAAGGCATTATCGGTACCTATTTTTTAGCCGATGCTAGGAGATGGCTGAACCTGGTGACCCGGAGGATTTGTCCGTCGAATAATACTACTGATGTGACCTATCCTTGGGCGTTGGTAGTGGCCTGTGCTATTAGGGGTGTTTGGCTGAACGTGGGAGAGCAGATTGTGATGGAGTGGAAGGACTTCTACTGGGGGCCTAGGAGGGGACCCTTCTTTCCCAGGCTGGTGTCAGAGTTGTACAGATGGGTGGGGGTACTGGATGAGCCCAATGATGCGATAGCAAAGATGGACATTCCCTTTAACCCTTTCTTGGTATGAGCGCCCTCATCCCAGAAGAGAAAGAAGACGAGGGACGATAGGGTAGAGAGTAGTAAAGTAGCGGAGGAGGTCCCTGAGGTGGATGATGATGATGATGATGATGCCTCTCCCTTCCATTCCCAGCCCTCAATCTCTAGTCCAGACCTGGCCACTGATAGGAGGTATATGGAGCAGCACCCCTCCAGTTCTACAACCCCATCCATTGCCCAGGATATCGCAATGCTCTACCGAGAGCTCGACGAGAAGAGACAGAAGAGACGCTCCCGGGATAGGTTGCTTACCCGAATGTGTAAGACTATGAGGGTGATGTTCGGGTGCGTAACACCCAACCAGGAGCTCCCCGAGCTGGAGCCTGAGGATTTGAGGGAGTTTCCTTTCCTGAGTGATGTGGAAGGAGACGACCTTGCCCCAGCATCCCTTGACTGACAGGGCATTCAGCTTGGTCCCTTTTCTCCCTCCCCCTATATTATAATTGATTTAGGTTGCCCCCGTTTGGGGTATGTATTAGACATTTCACCTTTCTCTCTTCTATTTTCCGTACATGGATGCTATTTTTATTCCTGCATTAATAAATAATAAACCTGCTCATGTGGTATTTATACAATTTTTAAATTAATGTAATGTCCCACACCTTGAATGTCGAAATAATCAAGCAAACATGAAAGTCAAAAATAGGGGAAAATAGGGCAGGGATACTACCCCGCCTATGCCGCTATAACAACGTGGCTTCCACTATAGCAGTACCGCTATAACAGAGAAATTCCCGCTATAGCGGTGCTTCACGCTGATGTGGCGGCCCGAACAGAGGTTGCCCTGGTTTTAAACAAATTTTCCCTATGTTTTCTTCCCAGCTCCTTAATACCCATAATGCAACCCGAAAAATGATGAGACCTTGTTAATTTCCCTGAAAACGAGTTTAAACCGATTACAAATCGACCATAACCTTGCATTATAACACATAATGTTTCACGAAATCATAAATACATGACATAATCCTTTATAAACTAACCCCGCTATTGCGAATTCCAAACCTTGTTTTTTATATAAAGAAATTTAACCTTGTCAACAATGAACAACCATGCAAATTCCATACTTTTAACTATGCTTGGCACAGGTTTTCCGGTGTTCAACAACAACAAGAAGTTAGACTTCGTATAATGACACCTTCTCCCTTATCTCAAACAAGTATGACTTTTGCATAAGCACCTCCATTCCTTATCCTTAGGCACTAATTTAACCTCTTATAACACTATCAACCAACAGTACAATCATAGTCGAAGATTACATACCACCACACAACACATAACAATTCACATATCATAGACTCAAGCAAATCAAGCAACTACAATCACCACATATAAAATCAGGGAAACCCAAAATTAAACATCACTGACCTAAGCCTTAATAATACAACACCTAACTGTGCATATGAAGACCCCAAGTGGGTCGTCTAATTAATTACATGGCTCGAAGGGCCAGATACCTATTGGAACCTTCCAGTTCCAATTCGCGTTGCTTCTATCCCTTCAAACGGAGTCAAGTGACATCCATTTGCTTAATTGAGCTACCAATTGGAATCACGATATACCAATTGGACTCAACCTATACAACAACTGAACAATCACACGAAAGGAAAAAGAGTTTCATATAATGCCCCATAGCTTTTTGAAGATTAGATGTGGACATTACACCAATCTGCAGGACTCTACTCGACATTTGCTCTTGTACTGGGAGACCGGTAACCTAGGCTCTGATAACAAATTGTCATGACCCAATTTACCGTATTGTGAGGGCATCTATTCTAAACCACCAATATAGGAGAACCCCTTGCCTCCCAACCAATATACGTGCGGAAGTCCTTAGTCATTGGAAATAATCAACTTTTATTATAACAGTGTTAAAGGAATAAAAATGCAAAAATAGAAACTACCATAGGACTAAGTCTAAACAGGTACAAGAGCTGCTAAAGAGGAAATAGCCAAGACATAGCTTCCACCTTGAATGAGAGAGTGGGAACTGCTGAATGATCACTACCACGACAGTCAAGAAACCAACACTGAATCCTGCAAAAGACTATACCACGAAAAACATATAGCAAGAGTAGCATCAGTATAAACAACACGTACTGGTAAGCCTCATCGGTTGACCCGAATTGGATTACATGAATATGACATAAATATCCAAAAGAAACATATATTCTTTAACTCTCATTTTCGAACCCTAAGGACTACCCCATTCCAATTACTAAACTCTAGTCATGAACTCTGAAGTACAACCCCCCCTTATAACTCTACCGCCCCTGAACCACTAAGTCTAACCCCACACCGGGGATTACCCTAACTTCAAAAGACAACTACAATAAGGAAATCCTAGGCCTGAATCCTTAAATCTAGTGAGTCGCATAGCATACCTGGAGAAGACTCGCCCAGATATGTAACCTGTCCTTTCACCTCGAATACTAGATCGAAATTAATCCTTAACCCACACCCAATTTTCTCCCTATCCTGCTAGAAGTTAATCCAGACTCAAAACCAACACACATTTAACATAACAAGCAAAAAAAGGCATTTAGAAGATCATACAAACAAGCCAACACCTTAGCACCAAGTCAGGTTCAGAAAGGCTATACAGGCAACTTCAAGAGACGATTAGTTAAATCAAAACCATAATCAAGTCAACACAACATCCAGAGCATTCCAATACAACATAGAAATTATTCCATAAATACTAGTTGAAGGATCATATTCAATTCCAAGATCAATGTCAACATACCATGACTCCATCACCCAAAAATCCCCAAAATATATGACCAGAATCGGACTATGCAAGAATCCTAAACATACAACATCATATAAATGTATTCCCCGGTCCACTCATGAAATTGCCAAACTCACCTAACCCTCGTACATACACGCTATGGGTGATGCATTCACCGTATAGACATGACCTGTAATTTTGTCCATATACTAAACCTAAACATAAGTGTATGTCAAACTTATTTCACCAATAACCCGTGAGAATACCCCAAATACCAAAACATTCCATATTTTTATAAAATAAGACAAGTCAAATCAGTAAGCAAGTAAAATCATTGCATTGACCACACCAAACAACATGCCTTAAACCGCCACCCTACAAGTAGGAAATATGCACACATAATACAAATGGTATTAAACTATGATACCATTATCAATACTACTGGCTAGGGCCTTAGCCATGACACACCCACACTGCTACGCACCTAAGACCACCCCAAGGACTTCCACCTTAGAATCTTCGTAGGTTCACTATTACCTTACTTGGTGTAATTAATTACCTTAAGGATCAACTAACAACCGATAAATCATCATTTCACTTCCCCAATAATAAGTATGTGACCATGAACCATCCAATTTATAACACATATAGCATAAACAAGATAAGGTATATGGACAACCTTAATATAATACTTTTCCTAAACTTTTACCCAATTTTAGCCATCCCAACTCAGTGCCTGAAGGTTTAAACATGAAATCTCTCATCCATCTGCATTATAAATATGCTCTCTAACCCGGGTCTAAGCTATTCAATTAACCTTAGCTTACCTGGATGTTAACCAGTTGTAGAAAGGACTAACCAATGGAATTCTAGCCTGAAGTCAAGATCACGAACATGCTAATCCTTGAAAATCCATAGGTTTGCACCCACCCGTACCCCTTTCTCCTTCTCTCCATGGATTCAAGACATGGGAGGCATCCCTTAGGGTTTTTGTTGCCTCCTACGTTGTTTATTTCAGCTAAAATAGAGAAGAGAAATAAATCTCGCTTAAGTGGGATTCTGGACTGCGTTGCTTGGTATAGCGGTAGGCTCACCACTATAGCGGGCTAACGTCAGCCCGACCCAAATGTTTCAATCCCCGAATTTTAAATATTTATGGTCCCATGTAAGCTTTCAAATAACATCATGATAATTTTCAAACTTCGCACCAATATCGACGTATTTCTTACTAATGATGGATTAGGTCATTACACTGTAACTGATGAATATGATTTTATAAGGCTTGTATCACAAGTTGTGTAAATTAGCCTTCGGGCATATTTTTAATTTCATGTGAAAGTGGATATTTGTTGTTTACCTGGAATTGGATCGGGTACCACACCAATATAAATTATTTATTAGGATTGGGTACCATGCCAATATGGTACAGAGACTGATCTCATTCCCTGCAGGTCATGATTAAGGATCCCTACCGACCCTAGTATGTATGTACACCATATTGAGACATGCATTGTTGTTACTGCATTTGTTGTGACTGCATTATTGTGTGTCATCATATATGTAATTGGTTGATGATTGGACTGCTTAAGTGTGAGTGATTTGATATGAATAACTTGTAATAGAATGATACAAAAAGGATAACCGATTGTTTGTAAGGTGATGGTTGTAATGGTGTATTGTAACAAAGTGTGAATATAAGGTATGTCCCGAATTGTGTATAAATATTAATCTCATGTGTGTACAGTTATATACAAGATGTGTATTATAGTGTCTCTTCTTGCGAAGTTGTTATTGCTTTATTTATTTTCTTGGTTATTGCAATTTCGATGGTTAATAATAGTAAAATAGGGAGTGAGGGCTATTATAAAAGAGGATTAATGAGAGGGAGAGAGAAATATAGTGTTGTTTTAATGAGGTGAGTGTTAAAGAGATGTGTGTTAGGTTGATTTATGGAATTGTGTTAGTTAGTCACGCTCTGAGGATAAACTAATAATGCTATGATAAAGGGAAGACAGTAAGGAGGGGAGCTAAAGTATGCTAAGTATGTTAAGAATGTTCAGTTGTTAAGTCTTTATATTTCTCATGATCTCTTCTTAATTGATATATACTGTTATATGCTTTCTAACCCTGGTCGGCCGATGATACCTATTAGTACGTGTGTTTGTACTGATACTACACTTAGTATATCTCCTGTCAGGCGCATTACCATAGTTGCAAGTCAGTTGAAGTTTCTGTAGTGCGCCGATGATCATTCTTTAACAGCTCCTGTTGTTCTACTCTTACATAGAGATTGTATCTTGAGATGTCCTTCTTGTATTTAACGCTCATGTATCTGTTTAGACTAGGTTCTGCAAAAAAAATTAATTGAATTTCGTAATGTAATTATTGTAATAAATTTTTTGTTTTAAATAAAAGGTTATTTTGTTAATGCTTGAAGTTTTAAAAATGCATTTTGCGGTTTAATAAATAGTTGGGTGGTAAGGGTTCTGCTATCTAGGGTAAATTTGGATAGGTGTCCGCATGATCCCATGATTTGGATTGTGAAAAGATGGCATCAGATCCTAGGTTATCGATCTCCCAGTACATGAGACGATACCGAGTAGAGTCCTACAGATTGATGTGTTGATGTCCACATCAAATTTGTAGGAAGCTACAAGGCATCTAGGATCAATCTCATTTCCTTCTCTCCCATCATATTAATTCATTGTTGTCTTCCCGAGTTGAGTCCAATTGATATCTGACAGATTTCAATTGGTTTCTCGACAATCACAGTTGGGATTAATTGGTCCCAATGTACTTTAGCAATGTTCTGAAGGTTGGAATAGTGTTATTCTAACTGGTAGAGGTCAATAAGAGGCGTAGGACTTGAATTCTAATGTTGTGAATTATGTTTTGAATGAGTGATACTATTTTATCCCTTTTTGGCTCGAAGGATGGAAAAAATGGTTTTCAACTTATAAACTATTTCAAAACTTTAAAGGAAATTTCAAAATAATTTAAGAAAAAGACACGGAGTCGCCACTTAATTTTTTTATAGTAAAATATCAAGAAAACTTTTAAATAATTTTCAAAGACTCGAAAATAGAAACAATTCTTTGAAAATAGAGAAAATGGGTAAGGGTGTTAGTAATGCTTTTGAAAACTTTTTTAAGGCACTCAAATGCATCTGTTTGAGAACTGTTGACCAATGAAGTAATTTGCTAATTTTGAAAAGAGACTAACTTGGAAAGGGTTTAAGGACATTCGCAAACAAAATTCATGTCATGAAAGAAAAATAATTCATTCATTCAAAAGGTTTTTCGAAAGACTAAAACTTTAAAGGAAATTAAGACTAGTTTTAAAGGCCACTTAGAATAGTGAAAAATTGATAATCAATTAAACTAGGTGATCAAATGAACCAAAACTTCTAAGAAAATAGAGAAAGTGAACATAAATGTTAACTCGTTTGGGATTTACAAATAAAGTTATTTAATGCTAAAATAATTAAATAAATAATTTAACTACCTAGATAACAATTATAAGGAATAAATAAAAGAGCAAATTTCAAGTATTAGGCCCCTCTTTGACCCAACAAGAATGAAATCAGTCTTGAGGATTTAATTATGGGCTTTAACCCACTTCACATTGTCCAGTGCGTTTTGGACTTGGTACTATGGACTTTGGTCCATTTCTTTGTTTTCAACCCTAGATTTTACCTTCCATTTCCACTCCATCTTCATGGTATACTCCTTGGTATACCTCTTCACTTTTGTGTATACACTTGTACACATCTTCATCTTAGACAAATAGACAGTCCTTTTGGGACTTGGGCTTCGGTAGAAATATGCTAAAGGGAAAATAGACCTCTTTGGCCAATTAAGAGGAATGCAAGAGAAGGGGTCCAATAGGACTCGGATAAATATCACACGCCACAAAAAACAAGATGAAAATTAATACATATTCTAAAACTGGCAATTAACAAACTAATAGAACATAATAACATGAAACATTCTTATACACAAAAGAATAAGAAGAAACAGTAGGTCATGGTAGTCAAAAATTGAAGAACACATATATAATTATTTGGGGAGAAAACAGACTGCTAATAGAGGCAAAAGAAACACAAAATCTTAGAGATTCTCTGTCAAATTAAGTAAACACTTTGCACTTCAAGTGCTTTAAAAATAGGTTCGGTAAAGCAGAGGCAAAGACGTGAAAGATTAGACTACTTTTACCTATTCTTAATCAACTTGAAACAATTCAAAGCATACAAAAAGTTAAAGGAAACAACATACTCAAACTCAGATAATAACATAAAGACTAAACAAGCTTGAGACCAAGAAGCCCCAACACTAGAGGGATTATTAATCCTTAACTAAGATTCAAAATGGCCTTGGCTTCTCAATAATCAGAGAGGAGAAAAGCGAAGGAGTAACAGTTTAAACAAGTGAATCATTGATCCAAACAAAGACATATCCTTTGAATCATAATCACACTTTTGATGAGGTGGTTTTTAGTATTTTTAGAGGGACACAAGTATTGTTTCATCTTTGTGCTGATCACAGATCTTATCCGTAGTATTTTTAGGCTTTAAAATGTGTCTTTTGGAGAAGAAAAGAAGAGGAACAAAACAGAAACAAGAAGAAATAACTGGGAAGGAGAAAATAAGAGGAACAAAATAGAAACAAGAAAAAAATAACTGGGAAGGAAACTCAAAAGGAACAAGTGCACTGTTGCCCAAGAAAAACAGAGAAAAGGGAAACTGGAAAGGGCTCTATATTGATTCTTGACCCCAACTCAAAGTCTTGGTCTCTCAATATGTTTGGATAAACCAGTGTTAAGGAAAAGGAAAAGAAATCCATCGTCACAATTCCATCATCAACCTTTACATATTCTTCAGATATTCTCAAGTGATAGAATGAACCATTAGGAATATTTAAGTTTAGAGATACAAATTAGGACTAATATAACCTAGTTTCTCCCTTATGTTTGACCAAATGTGTTAACACATGTATCAGAGTCTTAAAGGGATCCTTAACTAAGCTCTGAGTTTTAAGGCAACATTGGTTCATCCTTGGTATTATGAACCAAAGGGAATAGTAGGTTAAGCCTTTTTAGACACATATAAGACCTTAAAAATGACTGAAAATAGTGTGCAAGAGACAGAGAGAAAGACTTGATTTCTAAAGGAAAAAATAGTTTCAAGATCACACACGAAGAGGTCCAAGCATATCCAAGCAATCTCACATAACAATAATGGACAAAAACTAAGCAAAACACATAAGAAAACACACTGTTTTAGTCACTTATATTCATTCTACCCCTCTTTGACAAGTCACAATGACTTAAGTGTCAAAATGTCCTAGAGGGTTCCTAGGATTACCCATCCTTAATATAACATATTCCCTACTTCCACTTGACACTTTGAGTCAAGAAAAAACTTGAGGGATCGTCTGATTTTAGCACATAAGAAGAAACAAAGCAGCGAGTCAAACTTAGGACCAAAACAGGACTCAAAACTTGATGAGTGAACAAGGAAATACTCATAAAGGGAACACAGTTATTCAACTAGGTTTATTACATTCTCCTCCTCTCCTTGACAAGCTCAAAAGAACTTTTATATGTCAAGAGGGTCATAGAAGCATCCTTGGGTAAAATGACCTTCATTGTGGACCAACTCCTCTGTTTCCAATGATATTATGAGTCAAGGAAACTTGGGAGTGGTCCTACTTCATAAAAAAAACAAGAAGGCAGAACAATCTCCTAAGAAAAAAATGGAGATTGAGTTTAAAATCTCAACTAAACAAATAGATACAGAAAACAGACTAGTATAATGACACATTATTAGCAAAATATCAAGAAAACAGATCAAATGAGATGAATCTTAACTAATCAACGCTAAAACAGGCATGAGAACAAAACAAACCTAACTTAAAATAAAAAACAAATAATGCTTAAACAGTAAATAAGAGCACTTAACAAGATAACAATTTTTAAATCAAAAATACACAAAACAAAAACATGGTCTTCAAGAACTTATCAGCATATAGTCTCACTCTCACCTAGTGTGAGATTTCAACTACTACACGATTAAAAATACCACAATAGTGGATAAAAAAATAGGGCCAAAAAGAGATTTTCACCTGTTTCTGAGGAACGATGACAGTACTACGAGCTTTCGTTGGTCTATTCCTTTTTGGCAGAAAACTTACCTATTTCCTAGACGAGATCCAATGCTCAAATGAGTCTTATAGGGATCCTAGCCTAGAAAATTTAACTTAGCAAAAGATCTTCTCTCAATTCAAAAATTTTGCTTTTCCGATTCTAATGCACAATTTATGCCTCAAACCTATGCGGCTATGCCTATTAAGTGGAATAGTGAGGTATATATAGGAAAATTTTGGAATAGGGTTTTTCATTTTAGGTGATGTGAGAGTGAAGGATTTTAGGGTTTTTTGGGTTTTTCTCAGAGGGGTTTTTGAAATTGATCCAAGATAAGGATTGAGGAGCTGGAATCGTACTATCTTAGTACAAAATTGAGTGAAAATTCATAAACTGAATGGCTATAATTCGATGAACGAGTGAGAGGGTAATGCATCGATGATTCTAGATGATATGAGATACAATCCTTGTGGTGAGCACGCAAGGATTGTACGGAGAAAAGGGAGGAGACGAAAATCAAATTGAAAGGGGAAAAATTGATATCGGGCTTAGGGTTCTCGAGGGAGGGAGTTTATCGGGTTATTTTTATTTGTTTTTGTTTTGCTGATAGAGTAGAAGACGGGTAATAAGGTTGGGTTGAGCCAGTTCGGGTATAAAGCAATTGGGCACGGGTTCGGGTAATTAGAATTGAAGGGTAGATTAGGCTAGTTGTTAAATAGCCAATAGGTTAGGACTATAGTCAATTTCATTTAAATTTTAGCTGATTAAAAAATCAATTGGCCAATTGTGTTGCAATTGTGGCCAAATTGATTTCAATTACGATCAAATTTAATAAATTGAGTCAAAATTTGAAACAAATTGATAACCAATTTAATCTCGAGCTTCTCGGTTTAATAAAATCCAAATATTTATTTTCTAAAAAATGATTTATCTTAAGATAAAATATATTTAAATCAAATTGACCTTAATTAAATCAAATTTTAAAAGGCCCCGATCAAATGCCGATTTTGGTAAAATACATTTATTTAAATAACAAAATCATACGATTCCTTATATTTGAATATGAGAATGTATAACTACTATTTAAAATGATAAATTAACCCAAAAATTTTTTCTTAGAAAATTCTTTATCTAGATAGAACAAATATTTCAATTTTATCTAAAACTGAAGAAACTTAAAATTAAACCAAATTGTGGAGGAAAAAAAATAGGTATCAATAGATACATGCATTTTTAGGTGGTTATGTAGTTTGACTAAGTGGTATATTGGAATTTTTAGTGCAGTTGGTAAGCATAACTCTTTTGTTTATTGATTGATTATGTTTACCGGAAAGATACTTGTTTTTTAATGTTATTGTTGTATTTTGATTTAGTATTATGTGAATTTTATATGTGGTTATGCTGTTAGATTGAGTGGAATGTTGGGGCTTCTAGCGAAGTGGGTAAGCTTAACTCTTTCGCTAACTGATTGATTATGTTTACCAAAAAGGGATCCTAAGAGGATGTTAAGTTAAAAATTTGCTTGGGTGTAAGACCTTTTGAGTTATTAGTGAAGTTAAGCGAGGTGTGAAAGTTGAAAGCAAGTGACTAGTGGGCATTTATAAGACCCATAGCATGTGTTTAAATTGTTATTGGAGAGTTTGATGATTCTTTGAGTGAACCGAGTTACATATCTGTTGATCATTATATTTGGATCCTTGTATAGTCCTTGGCATTATATTTGGATCCTTGTATGGTCCTATTATTTGATAAGATATTATGGTTCCTTGTGTGGATTGATTATGTTGATAAGGAGTTTTATGATTCCTTGTGTGGACCAATTTATATTTTGTAATATACTATGGTTCCTTGTATGGGCCGATCCTTGATATGTTAATATGACAATGAAATTTTTGATGTCCTAAATTGCAAGCTGAAATGGGTGTAATTTACCCTTGTGTGAGATTATTGATATGAGCATTGTGAAAGCTTACTTGATGAATTGAATGTCTACTTCATGAATTGGAAGCTTACCAGATGACTTGCATGTCTATTTGATTTATGTTACGTGTGATAATGCATATTTATTAGTTGAGATGTTTTATGAGTCATGTGACTCTCACGCCTTCAAAAATTATTGTTATGTTGCCTTAATTGGACTAGAAGTTAGAGGGATAGTGACTACTAGCCCAATTCATAGAGTTAATTATGGAGTTAGTACTCATTGTATGTGTGTATTGTCAATAGTGAAGAACTTGATTTCAATCCTTGAGTTGGAAATTATGAGGAGTTGGCTGGTTGGATAATGTTCACAGGTTTAGTGAGGAGGCAGAGTTATTAGACAAAACTTGTAAGTTACTTATAATGGTTTGACAATGTGTATATGCTTATTGTATGAGAATAATTATCGGTTAATAGTATCCCTTGAATGTGGTATAATTAAATTGCTAAGGTTTGTGAAATAAGTTAGCTTGATTATGATTGATGATCTTTACTTGTAGGATTAATTGAGGGAGTAGAGTTATTAGATGGGTTTAGGCATATTCATATCCCTTTTCTTGTTACATGATAATACTTGGTTAGTATTGCTCCTTGAGTGATTGAGGTATGTTGACGGTCGAAGAGACTAATGTGAGTTGTGGTGAAGAATTTATGTGTAAATGAAACCCATAGTGGTGTGTTGGTGGTGTGGTGTTGGTTATAGCATTGGTTAGGGAGCAATTACCCAACAAAATATTTTCCTAGTATAGGAATGACATACCTCGGAGTAGTGTAGTTTTGGTTGAAAATCTAGTATTGTGTGGTTTAGTATTGAATTGTGGATCATGGTGTGATGATTGGTGGTGATGAGATTATTGAGGGATAGTCTATTGATATAGTGTTTCGTAAAATTTTTTGAAATGGCAAATAGGTTTCTAAAATTTTGATAATAGAGGTTACCATATTGGGACAAATTTGTGAGTAAAAACTTGAGGTGCGTAGTGAAATAGCTATAGAGCTGAAGTCTCCCCAAATTTCTGCATAAGTACCGCTGCAGCGGCCCATTCATCATTGTAGAGGCATTACTACAACGATAATTTACTCACTGTAGCGACTGTAGAGGTGGGATTCCATTTTCATCCCAAATTCTTATGCGTTGTAATATTGTGTGGTGTTCCAAGTATTTTAGATGACCCATTAAATAAATTTTATATTAATCATGTTTCTTGGATTGTAGCGATCGTAAGTTGTGCCTAGAGCTTAGTATAGTGGCCTATAGAGCGTAGGTTGGTTGGGTAGCTATTTTGCGTTAATTATAAGATGACGGTTTGGTAAGTATTATCAAAATTTTTTAGAAGAATATGGGAGGTTGCATTAATTTCTACCATTTTGGGAATGCTGGGTTCCGCGAATCATGCTAAAAACTCTCCCTCTTGGTTACTGAACCTATTTGGGGACGAACAGTGGGTAAATTGATATATACTGTAACAACTTGTTCCATAGTTACTAGAAATATCTGAGGTAAAGGAATAATAATCTCATTCATCGTAGGTTATAGGATCAATTCTTTAGAATTGGATTGAATTAGACATGAATTAAGGTCATACAATACCCCTAGCACAAAGTTAAGTTGGAAGTGTCCTTACTGATTTAGTTTTGGTCTAAGTTTAAACTAGGGTTAACTTCTAACGAGCACTCCTATTAAAATATAAAGAGTTATCAACCCAATACCCACCAAATTTAAGATGTTTGAGTCTTATTTTCAACACCTCCGACCATTCATTAAGCTGTTTCCAGAGTAAAATGTTATGGCCATTTTATTAAAGACTGTCTGCGTTGAAAAGCTGAGGCCACCTCAGTGATACTTGGACACTGCAGCGAGGTCGTTGCAGCGACATTTAGGTTGATGTAGTGACAAACATGCAGTACTTAAGATTATTTTGATGGTTTTTGTGTTTTTAACTCAAAAACTTCGTTCCAAAACCCTAGAGGGGTAATTTTCCAAGGTCTAGGGTGAAAATTCTTTGTTTAGGTAAGTTCTTCCATCATCTTCTTCATCTTTCAATCCAATAACATCTTACAATCATTAAAATGATCCTTAATGGTGGAGTTGAGGGTTAGAGCCCTAGGTTCATGAGATTTTGGGTGAAAGCCTATGGATTTGGGTAATATCACCTAGAATTACTTCTAGATTGTTAACTAACGATTCCTAACATGAATTTGTTATTCTAAGAAATGAAGTCTGATTGTAGGGAATCTTGAATTCAATAAAGATGAAATTTTAGCTTTAAAACTCCATTAATGGGGATGGGTTGTGTATGATAGAGCTACTTAATAGTTAATTGACCCTTGGGTAATATTTTAGACCATGAATAAAGATAGAATTAGTGGGTTAAATTTACAAAGTATTTATTCAAAGAGTAATTGATTAATTACTCCTATAATTGTTTGATTTCTAGGTGATTGGACTAATTGAGACATGAAGAAAAGGAAATAACAACTTTGGTGTGGCTTTCTTGTTCCAAGATCTTTGGTCGAGGTAGGTTATAGTTTAATGTGTAGTAGATTTGGGTTAGATACATGTAATAACTGTAGTTTTGACGGGAGACTTCATGTCTAGGCGTACAGTCACAAAGTTTGAATGGATAAAACATAGAATTAATGTAATAAAGATCTAATTGGGTGTTGTTATGTTTTTGTGTGGCTCCCTTGATGGGTGTTTGTATTTGTATGACTTACTTGATGATTTACGAGTTTACTATGTGAATGTGGGTAACAATAGAGGAATTAGGTGAGCTTGGAATCTATAAAACTCGTCTTTAATACCTTAAAAAGGGTGAATCCGATGTTGTGTGTGTTTGAAATATGGGATATCCTTCCTAAAAGATAGTTAGGAGAATTGATCGTGATAAGAGGATATGGTGTCATAACTTAAGAACCTAAAATCAAGTTTGGCTAAGTGCTAGGAAGTAAGATGTGTAAAGGTGTATGATTTAAGCTAGAATTGTAAGTTGAATAGTTTCGAGTGATTGAAGAATCGGCTAATAGAATTGTGTCTTGAACTTAGTGACGACTTGAATGTAAGGGTTACTAGTTAGCAACTGAAGTTACCAGTTTCAATAGGAATAAAAAAAGGTTAGCTTGGTGGACAAACTAGGTATGTTGAATTAGAGCGTAGACATCGATTTATGTGCACTCCTGAAATGGAAACTTGCTTGATTAGTTTTCGGATATGTTTGTGATTGATGATTGGGTTTGATAATGCTTATTTGAATAAGTGGTGGATTGATGACATACTGTAACTGATGAATATAGTTTGATAACGCATGTATTACAAGCTGTGTGAATTGGCCTTCGGACATGCTTGTGATTTCATGTGTTAGTGGATATTTGTTGTTTACTTAGAATGATGAACTTGATTTTAACTAAATGTCTAGAAAAGGGTCTACTTGCAAAATTGGTGTATTGCATTTCGTCATGGTTGATATTTGATGATGACATTCAGACAATGTGATATTTGGAGGGTCGGGTACCACGTCAATATAGATTGATATTAGGATCGGATACCACATCGGTACAGATTATTTATTGGGATCAAGTACCATGTCGGTACTATGCATGGACTAAGCTCGTCCCCTGCAAGTCATGACTAAGGGTCTCTACTGACCCTAGTATATATGTAGCCCATATTTAGACATGCATTATTGTTACTGCATTTGTTGTGATTACATTATTGTGTGTCATTTTATACATAATTGGTTAATGATTAGACTGCGTACCTGTAAGTGATTTTGAATGACTAACTTGTAATGAAATGATTTGAAAAGAAAAACTAGTTGTTTGTAAGTTTATGGTTGTGATTGTGCATTGCAGCAAAGTGCGAATATAAGGTATGTCCTAAATTATGTATAAATTGTATTCTCCTGTGTGTTTAGTTATATATGTGACATGACCCAAAAGTCGAGGTCATGATGATACCTACCGCATTCCAACCCTGGGTAGGTAAGCCCAACACCCCAATAGGTAAAGAATGTAGAAAAGAGATAATAATCCCAATACAAGACTTCATAAGGAAGTCAGACCATAACATAAAGAACAACAATATAAAAATATTCTCCAATCCAAAATTTGATATCATGAGTAAAGAGCATTACAACTGATAAATAGTATGAAAATACACAAGTTTATCTCTGAAAAGTAAAATAGGGACAATGAGGGTAGGAAAAGTCTATATTCAAGCCCCGAACAAGGAGCTCACCCGTCCTCTGAATCAACCACGATCACAACATGACCTCACACTCTGCAGGTCGTACTCGAACAAGGATCTTCACCAAAAAGGGCATAGAAAGTAGGAGTGAGTACGGTGCACTTGTACTCAGTAGGTATCATAGGCCAGCTGAGCAAAGCAGAAAACAAAACAAGAAAAGAATACTATAAGCACACTTCCACTTGCATATAGAAAAGTTCCCAACGGTGGCTCAAACTGTATCTCCTTACAATTATACAAGTTTAACATATATATATAAGGATAACTACACGCGAATAAATAAGTGAAGGCTAAATACATGATAGCAAACACATATATTAAAGTACAAATGATGCAATGCTGTGGGATGATGATGAAGTAAGCCATTGTATGGCCTCGTATACACATTTAGAGCATAAGCTTCCAGGACAGGACCCATAGGGGGTTCACAATTCATATACTTTCACAATCTCAATCTCATATGTCAATCAACCTTATTGGCTGAATCCTCGGTCAAGGGTGTTATAAAGAGTTTAATTTTCTTTCAAAATCAGTATTTCTCTATGGTACCAATTCCATGTATATGGATGAATGAAATTAGGTTGCATACTTATAACCAAAATAATATCATATAATGAATCAATTCAATGATGGTATCAAATGCGCTCAAATCTTCTCACAATCTCAATAAATCATGATATAAGCCATCGCATGGTACTACTGTAATAAAGAGTCATGTAAGATATCAATAATATCATATCGATCCCCCACTCGGGAATCACAATAAAGATAAATGGTAAATAATACTCAAACAAGACCAATATAAATCCCCACTCGGGTATCACCACAAAAAGCATCCCTTATGTCAAATATATTGTTCATATAAGCTCCCACTCGGGCATCACAACAATAATAATCTCTCAAGTCAACAATAATATTCAAATAGGCCCCCACACAACAACACATTATAATAAATATCTCAAGCTATGAATCTTATGATGCAATCCCCAACCCATAACATACTTTACATGAATGGTTAACTACCCAACCCATTCTGAAGATAGTTAAGCCATAACCTATCTCAAAAAGTCGAATATCAAGCCTAGACCCTTCAACACAGAGCCTTTCCTTTATGCGTGGCTTTAGAAAAAACCCAATCTATCAAAAATAAAATCTACACATTAAGAGGAGTCTAATGATACACATATTAGCTACTTTCATTTCGGGTCCAAATATAGTAAAACAGTTAACCCCCCAAAAAATAGGATAAATCTCAAAATTTTATTTAAGTGTCAAGTTTTCCATATCTCAAGAATCCTAACTATGAAAATCCATCGAAAAACACTCCGGAATCGAGGTTGAAATCATCAAAAAACCATTTTCTCACTTTACCGGGTAAAACCCTAAATTTTCAAGTTTAGAATCCAAGTTTTGAAGTTGTTTTTGAGATCAAATCAATGAATAATGATTGAAATCAAGTTTACAAGCTTACCAAACACTCTTGATGAATATCCATCTTTAAAATCGTCTTTCCTTAGGTCTCAAAGTTCAAAAAGGGTGAAAATTGAGAAAATTGGGAATTTATACTGTTTAGGTGAATAGTACCTCGCAATCACGGTTCCCCACCTCGCGATCGCGAGGGTCAATGTTGACCAGCATAAGGTAAATCATCGTGATCATGAGAGGTGGGCCTCGCGACCGCGATGTCAAACCTGACCCGGTCTACTAGAATTACTCTTTGCGATCATAGTGCCCCACTACGCGATCGCGATGAAGAAGATTATCGAGGACCGCAATCGCAACACGTGTCCATACGATTACAATGAATGGCCTAATTGTACCAGATAACAATAAAAGAGTTGAAGGAAAAATGGTCTAAAGTCTTTCGAACAGACCCACAGGATTCATTTGAGACCCTACAGAAATAAACAATAATGCTAATATGGTAATTTTGATGTTCCAGACTCAGTGGAATGATCTGATTCATCAAAAGAAGTCATTTTCAACAAGTTACCCCTTGATACCCCTGTAGGCTAAATTTAACTAGTCTCTCATCTAATAGGTTAAAACTCAATATAAGGGATCGAAACCCGAACCAACTATATTACTAGCTCAAAATCGACATTTCGAATCTAATGGAACTGAAAGAATCACCATTCTACGTTCAGATTATAAAATGTTGACCAAAGTCAAAATAATCACTTATAAGACTCCTCAAAACCTAAAACTTACTCAAATCACTCTTGAACGCTTTAGAAACCATTCCAATCAACCCCATAACTCATAAATAACATATAACAACTATAGAGAAGGGCAAAATAGTCAAAACATAGCAAAAGCTAAAAATTATAACAAGGGTTTTTACATTATCCACCACTAAAACACAAGTTCATCCTCAAATGAAAAAATAAATAAGGTACCTGAATCGGTATAAAGCTGGGGGTATCTACTCTGTATATCAGACTCAACCTCCCGTGTAGCTTTCTCAATAGATCAGTGTCTCCACTGGACTTTTACAAAATCAATATACTTAGACCTCAACTTCCTAGTATGCCTGTCTAGGAAAGCAATGGGTTTCTCTTCGAAGGACAAGTCATGATCTAATGCAACTGAGTCCCACTGAATCACATGCGAATCATATGGATGATATTTCTTAAATATGAAAACATGGAATACCGGATGAACAACTGACATATGTGGAGGCAAAGCTAGCCTATACGCCCCATCTCTAAACTTGTCAAGAATCTCAAAGGCCTAATAAATCTTGGACTAGTCTTCCCTTTCTTCTTAAATATCATCACACCCTTTATTGGTGATATGTTCAACAAAACCCTTTCACCAAGCATGAATGCCAAACCACAAACTCGATGGTTGGCATAACTATTCTGCCTACTCTGGGTAGCCACAAGCCTCTGCTGAATCAATCTAACTCGATCCATCGAGTTTCTCAACAAATCAGTGCCCCATGGCCTAACCTTAAATGAATCAAACCATCCCACGGGGTATCTACACCTCCACCCATACAAAGTGTCATAAGGCGCCATATGAATGCTGGAATGGTAACTGTTGTTGTAGGCAAACTCTGCTAAAGGCAAGAATTAGTCCCAATGACCATAAAAGTCCATAACACACTCTCGAAGCATGTACTCTAACACCTGAATGGTACACTCTGAATGGCCATCCATCTGAGTGTGAAAAGTTATGATCATATCAGGTTGAGTACCCAACTCTCTCTGTATAAAACTCTAAAAATTCAAGGTAAACTGAGTACCTATATCAGAAATAATGGAGATAGGTACACTGTACAACCAAACAATCTCCCGAATGTAGATCTTGGCCAATTTCTCGGCATTATAATTTACCTTCACAGGTATAAAGTGTACGGACTTATTCAACCTATCAACAATCACCCAAATAGAATCAAGCTTCCCTAAAGTTCGGGGGTAGACCAACCACGAAGTTTATAGTGATCCGCTCCCACTTCCACTCGAGAACAGGCATCCTTTGCATACTACCACTCGGTCACTGATTCTCATACTTCACTTACTGACAATTCAAACACTTGGCCAAAATCTAGACAATGTATTTCTTTATACCACACCACCAATAATGTTGCTTCAAGTCATGATACATTTTGGCTGCTCCTGAATGAATAGAATACTTCAAACAATGAGCCTCCTCCAAGATCAGTCTAACCTATCCACCAACTCTCGGTATACAAACACTACCACCAATCCTCAAAACACCATTGGGATCAAGAAATGCAGTCTTCGCCTTACCATTCAACACATTATCACGAATCACCCTCAACTTCTTATCATCAAACTGTCAAGCTTGATTCTTCTCCATCAATAAAAAATTAGCCTCATCAAAGACCAACACATGAACAAGTGTCAAAATATCAAGCCTAACAAATCGATTAGCTAAAAACTATACGTCTAAGACTAAAGGCCGGTCCTTTAGCAATAGATGACCCAAAATCCTCATACTAAGCGCCTTTCAATTCAAGGCATCTGCTACCATATTAGCCTTGCCTGGATGATAAAGGATAGTGAGATTATAACCTTGAGAAACCCTAACTATCTATGTTGTCTCATATTAAGATCTCGATATGTGAAGATGCATTGAAGGCAACAATAATTGGAGAACGAATACCATTCAAGTAGTGTCGCCACAATTTCAATGCAAACAAAACCGTGACTAACTCCAAATCATGTCTAGGGAAGTTCTTCTCATAAGGTTTCAACTGTTAAAAAATTATTCTACATCAACACACCACCCAAGAAAACTCTAGAAGTATCACGAAATATGGTGAAACCCAGGACCTCCTCAGGTAAGGTCAAGATAGGAGCTAAAGTTCACAACTCCTTGAGCTTTTGAAAGCACTCCCCACAAGTAACCAATGAAAAAACAATCTTCTTCTAAGTAAAATTGGTTAAAAGAGCCACAATAGAAGAGAAACTCTGCACAAAGCACCGATAATAGCCTGCTAACTCGACAAAACTCCAAATCTCGATAGGAGAAGTGGGTTTATCCCAATAATAAAATGCCGCTACCTTGGTCGGATCGACTATAATTCCATCCTTGGTCATTACATGACCCAAGAAAGAAATAAAATCTAACCGAAATTGGACTTGGAGAAGTTGGCATACAACTACTTATCTCTCAATCTCTGAAGTACGGTCCTCAAATGCCTCACATGGTCAACCTTATTCTTGGAATAACCTAAGATATCATCAATGAACACAATTACAAAAGGATCAAGATAAAGGGAGAATACCCTGTTCATCAACTCTATAAATGCTGTCGGGGCATTAATCAACCCAAAAGACATGACCAAGAGCTTATAGTGGCCATATTGCATCTGAAAAGCCATCTTCGAAACATTCGAAGCCCTAATCCACAACTGATGGTAGGTAGATCTTAAGTCAATTTTAAAAAACACTGAAGCACCCTGAAGCTGATCAAACAAGTCATCAATGTGAGGAAGAGGATACTTGTTCTTGGCCGTCACCTTTTTCAATTGCCGCTAATCAATACACAAGCACATGTATCCATATTTCTTCTTCACAAATGTGAAAGGAGCACCCCAAGGAGACACTCTCGGCCTAATGAAACCCTTACTCAATAAATCCTGTAATTTCTCCTTCAATTCTTTCAACTTTGTCGGGGCTATCCTATAAGGAGAAATAAAATCTCGACTCAACATTAATGGAATAATCAATATCCCAGTCGAGAGGCGTACTAGGTATGTCTGTAGGAAACACGTCCATAAACTCCCTAACAACTCACGTAGAATCCAAAGGAGGTGGTGAACCAACACTAGTATCACAAATAAAGGCTAAATAGAAAAGGCATCCCTTTCCTACCATACGACGATCATAAATAAAAGATTTAACACCCTTAAGACACGAGTTAGAAGCACCCTTCCATTCTAACCTCGAGATGCCAAGAAGAGATAAAGTCATGATCTTGGCAAAATTATTCAAAACTGCATGGTAAGAAGCCAACCAATCCATAAAAAATATGATATTAAAATCAGCCATATCAAAGATAACTAAGTCCACCCAAGTCTCACATCTAGAAAAGGTCACAACATAAGATTGGTACAACCAATCCACCCTTAAAAAATTGCCTACGGGGGTACATACATGAATAAGTATAGTAAGGGACTCACACATAGCATCAAAACTAGTAGAAAATTATGCACACATAAGAGAAGGCAAACCCAGGGTCAAACAGTACTGTAGTAGGATGATGGCAAACTGGGATGATTCCTGTAATCACTGCATCAGAGGCCTTTGACTTAGGTCTTCCAGCAAAAGCATATCACTGTCCACATCTGCTACTAGACTGAGTGACTCCTTGTCCACCACCACAAGCTCCTTGAGTTCCACCTCTGGTTGATCTAGAACCACCTCTGCTGCCCTGTAACTACCTCTAGCTATTGAACTAGAGTCAAACAAAAATTGAAGCTGAGAACCCTACTGGAAAGAACCAATCATATGTCGGGGATAATCCCTTGATAAGTGACCATACTCATCACATACAAAAATATACTCTACTAAAATATTCACACTGAGAGGGCCCAAATAAACCAGAACACCCTTCATAACTTAATGAGCCAGAACGAGATCCTCAGCCTGCATGGCCAAATCTCTGACCACTCAAAGTCTCAAATTCTGTAAATGTACCATCTGAACTCTAAAAAGCTACCTGAACTGATCTTCTCTGAAAGCTATGAGAACCTCTGCTTGAGAAATCCCTACCTCGAGATGTATGACCAATAAAATTGCCCTGTCGATGCACCTTTTTAGCCTATCCACCCTGCATACCGTGGCAAATAGTCTCAATCATCTTTGTATAATCTATTATACTCTAATAAGAGCCACCATAAACCACTAATTGAGCTATCTCCAACTAGTAATAACTAGTCAAATTCTTGACAAACTTTCTGATCCTCTCAGACTTGGTAGAAATGCTAGAAATGGCATATCTGGACAATGCATGAGCCTCATACTCTGTAATGGTAAATCTGGACAATGCATGAGCCTCATACTCTGAAATAGTCATGGAGCCTTGCCACAAATGATCTAACTCATCTCTCCGCTTTCCCTCAAGATAAAGGGCACAAATTGCTTCAGAAAAGTCTTAGAAAACAGGGTCCATGTCAACTGAGGGGAACCCACTAGTATACCACTGTAAAATAGATCTCCACCACTACCTAGCTACATCAGTCAGTTGGCATGTAGTGTAAGCAACACCATGGGACTCAAGTGAACTGAGATTATGCAACCTCTCCTGAAAGTCAATCAAATACTCATAAGCATCCTCACCACTTGCACCACTGAACTTAGGAGGGAATAATTTGATGAATCTCTTAAATATTTTCTTCTCATCAGCAGACATAACAACACCTAGAGCTATAGGCAGAACAACCAATGTAGTAGGCAAAGTCTCAACACGTGGGGTTATAATAGTAGTTAGTTATGCTCCAGGTGTCTGAGAATCATTAGTAGTAGCTGCGCTAGTAGTTTTACACATTTTGTAGTATGAGAACCGTTTGGTGTACCTGGTAAAATACCAGTTTAGGGAATGCCATCCAAATGTCCTAAAATACGAACCAACAAATCCTGCAATACTGGGGTAAACATGAACCCCTAAAGAGGCGTGAGCTTGTCCCATATCCTCTGGCTTATAAACCTCCTCATCATGATCAATCTCAGGCTCGAGAGAGGCTACTCTAGCTTATCCTCTAGTTGGAGCTACTTCTTATTCCTGGCCTCTAACTCTGTCTTGGTCGCGACCCCTGCCTCGCCCCCTGACTGGGCCTCAAATGTGGGTTCTAGCTCAACATCCTCAACAATTCTAGATGTAGTCCTCATCATTTGTATTGAAAGAATGGAATACAATTTTGAATATGGGATATGCATGATATGGAATCAAATTAGAGAAATTTTTCTACAAATGTCACATATCCTCCTGAAGATAGATACGGATGTTAATGTATTGATTCGCAGGACTCTATTAGAAATGTTACTCTTTCATTCATAAGACCGATGAACCTAGCGCTATGATACCAATTTGTCATGACCCAAAACTCGAGGTCATGATGGCACCTACCCCATTCTAACCTTGAGTAGGTAAGTCCAAGACCAAAATAGTTAAAGAATGCAAAAGAGAGATAATAAACCCAATAGGAGACTTTATATGGAAGTAAGGCCATAATATAAATAACAATAATATCAAAATCTGAATAAAGTACAACTCTACTCCCAAAATCTGATGTCTTGAGTAAAGAGCACTACAACTAATAAAGAGTATGAAAATACACAAGTCTATCTCTAAAAAGTAAAATAAATACAATAAGGGTAGAAGAAGTTCAAAATCAAGCCCCGAATGAGGAGCTCACCCATCCTCAAAATCAACCTCAATTACTGCATGATCTCACACCCCATGGGTCGCACTCGAACTAGGATTTAAAGGGCATAGAAAGTCGGAGTGAGTATGGTCCACTTGTACTCAGTAGGTATCATAGGCCGTCAGAGCAAAGAAGAAAACAAAACAAGTAAAGAATAGTATGCGAATGCTTCTACCTGCATATAGAAATGTTCCTTATGGTGGATCAAACTATATCTCCTAATAATTCTACAACTATAACATTTTTATAAGGATAACTACACATGAATATATAAGACAAGGCTAAATACATAATAACAAACACATAAATAAAAGTACAAATGATGCAATGCGTTGCAATGCAGTGGGATGATGATGAAGTACGCCATTGTAAGGCCTGCCCTCGTATACACCTTTCAAAAATGAGCTTTTAGGATGGGGCCCATGGGGAGGTCGCAACCCATATGCTTTCACAATCTCAATCAACCTTGCCGGCAGAATCCACGGTCAAGGGTCTTATAAAGTGTTTTATTTTCATTATAAATCAGCGTTTCTCTGTGGTACCAATTCCATGTATATAGATGAATGAAATGAGGATCCATGCTCATAACCAAAATAATATCATATAATGAATCAATTCAATGATAGTATCTAATGAGCTCAAATCTCCTCACAATCTCAATAAATCATGATATAAGATATTTCATGGCACCACAATAATGAAGAGTCATGTAAGATATTAATAATATCATATCAAGCACCCACTCGGGCATCATAATAAAGATAAATGGCAAATAATACTCAAATATGACCAATATCAACCCCCACTTGGGTATCACCATAATAATCATCTCTTAAGTCAAATATAATGTTTATATAAGCCCCCACTCGAGCATCACAACAATAATAACTTCTCAAGTTATCAATAATACTCAAATAGGCCCCCACACAGAAACACGATACAATAAATATCTCAAAATATGAATCTCACGATGCAATACACAACTCTTAGCATACTTTACATTAATAGTTAACTATCCAACACAGTCTGAAGAAAGTTAAGCCATAACCTACCTCAAAAAGTTGAATCTCAAGCCTGGACTCTTCAACATGGAGCCTTTCCTTTATGCACAGCTTTGGAAGACACCAAATCTATAAAAATATAATCTACACATCCGGAGGAATCTAATGATACTCATATTAGTTACTTTCATTTGAGGTCCAAAAATAGTTAAAAAATTGACCCCGAAGAAAACAAGGTAAAATCAATATTTTTTTTAAGAATCAAGTTTCTCATATCTTAAGAATCCTAAATATGAAAGCCCATTGAAAAAAAGTTGGAATAGAGGTTGAAATTATTAAAAACTATTGTCTCACTTTATCAGGTAAAACCCCAAAAGTTCAAGTTTAAAATCCAAGTTTTGAAGTTATTTTTGTGATAAAATCAATGAATAATAATTGAAATAAAGTTTAAAAGTTTACCTAAACACTTTTGATATCCCTTTTTAAAATCATCTTTCCCGAAGTCTCAAAGTTCAAAAATGGTGAAAATTGAGAAAATGGATAATTTATACTATTCAGGTGAACTGTACCTCGTGATCAAGGTCCCCACCTCGCGATTGAGAGGGTCAACATTGACTAGCATAAGCTAAGTCATTATGATTGTTGGAGGTGGGCCTCACAACTGCAATGGTCAAACCTGACCCAATCCACTAGAATTACTTTTCACGATCTTGATGCCCCACCATGCAATTGCAATCAAAAAGATTATCAAGGCCCGTGATCTCGACACGTGTCCATGCGAAGATGATGAAGGGGCCTGATTTCACCTAATATCAGCAAAAGAGCTGAAGGGAAAATGGTCTAAAATCTTTTGAATGGACCCTCGGGATTCATTTGAGACCCCACAAAAATAAACCAATAATGCTACTAGGCTAATTTCAACAATCTAGACTCAATGGAACCATCAAATTCATTATATGAGGTCATTTTCAACAAGTTAACCCTTGGGAGTCCTCTAGGCTAAATTTAACTAATTTCTTATCTAATAGGTCAAAACTCAACATGAGGGCTCGAAAATCAAACCAACTATGTTAATAAACCTAAATCGACATTATGGATCTAATAGAACTAATAGAATAACTATCCAAATCTTGGATCACAAAATATTGACCAAAGTCAAACTAATCACTTATAAGGCTACTTAAAAACACAAA
Organism: Capsicum rhomboideum; assembly: GCA_031232105.1. Lineage (NCBI taxonomy): Eukaryota > Viridiplantae > Streptophyta > Magnoliopsida > Solanales > Solanaceae > Capsicum > Capsicum rhomboideum. The sequence goes on along the minus strand of CP124714.1, from coordinate 113,172,385 downwards.
CTCACTCAAATTACTCCCAAATACTTCGGGGACTATGCCAATCAATCCCACAGCTCATAAATAGCATATAGAAACTATGAGAAAGGGTAAAATAATTAAAACATAGCAAAATATAAAAATCACAACATTGTTGTTACAATACGTGATATGTATTGTAGTGTCTCTTCTTGCAAAGTTGTTGTTTTATTAATTGTCTTGTTGCAATATTGATAGTTAATGGTTGTAGAATAGGGAGTGAAGTCTATTATGAAAGAGGATTAATAAGGGACAAATAAGTGTAGAGTTGTTTTAATAAGGTGAATGCTTAATAGATGTGGGTTAGGTTGATTCATAGAATTGTGTCAGTTACTCACGCTATGAGGATAAATTAATAATGCTATAATAAAGGCAAGGTAGTAATGTAGGGAGCTGAAGTATGCTAAGTATGTTAAGAATGTTCAGTTGTTAAGTATTTATATTTGTCATGATCTCTTCTTGGTTGCTATATGCTGTTATATGCTTTCTAACCCTAGTTGACCGATGATACCTACCAGTACATGTGTTTGTACTGATACTATAATTACTATATCTCCTTTCGGGGGTATAGCCATAGTTGCAGGTCATTTGAAGTTTTTGTAGTGCGGCGGTGATCATTCTTCAACAGCTCCCGTTATTCTACTCTTACATGGAGGCTGTGTCTTGAGTTGTCCTTATTATATTTAGCACTCTTATACCTGTCTAGACTAGGTTTTAGGAAATTATTTAGTTGGATTTTGCAATGTAATTATTGTAATAAGGTTTTTGTTTTAAATAAAAAGGTTATTTTATTGATACTTGAGGTTTTGAAAATGTATTCCACAGTTTAATAAATGGTTGGGTGGTAAGGGTTCTCCTATTTAGGGTAGAGTTCAGTAGGTGCTCGCACGATCTCATGATTTGGGTCGTGACATGAAGAGAGCACATGAGCATAATATCAACTCTGTGATTCATCAATTTGGTAGATAGCTTAACCATGCTTAAATAACTAAATGGCATATACAATATGAATAATCCAAGAGCTATAACTTAGATTTTAATAACTTTGTGAACAACTCCTAAAACTTAACTCGAAATTGCTTGAAACTCATAAGTAAAATACTAAACAAAATATACCCTAAATCACTTTATTATTTGCGACAATGTATGCTTTCACTTTATTAGTAGCATATCTCTAGCTTGCCATCATAAGTCCTTGTGGGTCGACAATCCTGATTGTTTCATAATCACTTTATTATTTGCAATCACATACACTTTTATGAGAGTTGGTAGCTACTCCAACTGACAATAGCCACATCATGTGAAATTCTATACCACAACAAAAAAGCAGGAATCACTTACCATGGTATTTTTCCACCCATCAATTTTTGGAAATCACTTTCCATGACCAATCTGCTTGATGATAAACATTCAGAATATGCTGATCCCAATTAGGAAGCTCTATCACAGTACCCAGTATACATTTGACAACTAACAAAGCAAAAGGATATGAGTCAAAATAGTGAATAAATGAACAATATAAATAGTAGTGCTTCAACTTATGATTCATGTTCCAAGTTTCTAGGAACAAAAGTTGTGCATGTGGGATAGTTTTGCCATTTTTGAAGCCCACAAATCTCTTCATCTATTAATAGTCTTTGTACTCACTATGCTACACAAAAGACAAAATTTCCTCAATTTTATAAAATATATTACTCTACCTCAAAATATTCGAGAAGGGTAAAGCTACATCATGTGGCTTATGGTGAAAACTGCTTTAGGTCCTAATGACTTTTGATTGAGCTACCAAATATAGGCCATAATCCACCATGCTGCTGGACCAACTTGGGAAAGAAAAATATTATAGTACTTTCAGAAATCAACAATTATCGGGTCAATATCTGGCTCAAAACTAACATGAAGGATATGTATATACATTAAGAGTAACCATATATGAAGGAGCATATACTATCGGGTATAAGGATTTCAAAAATGGTTCCCAATGGCATTCCTTATGAAGGATTTGGAGAACAAAAGGTTTAATAGCAAAACGGTAATTTTGCACTGGCTCACCCCTATCGCTTTCAGTTGAGGGTGTCCACTTGGTGCAATCACCTGATAATATATAGTTTACCAAAAGAATAAAATTGAAAAGATGTCACGCCCCAACTTAGGGACGTAATTGGCACCTGGTGCCACACTTGACCCTAAGCTGACCCTTTTTGGAAAGCTACGCTACTATGATAATATCAGTCCCAAAATCAAGAAAACAAGTAAGTATATCTTGGCTTAAAAATAAGCCCTCGACCAGTAATCCCCCTATCAACATAACAAACAATAAACTCAGCTAATTTCAACAATTCATATAGAACAAAAACCCATCGAGGCCACTATGATATCTAGAAACATATCTATATTATTATAAGAGTATGAATAACAATGTTGGTTGATAAAAATATTCTTAAAATATTGAAAGACTTGTCTACCCTTTTAAGTTGAAATTTTCTCTAAATCTTAATTTCATGCTGAATAAAATTGTAATTCTACATATTTTTTTTTCTTTTACAGTTTTCTACGTGGGTTGGCTATTCAAATTAATTAAGGACAGTAAGATTAGGTGTCCTCAATTTGTTGCACTATAGGATTAAATCTTGTTTACTATCCCAATTTAATAAGGAGATCTAACCGATAGACTTATTTGCATAGCACCAATATTGTTATTGAAAGAAGGCTTTGTCCATATTAAAACTTAAAAAAAATTAACATAGAAAATAATTAGGTTATTATTAGATGGACTAAGAGTTGATTAAACTAAACTAAATTATTTAACTAAGACAATGAGTATAAAAGTTGATAAAATTATATCTTGAAGATTTTATCCAATACTTTGGACTTTAAATTTCTAATTAATTGATAATAAGAATATTAATAAATTAGGCAATATTCATATTTGATAAAATAGTTATCGCTATTAATAGTTATAGATAATAAATGAATTTTATATTTGCTTTTGTATTCAAGTATTTAGGTCAATACAAAAATAATACTCTTTTACTGCCACTTCAACCATAAACAATAGACGAGTAGATTTCACTAGTACTTATTTAACTTTGAGTTTATTACATAAATGGTATTCTTCTATTTTAGAGTATCATATCATATTTTCAGTACAATATATAAGTATAATCTTGAGAATTCAGGGCGATATATCTATATTATATTGGTTTCTAGATGGGGTCAGGGTTGGGAGAAGGGTATTAAATTAGGGTCGAGACACTAAATAAGGTCGAGTTTGGGTCTTGAGTTGGAATTTAGGTCTCGACTCAAGGTCATGTCATGAATCAAGTTTGGGATTGGGTCTCAGGTCAAGAGTGAGGTCCTGATTTGGGTTCCAAATTAGGGTCAAGACGTGAGTTGATGCTAGGAGTTAGGGTTGAGATCGAGTGTCGAAGTCAGGGTGTGTAATGATGTGTCATGGTTTTACGGTAATTTCGATGCTTAAAACAAGGAAATTATGCTAGTTCTAATGCACATTTATGTGGGTATGCTGTGTTTTTGTAGTACTTGTAGGTAAAATAGGTTTCGGGAGTTAAAATTTAGAAAACAGAGAAAATGGAGCCCAAGTACATCAGACGAGCCATCCAACGGACGACTGAAGCTACTGACGGGCCATCCTATATAGGCATTGGAAAAATTTGAGAATGTGAAAATTGAAAGGCATCAGATCCCGCATCCCATGTCCAGTTGAAAGATACAACAGACTCATCCTAAAGGCTGTGTGAGAAGATCCTAAAAAGTGTTAAAATCAAGGTTTAACCAATGAGTACAAGAAATGATCCATCCTTGGAAAGGACGAGATCTTCCTAAAAGTCGTCCTACAGACTTCAGATGATAAGGAAAGATCAACCATCCAATAGCGAGTAGGAAGGACGGATCCTTGCATCATACAATGAGTCATCCTTTCCTTTGTCTGAGGTGCCGACACTGTAATCCCATTGTGATTAGAACAAGTTTTGTTTTATCTATAAATACCTTTCCTAGGGTTTATTTTATTGGTTATGCATTCATATAGAATTTTTAGTCGTAGAAACATCATATATTATTTTTTTCTGAGACCTGAGAGTATACCCATTGATTATTGGTTATTAATTCTTTCTTAATAATTAAAGTGTCCAGATTTCTTCTAATTTATTCGTAAGTTTATGATTATGAATTCTTCTAATAATTCTTATTATGATCTTATGAACATGAGTAGCTAAATCCCGAAACTAGGATTGTGGGGACCATGATGAATTAACTAGAGGACCAACAATTTAGGTGAACTTAACTTACAAATCTTTCATGCTAAGCACCAGGATAGATCACTGGTACGACATTCCTACTGCGTTATGAAATCATGTGGAACACAATCCTAATCAACTCTCTCATTAATTAAAAATAACATTAACAAACATTCTGATACTCTGTTACTTACTGTCTACAAATATTACTTGTCATAAAACCCCCATTTTTGGAAATAACTAACTACTGATAGCTTAAATAATAGCATCGACCGAGCTCCTAGCCATATTCCCCGTGGGATCGATCCTAACCTTGGTTGGATTCTATATTTGATTCAATGACCGCTTTATATTTCAATTATGAGGTGTAATTTGGGTGACATCATGTAACACCCTATGGTTTGATATGAACAGACTCAGACTTAGTGCAGAAAAACCAGATGAAAAATTTCAGTCCCAGACCAGTACGAGTCATACATTGAGACAACGAGTTGGACCATGATTTGTGGTATGTTGGCCCAAACCAAGGAAACTCCCAGGTTACCATGACTCAGTGTACGACTCGTGACGTGAACCACAAGCTGTACTATCTAGTTGTGGAACCTAGTTTTCAAGTTGAAAGATTTCCCTTCAAACCATAAATCAACAGTACAACTCATGAAACAAGTTCAGAACCCATACTGTGACTAGTGGTATAAAGTTCCAAAAATAGTTCAAAATTTCTTCCAGTGGACCATGACTCAAACCATGAGTTGTGGAACAATAGTACACATTTTAGAATTAACTCATGGGACCATAAATAGAATATTTCCAAATTAGTCCCACTGATCACGAGTCAGACCATGACTCTTTGTACCAAAGTATAAGTCATGTGACGACTCATGAGATGCAGTTTTAAGAAAATTAATTGCATTTTAAAAAGGTCAAATCAGTCTTTCCCATCTTTTTAAGCCCTATACTATTTCATTTAAGTTTCTTTTAGGTGAGATTAAGAGGTAAATGGACGATTAATCCCCCACTCTCATGCTTTCAACTCCAAATTCAGAAAGAAAACTCTCAAGGTAAGTCTAAGGTTTATCACTCAAGTTCTAAGTTCAAGGTCTCTACTTTAGATTTCTTCAACAATCAGCTATATGAGATTTCACTAAGGGTTTTCGTTCACCCTTATGCCTAAAAATGTAATATTTTCATTATGATTTTCATAAATTTTTGATTTAGGGTTTAAACCCAATTATTAGTTTTCCTTTGATATTTTATGATTTTGATTCTTGTTAAAAGTGACTATGCATGATTTCTAATGGTTCCAATTCAGTTATTATAGTATGTGAAGAATTATGCATGACTTGAAAAATTTCAACCTATTTTAGTACAACTTGGCATGTTATGAACGCATGATCCTAGAATTTAGTAAATTAAGCATGACTAGTTCGGATATTTTAGAATTTCATTAAAAAGCAGTAAATTTGAACTAGTTCATGTTGTACTTTCAGACTGTACTTTAACAATTATGAGAAAATACAGTTTTATTTTGGGAGTAGTATTTAGCACCGAGTGGACATGGTTTCCAGCTAATCCAAGTCCCAAAACTACATGGCAGTGTAGGTTATATTTAGCCCTTTAAGGCTCAGTTTAGTAGATCCACCTCAGTTCAGGTTCTATATTAATGTTAAGATATAGAGCAGCCCTCCCGACATGGGTCACATGTTGGACTCTGTGTTTGCTCGCATGGTTTATGATAGTTAGAAATTCCCAGAAAATGATTTAAGCATAATAAATGTAAATGACTCACTAGCTTTTAGCTTAGATATAACTACGTTATGATTCACTAAAATGATACAATTTTTTAACTTTAATCTATGAAAATGTGGGTTATTATACTTCAGTTTAATTATGTTATACATGATTAGTACCACACATGATTTTAGTGTTACAGCATGATTCACATACTTATTCATAACTTGCATATCTCATATGCTTTGTACATTTAGATGTACTGAGCGTATACTTTCTCTTGCGCTGCATCTTATTTATGATGTAGATTCAGGTTCTCGCTCTTAACCATATGGTTAGATATGATTCTAGTACTTAGTTCAACATACTTGGTGAGTCCTTATAAATTGAGAACAGTTGGAGTTTATATGCAGTCTTTCAGTTTGTTTTTAATATCTGTGTTAGCTAGGGACTTGTCCTAGAATATCATCTTCAGTTATTAGAGGCTTTCAAAAATAGTTAGTTTTCTTCAGTTGGGTTAGATATTTGTATTAGCTACTTTAGTGCAGTTTTGGGATATTCAGATTATAAAATTTCCCTAATCTTTTCAGGATTTATTCTTTTGCTAAGTAATTGAATACATTGTCTTATTCACATGCCAATACCAAGGGTTTGCTTGGGATCACCTGTGGTTCTAAGTACCATGCCTTATCTAGGGTGTAGACTTGGATCGTGACAAACTTGGTATCATACCACTAGGTTCAAGAGTCCTATGATGTCTGAAAACCTGCACATAGCAGAGTCACTATTATAGGTGTGAAGTGTGCCACACTTATGAGGTAAAGGCTACAAGTTGTTTTAGAAAACCTTCCATTCTTTCATATTCTTTATGATGTGATAGAGTTTAACTTTATTTACCATCCTAAGTTTTGCTTTATGAATTTATATCATGCCTCTATAAAGAAACGCTAGAAAAAGGAATGGTTAGAATGCTAATCCACCCGCACCTATAAATAATGAGGTTACTAATGTAAAAATTTTCAACTTCATCCAAATGTTGGATCAAGAAATGACAACTCAGGTGAATCAACAAGTAGTGGTCCTGGCTAACCCAAATGGTGGGTCAGCTGCTGCCTGAGTCTGAGCCTTATTAGAATGAATCGGTCAGAGATCTTTGGGTCAAAGTTTGAGGAAGACCCACATAACTTCATTGATGAAGTGAAGAAGATTCTCCAAGTTATGCAGGTGATTGGGTTTGAGGGTGTTGAGTTGTCTTCTTATCAACTCAAGTTTTTAGTATACTCAGTAGAAAGACAACTATGGCCAAAATATTGGTCCTGCAGTTTGGGAGGACTTTATGGATGCTTTTCTTGATCGGTCCTCCCCGTGAGAGTTGAGTGAGGAAAAGTTTGATAAGTTTATGAACTTAAGACAGGGATCTATGTCAGTTAAAAAATATGGCCTGAAGTTTACTTAGCTATCTAGGTATGCTTCGGTTATAGTGTATGAGCCAAGGGCCAAAATGAGTAAATTTATTTTTAGGGTTTTAGATTTGGTAAAGAAGGAGTGCAAGACTGATATGTTGATTGGGGATATGGATATCTCCAGATTGATGACCCATGCCCAACAGATTGAGAAAGAGAAATAGAAAAAGAGAGAAAGGGAGAATAAAAAGAATGGATAGGTAACTTTAAGTACAACCAATAGAAATTTGGTGGTGGAAACCAGCCTTCTTTCCATAATAGATCTTTAGGACCATCACCTTCATCAGCTAGTATCCTATCTCCAGTACCTAAAACCTAGAATGATAAGAAGAGTAAAACATCAGGCTCTCTTTCATAGGGAAGTATTATAGGGGCATACTTACCCTACTTGCCATAAATATGGTAGGAACCATTTGTGGGAGTGCTTGTAAGGCAATAAGGGTTGTTTTGGTCGTGGTCAAATAGGTCACAAGATAAAGGATTACCTATCTACCAAGAAGGGCAATAGAGGTGGTCGGGCTTAGTCTACTTCTTCAGTAGCTCTAGCAGGTCACCCAGTTCAGCAGTGTGCCTCTTTTAGTACAGGTGATAGTCAGTGCCAAAATCGCTTTTATGCACTTTTATCTTACCAGGATCAGGAGATCTCACCAGATATAGTCACTGGTATATTGCAAGTTTTTCTCATAATGTGTATGCTTTGTTAGACCCTGGGGCTACTTTATCTTTTATGACCCCATATGTTGCTTTTAAGTTTGCAGTTAGTCCTGAACAACTCCTAAAACCCTTTTGTTTTTTCAGTCTAGTTGATGATCAGTCATATCTAGATGGGTGTACATAAATTGTCCAATTTCTGTTCTTCATAAAGTCACCACAACTGATCTAGTTGAGTTAGACATGGCTGACTTTAATATCATTCGTGGAATGGATTGGCTATGCCTTAGTCGACTGCAGAACTAGAGTCATAAAATTTCAATTTCCAAATGAGCCTATCTTAGTAGGAAAGGGTCATCCTACAGTGCCTATAGGTCATTTCATCTCTTACCTTAAGGCTAGGAAGATGATTTCTAAGGGGTGCATCTATCATCTAGTTTGGGTTAAGGACTCTAAGTCAGAGACCCCATCTCTTTAGTTAGTTCTAGAAGTGAGTGAGTTTCCATAAGTGTTTCATTAGGATCTGCTAAAAGTCCCTCCTGAATGGGATATTGACTTTGGGATAGACCTTCTCTCAAATACGTGATAAGTGGCACTTTTGCCACTTATATGTGTCTTTTTGCATATGATTTTGTATCGTTAATTTATAGTATGAGGCTAATTATTATTTGAATGGTTTTGATTCTAGATAATATGAAGTTTACAATGATCCCTGATGTAAAAAAGTGAAATCGAGATAAAACGGAGCTGAAATAAGAAAGTTGAAAAACTGGATGAAATTACTGAATAATATCACGATGAAGGAGGGTCACAATTGCAATCTGGTCAAAGCCAAAGCCATGTGATCACATGGTCAATGGAAACGATTGGGGTTAATTGGGAGTCAACTCATCACAATAGCGGTCCCAGGCTTGCAAAAGCAATGAAGAAAACTGCCAGGCGTCAAGGGTAGTTCTGGAATTTCACAGATTCGATCCCAAACATACAAAAATCAATTCCAACCTCTAAGATAATCATCTATGCCTATTTTATCAAGCTTGGAGACTAGGATTCTTTAACCAAAACCCTTGTAATGAAGATTTAGAAGTTTTATATTGACAAATTCTTAATCCTTTCTTCATTTGCTTGCTCTATAGTGACTTTATTTGGGTGTAGTTGTTAATTTCGGTTTTGAATATTGAGCTGGAAACATAAGAATATTTTGGTTTTAATTTTATATCATGCTTTTGTATTAATTGAATTTTCATTAGTTTATGAAATGGGTTTGTGTTTATCTTAAATTAATCACATGCTTTGTTGATTTTCAAAGGGAGTATCTAACTCGAGGACTCACCGATTTAGTTTGATTAAGCTTGAAAGAGTTAATTGAGGTTGGGAAAGGTTAATTTAGCATGATTTGAGGATTTAAAACTCATCTAAAGGATTTGAGCTAGAGATATCAAAATCCTAGTGTAGCCCAAAATTGGTTTTGTGATTAATGTTTCTTAGCTTGGTTCGAGAGAACGAGGACTAAACCCTCAATGTTTGAGATACATTAGTGGGTAATTTAAAATTCAAGGATAAATTAATAAATCCGTTATTAATCATGAGTACTTAATTTAAATACAATGGATCCCCATTATCAATCCCCTTATTTTCCTTTATTTGTGAAAGCCATTGATCAAATTGTTAATATTATAATTGGTTCTACCCTTGTTTCATTTTTATATTGAAACCCCACCAAAAGACTTATATCCTTTGTTTGGATTAGAGTGAGTTACTTTTATTCCTTCTTTTTTTAATTGCTAGTCACATTATTCCTCATGGGATCGACCCCGACTCTATAGTTGGATAAGTATATTGATAATGATTGATTACATCTTTTTACTGGTATAATCGAGCATTATAAAAAATGGCACCATTGCTGGGGAATAATTTTGGCGTATCGAGTTAGTTTGGAATTTTAGCTTACTTGCTTTGATTCAAACTTGTGAATATGTGTTTGTGATTTTATTTTCTTGTGTTAGATTTTTGTTTTGTTATACTTGTTACTATGGCATCATGGAATGAAAATGAGTTTGGTGGTTGCAAATTTTATGGTAGTGACCTATGTCCATATTATGGAGGACCCCACTTTTGGCAAGATTGTAGAAATGCTCTCCAGAGAGAGGTGTATGCACCATCTCAATCCTATAATGAGTATAATTGTTACTTGTGTGGTGGTCGAGATGGATATTGGAGTGATTGTCCCAATTATTGTGTCACCTCCTCTAGTAATGTTAACGAAAGTGCTAGTTATTCTTTTAAGTTTGATAGGAATCATGATGTGGCAAAGGAATATCAATATGCCCGACACAAAGGTATTGAAGCAATGTTTCAAACTCTCTTGGACCAGATGGCTAAAGTGGGTGAGGAATGCATCTCATGCACTAATTCATGGCGGTATTTGGAAAGGAATGTGAAAAAAGGAAGACCCTTGTGAAGATACCAATCTCTCAAGTGCCATGGATTTCTCTAATCTTCAAAATGAAGTTGTTGAAGAGAAATTTCAAGTTCTATGGTTGAGCCAAAAATGTGTGATGACCATAATGAAAATTGCCAAAGTGAAGAAATGGCTCAAGTTTAAGAAGAAGAACAAAATTGTGATGAAGAAATCTCAAATTCTATAAGGGAACAAGTTGAGGAGATGTTGAAAAGCATAATGGGGAAGAGTGAAAAATGTGGAAAAGCCTTGGCCAAATGGTGGGGCCTAATCCAACATGGTGATGATGAAATTATCCAATATGGGTGGATTTTTGCAAGCTTTGGTTGAGTCCCATCATGAAGAAGAACTTGACAAAGATGAAATTCTTAGCCAAGAGTGGCTATTGAACCAAGCTATACAACTTGAAGTCAATAAGGAACAACATGAAAAAATCTTCCTAATGAACAATGAGTATTGAGTTTCTCAAAATGCATGTTGAGCGATATCAAGTGGTGATTCAAATTGAAATTGCTACCCAAAAATAGGAAACAAATTGAATGCCAAAATTAAGGCATGTGATGTTCAATGTAAAATGGCCATGAATAATTGTGATGAGATAGTTTCTAATAAATAAATGGTCATGATTTACGTTGAAGAATTTATGTTGATTTTCCAACCAAACAAGATAGAAATAATTCAAGATGCCAAAATTAAAGAGATGATATTAGAATTGCAAGGAAAAGTCAATCAAATCCTTTGTGAAGACTCTAATCATTTCGGAGTGAGAATGTCAAGAAAGATACAAATTCAGAAATGGAGAGGCTTAAACCACATTCCAACTTCTTTTCAAAATTGTGCTTTGTGGATATGATGGAAATTATGATCATCAGGAAAATGAAGAATTTTGGAGATGAAGGACAAAGTACCTACATTTTGGAGTTTGTCATACCAAGAGGGCAAAATTACGTTCCTCACTTGAAGGCCAAAAAGTGCAAAATACGATGTTTAGCAAGCGACCTCTTGATTTTATTTTTATTGCCCAATGAGCCTAAATAGAATTTTGATGTAAAGTTGGGTAAAAGATTCAAGTCTTTCAAATGGAGAGATAGAGTTGGTCTCATTGCTTCCTTACCTTTGCCCCACGATCCTTAGTCAGATTTTGATATAAAGTTGCATCGAACATTCAAATCCTCAAAGTGGAGGGATAGATGGTAAGGTTTTTTATGCCTTGACGCGATGTTAAATCAAGCACTTGATGGAAGACAATCCATCATTTTCAAAATTTTTGAAGTTAGTTTTGAAATTTTAATTTTTAGAATAGCTTAGGATTTTATTTTTGACTAATCCACAAAGTTTTAGAGGTTTTGGAAGTGATTTGGACAGGTTTGAATGCAAAATTTTTATTGGAATGAAGTTTAGGGTTGTACTACCTTGAAATGGGACTTGGAACACTTTTTGGGAGTGTTTGGATCGCCAAAGTCGCTGGCGGATCACAAAAGTAGAAGGGCCTATTGCAAAAGTTGGTAGAAACTGCCCAAGTCTGAAACCCCTATTGCTCATTGTATCGCATGGAAATTCTTGGTAATCATGAGGAGTTAAAATTTGGTAACCTTCATGATCACATGACTCTAAGTCGCGATTGCGAGGGTTTATAAAATTTTAACTCATCTCGATCGCTTGCATGTCTTTGCAATCACGACTATATGGGCCCAGGTGAGAAGTTTGAAAGTTTACTCGATGATTCCCTATTCTATTTTCTTTTCTTTCCAAAATTTTCTTTCTCTAATACTCTCCTCAAACCCAAAAAGCAAAAAAATTTGCCGATCTTAATTCTCCATTTCTCTCTCATGTAGCAGCACTATTCACCTCATCAATATCAAGGTATTTACTTCTTCTCCTCTATGAATTCCTTTAATTTTTCAATTTTGTGGTGAGTGGCAGTAGAGAAATAGTTTGGAAAAGGGCTTGATTCTTGTTTTAAATCATGAATTTTGTGCTTAAATTAGTAGTTCTGGGTATGGGTGATGTGGGAACTCTGTGTAATGAGGATTTTGAGGAGATTGTGTGCTTAATTGTCCTAAAATTGAGATAGAAACTGGTTTCCCTAAAGTTGTTCGATGAAATACCTGAGTAAAAATTTTTGGGTGGAGAAGATGACGTTCATGATCGCGAGGCCTAAATGTCGTGATCGTGATGAACAAAATATTCTAAATTTTTTTTATCTCTTGGCGATCGCGAGGGAAAATGCCACAATTACTGTGACCAAATGTCCTGAAAAAAATTACTCTTGGCAATCGTGATGAATAGTACCGCGATCGCGATGAAGAACCTGAAATTGTCAAAAAATAGTAGCTTTTCGTTCCACCCATTTCTTTGGTCTAAATATGTTCTAATATATTGCTTTACATAGCTATACAATTGTTTAACATGTTTGCTTCATTTATAGGTACTTTACTCTTCAAAATGGCCAATCAAATGACAATGTGCAAGAATATATTGAACAAGTGGTTGAACATGACTACTATAATCAAGAGGTGTTTGCTTTGCTAAAATGGAACCGATTACATGATTGTCTCATGTCAAAGAACTTCACTAGAGAAAGAGGCACTCTTTTGGATAAGGTTGAAGCTCGATAGGCTGATTTTCATTAGAGGTTGGTGACTTATGGCTGGATGTGCTTTGCCTAAGAACCAATAAAAGAAAATATTACAATGGCGTGAGAGTTTTATACAAATGCCGCCAAAACTGATTTTGCTAATGATTTGGTTGTCATGGTCTGAGGCAAGCAAGTCCAGTTTGACCTTGCTGTGATCAATGAGTACTACAACCTTCTGAATGCAGATAATGACATATACAAAGCAAGGGCAACCAATTAGGGACCAGAGTTGTATGTTAGATATTTGCATAGTGGCCATATGCCTAAGTGGATAGCCAATAATATGCTGGTTGACTCCTCAGAGTTTACTATTGAAGCCAAATCTTGGCTTTTCATTATTTGTGCCCGTATCATTCCTTCTAAAAATGAGATGGATGTCTCAATTGAGAGAGATTAGATTATTTGTGCCATTATGGAGGGACTCTAAGTTAATGTCAGGGTGATTATTTTTTAGTAAATTCAAGAGGTGGTTTTAGAGAGGTCTAAGAGTTTGTTTTTCCTTCCTTGATCACGTGGTAATGCAACAGGGCTGGGGTTAAAAAGAAGGATGAGGATTGTTTGAAAGATCCTAAAAAGTTGATACATCCTTTGAAGAAAAAAAAATGTCGAGAATGTACTTAAGAAAAGAAAGATTGATTTGGCATCACTAGTATTTGGCACTTTCACCAAGTGTAGTGATAAACTTGACCCAGCTAGAGCATCAATGTCCTTTGAGCCACTTTAGACTGGACCCCCTGCATTCAGGTACATCTCCGGCCAGATGTGTGGTATGGATGCACAAATTTGGTAGCTTGTAGTTGGCCTACCAACCGTCCCTAAAGAGAGCTTCTCCACTCATCCTCCTAATGCACTGATATTTACAACCTTATCACATGACCAACAGTACATCGAGGAAAGATTGGCAAAATTTAAAAGAAGGAAACAACATATTAAGGATCATGAGAAAAAGAAGAGCAAGTTCTTCACCAAGATGATGGACACACTTTAGAAGTTATGCGACACCAAATATGATGATGAAGAGGTTAAGGATGAGGATGACCTAGTCCTAAAAGGTCCTAGTAGTTCCAGTTCTGTTTGATACACCTTCTAGGGAGCCCCTTTATTCTCTTTATGCTTTGATTTTATGGAGTGAGGGCACTATACTATTTTTCTAGTTAGGGCTGGCTTATGTTGACACTTATGTCCTTGTTGGTCTTAGATTTGTATTTTGTTCTATTTTGATACATTTTTTCCCTAGTTGGGCTTGATTATTCTCTTATGTTTTATTATGTGCCCTCGTCGAGCTTGACATTATATTATTGTTCCCTTGTTAGGATTTTCTATATCTTGTGCCCTCGTCGGGATTGATCATGCTAGTTATGGATATTTTACACCCTTGTTGGGCTTGCTTTTGGTTGATGATGTTTTTTGGATTAGTCATTTTTATTTGTTTTTTCATTTTTTAGCCTAGCTTTTTATAGTTTTTTTTGTAGTAGTTTTGAGTGACCATTTCCAATGATGGATTAAGTGACGACTTTCTTAAGTGATATAGTTGCTTCGTTGGTTGTTGGTGTCATTTGGGAAAGTCTAAGTATCCTATTTTGGATTGATTGGGACTATGGTGAAGTCTGAGTAACCATTGTATTATAGCCCTTTTGGAGTTGAAATGTGGGATTGTAGCTTGTTTGGTACTAATAAAGTTAGTCTTGCATTGTAAAATGTTCAAATGAGCATACCCCTCAGAAATCTTTGTGAAAACAAGTTGCACAGAAGTGAATAATGTACTGACAACTCTTTAACTCTTTTTGTGACTATTAACTCATTAGGTGGTAATAGTTGGATTATGAAATATGAATTATTTTGTTCTTGTTTAAGAAACAAAATTGATATATCTTGAATAGTTTTCATGCCATGTGTGGTGAGTTTTTGTCAAATATTTCGTGTCCTTACTTGTGTCATCTAGAATTTACCCAATTGGTCTTTCAATGCTAGTCTTGATTGTGTTTGGTTGGAGAAATGATCTAAGGACTTCTTTGTGATTTTGAAAACCTCTTTAGCCTTAAAAGCCCATCCGTGCCTAAATTCTATCACTGGTTACCCCATTTGAGCTTAATATCCTTGCTTTGGCAACCATATTGCAAGCTTTGAACATTTTTGAAACATTCCCTCTTTTGAACCCTACCCTCTTTGAACTTGAAAAATCCAACTTGAGGCTAAAAGTTTAAGTTGAGGGTGGTGGAAAAACATGGAAGAGGTGATCATGCATTGTGGAATGAATTCCATAAGAGTAAGTCAATGATTGAATAAACAGGAAAAAAAAAAAGAAAAAGAGAAAAAGAGAAAAGAAAAGAAAAAGTCTCAATAAGTGGCTAGACTAGAATGAAAAAGAAAGGTGCTTTGTGTTGTATGGAAATGAAGTGGACAATGATCAAAGTTTGAATTGAAAAGTGTTGTGTAGAGTTCAAGGAGGGTGTAGTCACTTTTATCCCAAATGCTTATTCTACCCTTCCCTAAGCTTACATTACAAGCTAGAAAAAGACCTTTGAGATCTCTAATCGAATGCTTTTGAGTTAGTGGTGATTGAAAATAAGAGCAAGCATATAGTATGACACTTGTTTGCATTGGAAATTCTTTGTTGAGTATGAGTGTTTGTGCATTTGTCCCTTGTGTAAGTGTTGGGAATATTGTAATTTTGGGACTTTCTTTCTTGTGAGGGCATGTAAACTAGGATAGATTAGTGAAGTGGATAAATTCCAAAAATGAGTCAAGGGAGCATATTTAGTTGACTAGTGGTTTTGAGTAACTTCTTGAGAATTTGTTGTTGTTACTTAATTATTCTTGGAATTCCATTGTATTCTTGACATTGTGTTTGAAATTGAGGAAGTTGCTTAGGTAAGGCTCATATTTTTAGACTGATTATTAGTACCAACCAAAGTCATAGTTCTTGTGCCTAATTTGAAATGTGAAGTGAGAATGACAATGTCGGTTTTCGAGCTTAAATTGATAGACCTCATTGAGTTTTGATTTTGTTTTGCTTAAGGACAAGTAAAGTCTTTAAGTTGGGGGTGTTGATAAGAGGACATTTTGCCACTTATTTGTATCTCTTTGCTTGTGATTTTGTGTTGTTAATCTATAGTATGAGGCTAATTATTATTTGCATGGTGTTGATTCCATGTAATTTGAGGTTTACAAAGAGCTCTGATGAAAAAAAAAACGAAATTGAGACAAAACGAAGCTGAAACATAAAAGTTGAAAATTACTCATCGCTATCGCGATGAAGGAGGGTCACAATATCGATTTAGTCAAAGTCAAAGCCATGAAATCACGATCAACTGGGAAGACAACTTATTAAGACCGTGGGTCCCAAGCTCACAAAGGTGATGAAGAAAACTGCTATGCATCAAAAGCAGTTTTGGAATCTCACAGATTCGATCCCAAACATACAAAACTCTATTTCAACCTCTAAGCTAATCATATTTGGCTATTTTTACAAGCTTGGAGACTAGATTTCTTCAACCAACACCCTTGGAGTGAAGATTTGGAAGCTTTGTAGTAACAAATTCTTAATCCTTTCTTCATTTCCTTGCTTTGTAGTGACTATATTTGGGTGTAGTTGTTAATTTATGTTTTGAATATTGAGTTGGAAACATAATAATATTTGAGATTTAATTTTATCTCAGGCTTTTGTATTATTTAAATTCTAATTAGTTTAAATGCGTTTGTGTTCATCTAAATTATGGGTTTGTGTTTATCTAAACTAATCTCATGCTTTATTGATTTTTGAAGGGAGTAGATAACCCGAGAACACACTCATTACTTTGATTAAGCTTGAAAGAGTTAATTGAGGTTGGAAAAGTTTAATTTAGCATGATTTGAGGCTTTCAACCTCATTTAATGGATTTGAGCTAGAGAAAGTAAAATCCTAGTGTAGCCCAAAAATGGTTTTGTGATTAATATTTCTTAGCTTTGTTCAAGAAAACAAGAAAGGACTAAACCCTCAATGGTCGAGAGACATTAAGGGGTAATTTCAAATCCAAGGCTAAATTGCTAATTTCATGGTTAATAGTGAGTACTTGATTTAAATATAATGGATCATTGATATAATTGATTCTCTATTATCAATCCCCTTATTTTCCCTCATTTGTGAAAGTCATTGATCAAATTATTTATATTATAATTGGTTCTACC